>OX388341.1:89629998-90254998 GCA_947579665.1 Sympetrum striolatum
AATATACTTTGAATTCTACTTAGTTGACCTGTTGATTATGTATTAAAGCTTGGATAGTTGTAGATAATTTGTATTGACAGAGAAATCATATTCAATTACAAACATTTTCATTGTCATAATCAGTCACATTAGATGTATCATTAGAATAATATAATTAACAGCTGAAACCGCGACTTTTCATGCAACCACTAAATAAACGTAAAAAAATTGCTACAAAATGTGAAGACTTTTCTCCTTTGAATTCAGGATACATCCCTGGACTAGAATTGATAAGTTCTGACACCTGTAATAGAACTTGTTTTATTTATTAAAATTAATGATACTTTTCAAATTATGGCTCAAAATGTTGCCCTTATTATCTTCTCAATCTAATAATTGATTGATATATATCTTCATCTCTTGTTTTTACTAATAGGATGGTGAGATGATACATACAGAGCAGATAATCACCTCTGAGAATGGAAAGAGTACTGGTCACCTTCGAATTGATGATAATGGAAGATCTTTATATGTTCAAGCAGTTACTTTGAAAGATGCAGGAAATTATTCATGCTTTGGTTTTAATAGAGCTGGGCGTGTTACAGTGCATGCTGCAGAGGTTGAGGTATACATTCCATCAAACCATTATCCCAAGCCAGAAAACAAATCAGTTTATGAAGTTATTGAAGGAGAGAATATAACATTCAACTGCTCTTTTATGGGTGTTCCTAAACCAAAGGTAAAAATTCACATTTATTCTCATCTAACATGCAGCATAGTGCTATTTAGAGTTTTGTATATATATACAATTTTAAAAGATAATATAAAGAAAGATATAATTATATCTTTCAGAATAAATGTCATATAAGTAAATGTTTTCTTTAGTCTTTCTGTAATTAGTAAAATAAAGGGTCAGAGTTTTTGATATGGGTATATTAGAAAAATTCTGTGTTAACTTCCTTTATGATAAGCATCATGAGTTTATGTATAAAAAATGTAACATCATTACAAGAAAAATATCCATATAATAATGAAAGCATAAGGCTATCTATAGAGTATATTGAATAAATACATTATATTGAATAATAAGAGCAAAATAATTTAAACACATTATGCTCTAACAGTGGAGTAAATTACATTACTTTCTTCCAATAAAAAATGTCTCTTCTATTTTCTATTACTTTAAAAAGGTTTAATCTTGACACATCTTTACATTATTCATTAAAAATAGATATACATATTTTAGTCATCGGAAAGGCCAAAGAAAGCCATGATAAGCAACCAAGAGAAGATTTTAGCAAGATTCTATGAGCATGGAGATGTAATTTTCATATCTTTATATATTACTAAGAACATTCAGTATAGGTATGTAAGAATCAATGAAAATAATTATATCTTGGGGAAGATTCCCAACCCATGAAATATACAACCATGCCTCTGAAGGAAGAACTTCCTGCCTTTACCAAATGAATTATAGATATTCTCTAAAAATATTATCATTAGTTTAGATATTTTCAGATTTTTAATTGAACTGTAAAGGGGAATATATGACAATGTAATCAATATCTTGATGACCAGAAAGGGACAATAAAGTAATATACATATATATATATATATATATAATATAGAGCCATATTTTATAAAAATGATATAAATCAGAAAGGTAAATGTTACAATTGTAAGATGTTTGTTAGATTTGGGAAATTATTAGATATTGAAATTTTTAATTATTTTTCCCTCAGATAATTTGGACAAAAAATGGAATGTTTGTGCCTGAAAGTCATCCAGAAATAGAAATCAATATCACAAATAAAGAAGAGAACATAGTCTTGGGTCAGTTAGTGATTGATAATTCAAGGAGATATCACAGTGGTACCTATAAATGCCTGTCTGACAACCACATTGGAAGGGCTTCTTCATCATTTGAACTGGATGTCTTAGGTAACATTTTAGGGTTGGTTAGTTGTTAAAAAAAATTTTCTTCAATAATTAAAATATTTTATATACACTACAATATATATAATTATTGATAATAATTTTCCTTTGTGCAATCTTGTTATCATCACTTATAAAACAAAAAAAAGACTTGACTACCAATCAATAATTAATATGTGTACATTCTATTTGATGTTTTTTATTTTCACCTGATCATTATAATTTTTATCCTTCGGAGTGAATTTTTCATAGCTTAAAAATTATATTACTCTCTTCATTATCAACTTATTTATTATTATCATCTTTATCATTACTCTACTGTTAGCTTTAGTTACTGATTACAGCACAGTTGTATTATAATATAAAAAGGTGCCCGGTGAATTGGTAGGAGGAAAATTCGTAAGTGGGGAATTCATATGTGGGGAATTCGTACCACAGATTGGTATGGGGGGAATTGATCCGCCGCGCTGATATTGTACTTCTGTTATTCAGTCGTATGTTAATCTACACGCCCTGATTATTGGTTAATGTTATAAATAAATGGAATGCAACATTTTTAGTGGTAATTCAACCCAACACATGAATTATAAAGTGCTGTTTATCCTTACGCAACAACACAATTGTGGAGAAAAGCACTCATTCATTCTCTCAGACTTGAAATAAAATTTAAACAATAGTTTTGCCTTTGTTTTTTGTATATTTATATAAAAAGGATCACAATTACCACTAAAAATGTTGGATTCTATTTATTTATAACATTAACCAATAATCAGGGCGTGTAGATCAACATACGACTGAATAACAGTAGTACAACATCAGCGTGGAGGATCAATTCCCTGTGCACCAATCTGTCGGGAGACCAATTCCCCGCATACGAAATCCCCCCTGACCAATTCACCTTGCATCAGACAAAGTTAATTACTTAATATAATGATTTACCAAAGTATAGTTAAAGAAAAGATTGTTTTGATTCATAACATGTGCATGTTACTACTTATTTGATAATAAATATGTGGTGATGGTGCCAATCATTCTTGTGTGGTACAATGGCTTTCTCTACATTGGTCATGTGATTAAAATTTCTGGTTTCCAAAGCATTTCCATAAAATTTTAAAATGATTTCTTTTGTCACAGAAATGACTGATATTGGTATTGATACTAGTTAGCATATTATTGATTCTTGCAAAACATATTTAAATTCGAGTTCACAAAAAATATTTAAATAGGTACCAAAGATTTACAAATTATTCAGCAAACAAAAAGGATTCATCCCTTCCAACTTCAGATTAGTCATTATAGTCATATTTGTAAAGAAAGTTAATCTATATTTTGTATCACTATGAATCAATTAAAGTTAATAGTACTACTTTATGCATCATATCTGTCAGAAAAGAGATATTAAAAGCAATTTTAAAATCACTCTTGTAAAGGCAGAAGTATAACATTTAGTTACCACTTAGAGAATAAAACATTCAACTATTCAATATAGCCATTTCAGCATAGATTCATAGAGGTTCTTTATATTATGAGTTAATAATCATCTATGGCGATTCATTGGTTAAATTTTCTCAAAAGTCACATGCGAGTAGTATTTTGTTATAGATAATGGTAATACATATATGAAATGAATAGAGAAAAATGTCAATGCTGTATTTTATTATAATTTCATGAAATTGAGTTCAGTTGTTGATAAATGAGCGAAGGGATTTATAGATTTACTAGGAGTAACATTTTAAATTCACTAATAATGCTTACTTAATAGCTAATTCAAATATTAATTTCCAGTTCCTCCAGTTGTGGAAGGATCGAATAATAGTAATGTGGAAGTTATTAAGGGAGAGTCGACTTATCTAAACTGTTCAATCGTTGGCAATCCAAAACCAACTATTACCTGGCACAAATTAGAAAATGGAGTTCAAGAAAAGATAAGGTTAATTGCATAACTATAAAAAGTAAATTTTGAACTATAATTAAATGGCCTGAATAACCATATTCTAATTTAAATGCAATTTACTCTATTACTTATTACTTGCCATCAGGAATATACATGCCACTTCTCTCACAACATTAGAACTTCCAAACATCCATCATGATGAGAGTGGAATTTACAAATGTAAAGGTTCAAATGATATTGGGTCTACTGAAAAGACTTTCAATGTGAGTGTATTGGGTAGGTATTTACTTCATTGCATTTTTCATCATATTCTTTGATTTTATCATTTTATATTAATCATTGCAGTGTATAATAACTAAATCAAAGCTTGTATCTTTAATCATGTTTGAAACTAATTAACTTTAAGAAAGTTTTTTAATCAGAACATAACAATACATATTGTCTAATACTGTTTTGGTCACTGAGTGTTACTGACTAAATGAAATATATCTAGGTACTAACAAGTTAAAAATGAAAGAGATACTTTAGCTACTAAGGCATGCATATGAAAAATAATTAATAAATATTGTGTTTGGCTTAGTAATTATTATTATTAACATATAATTTGATAAATGATACAGCAATTAAGAACTTTTCTGCATTTGCTTAGTTAAAAATAGCTTTAAGTTGGAATGCATGCATGTATACTACTAATTACATTTAATGATAAGGATGGAGTACATGCCGGCGTTTCTACAAATATCTTCCCCAAAATCCTTTGAAATATTATTTTCCTACAAAAAAAGATTACATTTAAAAACTTTGTAAGATGAAAAACATCCCTCCTCCTTTTCATTCTCAAAAGTGTCTTGCCCTTGTTAAGTTTCTATTAAACCAACTTTCCACTCTACATACAGTGTTTCCTCATCATTTTTTATAGAAAGGTTTCTGTACTGAAGATCTTATGTAAATACATAGGGTTAATTCCTAATCCTCTTTCTCCATAGTGTAACATTTCATGGTCTTTTTCCAATCTAAAGCTGATTATGAACAGGAATAGATCTCTATGCAAAGTAATACAGAAGTGAAAATAATGACTTGGCTGGGAAACTTACTTTCCATCCTTTGTTTGATTCCTAGAGATGGAGGATATTCTCTTATAATTGCTTTGTTGGTCGGCTGCCTTGATGAGGACTTCTGGTGGTGGTCAGTGCCACTCTGTGGAGCACCATTACTTTGCTCATAAAAGCATCCCATTACAATGGCTTGATGGTTCAGTGGTTAGAATAACTGCCCGGAAAGTGGGAGGCCTGGGTTCAATTTCCAGCCAAGTCACGATTTTTCACTTCTATGTTACGTTGGATTAAGTCGCACACTTTCAAGTGTTAAGTATAAATTTACTTTCTATCCTTTCTCAATACAAAAGGTTAGGAGTATCTCAGACAGGTTAGAGTTCTTCATTTGGGGTACTTGACCTGTAGGCTCACCTAGAAAGTTTTTTTAATCTGTCTCACTCATTGAATCTTGTTTTTTTTATCATTACTGTTTGCCACTATTGCTTAGCATTTTGGTTCAAGTGTATTCAATCAAATAATTTATAAGTATCATAATTTTGTAAAGTAATATTCATGGTTCTCTCCAGAAATTTATAAAAATATTAAATTATAAAAAATTAAGAGATTAAAAAACTATTACTCATAATTAGCTTAAAATAATTTTTCACCCTCTTTCATATCAATCAACCTTATAATTCAGAACAGTGACATCTATTTAAAATTTTGATGATGAAATATCTTGACCAAAGCACAAAATAAATATACTTAATGTTAATTTGGTACTGATTTAAAATTATTTTATGACTTAGATTGTTTGTATGCTTAAAATATCAGTTTGGATTTTAGGAAAGGTGTATATAATAGAAATTACGGCTTGTGCTGATTATTAGAATTAGAAAAATATTTTTGGTGTACAAAATTAAATAAGAACATTAAGAGCAAGAAGGATTTGGAGGTTACCTGATTAATTTCAACCTCTTTTTTACTGAAGTCTTCTTTATTTCATTCATTTCAGTGGCTCCTAAATTAGAGGATGATACACCATTTGCGGACCTCGTAAAAATTGGAGAAAATGTTACTTTGGAGTGTAATCCAGATGGAAATCCTAAGCCCTCCATTCTATGGTTCAAAAATGGCTATTTGCTTGGAAATTCATTTGACCAAAAGCAGAAATCTCAAATTAGTGACATGGGATTGATTTCAGAGGACGGAAGAAAACTTTATTTAAATGATGTTGACAGGGACACAGATGGGGTCTATTCTTGTACGGCTTTTAATAAAATTGGAAGTACAGAAAGAACTTTCAGCATTGAAACAGTTGGTGAGTGTATTTCAATAAAAGATTCACTAAAAGTACAAATTTTGAAAAAAACATGTTTGAATTTAGATTATTAGCATATAGAAACTTCTTCAATGAAATTGACAATATTAATGTACACAATTTAGCATTTTATGTATTTAGAGCAGAATATAAATTAGGAAGTTTCATCAAGACATTACATCTATGCGTTCACAGTAAGTTTGAATAAAAATAATCATATTAATTTTTCAACAGGACAAATTGATGAAAAAATCCACACAATTCAACCAAAAGTCCATTGTAAATTAAGAGGTCATACATGTAGAATTGTTATTAAAATTGATTATGTTCAATGAGATTCAAAAAAACAATTTTATTCTTGTAATAAAGTAGATGCAGTGGTGATAAAATGTTAAGAATATCTAAAAATAGATCGTAATAATAAATAATATTATGTACATTGCTTACAGCTCCTCCAGTATTTTATGATTGGGATATTCCGGATATGGTTAAGGTTCTAAATGGATCCTCTGTCAAGTTTGATTGTTCAGCAACAGGCAAGCCAAAACCGAAAATTCAATGGAGCAGGCTTCCTCCAAAGGATGAACTAAAAACAATTCAAATTGCTGAAAATAATCCACCTATGGACCCCAAAAAAGGAACTTCTACAACTTCTCAGCTACTTTTTGACAGTATTAATGTACACAATTCAGCTGTTTATGTATGTAGAGCAGAGAATAAATTAGGAAGCTCCATCAAGACATTCCATCTTGATGTTCACAGTAAGTTTGAAAATAAATAATCATATTAATTTTTCGATTTCCTTCAAAATATATACAAAAAAATTTTACAATGATTTTTACTAACTAAAAATTGATTTTTTCTTTCTGCACATTTCATAGTACCTCCGGTAGTTGAAGGTCATATAGCAGATGAAAACGGAAAATTAAACAGAATTGGAGTAATAAAGAAACAGCCAGGATTGTTCACAGTTCAGGTTGCAGAGGGACAAACCTTCACATTAAGTTGCAGAATTCTCTCTGGCCGTCCAAGTCCAAGAATGATATGGCTAAGAGATGAGAAACGAATTTTGAAAAATATCCATCAGTCACAGAGTCCTCATAGATATTTCCTTGAGGATTCTAACTCTATTAAAACTCATGGAATCTACGTGATAGATTCTGATGAAACACTGGTAAGTTCTAGTTTAAAAACATTTTGAAAGAATAACTCTATGTTTGTAATACTCTCTTTCATTTACATGGTATCATGCAGTGAAAATATTTATAATTATGAAATAAGTTTACTCAGGTTTTGTTTATTGTGGTTATATTGCTATAAGTGCTTTGCCAGCTTAAGTCTTTTCACAAATGGGCTCCCGCCAGAAAGTGGAATCTGTATTTTGTTTGTATACTGCCTATTACTGTGTGACATACATTTTCTTAATTAGGGTCTGGTTATTAAATAAAACTAATCATTATTTTGTTGTAGTGGTATTGGGCAACAAATAAGAGAGTGGCCGAATATTAGTTTAATAGTTTTATTTACCCTTATGTTTCGGTGCTTCGGAGGTGGCTCTTAGTAGGTAGGTTGCGGCGTGGGCCGTGGGCGTCCTACTTGTCCGGGTCTTGTCGAAGACCGTCACAACGGGGGAATGCTGTTTGGTCAGGGTCTTCCTTCACGACCTGGTGCTTCTAGTTGTCGGGGTCTGTGGACCTTCACAGCCTGATGCTTCTAGTTGTCGGGGTCTGTGGACTTTCGCGACAGGAAGTTGGTGGTGATCTGCCTGTGAGGCCGGGGCTCCCCTTTATATATGCGCTTAGAGTATTACAATGTAGTTACGAGTACGACTTTGTGTAGACGGCACATCGCCATGATTACAAAGTCATCCCGTCTGAAGGAGCCTTACTCTGCCGCGAGGCAGTGGTGAGGACCATCCTCACAATTTGATTGTATTACAAATACTGTGTTTTATGCATTTAAAAGAATTTTATGCAGGATATTTGAGCTGCATCATTGGCTTGCTGAATATAGTACATGCATAGTTTTTATTGTAAAAATTAAATTTTAGTTTTAAAAATATCTATTTAATTTTTAGTGATTCTGATACATTTACATACTGAAAACCATTTAATAATTATATATTTTATGGCACTCTTTGTTATGTAATTTTATCATAAAAAGTTTTAATAGTAGTAGAAGTTTGTAGAGAAGTAAACAGAAAAGGACAATTACCTACTTAGATAATTAGAACTTCTATCAGAAATCAATCTTCAAATTATAGTAATTTATCAAATAAATAAAAATATGCATTTTATGTTAATATTTCTATTATATTCTTCACAAAGAGAAAAAGCCATAACTATAATTAAAACAATGATAGAAGGTAACTTTGCACAAGAAAGTGTGTGGCTTAACCCAAGTTGTACGAGAAGTGAAAAATAGTGACTTGGCTGGGACTTAAACCCAGGTCTCCCACTTTCTGGGCAGGAATTCTAACCACTGAGCTACCCGTCCAGAAAGTAGGAGACCTGGGTTCGAGTCCCAGCCAAGTCACTATTTTTCACTTCTCGTACAACTATAATTAAAACTAAAAATCTGTATCTTTCAATCATACCTTTTTAAGGTTCTATCAAACATTACAAAAGATGAATCTGGCCCTTATAAATGTGTGGCATCGAATGTGGCTGGGACAAATGCAGTACACTTTGATGTTGAAGTTTTTGGTAAGAGAAAATAAATAATGAAATGATTTATAGCAAATTATTTATGCTGAAATTGGATGTTGATGTAACCATAACCTATTCTTGAAATACATGTCATTTCAGTACCTCCAATGTTAGAAGAAGGAGTAGAGATTGTAACCGAATATTCTGTAAAAGTTCACTCATTTATTGCCATAAACTGCCCAGTGAAGGGCAAGCCTGATCCTGAAATTAGGTGGTTTAAGGTAAAGAATTAATTATAACTTGTTTCTTTTTAAAGATTGTGTCGGTGCTGATAATAAAATTGTTCATAGTAGTCTGTAAACTGATCAAAAATATTACTTTGTGATGCTTCTGATTTAGACACTGTATTAAATACTATCCACAAATTATACTTGATAATTTGTTTAATATCAACTCCTTTATTACTTGTATTACTAATATTGTGCAGTATGAGCCAGCAGGTTGAATTACTGTTTGTATAGGAAATGTGAAGTACGCTTCTTAATATTTTCATGCTTGAAATTTGTTGAAAGAGCAATTAATTTTTTTTACAAAAAGAATAAGCCATTGTTAGGAATCATAAAAGATCTTCTTTATCTTGAAATAAAAATGACTGAAATCTTACCTCCTGATTAATTGCTTTCTATTATGCATTTACTGTGATATTGTCCTTAATGTTATCTCAATCACTTTTTACAGCAATATTTTAAGCATTTTTAACAGTTAAATATCATCTCAAGGCATTTTATACCCTCATCTACTTACTATTCCTTTTTATTTTTGTCAATAGTACCTTTTCTACAATTCAATGTTGAATATTAATAATGCTTTTCATAGCATTTGCTTATCCATGCCAATTCTGTATATTTGAGGCATTCTACTTTCCTACCCTTACTGTCTCTCACAGGTCCATCCTTACAACCTACGTCAAACCCACATAATAAGACACATTAGACTTTTTCTTACATATTTCTGAAGATTCATTAAATAATTTCTACTTAATGCAGTTTCTTTATTTGCTTTCATTCTTCTCATAACTTTGGATAAATTACCAAATTTCATCATTAAACTTTCCTTCTTTAGAACAAACACAACCCAAATTCAGGAACCTGGCTCTTTTATTGTTGTTTTTATTTATATCTACAAAAGTTAAAAATTACCTATTGTTAGACACCGCCATATATGGTTTATCAGCCCGGAGCTCCTTTCGCTATGTCCACAGAACACGTCTTATCACAACATGATCAAAGCCTTGACAGCCTTTCTTCGGCGTCCACTCGCTTTTATATCCTCGGCGTTCAGGTCTCCGAATTACAGAGTAGTTACATTGTCACTACAATGTAAAGCTCCGATCTGTGCCGCTTACACCTACCATTATCATATCAAATAAAATATTCTGTTATTGATCTTAGTATGGTGATTAAGATCCATGTGCTATTAAAAGCATTTCTTCCCCTCACAGTTACTCTATAAATTTCAATGCTTTCACCACCATACAATGCCTCTCCTAATAGAGATATGTCACTTCCTTGTCTAATAACATTAGTTCTTCTAAGAAATTACTCCAAGGTCTCTCTCTCACTCAGATATAACATAAGAAACTTAATTTTCAACCATTATTTTCTTGATTTTCCTCTTTATTGATAATGTGTATGTCAAACCATGGACATAATCCTTAAATTTTTAATTTATACAGAGCAATAACGTTGTGCTATTACCATTTTAAGCCATTATATTCTCTTTCAGGATAGTGAAGAAATAGATGAAGACTTTGTTAATATGTTTCAAATCAGCCAAGATAGAAAAAGGCTCATTATAATGCAAGCAGAGCTAGAAAATTCTGGAGAATACACTTGTGTTGCTACCAATAATGCAGGAACAAGGAAAATTAATTATAGAGTTACAGTGCTTGGTAAGTTTAACCATAGAGTACCTCAATGGTTATCTTATATTAAACAATAATTTTATAATTATCACGGCAAAATAGTTTTCCATTTAATAGATTAATAATTTTATGGGGAATAATGTATTATAGCTGCCCAGCAGTATGTAGCATTACCAAAATACCACTTTCCATGCTCCATAATTAATCAATATTAATTTGAACAGATTAAAAATAAATTGACAAAAAATAATATTCTAAATTAAACAATGAAGTAAATATATTATAACCAATATTGATGAAATGAATTTAACCCACATGAATTTTTATAGTATTTAAAATATTTTTACCCTTTTCAAAGAGGATTACTAATTGTTTATTTGACAGAGGAACAAATGGAATGGTCACCTTGGAGTTCTTGGTCAGCATGCTCCTCATCTTGTGGTCCTGGAAGAAGAAAACGGTATCGAGAATGCCTTTTGGTTCTTCCGAACCCAAAGCAGAGTCATCCTTCCTACTATGAGAAAAAAGAGAACCAGATTGAGCAGAAAACAGGAAATGCATGTATAGGTGATGCTGAACAAACCCAAAAATGCTTTTTGGGGCTGTGCACAATTTCTGAATCAGAAGAATACCAACCAAAGAGGAAAAAAGTGAAGAAAATACGCTCTTCTGCACCAAGAAAAGCAACATTAAATCTAGAAGGAAAAATTAATGGAAAACGATTAAACCCAAGTTTTGCGTCAGCCAGCTATGATCCATGGAACAATGGTCCCACATTGATGGCTGAGCTTGATCTTGATCCTTATGAGCAAGTGAGTAAATATTAGGCTGAGCTTTGTATGAATATTTTTGGTATGATATATATTTTGGTTCAATGGCATGGCGAAGAATATGAATCAGGGTAAATATTTCTGTGAATCAAGAACAAAAGCAGGTTTTTAGAGTAAGGGAGCTTGTGTAGTTGAATATAGTTAGATTTGCATATTTCAAGCCTCCTATTGCACTGCATATTTCAAGCCTCCAATTTGTCCATTATTAATTAAAAAGTTCTATTACCAATTAAATCTAAATAATACAATTTACAAGTTTAGCTTGATTTGATGCAATCTTAATATGTTGACTCAATGAATAAAATAGTAATGGTGTACAGGGGGTCCCAATCAGTGTCCCATGAGCTACACATGTCTTTTCCATAAATTCTATTTAACACTAGCATGCAAAAATCTTATCTTTTCTTAGCTTTTCCAACATGTTTTTCTATTCATGATTAATTGCTGATATGGATAAAGCATTTTTTATTAAAACAAAAAGTTTAACTAATTCAGACTATCGTTGTAAAATTTATGAAATTTCATGAGCAATTTACAATGAAATTTCAGCTTGGAAAACTGAAAAAGGTTATCTATGACCCCTGAATAATTTCCAAATGGTTATATCCCCCACTATATTATACTACTATACAATACAATAATTTAGCTAGAGAGCCCTTAGTATGCACCATCAGCAAAAATAGCAAATCATTGTGTTAGCCAGGATTATTGGTGAGTGTAAACTTTTGAATCTCAATATTTGAAAATATTGCATGTTACAAGTTTCTGATGAAGATGTTAGAAGAAGAAAATTCTATAGTTATCTCAAAATTGTTGTTAGCCTAGAGTAATTTACTGGGATTTGTGTATTTCATTGGAAATTTCCAATTATCTCTTTAGGGAAATTTGCATCCCTATCTTCCATTTATCCTTTCGCCTGTTACTTGGAATACAGCAGGTGAGATTGATGAAGCAAGCAATGGATACTCTTTGACTGATGGGGTGTTTGAGCAGCATTCTCAACTTGAATTCATGTCAGGTTTGTAAATCGTATATACTTTCTCAAGTTTACTTGTCTTTGAATAGTACTATGTCATATGTTATAGTCGAAACATGACAAATGAGAAATCATAGTACTTAAATTTATTTCTTGCTCTTAGACGTTTCTTCATATTAGAGGATCAGAAGCATCTTCTTTTGCTTCTTGGTGTTTCATTAATCCAGCTTTAATGTATGAGAACATTTTATTGCTGGTTTGTTTTATCTAATACACAAGGTAAGGGAAAATGAACAGGAAGCCATGGAAATGTTAAAAGACCTATATGATAAGTGCCAGGAATATGGAGTGCTAATAACGAGAAAAAGACTAAGAGTATGATAATGGGAGGTAAAGGTGAAAGGATCAATCTCACATTAGAAGGTGAAAAAATTGAACAAGTGGAGTGTTTTAGATATCTTGGCAGTACCATAACTGAAAACTTGTACTGTACCAAAGAAATCAAAGCAAGGATAGTGATGGCAAAAGAAGTATTCAATAAAAAGAAGAGACTTTTGTGTGGACCCATGGCAAAGGAATTAAGAAAGAAAATTGAAAATTGTTATGTCTGGAGCATAATGCTATATGGAGCAGAGACGTGGACCCTACGGAAAAGTGAAATAAAAAGAATAGAGGCATTTAAAATGTGGATCTGGAAGAGAATGGAGAGGAGAAACAACTGGCAGAGAAAATTAGGCCAAGTAATATGAACTGGCTGGGGCATTGTTTAAGGAGAGAGTGTTTGCTGAAGACTGTATTAGAGGGAATGATAGAAGGGAAAAGAGGACGTGGTAGAAAAAGAAATATGATTTTGGACACGGTGGGGAGTAAATAAAGTGAAGTGAAGAGGATGACAGCCATGAGTGGACCTGCCAGGAGCCAGAAAAACCAATAATGACGATGATGAAATACAAGGCACTTTTTATGTTAATAAATTCTGATGCTCAGTTTCTGTCACAATGCCCAAGTTCCTCCATGCACTTTGAAATTATGGAATCCTTGTCTTTCATTATCTTATAAAAAGCGGTGAAAAATTTTTCTTTGCTTTAATTTTTTAATAAGCAGTGAAATATGTGTTTTGTATTTTTAAGTAAAATTAATCCTTTTCTATTAATAAAATGAATTATGAAGATAATACTAAATACAAATCAATAATATTTTAAATTTATCTATCATAAAATGCATCAAAATTACAGGGTTTCTATTCCTACAGAGTCATGCAATATTATGTTTCTGAAGTCATTCAAATATTTAACTCTTATACTGTACATTTGGTTTGAATATTTCAAGCATTTAATCATATTTAATCAAGTATCATGATGAAAGGGTTATATTATATAATATATTATAGGCATTCATATAATGTGATTAATTTTCTTAAATTTAAGATCTCATAATACACAAAAACCTCTGACAGTAATTGCAAACCAAAATTTATGTTTAACATCTTGTTCTGTATTTTTGTAAACTTAAAACAATGATTTCATCTAAATTTTGAAGTTATGATTAAAAACTCTTCACTGTGTGTGTTATGAACTATCATTTGAATTATTTTTAACCTCTGTTATAAATTTTACATGTTTGCGTTAGTCAGAATTATTGGTTAGAGGAAACTTTTCCAATATCAAGATTTGTAGTAAATATAATGCAGCATAGCATTTACTATTTACTTGTCACAATCCAGGCAAAATTTACTTCTTCTAATCAATTACTTTGCAGGAGAAACTTTACATCTAGCTCATAGAGGACATGGTGTGGATAAGAATACAGGGCAATTGAAGGTTCACATTGAAGTAGAGGGAGAAGTACCGCAGTATCAGTCTGATGCTTTACTATATCTTGAGCCTTTTTCAGGTATTGAAATTATTCCTACAATGAACATTCCATAATCATCTAGATAGTTGTTTATTCAAAAATATTCTTAGTTTAAACTTCATGCTGAATATCTATTTTTCTTCCAGTAACACTCAATACTAATAACTTTTTTAGTGTAAACATAAAAATATAACCATCATTATATATATATATATATATATATATATATATATAATTAATTCATCTTCATATCTTCATTGCTAAAATTTAATCAACTTGTATTTGAATAAAATTATGCGATGAATGATTTTTGTATTTTAATAGAAATGTATGTCCAGACAAGTCCTAGCTCAGTATATGCTTGGTCTGAAAATGAAATGAGCGTAAATGGAGAAAGACACCCTTACAGATGGAACAGCTCTCTTAATTATGATAGTGAAATGGGAACCATGGGGTATGTTCTTTTTATTGTTTAACTTAAATCTAACATTCTGAAGATATTGTTTCACTAGCTCTGTAAAATTCGAATATTTATTATATGTATGCAAGGTAAATGTGACTTTTTAAAATTAAAGGAATTGAATATGCTGTAATAATGCAATTAAATTCTTTTTCCTTCAGATATTTAGTTGAGCAGTTATCGATTGATAATTTAAAGACTTATAATGATTATGAAAATCATAAAATAGCCTATTCTGCCACACCTAAAATAAGCAAAAAGTATCAGACGAACCGCTGCCCTGATGGATTCAGCACAGATGAAATTAAATTGCATTGCATAGGTAAGATAGCCTATAAGTAGTACTATGTAGTTAAATATTTCAAATTATTTTCATTAATATGACTATGAAAAAATAGTACAATACCATCAAGTTTTTGTTTGGAAAAATTAATAACAAAGTTTTTGAGTGATACTAATTCATTGAAGCTCAAGATAAAATATTTCAAAAGTTGGTCCACCAAAAAATCGAACAAACAAAAATCATCCAATTTCTAATGTCCTCTAGCAAAGTCAATAGCTATAATAATTTTCCACTTGGTCATATGCTTTTTAATTAACAACAGATGTAGATGAATGCAAAGAAGGGCTTGATAAATGCCATGAAACTCAGGCTTGCAAAAATGAAATGGGTTCATACAGATGCTTATGTCCAAAAGGATTCACATCCAAAAATCCTGGAGAAAAATGCATAGGTAAGTCCTTCCATTCCAAATTAAAATTAATTTTTGTTTTATTGTCAATTGATTTTCTCGTAATCAACTCAAAGGGAACAAATATTTCACACTTTATTCCAACTGCTCACTTGTTATGAGGATGCCCCATCAATGGATAAACTGAATGTAAATTTTTTCAGATGTAAATGAATGCATTGCAGAGAAAAATCCTTGCTCTCATGAATGTCATAACATAGAGGGCTCTTTCTATTGTTCTTGTCCCAAAGCAATGAATTTGAAGTCTGATGGACTCACTTGTGGTAAGTGCATTGTGTGAGTTAATTAATAATAATAATAGTAGTTTATTACGGGTGTTAAAACCCAGTTTTCTGATACAAAAGCAATTAAGGATACATTATACAATTCAATATAAATAAAATATAATACAATAATAATACAGCACACACAAAATTAATAATAATGTACAATACAGAAATATCATACAATGAAATTTTCATGCAGAATAGATAAAGTTATAGAAAGATAAAATAAGATATCAAAATAAAGAAGTCAGTAACAAATTAAAAAGACAATAAATGATAAAATAGATATAGTAATCAAAACTCATTATCGGGGCATTTTAAACAAGGAAGAAAAATATATTAGTTCATAAAATCAATTGATTACCCTTAGAGCTAAGTGTACTCTTTAACTGTTGGAGAGAGGAACGGAAAAAGTCAAAATTGACAGTGTTTGCATCTCTCATTAACGTAGACAATGGCATGAAATAAGAGAAATTGTGCCTGTGATATGAGACCAGGAAGGGATAAGTAATTCTGGTTGAGCGTTGAATGATCAATATTGCAACCAAAAAACTTTACGCTAATATTGTTCCAATTAATTAAAGAAAAGCTACTAATGATTTCAATAACCTTATATTAAATTTTTTAATCTTGCTATTTATATCAGTTTCATATAATTCATATGATTGAACTTTAGATTTTATCAAGAATATGTGTTTATTTGCAGAGAATCAAGAAATACCCTATCCCAGTGGTAAAGTTATTGAAAAGCCCAAAACTACAATTGTAAGTATTCGATAAAACATTCTGTCATTATGTTAAAATGATATTTATTGGAATTTAGCATTTGAAATGTAATGGGTAAGAGTATGTATTGAGGAGCATGAGCCTTCACAAACATAGAGCCATAAAAGGAGATTAATTAGGCTGTAATTTTAAATTTACCATTCATCACCAATTGTGCAAAAAGGTATATACAGTAGTGTTTCATAAGAGAGCTTCCAATAGTGAATAATATAAATCAATTTTGCCATCTTATCAAAGTTACTTAATGTAATCCCAAAATATTTCTCACGACTTCTAAGAAGTGTAGCTAAAATGTACAATATGCTCAACCATAGACAAAACTTTATAAAAACCAAATACATGTGAAATAAAAGAAGAATTAACTTTTAAAAAATACAATTACTTATTAAATTATTGTCATAATATTGATGACAAGTTCAGAAACAATGCATGCTCCATTAAAGATTCAGATGAATAGTGAAGACATGAACTTAATATTTAAAGATAGCGGGAAGGAAATGAAAATACTCATGAAAAGAAAAGGGACTTGTTATGCCATGGAACACAAAAAGGGAAAAAATAGGGAATTCACAATCGTGAACAAAGATATTGTGAAAGTTTCTTTGGAAAGAATATATCATTTACATCATAAATTTCACTTTCTGATCATATAACAATGTATCTTGTTATACAATTCCTTAACCTTAAATTATTAGAAACAAACGTCATGTACGTACATGCAATGTACAGAATTTATGTTTGGGATTTATATGTTTTGAATCAGATTATTTTGGATGTATGCTAACATTAAGGTGTTCTTATTATTATCATTATTAGTTGGACCTATTACCTGATTACCATATCATTCCCTTGCTGAAAACAAAACCTCCTGTACATTTTTGGTCAACTCCTAATCATGAAATACATGGCATATTAAATGCAAAAGAAATATCCAAGAATAGATCAATGAGTGGATGGTTTGACCATGCAGATTACCAAAAGTGTCCATCAGGATATGTTTCAAAAAGTGGAATATGTGAAGGTAAGTTAATTTATAAGTTGATAATATATAGATTAATAATACATTAAACAACATTCCTGCCGATATTCTAATATGACGTTGATTCAATCAACTGTAATGTTACTTTTTGAATCTCTTAATTTAATTTTCCAGATATCGATGAATGCTTGAGTTACAATGGAAACCCTAAAACGAGGCACCCATTTCCGAAAGCTTCTCCATGTCCCTTGTCTGGACAACAGTGCATCAATACAAAGGGATCTTTCCATTGTATTGAAATGTCATGCACTATTGGTTTTGATGAGGTTGAAGTAGACTTTGTCCTTCAAAATGAATCTTTAAGGTATGTATTCAATTTTTTGTAAGTTTATGGAATACAAATTCTGCTGAATATCTTTACTAGATTAATGATAATTCTTTTCAAATTAGGTACTGTTTACAACTCTGTGGCTCTGGAGGATTACCTTGCCAAGAAAAAGCAGAGATTGCTGAAATTATAGTAAATGCTATAGTGACTGTTGATGCGCTGAAGCCAAGGCTTGCTTTAGCTCAGTTTTCAGTGCCAATTACTGCTAAAACTGAAAACAATCAGACAAGCACTGTTGCTTCTACAACTAGAACAACTTTCCATAAGCTAGATGAGGAATCAGGTAATAAATATTAGGTATATAATTCAGTGCCGTTAGAATTGTACCAGTGCCAGATGTTTGGATGCCAGGCAGGCATTGCTTTATTTTGCATGTAAGCATAGGACAAAAATTATAGTAATAATTCAGTATCTGCCATCCAGGCAACTAAGTCTCAACTAGAAATTAAAATACATTGAAATATAGAAAATATGAACCAACAAGTTTCATCAGAAAGGAAGATCCTATAAGAAATTGAGAAATTCTGATAAATCCTGTCATGGGATGAATTTTGAAAATGAATATTGCAATTTCTTAAACAAGCTTTCTCAATTTATACCCCTACAGTATTACTCATAGTAATGATGTTTACAAATAAGAAATTATATTTAAATAAAGAACAAACTTAATAATAAGAAAAAGATGCATCATCTAAATTTGAAAGATCTCCTTTAAGTCATTCAGTCAACAGTTACAAACCATATAATTTATCACGGTATAAATATTTGTATGAAATGATGTGCTTCATAATTCTTTTCAGGTACCTCTAGTAAGCAGCTTTTACAACTCTTCCGTGTCCGCTCAGAAGGTACTGAAGGTATTCTGTATTCTATGAAAGAATTCAAGATGCCAGGAATATACAGGTAAATATATAGTAAATTCAATCCAAATCTTAATGAAATAATAATCCAATCAAGGATTGTCTGAATTATAATATGCTCTTCAAGCATGATTTACTATAACTATCCAACGATTCCAGGCTTTAGTGATTCCATAAATTGAGCTATTTTTTTAATTTTATTACTTTACGTTCAATCTCTTCAATTCAATCTTCAATTCTCTTCAATCTTTTCTACTTCAATCTCTTTGGGTAAAAATATGAATCAATGTTTCCTGACAATAATGATTAAATGATGTATTGAACAAATTTTTCAGAGTTGCAGTATTGGCACTGACTTACAATGGATACAGCCAACATGTTTTATATGCTACCAAGTTTGTGATAAATATTTTTGTTACGGGTTCCTAGCTGTATAATCCTTTTTTAGTAAAATGAAAAAATCAAAAACATTGAAATAAATATAAGAATGCTCAGAAAAGGACCATTTATAAGATGTCTTATAAGATCATTGAAGGAGTAACATTTAATGTAACATGAATTCTACTTGTACAAAATTACATAATAATTAAATATATTTGTATGAAATATATTTTGTTTACCTAACTAAGAATTGCCTTGGTGTGTCTGTAATGTATTCAGCCCAAAGGCTGGTGAAACTGACTGGAACATTAGTTACCAGGAGTAAGTAGACGGAAAAGAGGGTTAATAGGCAAGATGAGGCTTGAAAGAGCTCTTGCCTCCTCATCAAATCAGAATGCTATAAGCAAAACATGTTCACATAAAATAAGCACAATTACTCTACAACCAACACTTTTCTTAGCACTCCATCAGAAGATATCTTAATCAGTGTCATTATTCAGCAACAATCATATGTTTTAGCTTTGTTATCATCCATGAACAAGATTGTGACAAAAATAGATGAAATATACATATTTCTCAATCCTGTATCAAAATAAAAATGAAAAATTACATTACTCATGATATGGTAGCAGAACTTTATGAGTGTTCAATATAGTATACTTGGTATCTGGAGAGGTAAATCATAAAAAAGTACCATGTAGTCTCCGATTTAAGAGGTAGGGGAGAATGGTACGGGTAAGTTGTGTAACAGCAGCAGGGTTTGTTTGTGTGTGGTTTAGTTGGTCCCTTACTCCTCACATCAATTATGAGAACTAACTGTGAAACCGTCACCATTCCACCGTTACATGTAGCAGAGTGAGAGTTGGTCAAATTTTTCAGTGTAGTTTGTTATAACATTTATGAGTTTTTTGCCAATTTAAATATTGAAAATGATTAAAATTTGATTATTTATTTATCTTAATGTAATGATTTACTTATTGGGCCTTATTTAATGTATCTTTCAAGTATTTTATATGGTTCTGTCTAGGTTATAAGCATGATTTTAGTAGACAATGCATTATGGGTAGCCCTGGTAGGACTCCATGAGGTAATGGAGTAATCTCCATGTATCAGCACTCCCCAACATTGTTTTTAATGGTTACTGTAAGCATTTTACAATGTATGATTATCAATATTAAATAGCTTACTGGGTTGGCACTTTCTAGATGCCGAGAAAATGGAGAATGCCAAGAAAATGAAAAAGAAAATTAATAACGTTTGTTTGTTTTAAGTTCTATTTTATATTTATTCCATATTATTTGGAATATTAGATGGCTAGATTAGTATAATTTTGTCATAAGATATTTATAAGGGATTCTTCTGCTGGCATTACCCCAGGAGGTCAGTGAAAACAGATGAGTAATGGTCTTGTATTATAATATTTTTAAAGAGTTTTTAATTTTGTATAATCACGCACATTTCATTCATTGAACTACAGACAATAAACTACCTAATAAATAAAAATGTTTATTCCCAAAATTTCAAACTTAGCAGGCTTTAGGGATCAAACTGCTTAGCCTACCAGCACTCTCTCATTCTCTCCTACCCAATGTTTGGAAGTCATAAAGAGGAAAATAAATAATGATGCCATTGTAAAATGCATGCCATTTGCCATCTGGATGGATTTAAAATCATTATTTTGATTGATTGTAAAAACATGCTAACTTGAGGGTTGATGGATACCAATAAAGCGCATCAGGTGTTAGCATTATCAATTTGTAATCAACATATACACTGTCAAAAGAGTAGGCCATAATCGGTGGAGATCCATCAATAATGAATGAAATTGTACAATCTCTAAAGATTTATTGGAACTATCTTGATCAGATTTCGGCAATTCATTCATCCATCAATGCTGGAGAAAACATACAATAAGCTTTATCCATTCATATTTTAGGTGAAAATCACTCCTCTGATATCTTTCCTGATATTGTTCTTATGGCAAAAGAGGCCAAAATCTAATCTTATTTTGAACAAATTGAAATAATCAATCATCTCTATTCCTTAAAATTTCTGCTTTTCATCACCTCTCTCCGCCTCTTTTCTTGACTTAATTAAATGCCCTCTTTTTTTGCGCCATTACTGTAAAGTATAAGAGGGTTACCTTCTTTTTACATAAGACTTCATTATTTTATAAATTTGTTTAAACAGTAAATGTAGTTGTGGATCGTATACAGATCTTATTTTGACCTAGAAATAATTTAAAGGAATTTAAGGGAAAGGAAAAACATGTCCCAGCATTTCCCTCTCAGGCCTTTCACCTTCCCAAAAAGGCCCACATACTGGATTCAGTATGCTGGACCTTCAAGACCTTTCCGAAGTTATCCTCCGCCATTATTCCCAAAATATTTTCGTTAATATTTTGTTAATAATTTCGTTTTCATTTCTGCTATTCATCTCAACCTTTCCTACGATTTCTTACATAATCTTCTTCAGAATTTCTTTCTCTTTTTGCAATGCTGTGCGCGAAAGAAAAGTATGCCAACAATACATTCTGGTCAGTTGTAACGGAGATTCGCTTGAGACTTTCAAGGTGCATTACCTGCTCAAAAATAAGATTCTAAATTCAACTTGGTGCCACTACGCCATTGTTTAGGGAAAATGTGCAATAGAAAATCGGAGTTAGGCAATCCCGCAATACACCCCTTCCCCATTGGATGTGTGGGCGTGTACCGTAGGTTTGCCTAACTCCGATTTTCAATTGCAAATTTTTCCATAACAATGACGTTATAATGATATTTCTGAAAATGATACAATTTTGGTGATAATAGTGATAATAATGATGGAATTTTGTATAATCATGCACATTACATACATTAAACTACAGACAATAAACTATTAAATAAAAATGTTTATTCCAAAAATTTCAAATTTAAGCAGACTTTATGGATGAAACTGCTTCTTCTACGGGCATTCCCCCATTCTCCCCAACACATGTTTAAAAGTCATAAAGAAAATAAATAATAACGTAATTATAAGATGAATGCCATTTGTCGTCAGGATAGCCCATTTGCAATCATAATATAGATTGCTTACAAAAATATGTTGACTAGAGGTAGAAAAATGAATTTTAGCTTTAAAATTTTATGAGTAAAGGGAATAAAATATATAACCTTTTATGTATTGCCTGTCCTCAGTCACTGCCAGTGCCAGTTACATCGTCAAAGTAAATTATCGAAGTTTCGGCAAAATTCTCCGCTATTCGATATTAGTTGTGTACATGCATTATTTCAAAAAGAAGTTTGGAAATTTCAAGCATTCTTTACCCTAAAGCTTTTCCTATCACACTTACATCAGATGAGTCATTCGAACACCTCCTGAGAACCAAGATTTAACCAAAAAGCTGGCTAAACAGAGGACTTTCCTTAAAATATTACAGACAGTAACACAAATGCAATGAAAATTCTCTCACGATTTATTAGAGTTCTTTGACAGGAAAAATGTTATCCTTTTAATCACTATTCTCAGAAATAGCATGATGATAGCACAATGACGTGTATACACGTCATTGTGATGGGAAAATTTGCAACTGAAAATCGGAGTTAGGCGATCCTGCAACTCCCCCCCCTTGCCTGTGAAATAAGATAGGACTTGCGCTGAGCTGGCTAAGAATCCCTTACGATGGGTGACCTTCAAAAATAGCGCTAAGGTGCCAAGGCTCTTTTATCTCTTATAATTGTAGTATGATTTTCCAGTTTCTTATTAGTGGAGGCGGAATAGGTTCAACTTATCTTTTTTGGTTTATCAAGCTCAAAATTGGTGGAGATGTTCTTTGAAAAGCCAAAAGCAAAATCCCAAAAATCCCAAAAAATCCCAGTTGGGCAACATGCCGAAATATTTAAACAAAAGTCGCCATCTTGGATTTTCGACCTTGCATCATATTGAACGGTATATCTCCGTATCTAATGGTGATAATGACACACGGTTTGCTTTAAACTACTTACTAAAGTGTAAGCTAGACCTATGGCACTTTCTATTGAAAGAAAAATGAGTAAATATAAAGCTACACACGAAAAACAACTCGTCTTAGGATAGCTTTAATGGGAAAATCTGCGTTAAATGTCGAATTTCGACCTTTTATTATCATTAAATCAAAAATTATATCGAAATAGAAGTTGTAGAACACATCAAAAGGCTTCAGAATGTTTTATTATAATCTCCGTAGTCCAAAAATTGTAGCTTCTACAAAGCGCCAAACACGCTCGCACACTCAGTAGATGACCTCGAACGCGGAGCGCCTATGTGCGGGTTTCCAGCAAAACACCGATTATAATGCCGGAAAGTATATTCTTATTCCTATATTCCTTATATCCTTATGTTATGTTATATGCTATTGAATTGCTATGACTATAATATAACTATTCAAAGAATTAACCAAATATTTTCCCAAATGGAAAACTAACGAAAATGATTTATAAAAATAAGGCAATAACATAAAAGGATAAAAAATTACAAGCTACCAACTATAAAGTGGAAATATAACCGGTAGAATTAATACTATCGAAGGAAGAGAATATAAAACCTTTCTAAACACTAACAACAATGAATCAACATAAGAATAGAAAAAAAACACAACGTCGAAAATTCCACTTGAGTTTTAATACACGATCGGTTTCAGACAATTCTGTCCATCATCAGGTAAAGAGACCACAACTGCAGTGAATATATTTAAAACAATAGCCAATGAGGAAGCAAGGTCAGAGAGGGGGGGGAGGGTTAGGGATATTGGGTGAGGGAAGCAGCGGGAGGAGGCAAACAGTTGATAAAAGTAGGAAGTGCTTAGGAAAGAGGTGAATGTTAGTTAGCGTATAATTATGGTGTAAAATTTCTAATTGCTCCAGGTAGTTAAGCTCATTTCCTTGAGAATGGCTATGGAGGAGGGTGTTGGTAAAGTCTGAATGATGTTTACTGTCGAGTAAATGTTTAGCGAAATGTGAGGCACTGGAACCATTGAGGAAAGACTGTTTATGTTCTTTTGTTCGAATGTGTAAATTTCTACTGGTTTGGCCTATGTTTATTGCATTACAGTCTTTACAATTTAATTTATATATACCAGATTTGCGTGTTTTATCGAATTTATCTTTATTGTTTAAAATAGTTTTTCCTATGTTCTATAGAAAGCGGGTCTGATGTTAGAGCATTTGAGAAAATTGGCAAGATGATAATTGATGTGGCCGAGGAAAGATAATTTCCCCCAACGTTGTACTTCCGTGGAAATGGAGCAATCGGGATATGTCCAGAAAATGTTTTGTTTTCTTTGTCCATGTGAAAGTATGGTATCTATAAGTTTTTCGGAATAACCATTGGAGAGAGCCATACATTTTATGGTTTTTAGTTCCCGAGAAAAGTTTGATGGAGAGAGAGGGATATTTAAGAGGCGATGAATAAAACTATGAAAAGCAGCGTTTTTATGTGTGACTGGATGATTAGAGGTTGCGTGAAAAGTGTGGTTCGTATAAGTCGGTTTTCGATGGATAGAAAATTCAATTGAATTTGCATTCTTTGAGAGGGTTTGTCTAGGAAATTCAAATTGTTGTTATTCTTTATTTCTAAAGAAAATCTGATTTTACTGTGTTGTTGGTTTAGGTGTGACAGCTATTCAACTGTCTGTGGGATCCATTCCAAATACAAAGGACATCGTCAACATATCTCAATAATCTCAACCACAAGAAAACGGGTTTCGTCACATTCTGGGAATTTGTAAATGAATTATTCTCAAAATTATCTAAAAATATTTCGGCTAAAATTGGCGAGAGGGAAGACCCCATCGCTAGACCATCGGGTTGATTAAAAAAAGATTTTTCAAACAATAACTAATTCTGCGAAATACATAAATCTGTCAACAGTAAAATATCGTGAACAACATTTCTGTCCAAGTTTTTGTCGTACAATAATTTTTCCAACAGCAACAACACCTCTTTCCTAGGGATGTTTGTAAATATGTTATTAACAACAAAAAAACAATTTTTGAGTTTGTATATAATTTCAAATTTTTTAGTCTATTAGCAAGGTCGATGGAGTTTCGGATGCCATATCTAGGTGAAAACAGGGTTAAGTTTTAAATAAGTTCATTCACTATAGAGGCCAGTTTGTGGGTTGGGGAGGAAACACATGAAATAACTGGGCGGATGGGGATATCAAGTTTATCTAACTTTAAGAGAGCGTATAATCGTGGAGGAAGAGGATTTGGATTAATTATTTTATAATAATCTTTGTGTTTTAGCACAGTTGTACACTTTTCCACTATTTCTTTCACTTTTTCATTTAGTTCGTTGATAGGGTCGTTGATTTTCAATATATGGTTGTCTTCTATGAAGGTTTGTACTTTTTGAGTGTAATTACTTTTGTCTATTATGACAATGCACTTTCCTTTGTCGCCTTTGGAAATAACGAGATTTTCACGTTCTACAGTATTCATGATGCTAAGTAAGGTTTTCTGGGAAATAAGTTTACGGGGAAGCAAGAAGGCAACACTAGATTTTCCAGATTTGAAGTGAATGTATGGGTGAAGTTATGTTTTAAGGAACGATAATTCCCTTGATGGTTGGAAATATATTCACAATCAGCTATCAGATTCTTAAAATCGTTACCGTTATAATGGCTAGAATTAAAATTCAGGCCTTTTGATAGGAGGTTAACTTCGTTATCAGAAAAGTTAACGTAGGATAGGTTTTTCACTCGCGGGTAAAATACATGCTCTGTGGGAGTGAGTTTTAAGGAAATTCGGCGGCAGGTGGAATCATCCTGCGTAATTTCTTCTGGGATAATCTGGAGTGTTTATCGCGGAGGGTATTTAACGTCTTAAAACAGATCTCACTGGCAAATGTTCTCACCTTATCATCAAAGCAAGCCCATTCAATGGTATGAAGGGATTCAAAGGAATTCTACGCAGGATGATTCCATTTTTGGAATCTAGAACTCGTTTATACCGGAAAATGACTGCTGCGCAGCTTTTAGTTTCATGATTTCGCATTTATTCGTTTTTTTAAGTTCCTAGAGTGAGTTTGTCCGTCGTTCTTAGCGTTCCTTTAAGTTTTGAACGTCTAGTGTAGGCTTGGGTTTGTGACTTGTGATTTATTACTGTATGTTTCTTTGTGGTGTGGGTGCCATTCACGTATAAGCATGGCTACTTCAGTGGAAGTTATGTGCTCTATTTGCAAAAGCGTGGTTTTGGACTATGAAGAAACGGCTGTGGTAACGATCCGGTCTTTGATTATGGTATGGTTCGGATCCGTATGATTTAGATGAAATGATTGAGGAAGAAGAAGACGACATTACTCTGCATTTCGATATGTTACCTCATTCTCGCCAAATCAAAAAACTCGCTCGAGGACGCAAACATCAAGAAAAAAATGCGTCCAAATTAATGGGTTATCATTCCTTTTATTAAATTTTATCTTATTAAGGTATAATTATTGAACGCTTAAATATGTTATTAATAAAATTATTTACTTGTAGGAATAAGAATATACTTTCCGGCATTATAATCGGTGTTTTGCTGGAAACCCGCACAAAAGCGCTCCGCGTTCGAAGTCGTATACTGAGTGTGCGAGCGTGTTTGGCGCTTCGTAGAAGCTACAATTCTTGGACTACGGAGATTATAATAAAACATTCTGAAGCCTTTTGATGTGTTCTACAACTTCTATTTCGATATAATTTTTGATTTAATGATAATAAAAGGTCGAAATTCGACATTTAACGCAGATTTTCCCATTAAAGCTATCCTAAGACGAGTTGTTTTTCGTGTGTAGCTTTATATTTACTCATTTTTCTTTCAATAGAAAGTGCCATAGGTCTAGCTTACACTTTAGTAAGTAGTTTAAAGCAAACCGTGTGTCATTATCACCATTAGATACGGAGATATACCGTTCAATATGATGCAAGGTCGAAAATCCAAGATGGCGACTTTTGTTTAAATATTTCGGCATGTTGCCCAACTGGGATTTTTTGGGATTTTTGGGATTTTGCTTTTGACTTTTCAAAGAACATCTCCACCAATTTTCAGCTTGATAAACCAAAAAGGATAAGTTGAGCCTTTTCTTGCCTAAAATGCCTCCACTATATAGATATCCACTGCATTTACGGGTGTTAAAAAGAATTTCATCTGTCTTTTATAAGAATAATTAACAAAATACGTGTT
Source organism: Sympetrum striolatum (assembly GCA_947579665.1). Classification (NCBI taxonomy): domain Eukaryota; kingdom Metazoa; phylum Arthropoda; class Insecta; order Odonata; family Libellulidae; genus Sympetrum; species Sympetrum striolatum. The sequence continues at coordinate 89,657,445 of OX388341.1, forward strand.
TTACTCCTAGTAAAGAGACTCTTATTACACATTTTCTGAATTTTCAATTTTGAGATTTGTCTATAAGATATAATGTGATGTTAAAAATACATTTGAGGGAACACATTTTCTGTGGTATCTTATAACATACAAATAAAATAATCCACAGACGTTTTTTGTACTTAGTTAAGTATAAATTTTGGGCAAAAACTTTTAGTTGTTTTTCTTTTAATTATTGAAATCGAAAAAATTGCAATTAAATTCTATGCATTTTCATTCATTCATATATATATATATATAAAAGACTTGCAACAAGGAGAAATTTTTCCGATACCTGCGACTATTTCCTTTGGGCCGATGTTACCTTTCTGCTTACTATTTTGTAAATTCATACTTATCTGTTAATTTACTAAAAAGAAAATTCGACAACATCCATAAAGTTCTCTTCTTCTCATGAAAGCATAGCTTCCGAAATACGTATCGAGATATTACGCATACAATACCTTAGTAACGGTTGACTTCAACCCCCATGGTTAGAGGGTACTTCCCCCGCACGGCCGGTTGAACGCAAACAACGGCTATTTGGAGCTCTTTTAACTCTTAATGTTAATAACGCAGACGTGTTCCTTTTTTCATTTTAGTTGACATCCATAAAGTTTTTATATTTTTATCTCCTTCATTTATAATGTTTCCCTACGCTCATTTATCAAAATGATCAACAGAGGCAAACGCTTCACCATCTGGAACATTCTAATGTCTAATTCGCAATTAATTATATTTTCAGAAGAAGAAAAATTGAATGTCCATTACTTTATATTTAAATATGTTTTTTGAGATACTTATCCATATTATAGAACGTACTGGGTAGCTCTAGCCCTTCTCGGATAGAGAAAATCACATTCCAACATAATCTGATTTCTCCCAAAGAATTACGTTTTCGTTGTCATCATTGAAAAACAAAACCTGATCAAGAAAACTATTAGTTTCATACTATTTTAAAAATAACAATTATCCCCAGCCATTGACGATGAAAAAGCCGAGATTCACGATTTGGAAAGTTAGCCATATCTTATTTTCTGAAAGCAACTTATTGATCAAACGTTGTCGTCCGGGAGATTCTCCGAAGCGGAGGATCGGCCATCTGGATGAGAATCAAGACTTCTTGTGTTTTTACGGCACGATGGTACTTATCAGTAGAACTGGACTTCAAGAGAGTGAAAGAAGATATATTAAAAAAGGGAATGCTCAGGTAAGGCATTTTGCCGAACATGTTTCATCTTATTAAATCCGATCGGGTGGCATCCTTGGATTGAATGCAAGAATTTTTGGTATTTTTTCCATAAAGAGTAAAATTAAGCCCATGGAAATAATGATTTAAAGTATATTTAAGTTCGATTTTCATATGTTACATACCTAATGTAGTATGTAATAAATATGGCTGATGTTATGCTTAAGGAACACATCGATGATTGTCATAATTTTTTTACATCGATATGGCAGAGCGTTGAAATATAGTAGAAGGGTAGAAGCATGGAACAATAATTCCATGGTAGAAGTATGTATGTACTTCCTTGATAAAATCTTGGGAGATAAATTAGATTAGTATCATTATCATTTGACATCTCAGCTCATTATAAAAATACGGAATTATTCCTTGGACCGCTAGCTAGCTTCCAAAATAAAATTAGTGATATAATTATTATATATATATGATATAATGTATAGCACAATCTGGTTAAACAAAAACACTTATTCGGAAAAGTTAGAGTTAATAAAGTATGTGAACTTGTGAATTACAATTCATACAATTACTACTTAGGCGAGAGAAGTGGAGTTCTGATTACCTTCACGAAAAATCAGTCGCTTTAATTTCAGTAGCTTACAAAGGAATCATTTTTTCAAGTGATTACTATAATCAATATTCCAAACGTTGCTTTAAAATACAAGCAAAAGCTACTTGCATACTGCAAGCATATGTTTAAAGTACTGTATGTTGTAATTTTTTATTTTATTTGAAAATACAGTAAGTAGGAAACCAAATTCCTCTATGTGAGATTCGATTCTGCATCCAAGTAGCCTGGTGTCGATCTTAGGACCTTTTTGTAAGATGAGATTGCGTATAACTATTTGCTTTGGGCAACTCTGACCGTTTCTAAATTCTAAGTCGATATATTGAGGATGTCTTCAAACGAAATTTCCTATTCCCGTTCAATTGAGTGGTAGAATGCAATTGGTGGCCTGGCGTCGAACTAATGGTCATAAAGTAAACGATAAACTGTGTTTTTGAAACATTCATCATTTCTGTTCACAGGCCTGGGCATAGACTTCATCTTTCTCGGTAAATGAAGAATAGAAAATTGGAAATTCCCATTCATTTCAAATGGTAGAGCCGCCTGGTGTCGAACCAAGGTCTTTTTGGATGATTTAAATACATATTACGACTTGCTAGGATTAAAATTTATTTAAACCAAAGTTTGAAGTCGTTATCAAACAGAGAAGGCCCTAAAATAAGATACCGTTATCCCTATTTGAAATGTATAGATGAATGTAAATGGCGCTCTGGCATTGAACTAAGAATCGTCAGGAAAATAGCAAACTGCGTATATGAAATGTATTCATGACCTTGTTCACATACCAGGTTTTACGTTTCCATGTTATCGCGAACGGATTTTGAAAAATCTTAAAAATCGCCGCAATATATTAAAAATAAGAGAATGTTGCACCCCCATGGCGTCGAACTCACGCACATTTGGAGACAATTCTATGGCAATTGATAGGAGAGCGCGTCTCCTGGGATCTCAGTGATTTTGATTTCTCTACCCTAACGGAAAGTGTCTTAAAAATATTTTCCAAAATTCGCGCAGTGTATCCTCAACCTGCAATTTTGTCTCTGCTATCTACATATATCATAGTTTAAGTATGTTGACATCTCAATACATTTCAAGCATATTGATTACATATTTCTACCTCCCCTACAAAATGTTGAAAACAATGGACTTTGCAAAGGTATCTGGCCGTTTCTAACATTTCAAGTTGATTCTCAGTGATTATCAACTCTCTCAATACAAGTATCCTAACGTTTTCCCACCATACACTTCAAATAGTAGAGCTACCTGGTGTGGAACCCAAGATCTTTTTGTAAGATGAGATTGCACATAACTATTTGGTATGCGCAACTCTGAACGTGTCTAAAATTTCAAGTCGTTATATCTGGTAGGTCCTCAAACTAAATTACGTATTCCCCTTTAATTGAGTGGTAGCATGCATGTGGTGGCCTGGCGTCGAACTTGGGACCATCAGGGAAACGAAAAACTGCGTATATGAAATTTATTTATGTCCTCCGTTCACATGCTGGGTTTTACGATTCCACGTTATCGGGAAATTCAAAAAATATCTTTAAAATCTTATAAATCTATCTATCTATCTTTAAAATCGCCGCAATGTATTTCAAATGGGAGAATTTTGCACCAAACTAACGTCGAACTCACCCATATTTGGTGACATGTCAATGATATAATACAGAAGAGCGCGTTTTCTGTGACCTCTGTGATATTGAATCTCTATCCTATCGGAATGTTGCTTAAAATATTTTCAGAAACACTCCGTAAAATGGTCCTAATTTTGTCCCCGCTATTTATGTATTGTAGTTTCCAAATGTTGTAATCACATTAATTCTGACGTTACTCTTTACCAATGATATGGTATAGGCTTAAAATCCCCGTGCATTCAAATAAAAAAACGTTTGAGCTCGGATTCAACAATCACCTTGGTGGCCAGGGAATGCGAGTTTCTCTGACTGCTTATTTACTATGAAGAAATTTAGCAATATTTTTGTTCATTTTGCCCTTTTATAGTTCTAATAATTTCGATTCGAAAACGATATTACACGACCAAAAGAAGAATATTCATTTAATTTCCTTTCTTTTGGTACTTGTCTCTTTGTGTGTTTTTGTAGGACCACTATTTTGTATTTAATTTTGCAAATTAAATAAAGCTTGCAAGCGGTAAAAACGAACTGTATGTGCATTTCTTACGTAAAATATTTTCCCTGACCTAGCGTCGAACCAAGGATAATCTTGGAAGATGTCTTTGTAGTTTTCATTGGATATGCATGGCCTCAAGCGATCGCTCGAATTTAAAATCTCTAATTTGACGGGAAGTGCCTCAAACATATTTCCAAAAATTCCCGCAATATACCCCTATGGAAAAAATCCCGATTTCCTTCCTTTCTTAGGGAAAATGCCTTCTGGCATCGAACCCATAATAGTGAGGGACAAAGTCACAATTATTTTGGCGGTTACACGCTGCGGCCTTACGTCGTAGAAGTTTTAAGAAAAAGAAACACAAAATGGAAAACTAATTCGGGGATGGAAGAATCAAATCTTTAATCCCATTTTCTTACTATCTTCCTACTTAAGAGGGAATTAAATGAAAATAGTCCTTTTTTGGAGTGCGAAGTTTTATTGGACAAATTATATTTTTCTTCAAACTTATTATAATTATTAGGAGGATAATCATAATAATACCTTACGATTATTATCTCCCTATGCCCAGGATATGCGTTGGCATTCCTCAAAAATATAAAAGGGAGCCAGGAGAAGTAACGAATTAACGACCCACTTCAAAGAGACTTCCCGACTCTCACGTACTGAATCCTCCCACTCGTAATCGGCCGTATTATCGGCCTCCTCCATGAATTTGGTCTATCAAATCTCTCAGTACATTCAAATTGAACTTATGTTATATTTAGCTTATGTCAGCTTCTATCCGCTCGTGATGTGGTTATAACCGGATTTACCGTCATTCTCGCAATGGTCTCGCAACGAAGTCTCATCATAGATTCGATTATATTAGTTCATTCGTTACCTTTTTCCCGATGCTTAAGACGATCGGAGTCTCGGAAGCTGCATCTTGGGGACATCTGTCGCCTCCTATTGCAGTTCCCGCACCACTCGCTGCTCGACCACTTGCTGGCCTTCCAAATCCCTTCGGCCGAACTGGAGGTGCCTGTTCCATCCTTTGCAATCATCCAGCACCACCTTCGGCTGTTCGCGGGCTCCTTCAGGCTGCCAAGGTAAGAGTTTCATAAAAATTCTCTCCGTAAGTAATTTATTCACAGTATCCCTCATTTTTCTGCGAAATGTTAGATGTAATACGTATACCAATTGAAAACAGCAATGGAAATTTACATTTTCATTCTTATTTTGAAAGTATAAATTTATCAAAGAATATTCAAGATAAAAAAGTCACCCTTTAAAAAACAATCTAATTTAAAATAACACTCTGATTGAGCATTCTTCCTTAGATCATATTTTAAAGTACACGGCCTTCCAACACATTAAGGAAAGGAATTCATTGTAAAATTGTTTACTGAGTTAGTAATAAGCATGTTATGGTATGCGTCCTTAAAGACCCAAGGAATAAACGGAGAAGAAAAATTCTACGTCACTGGTAATCGAACAGTGGCCTGGAAAGTGGAAGACTCGAGACCTCATCTCGTCTACTTCTAATTTCCGTTTATTCCCATAGCTTTCTGCGTTCATTGAATTCGCAGCCAATCAGTCATAATTTGAGAATGCATGTATTTCTTCAAATGTAAAGGGAAAGGAAGGACTACCGCATACTGACTCGAAGAACGGTGAAGAAGACGAGGATGACGAAGAAGCAGTGGTACCGGAAGAGCTTTTCCGTAGATACACGGAAACTGATTCGCGACCTTTGACCCCAGCACTGTCATCAGCGGCATCCGATACCCAACTGGCTAGTCGTTCCGGTCCTTCCGGTCCAATCGACTCCTTGTTTTGCGTGTCTTCTCCACCTTCCGTATCAACCGTCACAACTTCTTTTAAAAGGTAATGGGTAACTGTAAATTCATTTTTACAGTATGAATAGCAGAACTGACTATCTACTCAAATTAATGTAATAAAATGTTGTAATTAATGCATTATACGATGATAATTTACAGATCCTTCATAAAAGGTTGTTCATGAATTACCTAATAACGCAGCGAGGGCCTGAAAATCAGATATTTTCCTCTTTTTTGTATGAGCTTCTCTCCCCTTGTCGTTACCCATACAAAAAAATCTGTGCTGCGACTGTACTAAAGCTGCACTGTAACTGTGCTAAGGGACTGTACTGTGACTGTACTTAGACTGCACTTAAATTGAAACACCACAGTGCAGTTATAGCAGAGTCACAGTGCAGTTGGCACAGCACAATCACAGTACAGTTGGCACGGCGCAGTCACAGTGCAGCCACAGCACAATTTTTACTATATGCTCTTTCCTTGAATCAATAATTAGCAGCCTAGAATTACTCTTAATAACTGGAATAACTCTTATTGGCAAAAGTATTGTTAGATTAACTATACCTACATCATTTTTATTAACTGAAATTGAAAAGTTTTTGAAGGACAGGAAAATGAATACTGCAATTTCTATGTAAACATACTATTTATTGAATAGTAGCAAAGTACAATGAATTAATATTTAATTTTATTTGTTAATTTTCTTATGATGCCTAAATTTGGTGTGGCGTAACAAATCCTTCACATAATTTTCCAAGTCTTTTGAAGAGATACCTTCCCACTTGGAATGCCGAACAGCATCTATAAGAAGAGAACAAATCCGATTACATGCTATTGACAGCATCTACATAAAAATTACCATTTAATTAGTCTTTATGCTAGGAATAAGACAAGCTAGAATGAAGTAATTTAAATAATATCGATGGTATAACTCATTGTGAAGAACAAATGAAGTGCTGTGACAATGGGAAACAGAATGCCAATTCTTCTATGCAGAGTAACTATAGTTGATACATATAAATTACGTTTATATATAAGTACGTTTACGAGTTTTACTCACCAAAATTGCGATCTCAGAGGCACGATGCCGAAGAATGGAGAAGTCCAGCCACGTAAAAAAACTCATATCCACACTGAACCGCACCGATCTACACCATACGCACGTTGAACCGTTGAATCTCTTTGTATATTCGATCGTGAAAATGGCTGCGCACCCCCCACGCATGTCTCCCCGCGAAATTTGAACTCGAATTTTGAGCAGTGGAAAGAATCTCCGTTTGGAATAGAAAGCCCGGAAAGCATTCCGATGGGATATCCGCCTCCGCTACACGATTTCAATATCAATTTGCAAATATAAACAATTTTATAATTTATTTTTAGAATTTAAAATTCGAAATTAAATTCCGCATGAAGGCTTCTTACGCCGGATGGAGTTTAGTGAACATATTCAATATTCATTCCAGAAGACATAGATAATTTGACTAATATTATTATCATATTTAAAATAATATGGCCTAATATAATGGAATCGGACCCATTATAATTGGCAGCATTGCTACCTTTGTAAGGGAACAAATCAAATAATTGGAATGTTAGATGATCTCAAACGTGCTTAGAAACACATTTCCTTTGGTATTTTCTAACTAGCCATTCCGGAATCGATTATTGAAATATTAAGTCCAGAAACTGGCTTAGTGTTTCAAAAAACACTTTCCGTAGAAAGGTGTTCAATCTCTTCAGACGACCACGAAACGCGTTTAGAAAGTATATTTTCCTATGGTTTTTCACCCTTCAACATTATTGCAACTTTCTGTGGTTACTGGGTTAATATCCATGTAATATCTATACAATATTAAATGTGGACATAATGCTTTTTGGATATTGGTAAACCTTTATGGATATTGTATAGATATTACTTGCTACTAGGGCAGTTCCAGTCATGTTACCCAGCCCTGTCACAGTGCAGTTTGAGCCACAGTACAGTTCCAGTCATGTTACCCAGCCCTGTCACAGTGCAGTTTGAGGCACAGTACAGTTCCAGTCATGTTACCCAGCCCTGCCACAGTGCAGTTTGAGCCACAGTACAGTTCCAGTCATGTTACCCAGCCCTGTCACAGTGCAGTTTGAGCCACAGTACAGTTCCAGTCATGTTACCCAGCCCTGTCACAGTGCAGTTTGAGCTCTAGTACAGTTCCAGCACAGTGATTCAGCACTGTTACAGTACAGTTCTCCTCCAAGTCCAGCTGCCATAGTACAGTCTAGCACAGAAAATTGCACTGTGACTGTGCTAAACATCGAGTTTAGTCCAGTTACAGTGCACATTTAGTACAGCCACAGTACAGATTTTTTTGTATGGGTAGCTACGGCGTGATTCCATCCATTTTTAACTTCTCAGCAAAAAATTACGTCGTGATCCTCAGGGTAAGAGGTGAATTCGGCGACGATCATGAATGACACTTAAATTGAACTCAATAATAGCCCGAGAGAAGTTTATAAAAAGAATTCACAATGAAAGATACGAATCTTTTCATTTTTCTTATTGTTTCCCTTGCGAAATTAATGCCCCTTGGCATCTTTAGAGTGAAACTGCTTTTCCATTGGAAAGAACTGTTAAGTGTGTAAGATTTCGATTGACTCTGTCGTATACATTTAAAGCTATAGATTTCCAGGGATTGAGCTGCAACCACATGCTCGGTTTTACGAAGAAGAATATCACTTAAAATTCAAAATCCCCTAAATTTAAAATGTATCTCTCCCTACAGAAAGCTCTCTTTAAATTAAGCTAGAATGACTAATTAGCAAAAAGCAAATTCTGGAAAACAATATAAGAGCTATGGAGAAAGAAATTCTACTTAAATATGGAAAAACTAAGATATTTCATTTGTCTGGGATTAAATGAAGGATATCCAAGCTTTAGGATCCATGGGTTGCATTTGTTCTTTAACTGTCCGTGGTGGCCAAGTGGTTAGCGTGTTTGCACGTTGCCGCTCCTAGTCCACAGTCCCGGGTTCGAATCCCGGTAAATCGGCTTTTTCTGGCTAGGAAATGATTGTGTGTCTTTGTGAATAGTAATAATTATCAAAATGGATGTAATTGGGATATTCCTGTTTCCATTAGAGAAATTATTATTTAAGGTCTTTGAGGGCAGCAGAAAACTTGCTTAGACATTATTGATTCAATTATGTCATCAGAAATCTTATAAAATATTGTACAGGTGATAAAAACCTACTGCTTCACTTTTATGCTAAACATTAATTGTATTTTTTCAGTTTCTTAAGCTATGCTTTAGGAAAGAAATTTTTTGAAACTTAAGGAGTTTGGTTGCACAACAATTGGTAAAAGCCAACAAAGGTAAAAGCGATTCTTTGGATACATGTTGAACTGTTCTAAATCTATGCCAATATTTCCCTTTCTCCCTGGACATATTCACTTTATCAATCATAAAAGAACAGCTATAGTAAAGAGACAAGAGAGCTCTATAATATGAAATACACAAGTGATTACTAGTACTTCTGCCAGAACTTCAAAGCAACTGAAGATTGGCAGAGTATCATAATTGGGAGGTAGTAAATTAAATTCCTTTTTAACAATCAGGTATCGCCATGGATCATTGACAAGGAGATCTCAGACTCCAGATCCTATATATCATCCACAACCTCCGCAACGTCAAAGAACCATGCTTGTTTTGGATTTGAGAAGAAGCCTAAGTCAAGATGAAGGTCTGTCGAGACAACAGTCAAAATGTGGTCAAAGCCCCTCCCCAGCCTCTTCTGCTTCTCCAAAGCATACTACAAACATTAATCAACTAATCCAAACCAATAAGAAGACAGTTATGTCTAACAAGGGACAAAAACCAAATGAACATGACCCAACAACAAAAGCTGCTTCTAGTAATCCAGTAGCAACAGGAAAGAAAAACATAGTTCCAAAGAGAGTAGATAAGAGAGGAAAAGCAGGTGCAAATGGAAATGTTGAGGATGTTACTGGACCAAATCAGAGAAACGAAGTGGACACACAGGTAATTTAAAAAAATCAATAGCTTCTTAATTCTAAATAATATCTCTAAAATGTATCACTGAATTTATGAGCTTGAATTATATTACTTCAACATTAATTCCAGTAAAGTTTATTGGAAAAAAGGGCCATTTAGATTGTGAGATAAAAAATAATGTCAGGAATATATAAGTCTAAATTGTAGCTTGCTTTATCACTAATAAAGGTGATGCCCCCATCACCAAAGGAAGATGAAGTGGAAAGAAAAGCTACTCCTCCATTAGAACGCAAAGGAGCAAGAAAGAGAGCAGCTAAGAAGAAGAAGAAAAGTATAGGTGGACTTGATGCCGGCACATTAATGTCAGGACGGGGTGAAACTCCAGAGAAAGAATTCCGTGGAATGCCAGAACCCAGAGAAACTCAAGTAATAGGAGTGACTTTTTTCTATTGTTCAAATAAACATTAATGCAAAACAACTTCTATAAATCTAGCTAGTTGCATTTCTAACAGAATTGCATTTTGACATCAATTTAGTCAATGGCATGACTTCAACTTGGAATTTCAGTTTAAATCCAAATTTCTGATAAATATTATTCATTCTATTTGTTGTGTCAGTATAAACTCCATGAAACCTTATAAGGTTCTTAATCTAAAAAAATGCAGCATTATTTCTTCCACAATTATGTTTCATGCTATCATGTTCAAATTGCAGTACCGTAAACATAGGGCAAAACAAATTGTCAAATTAAAACTTTTTCCAAAATATCTACACATTTATTTCTTCTGCTAAACCCTTAAATCTCATTTAAGACCCTCCTATTCACTTCATTCTCTTAAGTATCAGCCAGTCTTAATTATTCGGTTTTTAAATATTTCAAAATTGATTGATAATTAATTGCTTCCTTACCTTTCTCCCCACTTTTCAAGCATGTATGTGATGTATTTTGTTATATTTTGAACTGACAAAGACATTGCAACATCAAAACTAGAGGTGTAAAATAACATATGCTGTTTATACGCCTTAACCACACTACAGCTACTATCAAAGTGGTGAAATAAAATAGTTTGTGGAAACCATTTACTGTAAAATTGATAATGATGAATAAAATAATATTTTTCAAACTATACAAAATAAATACAAGCAACAATCATTCCAGGTTTCAACAATGACAGGAGGTGGTGACACAACATCCTCATTGGGAGTTAGAGGCCCATCTCGAGCAACTCCAGATGATGCTCTCTTTGCATATGATTCCCGAGATGGCAAGCTCTCTACTTTACCCCATACAAGACCTTCTACATCACAGACTAGAGGTTCACCAGCAGTTAATTATGCTGTGGAGTCTCTTACAGGTTACAATGAAACTGATGATTGGGATGAAGATACCTTTCTCGATTCCTCAGTGCTTCGCTACTTGGAAAGGGAACTGGATAGGGAGTCCATTGAATGTGAATTCCATCCATTGGTAATTATAGTAAAACACACCAAGGAATTTTAGGACTTCACTCCATCTTTTGAAAGTTAATTTTCTGCTAGTGGTTAAAAAAAGTTGTAAATATTCTAACATAATACCTCAACTGACCTGCAACTACCTTTCTGAATGGAAATCCTTCTGATCTTATATTTCATCATAAGATAATTACTACTAGTCTACTTCAATCAAAATAAGAGCTACTATGGAAATTTCCCCTCCTTAGTAACCAGGTATAGGAAACTATTTAGGGGACTTATTAATACTCTCTTGATTCATATGTTTGATATTTCCATAATTAGTTACTAAATACCATTTCTAATAAATAACTTAACTTAAAGAGATATACTAGGTTGCTCCACAAAATATTTATTATTCTGCATGACCAGTTTTGCCACCTAAAAACATCACCTGATCATTTTACCATGCAACAAAGCAGGTATAGAAGAACAATTAAATATTTTATGAAAATAATTTCTTATGTCTCAAGAGTTTGAAATAATGTATTGAAAGTCAATTCCTTAGATAATGGTTTAAGAGTATCTCTATTCTTAAAAAAATAGCATTGCAGAATGAAAAAAGGGTTTCCAATTGAAGAAGAGTCAAAGATACAATAGGATCAGATGTTTCCCATAAAAAATTCTAAAAATTGAAATCTTTCACAATATTTTCCAAAGATAGTTTCTCTAACAGCTGTCACTGTCCCATTATTAAAATTAACTTTTTCTCTGAACTTTTTGCTTATAAGGGAAGGTATATTTGCACCTCAAGCTAAGTGCTTCCCTTGATAACCTTACCAGTAAAATTTTACTATGTTTGAAAACAAAAATTTAGTGTGATGTTGATGAAATAGCATTTGATATTTGTAAGCTACCTAGATTACAGAATAATGATACCAAATCAATATTTCTGCTCTCTAAACCCCAAGCAGTTCTTAGTTCTTCTTTATAGCTCGAATATTCTTGCTGGGGTCCCAGATGATTTTTCATATTTCACCATCATTCAAAGAGAGAAGAGTTCTTCAATATTTGCAAATTAAATAAAAGGTGACCATTATTTTCCACAGGATGTCCTCATTGTCTTATCTCTGCAATCAAATTAGCTGTCACTTATATCGGCATATATCATGCCATAACATAATTGTTACCTTTCATTTCACATACTGAATAAGATAAATTTATATTTAAATTATCAAAATGGTATTCCAACATCCATGAATGAAAAAATACAAGTTTCAAATGTTTAACTTTCCTAATTTATTTTTACTAGAGGAAAAGAGCTCTTTCAGAAGCATTGCGATCTAAATGGCTCAAACTGCACCACCATAGTAGGAAGAAGGAGAAATTGACAAGCATGGGGAATACATACAAGTACTATGGTTTAGATACTTGCCATTGGAGTCAAGGATCGACCAATCTTTGGCTGTCTCTTCCCAGAACTTACTCCAGACAGTCAGCACGCTTTGAACTGCCCATGGATAGCCAGAAGTTCAGCAGTAAGACATGTACCATCCTTTCAGTAAACTAATATCTTGTGCTACCACATAGCCTTTCATTTTCATATCCTTTGTTCATTGTTAACAGGTTGCTATCATGTTTAATTATGTTTGTCTTTCAGTGCAGAGTAAAGTTCAATTACCTACAAATGGAGAGGAACTAAATAGGAAAAGCCTTATATAGATGCAAATAAAAAACCAGAACTCACGCCAATACCTCATTATTTACTATATTGATATCCAAATACTAATATGATCTTGTACATTATCCCTCCATTTTTTCTTAGATTCTTCTTCTGCAAAGAGTCTCCCATCAAGGAAAAACACATGAATGGTGCCCTATCTTTGAACTGTCTCTTGCCTAACCAAATTATTTCTTTTATTCCAATTGAAGCATGCACATACATATCTCACAATAAATAATTACCCATTAAGCATTTGGATCCTGAAGCAGTAGCATCAAATATTATCATGCTTACTCCATTTTACTGTAGTGATGATACATATTTAATGAGAAATCTTAATATTTTATACTGAGATTCCTTATATATTCCTACCATTTTTAAGATTGTTTCTTTTACCTGTCCTTAATTTCTCTATTCATTGAAGTCAAGCATATCTAAAGGCCTATAAACATACTACAGAGTTTTAAAATAATATTAACATAAATTGAAAACTTGGAAGTAAAGAACAAAGGTAGATCAAGTTAGATATAGGTAATCCTTTTCCTTTCTTTTAATGAAAAGAGTTTTCAAAAACTTAAGTAATTAGCAAACTTGCCATTAATCATCACCATTTATGATCTAAAGAATTGACATAAATGTTTAAAGTATAATAACTTCATGACAATATTTACTCTAAAGAAAAAGAGAATTTTATCAAGCTACAATTAAGAGATTACAGCTCAAAATGACCATTATAGCTGCTACCTATCTCAATTGATCTATTTATGTAGTAGCTTAATATTACTCTCCATAATAAATATTGCAGTTTGGCAAAATTTTAAACTCTTTTGTTCACTATTCAAATATCCTCAATATTAACTATCAATGATTAATTATTCCCTTCTAATTTTCCAGAAATGACACCTCTACAGTACCTGCAAGAACATGTAGCAATTTCTAGTGTAAGACGTTTGCTGTACAACAGAGTTTTCAACAAAAACAGAAATAAAGACAAACAAGATGAAGAACTAAATGAAGATGATATTGGGTACCCAGAAGAAAGAACAATGGCAGTAGAGGTAAGTTCATCAGTCAGCTGCTACATAAGAGACAGTAAATTAGATGTACAATGATTCCTATCTAGGATGACCTAGGTATGTCAAAGTCTCCTTCAAAACATCCTTAGAATTAGTTTGATCTAATAGTAAATTATCTCTATTCATCCTTATAAGTCATATTATAGAATAGCATATAAATTTGAGATTATTTGTAAACCAATTAATCCCTAAGACATGAATGGAGTCTCTTTTCCACGAGTTGCCTGTCTCAGATATTTTAAATTTAATTTGAAAAGAATATCAGGATGTATGAACATCAATTGAAATGTCTTAATTGTCAAAGACATTGCAGTCTTTAGCCAAAGCAGTCTTTAGACAAAGGAAGAAGATTGAAGATACTAGAAAAACTCATTTAACCAGTGCATCCCAGATATTAGTTTTACATTGTTATGACCTTGTTTCATTATTTGATTAGAACACACAAGAGAAGAATACATTAGAAACCCTCATACTTTGTAGTCTAGGGTCTAAGCAAGTACAAATACATAACTAGAACTCTTTTGTTGTTTTCTGAAATCCCCATTAATCCTTTAAGTCACTATACAACATATTGATAGTGAGTTTACTAGGAAAAACAACTCAGAACTAACTAAATTATAAAAATCATTTAAAAAAGATACCACAGCCAGTTAATAATTATTATCTCATTAACATAAGTTACATTGGAAGATCCACAGGGTAGCTTAATAACATAGCAAAGCAAGCGATGAGGTAGGGCAGGAGTAGGATCTCAAACTAAAAACTCATAGCAAAGTGCGTCAATAATTTATGTACTTCTCAATTATTTGACAAAATGGCACATTAAGAGTAAATTGCAGAGAATTATGGCTTCACAATTGTTAATACTTTCAAATGAGTTTTTAAGGAAATAGTCTGAAATTGGTCTAACAGCTCATTCTAACTTTCTATATATGTCCCCATTACGAGTTTATTATTGGAAGACTGTGTTATCTCTCAAAAGCAAAAGTTTTGAAATACAAATTAGTAGTGTATTTTTTTCAGAATGACATGATAATATCCACATTTATGGTTTGGGAAGTACAAAAATAAACAAAACAGTCCAATGTCAGAGCATGATTATCGTGAACAATCTTTTGTGTGACATGGAAGGGATGATTACAGATACTATCTTTAGACGAGTAGCTAAAATTTAGTAATATACTCAATGAATATAATATTTCCTCATACATTTCCTCTTAATTAATTGGTACTTTTCTTTCTCCTTAGAAACTCAATACAGCTCTCTCTGAAATAATGGGCAGAGATCTCACTTCATCACAAGCTGAATACTTTTTGGGGCTCTGTGAGACTAAGAAAATGGATTCAGAGTTTAAAGACTGCCATAATATAGTGATTACATCTCCAGAAGAAAAACAGCTCACTTTCAGACCTTTCTGTGGAATAGCAGCTTTATGTGAAAGACTTATTGGAGGTGGGGCAAAATTATTCAAGAATTCCGAAGGAGAACCTACAGTAAATCAAATTCCATTGTTGCCACCCCGCTCTATTGATCCTCCACATGAAATAGAAATTGTAGATTTTGAATTATTACCGAGTCGCTTAAGAGCTATTCCAGGAATAAATCCACAGTTAGGGGAAATACTAAGATGTATTAAGGAGCTATGAAATTTAAAATAAAAGAACTAAGATCATCAAACTTTTGCTACATTGCTACTTACTACTCTTGATTCTCTACGTAGGTGATAATGTTAACAAATTGATAAATAATACTTGATCATGTTAATCATGTATTTTTCACGTTCACAGTCTTCATTCTATTCTTATGAAAATGGGACTAAATTCCTTGTCATTAAATATGTTTCACTTTGTCTCAGATTACCAGAAAGAAGCTGAAATACCAGATGAAATCTTACTCTGAGAAAGACCTACAATGGTTTCTTGAATACTTTTACCTCTTGTTTCATACAATCAAATTTTAATTGGCACGCTACAAGGTTTATCAGAAATTTTATACCACACGTATAAGCTGCTGACTTTGAAATTCAAAGTTATCAGTCTCAAAGAATCTTTTAAAAAGTCTTTAAGAGACCAAATTTATGCATAATATGTTACAATCAATTGTCATTCTTTATTTCTGTTTTGAATGATTTTTCCATAAAATTTCCATTTCTTCATACATAAATTATGGCAAATTGGAATTGTATTTGAGAAAATATGTAAGCTCTTACACAAGATGAGCCTCTCTAAAGATCGTTAAAGTTTAGGTGCCAACAGCAGCAGTTGGCCTAGGGAACTGAAAATTTCCTTCAGGCTATCAGCACTGAGAATAAAGAGGTCCAATAAAATCATTACGGGCAATTCTAACACTCGTGTAGGTCATCAAGAAGAATCCTAAAAGGAAGTGGGCATGGATAGGATCAAATGGAATGAAACATAAAATTGACTAGTACTAAAAAGACCATATAAATGTAACATGTATATTAAACATTAGCCTATGTATATAATGCAAGCAATAGATTTCATCCAAGAAGCACTGTGAGCACCAAGAAACCAGAAGAAAACCATTAAGAGACCCAACTAGAAATCAGGAGTAGAATCTTAGCAAATTTGGAATGATATAGATGGATTTTATATTAAAAATTAAGGAATAAAATAAATCAACAGTAGCTAGAACTAAATTTGTGTTCCCACATAGCATTCTAAGAAAACTGAAGTACAAGACTCATTGAGAAAACTAAGCAAATGAGAACTAAGGAATAATAGAAATATGAGTCACTAACACTTGGCATCATTTAAACAAGCTTTGCAAGTACATAGAGATTTATAAAATATAACTACTCTTTTAAATAACTCAATGCTACAGTATCACTTTAAGTTCATCATTATTAAGTAGAGGTTTCATCAATAGATCAATCTTAAAAGTAAAGGAAAAATTCTTCTTGAACCAGATCTGTAGGAAAGACAACAAAACAGTCATTACATAATTCATTTTCAAAGCTGCTTTTACTATCAAATCGACTAGAACTTACATTCTTAAAAATTTGATAAAGAAGAATCCTGGACATGAGAGTTAATACATTCCAGCATATTTATTTATTTAAGTTCGCATTGCAAGTTGGCCTTCAGGCCAGGTGGCACCGTTTGAGGGGAACATAAAAATGATTCTGCGCCCAGCATTCGCCCAAATATCATTGACAGCCAAAAAGACTAATAGTAGAACTAATTCTAAAATACCATCAACATACGCATATGCTAAGCTGCATTTGTCCTGTTAGATGTAGCAGAGAGAATATGCAATATGAGACAGTTTTTAAAAAGATGTTTAAAACAATCCCAAGAACCTGAATATGTGACAGAAAACGTTTAGGAAAAATTAAGTATAAATTAATGGAATATGTTTCAAGTTCCTGATACCACTTTCAGTATATGAGAGTGGCACTATTTTGAATGATTTTTTACCTTTTCATAAATGAATGAGCTATCTGGGATCCAAGACACCCCTACATCACAGATATTTCTATTACACATGTACCATGAATATACTTGAAATATACCAAGGTTAAAGGGTGCTCAAATGCTCCAGGATGGCTGAAGAACAAATTGAAATTGCAAATTAAGGCTGATATATGCCCCAATATCCCAACATTGGTCTGTCTACCAGCAGAGTAAAAGGATAATCAGGGTTGAATGAAATATATAGAGGAAGAGGTGAGTTAATATTGTTGGTTAATTCTTCAAGGGATATGTGTACAATACCATTCCTTTTGAATATGAATACTAAAAAAAACTTAATTTATAATATATAGATTTAATAACAAACTTTCTTATATTATTATAATATATATTTTTTTAGGTAAAAAAATTCTAAATTTAATTTAAAGTAAACTTTACAAATTAAGAAATGCTAAATGAAGAAAGTTACATAGTATGTCTCATTCTAAACATTCCATAGTATTCTGAAATTTGCCTGCCATGATGCCGCAGAATTTTTTTAAAGATTACTAGTTATTTTAGTTCTAACTATTTTAACAAAATTATATTATTATAAGTGATTAACTTAGCTTCACATAATAAATACTTGTGATGTGTAAACACAAGATCATTTTCCGTAGAGCAATGAAAAAAGTCTGTCCTGTACTATGGGAACTAGGAAAAGGACGATATTCTAGATGAGAGCAGTTCAAATATTCCAACTGAACTCAGATTTCACTTCATAATTTAAAGAAGCTGATTGATTACTTAAAGAGTAGCAGGCAATAACATAATGGAAAATGGTAATAAACCTCAGAAGGCAAGAAAATAATAAAATAGATGCATTACATATTTTTAAAATGTCAAATTTTGGTTAAAAATCACCTTTTAAACAAATTATTTTGGTGAACCAAGATAAAATGTATGTTAAAAATATTCAATCATTTTTTTAGGCAGGCTACCTTAATAGAAACACAAAAAAAAAAAATTAACGAAGAATAGATAAAATTATTTAATTGCATATGTTACAAAAGTCTTGAATAAGTAATTAAAAAGAAACAAAGTAGAGATGTTACATTGATAACAGCTATTTCCAAAAACCTCTATAACAAGAAAATTTTCAATAACCCTCTCTCATAATTGCACACACATTAACTCACAGAAATTAAAACTCCATGGTATATAAGCAACGAATGCAGTTTCATTATTTCATTTCTTGACACAGCTAAAACTTTTGAATTACGCCAAGAGTAAGTTAAAAGGAAGCGTTTACAGAAAACATACTGACTTCTATGTAAGAAAAGTATACAGACATTGAGATATGCTTGACTGTCAATGTTGAAAAAATAAAATTTCAATTACAATTGCTCAAAATAACTCACCCCCAAGCCAAAAAGAGAGAAAGATATAATTCTGATAACTAATTCCAATCTGAATTAACTTAAAAAACTTTTAAACTTCAATTAAAGGCAAATAAAAATACATATAAAATTTCTAAAATAAAAACTAAAAACATTTTGTTCAAAGACAGATGAGCACTTGAAGATTGAGTGAACATTTAAGGAAAAACATTTGAAAGAAATCACATTATGATTTATTAAGTATACAATCAATATTTCACAACAAAATATCCTTACTTAACTTTTCCCTCTTACCCTTCCTCGTGCACCCCTTAAGAAAATACAATTAGGAGAATTAAGAGCAAATATGAAAAGTAAAAGGAAAGAATTTCTGCAATTCTTGAAGGTATTGAAATATTTTTCTCCTCAAAGAACAAAAATAAAACTAACAAAAACCATCTCCCAATCTATATCAGTCAATAAGTAAAGACACACTTTAAACATTCAACACT
The DNA here is from genome assembly GCA_947579665.1 of Sympetrum striolatum. NCBI lineage: Eukaryota > Metazoa > Arthropoda > Insecta > Odonata > Libellulidae > Sympetrum > Sympetrum striolatum. Next base: position 89,676,756 of record OX388341.1, read on the forward strand.
TGCAAAACATCAAGAGATACTCTAGATGTATAATCCATTTCAAGCAAATTATTAAGTTTTTTCTTGTTAAAACTGCAGTCCACAAAAATGATTTTATTATTATGGACCCACTCTTTCGGGAAATTGGAAACATAATAAACTGCAATCTTTAAAATATATTTTTCAAAATCCATCATGTTTGCATCTATCATAATCTGGAATCATTACCACAAAGAGAAAATTCACAAGAATTCAAATTATGACAAAATTAGAAATTTATACCTTATTGGAAACATGAATGTTTAAAGCCTCTTCCTTAAGTCTGCTGCATCTGAGTTGGCCAAAATATAATTCTTCAATGGAATACATGATTAATTTCAAATTAAAAATTGCCTGGTCCTCTATTGTCATCCATGGGTGGTCGGAAACGGGGTGGGCATAAAAGAGGTCTTACATGGGGAGACGAAAGATATGGAGGAAGAGGAGGATGGGGTAAAGGTACAAGAGGGACACTTGGTAACATATGAAAAGGCCTAATGAAGTAGGGTGGGGGGGAGTTCATCGAAGGAGGTAGGTTAGGTGAGGCTGATTGTGCAAAATTCCTTAGAGGTGCTTCAAACAGTGGATTGTTAAATCCAGTCCTCATGGGGGGCCTAAAATTTGGTGGGGGCCCACTTAGGATCAAATGAGGGCTATTAAATCGCCCTGCATATCCCCCAGGAACTCCCTGAGCAACTGAGGGATATACTGGATGGTGAGGTAAAAGAGGAGAGTATGGCGTAGCATGTGGTAGAGACTGAGGAAAATATCCTCTCACAGGTGAAACATCTGGTCTAGGACTATCCACAAAATTCCCTCTTTGATTTCCACCATTTAACTGATTGGAATTCCCCATCCTATGACGAGAGCCTCTCCTCTTCCGAGGTGGTCCACCATCTCTGTCATCTCCGTACCTTTGATGTGTAGAAGCCCTTCTAGCAAGCCTTTCTTCTTCATCATCAGAATAATCTAAACAAACTGGTGGTGGTTCATGATTATGCTCCCAAGATGCATCACTTCCCTTCATTTTCATCATCTGTGCAAGGAATATATATGTTGTATGATTGGTTCTGGGGGCACAAAACACATCAGCGCCAACGGTCACCCCACGCTCTCGAGCATGATCCTCTGAATTAAACCTTACTGTGTAAAATGGTTCCTTAACTGGTCCCAGCACGTCGAAAATTTTTCCTAAAGCTGTTTTCCCATGATCAAGGAAAAGGACACTTTCTAAATCTAAAGCTGGGGTATTAGGTAAAGCTTGAACAACAGCTTGTTCACCCACTATACTTGAGATCTCACCGATTTTGATACACTCCTCTTCAGGAACACTTATGTTGAGATCCTCGATAGGAGGAAGATCAGTCAAAAGAATTTCCCCATGACAAACTGGCTCTGGTCTTCGGCCATGTTTACGAATGGCTCCATCTACATCAGCAATTTCAGTAACACTCTCATCATCTGAGCTGCATACTAACTCAGACTCACTACTACTGTCAGAACTGTCACGGTAATTAAGAAGCCCTTTACAGCCTTCATTAGATGCTACGGTCGTTACCTCATTTAAACCAGATACACCAGCAAACGATTGCACATTTTCATTTGAAATTTTACAAACACCACTATCCGAAGCCAAATCACTCACAGACACCCCCGAGATGTCCCCTATGACAACACAATTTTGTTGATTGCAAATCTGTGATTCACTTTGTTTAGAGCCACAGTCAGCTTCAATGTTACAATTGTGAAACTGGGGATTGTCATTTCTACAAATGTCAAATGGTTTAACTACATCCGAGTCACATTTTTCTCCTTCATTTACTTCAGGATGACTCACAGCCTGAGATTCTATAATGTCATTTCTAATTGAGATACTATCACAATTCTTAGCACCATCATTTGGTAATAAACTAGCACATTTCTCATTTTTGGTTGGAATAGAGGAATTTTCGAGAGAGCTTCCTATGAAGACATTTTCGATTACATTATCCTTATCGTTCTCCAGGTTAATATGTACTTTACTATTCTGATCAATAGATTTAACATCATCTGAAATATTTTCATCCTTTTCTTCGAACGACAATTCCATAAGGTTACTCGATACAATTGCATCCTTTGGGCTTGAATTGGTCCTAAAATTGTCGGTGTCATTATTGGAAACAGAGCAGACTGATTCTTTACTTCCAATTCCAACGTCAGTATCAATAAGTGAGACATTCTTGATGTCTTCAACACGAGGCACATCCAATGACAGGATGTTCACCAAAGGTTTGCTCGGACTTGATTGGAAAGAAGTGTTCCCAGTAACTGATTGAACCAAGTTCTCGCGTTCATTATTGCAATTAGTTTTCTCTGCCAAGTTCATGTTAATTTCAGGAACAGCCTTTTGATCTAATGTAGGTAAAGATACTGCTGACTCTGTTTTGTTGCAAGATTCATCACCGTCTGATAAGGATCTGGATTGATATTCGACAGACGCAGAGGATACGTTATGCATTCCATTCCCTTCCAAATGTTCTTTAAGGCTTTCTCCGTCACGAAATTCAGAGGCTCCTTCCAAAGAATTACAATCTTCACTTGTCAAGGTAACTGACTTCTTTATTTCACAATTAGTATTCACACTGTCAGTCAGATTGCCATTAGAAATACACTCCGAAACATTGAAACCCTCTTCGGTGAGATCCCCAGCAGCAGAACAAGTAGAAATGCGCTGTCCGGCATTATCAGTCTTTTTAGGCGTTTCTGACTCCATTTAAATTTAGTTTCTTAAAATACAGTACATCTACTCATTTTCAACAACTAACCTCACTACTATCGGTAAACACGCAAATTTACACGGTCATTCCTCGCCAACACACGTGCTACTTCAACTACGTTCAAATAACCATGCTCAAATCGATTCCTAAGAAAAACTTTGGCAAGATACTTAACTACCTAAGCTCTTTCTTGACTATTCCTCTCATCAACGCCAATACCTCAAGACGGCGGATACATGTATCTGATGCGGAAGTGGAAACCATGTACCATAAATTCAAAATTCAGATGGTAATATTAGTCAAGAAATTTTACCAAGGGCTCTATTAATGGATGCTATTTTGCTTAACACTCTAAAATATGGTGAGCACATCATTGCAGAGGATTGTGTGAGTTATGATGTAAAAGGAAACGTCGTTTCATAACCGGTAAAATGTTGAAATCAAGATGTTCAGGTAAAATCAGGTTTCAGGTTCGGTAAAATGTTATTTTAAAATTGTAATATAAAATGTTTATCTCCATATCTAAGCATATGGCGATTTTGCTTAATTCACGTTTATTAAATAGCTATTTCAATTTATGAATATCTGTGTGATAAAATAATTTCTATTAATTTAGCTCCCGTGATGAGAAGAGCATTCAAAGAGAGAAAAGAACACTAACTTCAACAATTTAAAAACATTATGTACAATTTTTGTTCTTGATTTAATGCGTTTATTTCCTTTAATAAGTCTTCATTTCATATCCATGTTTTAGGTTCATGTATACGAGCCCAATCTCATTTATGCAAATCACAGTGATTTTTATTGTAGATTCTTCATCTCCGAATGTCTATAGTTCTCTATAGGTACGAATTGTATCTATAATTTGTACCCATTCATTCATGAAGAAGAAAGCATAGCTTTCGCAATATTGAGTGCTATCAAAGTGCGGTTTCCTCTCTTGTTTTTTCCGAAAATCGGATGAGACGAGTGTAGCCAACGAAGACGGCTATTGAAGATTTTTAACTTCTAATTCTTTAACAGTCGTGTTCCAAAATTTTCTTCTTTACAACTCAATATCCATCGAAGTTTTTTGTATGACCTGGAATTTCATATTCTAGATATCTATTTCTTTCGTTAAAGCTATATTGGATTCTGCATATGAAAATTCAGATAATTAAGTCAAGTGTCATACAGGTAAGGTTATATGTAAGGTCTGACCTATGTTACTTTATGAAGGTCATATGACCTTCGCCAAGGTAACATAGGTCAGACCATCATTATGCCTTCATCGCCACTATTGAAACATAAATATGTGACATTTATGCTTGCTAAGCAGAACATTACTCAGTTTCAATGATAATTTTCACTTTCAATATTATTGGTAGATCTGAAAGTTATTATCAAATAGAAGTTTTCAATATTCTATAGTTCTTAAAAGATTACCAATTAATGCGTCGACGAGCAATTTACAAGATTTGTAATCCCTCTCTGTTCGCGGGTAATTCGCATGGATTTTTCCGAAGCGTTACTGGTTACTATTTGAAAATTGATGTTTATGTTTCGCTAGTGAGGAGGCTTAATTTCCGTCACATTTGGTTAGTATGTTTGGGCTTGATGTTCGTACTAATATCATCATTTGAATCTAAAGTTGATAATGTGATCTTGCTCCAATAATACTGCTATTGAATTCGCGACGGAAAGGTCTCAGTCATCAAAGTTTATTATTATAAATTAATTTCTGATCATACATTGTTCATGGAATCCTCTGGAGAGACTTCCTCTCAAAGAGGTCGTCAACTTCATAACCTTGAGGATAGGAAATGGGCTTCTTACATACACGAAGATGCGGAAGAGGAGAAGCCGAAAATGAGTATCAAAACACGTATGAAGGAAATGATGGATTCTGAAGAAAGACGACGTAAAGAAGCATATGGCAGAGGGATCACGGCATGGAAAACTACAAAAATACCGAAATTGGACGTAATAATAAAACCGGAATCTAAGTCTGAAACTGTGTCGAAACCTGGAAAATCGACAAAGAAAGAAGTAAGTTTTTTATGGTGTAATTTAAATAAGATTAAAATATATCAAATATCGTAAAGGTTTGTAAAAGAACTTTTAAGACAGTTTATTTACCTATTTCTATGAAAATAATTATAGATACATGATAGCTTCTTGTAGACTAATATATTGTATTGTTTCAAATTTATGAGATTGATAATCATTAACATACATGTGTTAGCCATCAAAGTTATTTTATTCGTAACTTTTTGGTTTTCTAAATTGAATCAGATTGATGTAAAGGAAATAGAATGTTTGGAGATGTTGGAAAACAATGTGAAGGATACAGAGGAATCACCAGATTCAAAGAAAAAGAAGGATGCACCAGAACACGATGACGATGTTAAAAAGTGTAGGGGACATCAGCAAATACTGCATTTTTGGAAACCTGATCCGCTGTTCTACTTACATCTTACACAATTGGGGTATTCGAGAATTGCAGTGGAAAAGGTAAATTTATGCTGAAACCTATGGTAGCATTTTACCCTAAAGAAATTAAAAAGTACCTTTTAAAATTAAGGCATAATTTATTACACAATATTTCATGCTTAGTGCATATCTTACATACAATTTTTATCTTTATTTTCTGTGCACAGTTTCAAAATGCAGTCAAGAAGATACACTCCACCTAATGTTTTAAAAATGGACAATTTTCATGAAAATTTTCCTCTTCAAATCAAATTAAATGATTTCAGTTTGGGAAGCAGATGGTCATAAGTATTTTGTCACTACAACGCTAATCTCCCTGTACCTCTTTTCAGTATTAATATTAAAGGGAATTATACTCAGGTTGCCTATAACTACCATACACTGATGCTTAGCTTACATCATTTATTGTCTAGCTCCTGCCCTCGCAGGACCTTCCTATTGCACATATATGTTTGAAATAAAATAGTTCTCCAAGCTGTAAGGAAAAGTGTTACTCTTCTAATAAATTTGCTCTATTTTCACATTGATTATACTTCTTGCACTCGTAAATCCCAAGCTCAGCTCCCTCAATGTATCTCTTTGGAACTGTAGTAGTAGATAACAAACAATGATTACTATTGATTGTAAATTCCTTTGAATTTTTTAAAAATTGTATGATATAGAAAAGGATAGGTATTTTTAATTTGTTGAAATTAAGCTGAGGTGTAATTCCTTCATTGAGTTCAAGTGAGATTGGGGAAAAATTTTTGATAATAGGGAATATTTTGTTTACATTTTATTAGTTAGAAATAGAAAAAAAAAACAGGTTTAGCGATGGTTTCTATTAAAAAAATATTTTTTTAACTATTTTTCCCTAGTCTCATCTATACTTAAGCCATATTGAGATGGTTTATAAATAGTATAGGTTAATGTGTTACAATAAATGTTACTTTTGCAGGCCTTGTACCACACTGACAATAAATCTGTTGATCTTGCTGAAAAATATATTCAAGAACATCCGGAGATAACACCATTGACCAAAGAAGAAGTATTAGCTGATGCAGAAGCTTTTTTGAATGAAATGAGGTCTCGGAATCTAGAAGACAGAACCTCTGGTCAAAATGCTTCATTACATGCATACAATATTAAAAAAGAAAATGATGAAAAGATGCAATTATGCCCAGAAGAAAGAAGTTTCCAGAAAGGTAAATGAGCAAGCAAACTGATTTACCCCAAATGAGATTTCAAAGTACTTCTTGCTATATTTTTTATGTATAAAATTTACCTCCTTTTTCTATCCTCTGCATTTTTCTATGTAGATATTAAGAGTATATTCATATTTGTGTGTATACATATATTCATGCAAATTTGGAATGCTTAATTAACTGTGGTAAAACTATAAGTTAATTAGAATCATATCTTATAACTTGGGATACTTTTTACAATTTTTGTGGAAATCTTCAACTGCAAGTTGAATTATAATCCTATATAACTGCAAGTATATCCTATACTGCAATTATAATCCTATATAACTGCAAGTATAATTATAACCTATAATCAGATCAGAATAAAAATGTTCTGATCTGAATGCAACTTCTTTATTCTAATGGATAGAAACTAGAATCTTCTTATTTGATTTCAAGGTTATACAAACCCCTTGAAAACATGACCTTCTAGGTCAAACTTTCAGGTTTCAGTGGTAAGAAGATGTTTTTACTAAAAAACTCCAATTATGCTATTCCCATTTGTGACTAGGGCTTTACTTTACTGTAGCTCTGTAATGATCTCTTTATTTCACTATACCATTATTATGATTTCCATTCTTACCTCCAATCTAGGAATCTTTGATGGTATTCAAGACCTGTTAAGTAATAACATTTACTGTCTCTCTTTGTTTAGAGGTTATGTGCTTTGTTTCATTCAATTTCTCTGAATCTTTTCTCTTTTAAGCCATTCTATTGATCACTAAATAGTTTCTCACTTTCTATATATTCTCTTCTTTTGCAATTTTTTGCATGATTCTCATCTTGGTCTTTGGTTAATCTGAATTTTCTTAAATTCTTTTGGGCCTATTATATCTATGGTATGGGAACTTAAATCTATATAACCAGGGCCGTAGCTAGAGCCTCGGGGGCCCTGGGGCAAAAATTAAATTTGGGGCCCCCCATACGGAAATCTTTTTTCAAATTTTAAAGTACACCTAGAGTTGTCTAGTTTGAATTTCCTGCGCATATAGGGAGACGCATATTTTGGGAGACAATTGTTCAATTTGAGGTATTTTCAGGGGCCCCTAAAGTCTTTGCCGAGGTAAGGCTCTTTCAGGGCCAAATAAGTGGTCGACGAGAAGGGGCCCCTTCCCGTTGGGGGCCCTGGGGCACCACCCCACCTGCCCCATGCTAGCTACGGCCCTGTATATAACCATAATTCATACAATATTTGCAATGCAACATTAGTATAGAATTCATTGACTACCAGTTTGTGTATGACATAACTAGTAGAGAAGCTAGGCTAACAATATTTATGGAATGAAACTGGAGTGAGAGAGAAGTGTTACTGCCCAGTGCCAATGTATGGTCAATGACTGGTTTTCTAGAAGAAAGAAGAGGTCATTAAGTTGCTCTTCTTCAACAACAGCAGGTTGTCCACACAAATACAAGTAATATTGTTGTATTTTCTAAATATGTATGTTCCTGTTTAAAATAATTGATATACTGATGATGTATGCTTACATTAATTATGCATCCTTGATTCTTGAGTTAGAGGTGATTGTGTGACATTGCAATTCAAAAATAAAGCAAGCATTTTTAAATAGCATCCAGCAAAATTGATCTTTGAAGAACAATTATGAGCAAATGAATGAGAAAGTAAAATTTTCTCTACAAAATACTGATGTTGTTCTGTAGTATTTATATTGCATATTGTATATCTAATTTTTATTGTATGTTACCGTCATACTATCAATTCTTTTGAAGTTTTCATATATGTATTTAGGAATTGAATTTTAGATCCTTCTGTAAATTTAGTACTTCCAGTGCCGAGACAGTATCTCTGTGAGTGATATTAGTGAACTACACAGCTAAATAAGACCATTAATGTAGTGGTTATTGCAACTGACCATTTACAGTTACATTATCTTTTCATTTTAGAAGAAAATAAAGAGCCGTCTTCTCATCTGAAAGAAAAAGTAAAATCTAGTGAAGAAGAGCAAGCAGAAGAAAAAGTGGAATTGCATTGTGTGATCAGCACTGACTGTGACTTAAATGCTGCTACTCTAGCAATTGAAGTATGTAAACTATGGGATTGGATAATAAGCTAAGTCATAAATATATGTTAGCCTAAATTCAAGCAAAATTGAATTAGTATGTTTGTCTTAGGTGCTTGTGGTGAGCATTGATCATTTTGTAGGATAACCTTTGAATGAAAGATGTTAAGTATCTTTTTCTTTCATTAATTGAAAGAAATTGAGTACATCATTATAAAAGTATCTATATAAGTTCCACGTATTGTTTAAAAAATTAAATAAACAATAACTGTTTACTGCAATGTTCAACCACTTTAACCTATGTTTGCCTGAGTTTAAAATACATCATTGATATTTGTAGTCTTATTTCAATAAAAGAATGTTTATATAATACAGCAATGAGAGCATAAAGTAAAATTAAAGTTTAATGAGCATTAAACAACATGAATGTGCTTTAGCCCCACTCTTTGCGCAGAAAGCACTTACTTAGATTAACAAAAAGCCTATTAGTAGCTTCACAGACACCTATAACTTTATAATATGTGCATGTAATTATTTTCAATTGCAATCAATGAAAATAATTTCTCATTTCAAAGATATAAGCATTGGAAATATTGGAAAATTGAATAAATATCACATCCATTTGTAAAGGTTCACATATTTATCTTATTTGTTACATATTGTGATTTTGTTCCTTTTCCAAATGATGTTTATGTTTACCATTTTAAATAGTACTTCATTTCTCTGTAATGGGATCCACAGATGTATTGATAATGTTTCTTTTATTGGTGATGCAGCAGCACATCTTTTTATCAAAAGATCTTCTTCTTTTCCAAGGTTGTTGTTTCAAAAGTAACAGAAGACACTGTCTTGATGTTTATTTTTGCTCATTTGAGATCAATTTCTCTTTGATTTTCCATGGAATTGCCCGTTTATTCGTAGTAGGTCAAATAAAATTAGTTTCTAGTTAGCAAATGGCAAAGGAAAATTTTCAGAGATTTTTCTAATACTTAAGAGAGGCTTTAAAATCTCTAATTGCTGACTATGTCACCCTTTTTTGGCCTTATCATTTTTTTATTCCATTTAGGCCTAGATTATAGCATTACTATTGAAATGTACAATGGGGTGTCCCAAGACTTAATGAAAATTTTTTTTGTATATTAAATTACGCAAACCCTCTATTTTTTTCTATTTGGCCTTATAAACTTACCCAATAAATATGATTGCGATTAGATTATGGTAACCCATGCCGACATGATGCCAAAAAATTTCGAGAAATGAAAATTTGTACCGACAAGGGGGGCGCCATGTTAATGGATAATTAATCAACAGATTCTCACAAATCTTTCAGGCCAAATCTTTGCCTAAAAATAGTGGACACGTGTCTGGCAGTTTAACTCAATGGGCTTTTGTTTATAAAAAATTAGCAACTGAATATCGGAGTTAGGCAACCATTCCATACACATATATTGCTAAATAGCTCTTGAATTAATAGTAATTTATTTTCTTCCATATTTTTGTGATTTCGAATACGCATACTCTATATGTTTTCCTGTTTGGCCTTTATAACTCGCAGAATAAATATTATTAAGATTGAGGTATGGTAACCCGTGCCGACTCAATGCCAAAGATGAGAAATTAAAATTTGTACTGATTTAGTATGGAAGGATTCCAGAAATCAATGTTTATTTAGTAAATAAAACTGCAATATTCCCAAATTGTGTATGTTTACTATCTAACATGTAAAAAAATTATTCTTGAAATTTTCTTTTTAAAGTTCGCATTTTGCAGTCAGAATAAATCTTCCGGTGTTCTTGTATGCAATGTAATAAAAATTGCTTTTGTTCCTCCTCAATCGTGATTAAACCATGAAAGTCTTGCATCAACTTGACCACTCTTTCAGCTGTATCATTCACTGTCCTCAGCATTGAAACCTCCTTATTGGCTTCTTTAAATAAAGCATTATTTTACCACAGAGTAGGACATTCAAGGAGAAAACTGTCATCAATTTTAATATGATCTAATAATGACTTGCTTCTGACTGAAATGAAGTTGTAGATGTTTTTCTCTTAAATAAAACAAGAGAAAGTCAGTTAACAAAATTATGATCCAAATAAAAAACTAAGGAAACAACTACTATATTTAATTATTTAACTTACCATAAAATGAACCGCGTGTTAAGGAAGAACACAGTTGAACTTTGAAAATTTAAAAGAAAGCCATGGTAATATCTGTGAGCAGATTCTTAAGTGAGGTCAAACCAGTGATACTTAGGCTCAATATTTAGAATTTGATTGCTAGCGCCCATACTAAAAAGGCTACCTATTCGTAAATGGTGCTTACGGTTTTGATTAAGAATTTCACAAAAAATCTATGACCGGCATTTTTCGGAAAATTAGGTCGACTTCAACACCCTGTATATACTTAATGTGCAGGAATCAAAGTAATTTACTTAATAATAATAGTAATGGCTACATATAGAATTTATTCACCCCTAACTAAGCGAAGTATCAAAGTTTGCCCAAACAAAATCCACTTCTGTATTTTGGCCAGCTTTTTTCAATTCTAGCCCTCTGTACGAAGTTATATATATTAGAATTAATGTAAACTTAAATTAAAGAATGCTTGGAGGGTATCAAGATGATATTTAATTGCAAGAAGATACGTTATCAGAGAAGGAAATGGAAGAAAATAAATTCCTATTATCTCGAGATCTATATAGCAATATAGGTGTACCGCATGTTTGCCTAATTCCGATATTCAGTTGCTATTATTTTATAAACAAAAGCCCATTGAGTTGAACGTCCAGACACGTGTCCACTATTTCTAAGCAAAGAAAGTGTCCTGAAAGATTCGTGATAATCCTTTAGTCAATTACCCATTAACCTGGTGTCTCCCTTGTCGGTACAAATTTTCATTTCTCGAAATTGTTTGGCATCAACTCGGCACGGGTTACCATAATCCAATCACAATAATATTTATTAGGTAAGTTTATAAGGCCAAATAGAGAAAAATTAGAGGGTATGCGTTCGAAAAAAATTACTTTGATTTTTTTGGGACACCCTAATGTACAATAGGTATGTCTTAAAAAGAGGCCTTCCTATTGTTCTAAAAACTGGTGGTAATGAAGCACAAATTACTGACATAGATGGTTATTGAAAATGTTTAATCCTCTAATTCAGTAACAGCTGTGTTCTTGTTTTTTCTTTACCACATCCATTATTATTTTATAGTGTTCCAGGGCAACTGTGAAAATCATGGAAGAATTGCAAAATGATAAATGGAGGAAATTAAATGAAGATTGGACAAAATATGGGTAGATATATTTAAAAACTCTTGATAACCCTTCTTGAAACCATGCCCATCTATACATTCTATATATTTTTTATGTATATCATTTACTTCTTGTTATTTGGTTTCATTACCCTCATATTTTAATATACATACTAATATTCCTCAACTATCTGTTGCCTATGAAGCCCCCCTATTTTTTATGATCTATGGTAAAAACCATGACCCCCAATGTGAATCAATCAAAGAAATGCTTATTATCTTGGTTACAGGTTACATATATATGACTGAAAATCTGTTTTCCTGTATTTTCAGGAAGTGTGTGAATGCTTATCAAATTGATGGAGAACTTCACTTATATCAGCTACAGGAAAAAGTATTACATCATGGTCATCTGAGTCATTTGGCTGAAATACAAAATCCACATTCTCCAGGCTTAACATTACCAGTAGTTTTGTTCATCTTAACAAGTACTCATAATCTCAAAAACATTTATCCTAAATTATCCAAGGTTAATTGAATACTGCTCTTTAGAATTTTTCTGAATTTAATAATTCTAGTTTTATAATCTGGCCAATAAGAATTGTTGTCATTCCTTTCAATTCTGTAACATCCCTGTTTTTTGTAGCTGCTGTCAAATTTATTTATTGGTCATATATGAATGCACACTAATTTGTAAATAGGTTCCATTTTTGTATTTCTTTTGTTAAATTATTGTTGCTTTTGAATTTTCTCTTTTATTTTTGTTTTCTTTGCATTCCTGTTGATATTGATTTCAGATAATATATGCAAGGGTTTGTGTTTTTGAAGCTTAATTAATAATAATGAAATAAAATGATTGAACAGGTGTCCTGGTTTATTTTGACAATCCACTCATTATACTAGATCTTTCTTCTTTCAATGAAGAGGTTCAATATTCAAAGTTAATGGAGGAAGTGTGTAATGGTTTGAATGTCCTGTAAGTGTGAAATGGTGTAATCATCAAAAGAAAGGGAAATGATTGGAACAATTTCATCAATTAGCTGGCTAGCGTTACACTCCTTCCTGCTTTTAATTTAGCACTTAGGAGCCCAGGAGTAGTTTGTTGGTATAATTGAAGGAAATATTTAAAATTGATTCATGTATATTAATCTTCAAAACTATGCAGCAGTCTTGAATTAAAATACAAGATCCATTATTGACTTCAGTTTGGGACTTGATGTAATAAATAAGATGAGCGTTATGTATTTCCTGAGGAGGAACTAATAGGAAATATTTCTTTCAATATATATACTAGTTATGAATTTAAAGTATATTGATAAAGGAATAAATTATACATATTCATGTGGAAGTCTATCTTTTTGCTTGAGTGAACCTTAAAATTTCCCATTTTTTGAAATCTATTAGGTATATGTGGATGCTTCCCTGGAGAATTCAAACCTACAGCCTAAACAATAACCATCATTGATGTGAGAATTTCACAGTATATAAGCCATAAGTGAGACCCCACAGAAAAAAAGAGAATTCAATTATAAGAGTCATGGTTAGATATGCCCTAGATAAGGGCAAATTTTTCTCCATAAGAAATGCGGTGTAGGAATCTTTCTGACTGCCTCCAAGTTAGACATAAATAAACATAAAGCTCAGAATTGCAATAAGAGTCCAGAAATTGCCCCTAAAAGATTAATAGTAAACTCAGAACTGATTTATAGGTACTTTACAGAGGAATAAATACCTGAAACTTATTCCCAGTCAGCTAGCTACTTTTTGATTTTGTCATGTATAAGTCCAATAACCAAATACTGCTAAGCTAATTATATCTAGTCATTTTGTGTAAAATTCATCTTTTTAAATGAAAAGAGCTAAGACCATGTTTGTATATTTAACAGATTTTTGAATTTTGTAAGTTAACAATATATTCCTACAAATCAAGATACACAGCATTAAAGGAATATTTTTGTGTGCTTTAAATATTATACACAAAAGTATTTAAAGATTCAGTACCTCATACTTGCATATTCTTACTAGAAGCTTTATATTATATCAGAGATTTCTGTCACAGTACATATTATTTTGTGGAAAGGTTGTTTGTGAAGGTTTTACATTTAAAAGTAGATCTAGACTCCTACACAGCTGTGTAGGAGTCTTAATGCAAAAATGAGATGATGGGTGACCAAGGAAATAGGTTTAAAGCCCGCTTAAATTTTGGCCCGTAAGAACTATACTCATGTCGAGTGGTATGAATTACATTATCGGGCATCTTGATTTATGGAATTTATTTTTAAATTTACCGTATACAGGAATAAATTAATGTTGAGAAAATTTATTTTTATCAATTTTCTTTCTACTGTGTAAGGAATCAAGATTAACCTAATAATTCATAATTTTTATTTTATATGCATCTGAGTTTGTATGATTAGTCAAAAAATCGGAGACAGCGTTCATCCATGATGTTTGTAAAATTCTCCATGGAAATCATGTCCTTCTTACTTTATGTGGAGCATTTTATTTTGAAGCTAATGCACAATTTTAGCCTGCTGATTTTCATTACCCTTGAAACTATCCATTCCTTTACTTCAGAAAATATTTTTTATATTTTATCTTATCCTTTGCTGATTGTCATATTTAAGATATAATTAATCGTGTCATCTTGTTTCAGCATTGTATAGTAGAAATTCAAGGTTGAGAACCATATTTGCTTTTCTTTTTCTCTTTACAATTACTGATTAATTGATATTAAATTAATGATAAATTTGTTATTGCTAAAATTGGTATAATATAGTTGTTTAATTGTATATATATATATACAATTAAACAGCTATATTATACCAATTTTAGCAATAACAAATTTTTATATATATATATATATATATATATAAATTATATATATATATATATATATATATATATATATATATATATATATATATATATATGTATATATATATATATATATATATATATATACATATAATGATTTTTCTTCTGTAGTTCAGTTTGTTGAATGCTTTGTTATTAACATCCATGGTCATAATTGATGTCAGTTGAAATTTTCCAATGTAAATTTTGACTCCCTCTCCAATACCAATGCTCTTCAGGGATTTTCTAAAACACGAATAGGAGTAAAGGGTTTAATTTTTCCCGTACTGTTTAGTTTTTATATAAAAACATATACTTAGAAAAACTGGGAAATACCCAATTTTCCGAAGCATAGAATTAGGGTATTTCTAAGCATATATAGATCATTGAGTCGAGACTGCACGAATTTTCCAATCTCTCTCCCTTCGAAATTCATCTTTTCAACCCAAGTCAATTCCGAGAATGAAAATCACTAAAAATTAATTTTGTACTGATAAAGTATCCATTATTTCCATGAAATTAATGTTTGCAGTTACACATACGTTTTATATACATTATTGATGTTGGGGCTATGAATGAATCAAGATAACAGTGAAAGGTCTCTAGAGGCTTCTAGTTTATTTTAAGGTTTATTACGAGATAAAGGAAATGCTCGTATTTGGATGTGCCGTGAAGTGTTGCCATGACGAAATCTCTTTTTCAGGAAAAAGAAATTGATAGTCAACCTTAAAAATTTAGAACATGAAGACTGTTTCAGAGGAATTAATTCACGAAAATTGCATTGTTTACATGACTGCAGAATCAGCGAATTGTTATGAAACAATAAGTAGTACTTGGCGTACTTAGTAAAAGTTCTTCTATTGGATATTCGTTTTCTTTAAAGGGGCTCACTTATTGGTTGAAGGAAGTCACATGATCACTTCTTCCCTCTACGTCAGAGAAAAAAGCAAGCATCTGGCGTAATGGTAAACTTGTTGACCCAGGACATGGTAGCTCCTCGGCTTATCTAGGAAACAAATTTTCTTTATTTGTTTTGTAATATTTCGCTTGTACATACTAAAAACGAATTTAACTGCTGTCTTGAAAGTTATGCATGTAACCCAATACTGCCTAAGGAAGAACGATAAACAATCGAAAATAATTGAAATGAAGAAAATCTTAAAAGGATAAAAAGGTAAGAAAGCATGGACTTACTTCACCTATCTTATTATGGTTAAGATTTTTGACTGACCTCATGTACGGTTTTTCCCTTTGTCCCCGAGAAACAATTTGCTTTGACGCTACGCGGTCCTTGACCTTACTCAACTTGCAGTGAAACAGGAGAAAATGAGTGTCCATCATATATACCGGAACCGGTTGCATATGTTAAACGTTTTACTATTGTAATAGTTAATTTCGTGGCAAATCATAGTTATGAATTTAATCTTTGGTGGTAACATTGATTTTATTGAACCATTAATTTCTTATCTCATTTCTTTCCGTAGCAGCCTTAATATAATCTTTGAGGGAAGTAAAATTATTAAATTTTATTTCAGATATTTGCAGATTTTTGCCTTGTAGTAACGTACCGGTTTTGGGTGCGCTGCCATTATTAGCGTCCGATAATTGACAATTGACAAGGGTAGCCATGATTGATTGGTTTGAGGGTCAAGTGTCTTTCGGCAATTTTTCTCGTATTTCAATTTAGCGTTTTAGCATCTCAGCAGATATAGTATCCTGCGTTAATTCTTTAAATTATATGTACCAAAGAACTTTTACTTATAATTAATTTGCTACTGTATACATGTGCGCTGTAAAGTGTATTTTTTGCAGCAAGTAACTATGGCGTCTCGTTGTTCACAGTTCTTGCTGGTTGTATTTGCATCTTTCGCGAATTTTTAAATATCCTATTCCACAGAAGATGGATGGAAATTTTTGGCCAAGTGATTATTGAAAATAAATTCCTCAAAGAATAATTAAGCGGGAATTTGAAATATATATGAATGATAATATGAGAAGGATGACATGCTCAGGAAGATACCCATAGCTTCGTAGAAGCAAAATTTTTCTAATTGCTTGGTTTAGGTCGTCTACCAGTAGTTCAGCATCATCTCGACGGCACTGAGTTGATTGTCAAAGTTGAAGCGATAATATTGTCACAATTTTCATTTCAAATTTATTTTTATCAGCACACTCATTGTGGCCCCGGCGGATTTACGAATGCCTTGAAGTGCCTAATGTCTCCTTGACATCTATTCTAATAAGTACTTATAAAGTTATGGGAGTGCTATCTGTAGTACTACTGCCTCTCTTAATTTTATAAACGTGAAAGAAATCTTGTTTTTCATTTCACTTATAAATGGCTTTCTCAGCGTTTGATATTTATGTCAGCAATAATTGCTTATTGAAAATAAGTTTGACAAAAATCATTTCTCGGTAAATTTAAGGGAGATATAGAATTTCTCCCTGACTGTGTGAAACTAGAAATTTACCCATTTCTCTGTTGAAGGAAATGTTGCATCGCGAACTTGAGCCATGTTCATTTTTCATTCGCCGCAATAAACGTTCTCCGCGGAATGAGATACAATTTAGATGAATTTAAACTAGGAATTATTAACTTTCGATTCTCAATTGAGCTATGAACGCTATCATCAGGATTAGCCTAGTGTTCTACTTAGGTAAGGGCACTTGGTCTGAGAGAAGATGAATTTCTCGAAGGCGACGTCATGCTTTCGGTAAGCTTACTTCAATGTTAGCTACTTTTCTGTACTGAATCTTCTTTATTACTCTTTGATTTTCTTTATACAAAGTGTGCATTGACTCATTTTCATAATATTAAGTCCACGATCTATTACAGATTCGTATATGATAATCCAGTAGATAAAATTTTGAGTTTTTTTTTAGGTTAAGTAGTGTTAGTAATGTTATAGACTAATGACGGCCAACAATTGAGTTATTTGCGTAGAGTATTTTCTCACAAAGCTGTTCCTGGTAATAATATTTCAGATTTCAATAATTGTTGTATTTTGGTGACAATTTTAATTTTCAGCTCTAAATTTTAAATCGTTGATACAAAATAATCGCTAACATGAAATGAAAAATTGTTTTGTTTTATATTCATTCTGAAAACCAATGAATTTCAATGCTTAGTAATTTCCTTTGACCACATTATAAAAATAAAATATAATTAAGTTACTGATTGCCCTCTATTTTTAGCGGTAGTATAGGAAACTTATACTAAATGTTTATTATATACTAAATGACATCAAGCGCTCTAAGCAGTTTTAAAAATACTTTTACTATTTTCTAGTTGTTTTTCCTCGTAATTTCTGGTCTTTAGCGATGCTAGTCTTTTCTCCAGCAATAAATTCGATTCCAGTTTAGAAAAATGTCAAATCTTCTTTATTTTTTCTCTTGTTGGTGTTGAATTCTTGAGATTCATAGGAGTGGAATTTGCAGATGGAAACTTTACTATTTAACAACACATGATATTAGTTCTAAATAGTCTTTTATTATATACATTTTGTCTTGTAGTTATCATTTTAGTTTAATTTTTAATTTTTCAAAGTTCTTTATATTTACCAGCTATTTTTTATGTTTTAAAACAGTGTTTGACATAGATTTTTCTTTTAGTTCACAGGATGGCCACAACATATCCTCAGCACCCCAAATCTTTAAGCCAGACATCCAGTGGCATGGGCTTTTCCATTTTGCCCTATGAGTCCATTCCTTCGTCACTACATTCTTCTTCTTCACCCATATCCCCACCTCACCCCCCTCTCTCTTCATCATCTTCAACTGCTTCCTCTTCCTATGGAAGTAGTGGATCAAACCTCATTCATCAGCATCTTAGCAGTCTTCTTCAGCATGCCTCTCCTCCAAGTCCTGTTTCTTCCCTCGGTCACCAAATACATGATAATGGGAGGTCCATCACACCAACACCTTCGTTTCATGGGCAGTCACCACCAAATTTTCACGAGTCTTCCCTCAATTCATTTTCAAGTTTAGCAATTGATAGAAGGTCATCTCCCTCCATTGGGTCTCTCCATACTTGCTCAACTTGTAATGAAAGTAAGATGTTCTTAGAAAAGTGCCATGAGTGTGGAGATGACCCTTTCTGTGAGAACTGTCTCATTGCTCACCAGAGGATTTGTCTGTCCAAAGACCATGGCTCTAATCATCACAATTCTGGTAATTATGAATCACCTGTTAATTCTAATCAATCCTCACTCAAAATATTTATCGTTTAAATAATTGAATTTGGATTCTGAATAAAAGATTTATTTCTTAGGTTTAATAATTTATTGTATGAATGCACTGTAAGCTATTTTTTAACCTTCTGAGTAGTCTAAGGAGACCCAAGAAATACATTTTCAGTGAAGAGTCGGTGATTTTTCTAAAAGACACTGGAAGGCTGGTGAAATATAACAATCTAACAGAACTGTTTGTTTTAACTGTGTGGTGGAGAGTGACAAGTTATACATTTCTTGCTGTAACTTTTACTTTGAATGAACAGTTTAATTTATGACTAAATTTTCCTTGATTGTGTACTATTTTTTTATCTGATTATTAGTTTTAAGGAATCTCACTAATAAAATGTTAAATATCTGATGAAGTGGAACACAGTTATTTGTCCTATCACAGACTTTCTATTTTCCAATTTGGGTTATTTATTTCTTTTTGTCCTTAGCTTTTTCCCCCTCTTGGTATTTTTTTTACTTCACTCATACTTTTCACCAAAGTTGCTCTCAACATAAGCTTATGTTGCTTATGTTTATATTTGTTGAAAATCCAATTAGTTAGGAATGATTAAGAGATGGTAAACAATGCATTCTTTCAAAATCATATATGTAATACATCTAATATTAAACCTACAATTAAAAGCTTGTAACTTGTTTGATTTCAAGGTTTCTTAAATCCTTAAAGTTACTTCAGTAATTGTTTTTATTGAGACATTTTGCCCATTTGAATACAGATTCTGGAAGAAAACTGGTGGATATACAGCCCCCAATGGATGTGACATCTGTTGGCTCACTATTTTACAATCCAGTGTCAGAGATTGGCCAGAAGTTGCATTTGTTATTATCACCTTCGCCACCTTCTGTTAAAGATCAAAGAAATGTATCCTCAGTCAGTCACTCAAATGTTAGCCATCGAGGATTCTCTGCATCATCTGACAATATGACAACTTATCACAGTAAACAAGGAGGAATGTTTTCTGACTCTAAAAATGCCACAATTGGTGCCATAGAAGATGCAATAGCAGCAACAAGAGCTACATCAGAAAGAGTGTCAGCCAGAGCAGCCTTAGCAGCTGTACAGGTAACTAAATGGAAAAAAATCCATTTGATTGTTTGCTATCATATTCTAGAAGAAGCTCTATACTCATGTTAATGTGTAATCTTTATTTAAATGCAAGTTTAAATGAGTTGACAAGCATTCACCTAAAAGTTGCTCAGTTGTTTTCATATTTGGGTGAAATGACAGTTGATTATTTAATTTTTCATTAATGGGGCAATTGAGATTGTAGATTTACCTTGAAATGATGAAGGCAGATGCAATGTCATTGATTCAAGGTATCTGTATTCCAGATTCGTTCATTTGCTCGCAGTCTTTCAGAAGCTGTGCTCAACCTAGAAGCAGAGCTTCTGGCATCTGTGGAGAAAGTTAGGGCATTAAAAGAGGCTTCATTATCAGAGAGGGCCAACCAGCTACAACAAGCCGTTAACCGGCTGATAACTCTTCCACCACCTTCTTCTCCTGGATCTCCATTGGCTTCTTCAGATGCACATTCTATTCTTAATTTCCTTTTAAATTCCCCACCAACATCTCATGTTGGTTCTCCGTCTAGGGCATCTAATGCTTCTATTCAATCAAAGCCTGTTGTAGATGTGGATGAGTTCCTAAAGCCTTGTGAAGATGATTACTTGGCGTTCCAGTCTCCTGCAGATTGTTCCATTATCCTTCATGCCTTATCATCTGCTGGAAGAGTAGTTTCTTCTGCCTTTGCCGTATTTACTGTTGCTTCTGGTAAAAGCCTCCACCATGCTCTTG
The DNA here is from genome assembly GCA_947579665.1 of Sympetrum striolatum. Classification (NCBI taxonomy): domain Eukaryota; kingdom Metazoa; phylum Arthropoda; class Insecta; order Odonata; family Libellulidae; genus Sympetrum; species Sympetrum striolatum. The sequence continues at coordinate 89,697,384 of OX388341.1, forward strand.
TTGGACACTCGGCTGCATTTGAAGTCCGAATGCGTGATCACCTTGGCCAGCTGTCGGATGTTCCTAGTGATGCTATCACTGTTAAAGTTCTTGGCCCTGATGGTAAGCCAGTTTTTGAAACTATATTTCAGATTATTAACTGCAAGTTTTCCCAGTTTTTCAGCTTAAGAATGGCATAAGATATCTTATAGTATTATTTGAGCAAATCTACTGTTGATGTACTAAATTCTAGTAACCAAAATACGTCTTTGTAAGATTTGTTTTTCCTTACATATCATGCATAACCCTTGAGTTTTTCTCTATTTATTAAACACTGCTAAGCTAATTCAAGTGGATTATTGTTAATCATAAGTTGTTGGCATTTTAAAAAGGATTTCCATCTAATAATAATAGCTACTTTGTACATAATTTAATGATTTATGCAACAGCAGATTAGAGTAATTGTGTGATTTCATCAGAAAAGGGCTGTTATGGGTTATTCCAGACGATGATACAAGTATCCAACCTTGGTAAACAAGTATTATATAAGGTATATAATATAAGTTTATTTGAAATCAACTTAGTCTACCTAAACAAATAAGGGATGCATTAAGTCAGTTAAATTAAATATTTTATGTATGAATACAACTTTTATTTATTATGTAGACTAACTTAGTTGATGTATTGACAAAATTAGAGTAAATTATGCCAAGTTGGATATTTTCTGAAAGACTGACACTGACAAGACTGAGAGAACATGCAGTACAAGTAAAAATTATTGGGTTAGCCTGCAAACTAGATAGATATATATGCTCCAGAATTAATTTTACCAATAAAATACATTCAAATATTAATATCAAACCAGAATGTATATAAAAGAATAGTTAATATCTTAGTCTAAAATTAAATAAAAGCTAATTTTTACAATTATAAAATTGCCTTATTTTAGTTTGTTTTGCTCCAATATTTAGCCATTTTATTCGATGGTGTAGTTTTAAAATTGTCATAGCTAATTACTTTTAAAAAATTTTCATTTATATTTGCAATGTAGTTTGATTTGATAATACTGCATGGCCCAATTCAGATGGCTAATTCAATTATTGCCTTATTCCATTACAAAGTGACTCCCGCCTGATGTTTTAAGTTTTGCTTTATCCATCTAGGATCTTGGATAACTGGAACTGTAGAAAAGTATAACCAGGAAGTGAGAGGCACTGTTAGAGCGTCTTGGATACCATCTCAGGAGGGCACTCACACGATCAATGTTTTGCTGAGGGGAAAACACATCAGAGGCAGTCCATTTGTAGTACAGGCCTTTAGAATTCGTGATTATTCAAGTATAAGGAACCCTTTGTTGGTGCTAGGTGGAGAGGGTGAGGAAGAAGGACGCCTATGTCGACCTTGGGGTGTTGCAGTGGATAAGCGAGGGAATATTGTTGTTGCTGACAGGAGCAATAATCGTGTGCAAGTAAGTTTGTTATTTAATCAGATTTTTTTCCACCAAAGTGAGAGATATCTCCCCTTCTTGCAGAGATTTGTCTATCTGTGAACTGCCAAAGACACAGTCATTGCACATAAGCCATGCACAACAGAGAACTATGAGAAAAGTTTGGTTTTTCTCTGTCAATGCACCTTGAAATCTTTAGTTTTATTCAAATTTTCAATTCAAATTTCCTATTTTGTATATATGTCATACGGATCCCTAAAATCTGGGTTTTAATGGTTGATTTAATGGTAGTTGTAGGTTAATGTACTGATTGTACTTGTATACTTCTGAGCAGCATTCACTAGGAAAGCATCAGATCCTTCTCTTCTAGAGTTAATTTTTTGCCTTCTCTAGGTTTTGCCATTCCTGCTACAACTTTTTGTTGATATTTGTGTGAAATTATATGAATAAGAGAGATAAAATATTGACTATTATCCTTATACTACAGAAATTTTATTATTAAAAATGTACAAATAAGTTCCATCACTTTTATTATATTTCTTTGTTTGAATTGTTCAAATTAATTTAATCTTATTTATTTAGATTTGATTTTGCCCCATATTAAAATGTAATAAAAATTTCCATTACTGAAAAATTGAATGTGTTAATGTAAAGATTTAAAAGTATAAATGTCCAGTTTTTGGGTTTTTATCAATTCCTTTGTTTAGCATTTATATATAATTTAATTGAGATAGGGAAAATGAGTTGGAAGAGTAGAGCAATAGCTGGGATCTCATCTAATGTATGATATATGTTATGATTAATATTTTTTTACCATGGGATTAGTTATTTTCACAAAATCAAATGGTATGCTTCTTCAAAACCTATGGTATACTTTAATAATTAAAGCCAATTTCATAATTCCTTAATGATTTTGTACCATAAAGTATTTTTTGTTCAATAATAATGTTTTGATGTTTTCTTTTTTTGCAGATATTTTCATCAGATGGGCAATTCATTCGAACATTTGGATCTCAGGGCTCAGGCTGTGGTGAATTTGAACGTCCAGCAGGAGTAGCTTGTGATTGTCTGGGTCGCATTATCGTTGCAGACAAGGATAATCACAGGATACAGGTGAGCCTATGTTCTTGCTTTTGACTGATGAATTTACCATGTTTTGCATTTGTAACTTTTAAACCTGGGATCTTTAAACTACTATGATTGTTATGTCTTTAAGAATTCAGCTTTTCTTGTTTATCTCCTCAAATTTATGGTTAAATTATCAGAATAGAATAAGCATTTAGAAGTACCTATGATATTCTGGAATAAGTTTTGTGTAATGCACTATGCAACAGACTTATTTTAGGTACGTTTCATACTACCAAAAAGTGAAGATGTATGCAAAATTGAAAATGCTTTTAAAGGTTCTAATATTAGTAAATTGAAAATTTTGATTTTTGCCCTTAAATTATTGGTGTAATACATTTCAATGGCCTGTAGAATGCTAAATCATTGATGATTGAGAATTTTTAATGTAGTTGTCAATCACGTTTGGGATGAACCTGTGAGTAGCTTTTCAGATTTTCATATTAATTCATGTACTCTCTTCCAATTAGGTATTTTCAGCTGCCGACACATCTTTTCTCCTCATGTTTGGAGAGCGTGGCAGTAGAGTGGGCCAGTTCCATTATCCTTGGGATGTGGATTGTGCTCCTGATTCTGGTGCTATTGTTGTGTCTGACACTCGGAACCACAGAATACAACTCTTTACTCCAGCTGGTGTGTTTCTGCAGAAGTTTGGCTTTGAGGGATCGAATGCACCTGGAATGTGGAAGCATTTTGACTCTCCGCGAGGGGTTTGTTTCTTCCGACACCCCTCGAAGACAAATTCCTCTCTTTTAAATTTCCATCATCCTGAGAGCAGGAAGATAAAAGGTGGTGATAAAATAGCCTCTCTTCATAACACCTTGTCTCTCAAAGGCAAACTCTTGCTACCCTCTGAAGATCAACCCATGAGCAATGCCTTACCTCCCATGGTATCGGATGGGAATGGATGTACAGGCAATGGAGGCAGTGGTCCAATAAATGGTATCTGGACTACTCACCATGTGGTTGTCACCGATTTTAATAACCATATCCTAGTTGTGATTGATCCTGACTTCCAAAATGCAAGATCTCTTGGAGGTTCAGGCAGTGGCCCAGGGCAATTCATGAGACCTCAGGTAAGTGAATTTTTAATATAAGTTATCTTACTTGTCATATGTTGGAAACTTCTTTTGAATTTAAGAAATTATCTGTTCATTTTATTCTAGCATTAAAAGAGATCCTTACTGTAATGATTGTACAAGTAACATCCAGTTTCAGCTTTTACTCTGTTAATTTCATGGTATGGTCTTTCAAAATTGTGTGATTTGCATAACATGAAAATAATCAAATCTTGAAAATGCTATAAACATCTTCCTATAAATAAATGAACAAGCAAATTAATTTAGTCCAGGTGTTGGTGTCGCATACGCTTTTATAACTTTTCCATTTCCCTTTGTACATCCAATTAGCAATTAATATCTTGGAATGATTTTTATTATTTCTCACTTTGCTAGTAACATAAAAGTTAGCTACAAAAAAATACAGCCGTAGGTAGTAGACTAGCCAAGAGTACTAAAAATTCTTATCAATGTATTGTATTTATTTATTTCAAAGGTAGATTATTGACCCTAAATTTCTGTAATTAGCATTGGTGATTTTATCCATAAACTGTAAAAGTAAGATGCATTCTGTATGAATGTTAAACACTATGGTTTATGGATTTCAATCTTCTCGGGTGATGCTTCATAGAAATTTGAATTCTTCATAGAGAATTAAGACCACCTGGTGTTGAACCCAGAATCTTTTTGCAAGATGTGAATACATATAATGATCTGATACAGGTGACACTAATTTAATCCAAAGTTAGAAGTCTACATCATTCCAGGTCCTAAAATAAGATTCAATTATCTCCATTTGAAAGGAAGGGAGGAATGTAAATGGAGCTCTGACATCAAACCAAGGATCATTAAGGAAAATGTAAACTGCTTATTTGAAATCTTTTGATGATACTGTATATATATACCCGGAGAATTAGCTGTGTATAATAAAGTATTTATACATCTGCTATTACTGTTAATTTTAGGATTCTTTTGAAAAGGAAACTTCTGTTAGTCGTAGCAACCACCCTCAGGTGGTTGCAATCATATCTGCTGATTTATCATTTTGTGGTCAATGATTTATTTGGCCTCAAACTCTACCCTTCTGCATAATTTCTTAAATTATCCTTTGAATTTTTCTGGATAACAATATTAGTTAGAAAGACATTTTTGAAGCAAATAATTTGCACAAAATCTTCTTGGTGTCAGCCAGGTAAGTACATTGTAAGTGGACTTATAACTGAACTCCTGGCTGACAACCAGGGAAGATTTTCTATTTGAAACTATTCAATTTTCTTTTCTGTTGACATTCAGTGACTAGTTATGTTTGGTTTTCACCATACACATCTTGTTATTTTAAAAAGAATGTCTCAGGTCTAATTCCTCTGCCTAATCTACTTCACATAACCTATACTTTTCTTGTGTTATTTGTTGATGCTACTTTGCTATATAATGTAAAATTTTATAATGAAACACCCAACATGCTAGGCTGAAATTGTTATGAATTTATGAATTAATATTTGGGGTTCTGGTTTTAGGGTGTTACGGTGGATGAAGAAGGAAGGATAATAGTTGCTGATTCTCGAAACAACCGAATACAGGTTTTTGAGCCAAATGGAACCTTTTTAACTCAATGGGGGACTTTTGGGACCAAGCCCGGAGAACTGGACCGACCATCTGGAATTTGTGTAACTCCTAATGGTCATGTTGTGGTTGTAGATTTTGGAAATAATCGGGTACAGATTTTCTGAAAGAGTTTGATGAGAAGTGTTGAATGAGTTCATGTTTTAACTCTTAAATCTAAAGCAGTTATTTAATGAATTTTTTGCTTTAGTTTTTACAAATTCAAAAGACTGAGTATATTGTAACCAGGTTGGGATTTTTCATTCGTATATTCTTTTCAGAAACTCTTATAGACTTTTTAAAGTTGTGGTAGTTAGTGATAAAAATCTCATTGTAAATGAGATTATTTGCAGTGCAAAGTTATATTTTTTATGAATTTTTAACCTCAATTTCCTTCCAAATCCAAAGATACTCCAAATTACCTATTTTCTTCCATGCCAAAGTAATTTTATTAATGTTTGGGGGTAACTTCTTTGTTTTCCTCACAGAAGAATGTGTATGTACAGCTCCATTTTGAGCACATAACATACACCATTAATTCCAATATGGATTCCTTAAATCTGTACTTATGTACAAATCTTGAATACCTGTGGCATGAATTTCACCCAATAAGGGCCTCTAAATTTTGCTGACAAAACTTTCTGATGAATGGTTGCTAAATATCAATCTCAAATTTTCTCGTTTCTTTGGTATCTGAAGTGGGAATTATTTGTCTTCCATTACACTTTTATCTAAAGGCTGGTATATATCTAAAAAAAAAAATTCCAAATTATCTTTAATATAAAACTCTTACAGAGTAGTTTGATTCTTACTTACTTTCTTTTGGTATTATCATTAACTTCTTTTTATAATCTTTGAAGCTATTTTTATTGTAATATTTTCAATTATTTTTCTTTTCCTATACTTATTTTTTAAATCAAAGGAGAGAGAATTGTTTTCCAAGAAATTTTTGTTGCTTATTGTCTGTTTAATATGTTTAGAAGTTTGTAATTGTTATAAAAGTTAATGATGAACTTGGAACTTCAAAAGGCTGCTCCTAAAACAAAGAAATGCCTCAGTATAAGTTAATCGTGGAGTCAAAAATTACAATTTTTGTAAGTACCTAATATAATCTAAATAGCTGAAGAATAAAGTCATGACGATATCATGGGCTATTCCCAAAATTGATGGTGCTCTCATGTGGAATTCCAAGACTGAACTGAATTTTAACTATAGTCTTCTTTAGAGCTTCTTAAATAAGTTGAATGCTTAAGGTAATATTGGAAGTCTTCCATTTTTTTTTCAGTGATATAATATTTTAGTTTAGCTTGAATTCTAACTACTGCAATGACTTTCTTCTATATCACATCTTTCATCAGTACCTCAGGAAATAATTATTTACATAATTTTTTATACTTAAAGGGATAAAATATTTATACGAATGATAGAACAGTTCTCGTAGAACGATGTTCTCATCTCCAACAATTACTTTTTTCTATTGTGATGTATTAAAATTAAAGGTGGGATATAAAACTTAAAATACCGTTTTGCGTAGCATGGGTGACAATAATAATTTTGATTGTGTGTTCAATTCAAATGTTCCTTATGAAATTGTCACAGAAAGCTAAGTGTGGAAGGAGAGCATAATTGTTTAGGAACCATAGGTTTCCATTATGCTAAATATCGCTACCTCTGTCCTGTTGTTGAATGGATTAGCTCAGGGAATATTTGGGATGAATAAATGGGCCATTGAGCTGCAAGTAGACTGTAAAGAAGTTACAAAGCACTATTGCTCTGTTTTATAATGGTGTGATGAATTTTGTTTGAAAGTGAATTTTTTACCTTCTGCTTTATATTTTTCTTATGAGTGTCTTGACAATTTTATAACAGTTTATGTTTTTAAAAGTCTTTTGTTTGAAAGTCCAATGTCAAAGGTGGATTTTGCCTGTGTAACATTGCAACGCCTTAATAATCATGTGCATTATTGAATACTGTTTATTTTAACTCATTCATAATTTCATGAGATTGAATATTTTGAAGTCATGTGTAACTTTTATTTTTGTTAGCTATATGGTAAGTAGTTTATGTTCATTGATATTACTATCAAGGTCGTTACCACAATGATGAGGCAACTATATTTTGTTCCTGTCTTTTTGTGCAACATAAAAAGACATTATCTTAAGTTCCTGTGCCTGGTCAAATTTTAGTTTCCTAGTTGTGTGAAAGGGTGAAATTTTATTAAGATAGGCCAGGTAATAAATACTAATTGCATGATATTTCTGCCTGGTTAAATCAGGTGTGATTGTGAGAAATATCTTATTTTCATTATGAATGTCATTTTACGCATAGCATTGATAATGTCTCTAAATGTGAGTACTGACAAATAAGTATACGGGTATAAACTGTAAAGGTTGATCTTAAGACTGATCTGCTATTGTTTGGCATTTTATATTGTTTGTATCCTGGTGGCTGATTTAGCCCTGGATTAAGGGTGTGATTTTTTTGAAACCTAAAAATGAGCCATAAGACTGAATAAATAAGTCATTATTTTTTAATGACTAACTCTGCTCAATTTTTATTAACATATGTATTACTTTTAAGTATTTTTGATAAAATCTAAGAAGCAAATCTGTGCCTTTTTGTTTTTTAGATGATGGACTGTGTTGTTTCTCATACTTATCAGAGTTAATTCTTTACTTTGACTGATTGCAGCGAAGGCAAGCAACCATTAGGGCTTAGTGATTAAATAGAAGAAAATTAATGAATCATTTTTTTCATGTTCAAAAGTCAATGTTTTTATATAAATGGTTTGAAAAGTGACTGCTGTATTCTGGTACTCTTGGATCACTAATTAATATCTTCTTACATAGTAAATTCATCAGTCACATTGTAGATGATATGGTTCCTATTCAATGTTTTACATTGACATTCATGCAAAAATGTTCTCTAAGATCATGAAAGATGTTTTAATAAGATCAATTTATATACTGAAGTTCTTTGAACCTAGGTAAAAAAACTAATTTACTTTTGGTATTTCATGAAGTAAGAATCCTTTTCTATTTTTGCAACATTAAATTTTGAAAAATAGCATCATTTTTTAAATTGATGCATTTGCATGATCATGTTTTGATTTGTAATTTTGGAATCCAGTTGCTGACTGTTCACCCTTTTTATTTCATGAACATTCCCTTTGAAAAGAGATTTGATAACTCTTGCTAAAATTTTCTTTGGTGAACTTAGTGAAATTTATCGCTTTATCATGTGTTAATGAGATGTGAAGACGTTTGACGTCATCTTTACATCTTTGTAATTTTAGAAGTGTTATTGGACTAATATCCAAGTAAGGCATAAGTGTCTGGTGATTTTTATGTATTACCGTGCTCTAATAGTGTTTATGCTTCTAAAGATTTGTGTTGAAAGTAAAATTGCTGATATGCCATCACAAGTTACTTGAAAGTTTCTGTACTTCACTTTTTAAATGGCTCTAAAAGTTTCTAAAACTCCCTTTCAAGACAATTTTGATGCAATAAACTAAGATTAACTTTATGCTTTGAACAAGGAAAATAATGCCAATTATCTGTTACAATATTTGTGTGAGGGTTGACTTTGATGACTGTATCTTGCTTAAAACCTGCAATGTCAGTTTTCTTGATGCAATAAATGGAAATGGAAATATTTCTGGATATTTTATTATTCATCGAATAGCTAATCTGAAGAAGTATTTGTTGATTATTCCTCTATTAATATCCTCATAATTTTCCTTTGGAAATCTTTCAACTCTTTTCTCTTTGTCTTCTTTTATTTAATTATTCTTTTTATTAACTTTTCCATTCTCTCTTTAAGTTTGATTTTATTTGGAGAAGACTTACAATTAGTATTCTTTACTGAGAGCTGCTTTATTAATTTATGCTCTTTAAATGTCATTATTGAGTATTTTTTGGACATATTTTTCCTTCTTTGTAGGGGTAGAAAAACCCCTCATTATAATAGCATTACTGTTGAATGTACGTATGTTGGGTGTAAATTAGATAGATGGGTCATTCCATGTCAACTCAACCATTGGAAAAACTCACCATCTCAGATTTTCACATAATTTTCCCTGTAGTTAGTTCCAACCTTAGTTAAGAAAAATCCAAAGTATTTTAGTCTAAATGTTTCTACTTTCTAAGATATGAGTTTTTCTATGCACCATGGCACGAAGTAAAAATCTGCCCATGAGTCGAAACATGCAAATCAACCATTTTCGTACCCCTATAAAAAAATAATAAGGCAACAAAGCTAGTAGAAATTTAAGATGTCTTGAACATGTAACTCTAGTTTACAAAATTGTTATCACAAAGATTCTCACCGGTCAACGTTTTTTGTTATAAATATTCAAAAATGGCAGTTATGACATTTCCACCAAAAAATGACATTTTCAAAAACGTTATATTCACATACAACTTGTTAAAGCCATGAAAATTTGTATTAACATTGTAAAAATTATCAACCTTGAATTGGTATGAGGTTTGGGCTAATGTTGGACTAATTTATTGAAGAATTTACTGAAAACTACTACTATGCTTATGTTTTTTGTTGTTAAATGCCACCTTTTCAACTTCTAATAACAAAAAGGGACACCAAGTAGGGGAATGAATTTTTTTTACTAACACACACTATCCATCCTCTTTCAGGAAATACAAACCTGAAGTTGCTCTCAGGATTGATAGTGTCTCTATAATTTATTTTAATGATGCATGTAAAACGGTAGGTTTCTGATACCTGTATCTCAGGGCTTCCTCTTCAAGGTTCACTTGCAGCAGTGGAAAAGGCCTGGAGTAGGATAAAGGTATGTATTGAACAAAAAATTTCCTATTTTTATTTCTATTTACCATTTGCAATAATATCATAAATTCATATAATTGCTAATACAGTAGCATTTTATACACATTGAACCCTGGGTTGATATCATAAGTAATTGGCTGGACAGTTAAAAGAATGATATGTGTTCAGAGGAATCTCAATACTCACACTCAAAGAACCTTGAAGTGGAAGCCTTGGTTGAAGGTTGAAGTGATTCGGTATTCATATCATTTTTTATTTAATCTGTATTTCCTAGCGTCCAGGACAAATCCCAGTTTTTGGAAGCAAAATTTTGGAAATAAGTTTTGCTTGAGATTTAAAAAGCTAGAGAGTTATCTAGATGATTTATGCTGGTAATATCAGCAGCAGGAATGTATGTATTACTGTTTTTCTATGCACTTCATCGCGCTCAAGTTGTGTTGTGCAGATAACCTTCCTATAGTATGAGCATTGACTTGAGAATAATGTAAACTTCGGGGTAAAAGACACATTGCAATTTTGAGATACTTATTTTATGTAAAAAACCTAGTTCTTGACACTGGGAAATATGGTTGATAGCAAATGTGTTTAGTCTCTCTGCAGTGAATGTACTGATCAGCCCAGCTTTTGAATTTCACTCTCTTCATATAAAAAGGAAAGTAGGGAATATGCATTTTTAGAAAAGGTTTTTGGAATTCAAATAAAAATCTATCTTGTTCTCATACCTAAGCTCTATTAAAGTGTGTCCTGTAATGGTGATTCATTTCTATTTTACAATTTATGCATAACATAATAGAAACAACAATTAGCTAATTACAAAAATCTTAGTAATGGTCAAATTTTAAGGTGTATATTTATACTTTTCAGCAGATAAAGCAAGTTTCCTTATGTTGCTTAAGCATCCGGCAGATGACTCTTGTAGTTTCTCATCTTCTGATCCAATTGTTTCCAAAAGATACTAGAATGTTGATGCACAAATACAAAGTTATATGAGAAAACAGCTGTAAGATTTTGCAATAAGATGAAGAGAGTATGGTGTCTTACCGGAACAACTCCACTTTGGTGCATTGTGATGCAGTTGAATGCATCATTGGAGAGGCTGTGAAGAGCATGTGCAGTTGAGCGATGAACAAGAGAATCAGACGAAGCCATATATGCTACCAGTGGAGTAATTGCACCAAGTCGTCCGAATTCACGACAGTTACTTCCCCATTGGCAACAATTAGCTATAGCTTCTGCCAAGTGTTGGCGTAATCGGTCATCATTCTGTTAGAAGCAAATGGAAGGCTATTATTATTTTACCTTGGTATTGGAAGTCAAAATTTATGACATTGTATTGTTTGCTTGATGATGCTCTACAAAATTTATTATTGACCTGAATTATTTGCTACTGTTTCAAGTAATCTTTTATAATATATCTGTAATATTTCTTGAAAACTTCTATTTGTAATGAAATATCTTTAAATTTTAAGGAAGTGCGGAGAGAGAAAGTGAAGCATCAGAAGTAACAATGCAATTCATTTCCAAGTGAGTCAAGATGGCAGAATGTCTTAGGAAGTGAATATTACCATCCACTCAAGCATTTCATTTTGAGCATATTCCAAAATAATATAGAGAGAAATCAAACATATGAAGCATTATCAAAGCATAAATATTTGATTAAATTGACAGAAAAAATCTCTGACTTTGCTCAAAGACTGCATGGATTACTGTTATAGCCAATTTCTCTGTATAATATTTAGTTATTACATTTACTCCAAATATGTTGTTTTTTCATGAGTTAGCAGAATCTTCAACAATATCAGACGTTATTTATCTTTGAGCAGAGTATGAATTGTTACTGCATAATGAAAGCAATTTTGTAATCATTATTGTGCAAGTGGTTAATGCAACATTCTAAAAATTTTTGTTGTAATTTGCATTCAAAGCTTAATTTTACATACATGAAATACTTTATTTTTAATTATGATTGTCTATGAAGAGTATAATAGCTATCAGCATATAAATTGATAGTTTAAATACCAAAGCAATTCAAGGCAAGCATTGCCAAATTAACCAAAAAGGTAAAGTAGAAACATTTTATAATACCACAGTCATGGTTTTTGTTGTAATGTTTTAAAGTTAGATTTAATATAATGGCAGAATTGCTATTTGGTCAGCAATAAGAGTCATAATCATTATCTGAGAAGGGAATGTTAGACCAGTCAGTGTTCAAAGTTAGAACGGCATATTATCATTTGATAAAAAACTGTACTTCTATAAACAAAAGGAGAAGTAACTCAGGGATTTCTTTATGTGCCTTAAAAATACACAGTTTCATACTACAAAAATGTGATCAATGTACATAACTGGGAGGCATTTGAATATACCAGATCGCTTCTCATGTACACATCACGGGCAGTTAAATTATTCTCTGTTACCAATTTATTGACTATATAAGGTCCATTCAAATTGATATTATGAAATATATGTAGCAAGAGGACTGTGGCATTTAAAGGTATTGGAAATACAGAGTATGCAATTAATTATGTAATACGCAAGAACCTGGATGTATATGATTTTTGGAGAGAGTTAGAAAAGGGAGTGTTAGGTAACATTTAACATTGGGTATTCTATAATTATGGCTTCACATTTATTATTTAAAACTATAATCATATTTGGTAGAGATTCCTTTACGTTTCTCTCAAATATTTACCTAAAGAAATTTATTGTTAAAGAAAAATCTGACAAAACTGAAAAAATCATTGTTAGATGATGAAAAAGCCAATATTAAATGAGAATGATTTATACGTTAAAAATTTGTCGTGAAGCTTTTAAAACCCACAGTTTAATCCATGATATAACTAAATCTGAGATTTATCTTATAGGGTTTGTTACTAGAAAGTATGCCTTCTATAAACTTTTATGAAGGACTATTTGCAAGATGTTTATGAGAAATCAGTCCTAATATGCACAATATCCAGGCAAAATATCGTCCTCCTGCATTTTACAATTCTTCAGTGGCATCAAATATAACAGAGTGATTAAGTATTCAATACTTCCTGAAGTTAATTTATGAGATGTACTAATAAATCTCAAATATCAGTTGTATGTACAATGCATTGAAATCAGAATTTTTATATCCCTAATAGAGTAGCTTAAAAATAAGGAAAATGAGAATAGAAACTTAAGTCTTTTTATCCTCATGATTTGGAGAATATTTTTAATGCCCCACAAATTCCCTTAATTATCATCCCATAATCACATGCTGGATATTATGCATTATATATTAGTCTGATTCAAGTATTTACACTTGAATCAGCATTAATGAATGAAGTTAGTTTTGAGCATATTGATTTCATGGAAATATAGTTACTCTCTCTGTAAATTTAGATCATATACTATTATTTGAGTGTTCTTTGTTTCTAGTATGGTATTAACTTTTCTAAAGAATTCTGCATTAATTCCCTTCATTGTTTGTCATATGTGGGTTACATGAATTGCTGGTGATGTAATAAAAATGTTTGCTTTCCTGTAAATAAGTTCAGAACTCCTTCGTCATGCAACATTTTAGAACTTGATCTAGTTTCATTTGACTGTTCCAGCACATGCCACTTATGTTAAATACCATATGCAGTTAGCAAGGAAAGATAATAAAATGCATAAAAAATTCAAATATCAATGAGAAGAAAATAGTAAAACTGGAAAATTTCCATTCAGTGTCAGTGTTATGAAAAATACAAAGTAAGAGTTTGTCCCTGTCACCTCCTCAGAGAGTTCATCTTCTTTCTTCTTTTCATCCATTTCTTTACTCTTGCTGTTTCTCCTTACTGGTTTTCCCATCCTATTAGACACCTACAGTAATTACACTATAAGTTGCTATATAAAGATAATATTGCTTACAGTTCATAATATTCTTTGAGTTAAGTTGTTGAAATATTTGAAGTCTCAGGGTTTACTTGGGGGGGTTTTACTTGGTGGGGTACTTCCTAATTTATCTTTGAGTCCAGTGTCAGTGTATTCCAAACTTTAGACATTTCCCATATTAGTTACCATTAGTACTATAGGTTGACCTTTGAATACTAAATTTCAATGAAAAAATCTAGAGTAAACATATATTTGAGAGATATATCATGAATAACCCTTTTGAAATTAACATACCCGGTAAAGTAAGGTCCAGCAGATTATTGGGTTGAAAAATACCAATTATCATTTTGCAAAAATGTAATCTGGCCAATTGTCTAGTGCCTAAAGCTTATAAAATTTTTTATAGTGTCCCATATTAAAAAAATAATAAGGAAGAATAGTTAAATTATGCAACACAAATTTTTTTGCTGAATAATTTAAATTATCTCACTATTAGTCAATTAGCATTGCTTGTGAATGTGTTCAAATATTGTCCATTATATATAATGACATACCGTATTTGATGGCATATAAGACGCACCGGCATATAAGACGCACCCTCATTAAGTTGGCCACTCACAAGGAAAAAAAGGTTTTAATAGTTCGTGCGAATGCACGGAACCGCAATAACTTAAAATGTAGTTTCTTTTAGTTGTCATGTTTCGTCAGGCCAAATATTAACACAATCATTGAATGCAATTATGAAATAGGTAGTATAGACCATCTGAGCTAAAAATAGCATTCAGTATTGAAAGTTAACCTGTGGAGGTTGAACCTTCACATATAAGATGCAGGGAAATTTTTCGAGACATAATTTAGGGAAAAAGGTGCGTCTTATATGCCGTCAAATACGGTAATTCCCCTGGGAGTAGTTTAGTAATATTCAAGGCTTATGGAACACTATAGGTTTGGCTCATATAAAAGATCAAACAGTAAATGAATATGTATGTTTATCTAAAAAGAAGAAACTGTACTAAAAGTATGGCAGTGATTTCTCACGTTGGAAAACTATTTTACCTACAGCATATTTTTAATTAAAAAATTAATTATAAAACTTTCAAAATAAAATGTAGAAAAGTAAATCTTTTGGAAAAAGGAAGAAAGATCTTTTTCTTTTTAGAACATAGTTAGAGTTAGTTTAGAACCTATTTTAAACTATTTCTAGTATTAACGATGCATTTGGAAGAAAGACGAATTTGAAGATATCTCCAACTTCTCAGGAAAAAATCCATACAATATATAATAACCATCATCAAACTATAATTTAAAATTAAACTTTGTCTCATTTTCTATTATAAAAAAATATTTCCTTGAATTTTCAAAGAATAAGATATTCATAGTACCTTAGAAAATGGACAATAACTTTAAATTCCAAATTATTTTGGAGTTCCTGAATTTTTTGAGGTTACTATTAATTTATTAATAAGCTGAAATGCAGTAAGAAATCAATCTATTACAATTTATACATGACTGCTTTCCATGGACAAATTTTCTGTAGTCTTATTAATGCTGCTAATATTTTCTGTTTCTACTATCATAAAAATACAGATATGAATAGATCAGTACTCACGGTCAATACAAGTTCGGATAAGAGAGGTACAACGCCATGATCAGTAATAACAGCAAGGTTTTCTCTATCAATAGCTATAATGGACAAAGCTGCACACACAGATGCCAGAACTCTCTTATCAGTTGATCTTAGTAGTCCAACAATAAGCTCCAATCCTCCGACAAAACTGCGAACCATTTCTCCAGAGTCCTAAATGGCAAAATTATATTATAATACAATGTGGATATCCAAGATAGTTAATGGGCCAATGCTAAAAAACTTGAAATATCACACTGCACCATTACCTTGGCATTCTGAATGCAAGGGCACAGCGCAGCAGCTGCAGCAGCTTGCACTGCAGGATATGGGCGCTTGAGCATGGACCAAACCATTCTGACGCCATCTAGCTGCTCTATGATTTCCATTGACTCCAATTCTTCTGCTGCTTCACCTAAAGCTCTCGCAGCATTTTCAAGAAGTGACGCGTTTGTTCCACCAGAAAGAAGGCTAACTAGGGGTGGAATTCCCCCAGCAATCCGAAGTGCTGCCTTGTTTGTCGGAAATCGTGCGCATTCTGCTACAGCACCAACAACATTTGTGAGTACCTCAAAAGAGAATCATAAAAAAATTCAATCTTCCTTCATGTATTATTTCTTCTTATGGTACATGTATGTACCATGCTTCCCCATATATGAATACTGTATATATTCCTAATTATTTTAGAAAACTTCGTAATATTGTTAAACGTGACAATCCATAGTTGAAATATCAAGAAATGCAAACAGATAACAGACAGCAAAATACTCATTCATTAATAGGGTTATTAGGGATTGGATGCTCTGCTTGGTTAACTTCTCATGCTAATGTCTAAAAATGTGAAAGTGTTAAAAAATAAGCTTAAATCAAGATAAATGTAGTTCTTATAATGTGACCTCATGGCTATCTCCTCTTCTAATATTTTTACAATGTACACTATACTATTTGATAGTTAATTCATAAGTCGCAATGTATTACCACGTAATATTATTTTGGGTTGTATTTGTTGTTATTCAATGAATTTACATTTATGTATATGAAATACAGATATTCTACCATGAACAGTGCTTTATTTTACTTTAAATATTGAATTATATTTAACTTTTTTTATGTATACATTTTATGTAAAGTGTATTTTTCTCCACAGGAGGTTTTTGGAGGGGTTTCCCTCCCATCTTTGGGCAAATCACAGGCTTAGAAATAATGCATTATGTTCCTTTCTAATATTTCCACCTAGCCAGAAAGCCAACTTGAAGCAAACATTAAAATAATTAAATAATATACAAGAACTTTGTTTAACCCTGTGACTAGACCAACCTCTCAAATTCAGAGGTAACAGTGTAAGCCTATTTCCTATATGTAACAACTCCTAGGAAAAATAAACTTACTTTATAAAACATTCATAGTTGAAGAGAATGTTGTTTTAATTTAAATTTATTATTTTTCTGAATATTAATATAAAATCTCCATCATAACACGAATTACTGGTCATATGATTCTGTAGAAAATAATTGTATTGGACAGCAATAGAGAAGATGGTGTGCAATTTGAGTCAGGTAAACAATTTATCTTGCTTCACTTTACAGTTAAAGGCTCTTTCATTTATCTGTCACTTTGACCTCATTGTTCATAAGTTTATTCCCAAAATTATTCTTCCAAGTCCTTTTTTTAAATTCTTGTTGCAATCTAACTATATCACCCTTCAATTTTGCATTATTTCTAGTTTATTAGGATTCTTCGTTTTGATTTATTTTGTTTTTCATGAACTACATTTCCTGAATATTTTAGTAAGGTCTCACAATATAATTTAATTGTTAACCCTATAGGGATACTACAGTATCTGGAAGATATTTTAGTCTACTTAGTCAACCAATGGGGTGGCAAACATGGTGATTATACTGCTGATGTTTTCATTTCATTCTCATAAACTAAAATTAAATTATATTCATCATATTTTTATATACTATACAGAATTCCTACTCTTGGAAGGAGTTAGTTCCATTGCAAAAAATAATTCAGCACTTTCATCCAAAACCTGTTATAGAAGGTTTAGGGGTAGTAGTAATCTCCCTTTTCCAAAGTGTTTCAACCCTGTTGGGAGTTAGCAGGTTAAGGCTGCTAATTCATACTAACAAGGGGAGACTCTCACTTTTGTCTGGGGATTTTGATAAAAATTTTTGTGGTGATGCAGGAAGTATAGTAAGGAAAAACTGTATTGGCGTTCGTCTAAATGGGCCTTAGTTTTGTTGCAAGAATTAATTGAATATTGACAATCTGGATATAGGCAACCCCACATTACACACCCCTGCTAACCCAAATCTGTAAGGAATAACCCACTGCTTTCGAGTGGTTCTCAAATAATATTACCTTTTGATATGTATTTTCTTTGTTACTCACTGATAGACATAAAGGCGATATTTCCATTATTTCACCCGATATACAATAGAATAACCTAATTTCAACCAATTGAATTTCGATGACTGAGAGCCTTGCTAAAAGTATGATGAATAAGGGTTCGCAAAAATGCTTTCTCATATCATTCAATTTTCGTTGGTACTAATTACAAAATCTGTATTCTTGTACTTGATACAATAGCATTTGCAAGCACTATTTTTGATTTCACGACTACCCAAAGAATGTAAAAGGAACTTGTGTTCGACCGATTCAGAATTTCAAAACTAAAAGTTAGTTAGTTACTTGTAAGCCTAACGGTATGGATGAAGGTAGTGTGGCCAGCATTATGCCTCTACTGCCTACTATCACCCACAGTTTTACCCCTGGTACTCATTGTTACACATTTTACAGGCTGAGTCGACCTATGGCCTGAAAAATTCCAGCAGGTAATTTGCTGTTGCAAGTGAGCACCTTAACTGCTGTGCCACCAGGGAACCAGTATTGGAGAAGATTCTTTATTTTCAAGCTTTCCTCACAACTTAAATTATCAGCTCATAACCATAGCATTATTATCCCATTACTATCAAACATTTCACTCATGTTGCATAGTCTGTCACCAGCAATATTACATTATAATTCTATCAACTTGGAATAAATTATTATTCTATTTTCGTCATTTAAAAATTACTTTTCCTTTTGAATTATGACACTAGATCATAATTTTCAAATATATTTTTTCAAAAATTCAATCATGGCGTTCATGAAAAAATAGATTAGTATAGCATTAGTATTACATAGATAGAGTTACATAGATTATATTGTTTCACAAAAGGTTTTATCCCACACTAACAAAATATTTGAAAAAATGAGCAAAGGATTTAATTGTAGTATATTACCTCTTCATTTTCTTCAACCATCAGCAGTTCAACCAAAGTATCCATGATACTAAGCTCTTCAAATTTATTGACATTTTCCGATGAAATGGAGCATTTCCAAATGGCACCTGTAACAGCTGCCAACAGTGATTTTAATCCTCTCAAAGATGGGTCACTAGCTATTTTTACCAAGGGCTCAAGACCTCCATGTTGACGGACAAGATCTCGAGTTGTTCCATCTTCAGCACACTATCCCACAATAGCAAAAACATTTTCTCTCGTTAGAAGTAACTAAAATTCTTTAAATTAATGGAGATTTCTTTCAACTTATAAAAATCTCTTTCTTTCTTGGTAAATTTTTCTTAAAAAATAAGAGGTGAATTTGCTCATCATAAATTTATATATTATGTTATACTCATTAAAGAAGGACAAGGTTGATTGCCAATTTGAAGAAGATTAAAGAAAAAGTAAAATAAGATTGCACTTACTTTGAATATTGCTGAAGCACAATGTTTTTTCAGCTCAGTTGTCCCCTCTGCAAGATACTCCACAAGTCCCTCGATCATTCCTTCTGTTTGAATAGCTAGCTGGTAGCTTTTCTGGGAAATTTATGCAAGTGTTTGGTTTTATAATTGTCTTAGATCAGAAAATATCATCAGAGAATCACATTTACCTGAGATGCACATTGCTGGACAATGGCAACTATAGGAACTACAACATCTGGATGTGATTTGGCTTTCAAAAGCCTTGCCAAAAGCCTCACAACACCAGCCTTCCTCATTGCTTCTTGATTACGCCAAGTATGAGATAATGACCACAGGGCCCTTGCTCCTGCTCTAGAAACTGCTAGCGCATCTGTCTCAGCAACAGTTAAACTCTTTGGATCTTTGGAGAGTATTGCTGGGGATGCAGAATCTAACAAGTCAACCTCAATAAACAAAAAAAGAAATTATGATCCAACACACTTCCAGGTTGATGTCTCACATCCCATAAAATCATGAGAGATTTCTTAGCGGATAAGGTAATCATAATTAGTATTTAAACAGAAAATTATAAAATGCATTGAGGATTTTTAATTAAAATTTTGATAGCTTGATGAAACTATAACTTGAAATTCACATTTGAAATTATTAATATCATGAGATTTAAGAATAGATTATATAAGCATTACACATAAAAAGTTAGTACTATTTATAATGCAAAGTTGTGAGACTTCAGGCTTAAAGAGAATGCATGCTAAAAAGCCAGAAAGGCAAAGGAAAAAACTTTGCTGGTGAAGTTCAATGACCCTATTCATAACACACTATAGCATTAAGTAGTTAATTGCTCAGAAATCTCCATATCTCAATAGCTTTCATAATATCAGACCCTTGAACAGGAGATAAAAGTAAATGGAAGATACATTTTCGTCAATCCTGTGCCAAAAGACATGAAAGTCCAGTCAACAAGATATGGTAACAGTATCATATAATCATGGGTAAATTCAAATTGCCTATGAAATATAATTCAACCTTCAATTTTAACAATTTATGTAAAACATTAAATCAATGGTGCTTTGATGTAGTTGACTCAATTTAGAATTAATCAGCCACATGATGTGACTGTAAATAAATGTAAAGAGTGTTGAATGACTCTGGATATCAAATTTTGTAAAATAAGAAAGCATATTCACAATCATATAAAATAATTTTTATTCTTTCCCTCCTGTTGTTCAATCTGAAATATAAAATAATGGAAATATTCTTCCTGAAATCATTACAATTTGAGAAAGGTGATTCACTATGTTAGAAAAAAATAAGTCTCTCACCAGTCTAGGGATACCATAGCATTGTCGCACTAATTTACGAGCTTTCTTCACTCGTCCAACATTTGCAAGAGTCTCAGCTGCTAATATTTGTAGTTCTCTATAAGGCTGAGCCAGGGTCAGCACCAAAAGTGGTACTATGCCTAAATCAGTAAGGTGACGCCTCACTTCTGCATCACCTGATATTTCACTCAGTACTTTCAATGCAGCTACCTGTTAAAATATCAGATGTCTTAAAAATCTATAAATAGTTACATGATATGCAAAAATTTACATTTAATTCAGCAATGGAATTCAATATAGGTATGGATAAAGAAAATTTTTGGGAAATACAATTTTAGATGATAAAAAATAATGGAATCATAACGTACAGAAGAAAATTAAATAATTAAGTGAATATATACTTCATGAAACTGAATCATCAGCTAGTTAAATTTCAGGAAAATTTCATTATTTATTGACCTTGCGTATAACAGATGAGACAATATCCATTGGTTTTTACTTTAGCTGTTTAAATCCTTGAATGAGGGAAGTATTAAATAATAATGCTATAAAATTTCCATATAATTTTTTTTGTTACCTTGCATTTCAAATCCTTGGTTTCAAGAAGATTTATTAAAGACTCTAAGCCTCCAATATCAAGAATAGCATTTATATTAACTCGTTCTGTCAAACCATGCTCTTTGAGACAACAAAGAGCTAAAATAGTAGCTGTTTGGTTACCAGCCTGTAAAGAGAATCATTAAAATTTGAGTGGGTTGAATAGAAAAATATTATGTTTTTATATTTGGAGAATGGAAGATATTATTGCTAACTATAATGATTAAAGCTCAAAATGAGATCCATGATGACAAAGCAGGATATAAAATAAGGTTAAATGGAAGGAGAGATTTTCTTCTTGATTTTTTTGGGAATGAAAATTATTGCAAACTCATCGAAACTAGTAGCCTGTGCAAATTTGATTAATATTTTTAAAAATAATGGGAAAATCACTTTTAATTGAATATTGAGCGAAAAAGATTAACTTTTCCAGAAAAACCTGTAAGAATGCATACAAGAGAAAAACTATGTCCTAATGGAATCATATCTCTTGAATCCATTCACATGACTCAAAATACTTTATCATGCAAATAATTGATTTCTATAACCATCTCTTCCTAACAATATAAGTGCTGTGTTCCCAGGAGTTTACAAAAATCCTTTAGCTAAATAACTGTACCCTCAAAAATATTTCAGAGATTATGAATTTGAATGCACTACATGAGCAAAAAATAGTTCGAAAGTATAAAATATACTATGTAAAAACTATTTTTTGATGGCCTCTTGTTGATTGAAATTACTGTTGTCTTTTTTCATTCAATTGTGAGGGTTCATACTTGAACAAATGAATCATATCAACTGCACTTACTACTCTCTAAGTTAATAAAACAGGAATATATAATATCACAGGATTGAATTTCATATGAAACATACTATTAACTCAATGAAATATGAAATTCTTATATTATAAAACTCATTAATTTAATATTTAGATTATATCTAAATGTAACAGAGTGCTCAGAAGACAATTTTATCTTGAAAAGAATATGCAGAATAACCTTACCATGATATACTTAATTAATTTTTGAATGTTCCAATATTCAGATGATACTTCTGCGCCTCTCCCAGTTAACTTTCCTTCACCTTCTTCCTTTTTGCTCTCATCTTGCGAATCTTCTAGATCCTCATCATCAGAAGAGGATTCAGAGGAGGATTGGTCCCCTGATACTGAATCCCTGATAACAGAGTTTAATTTCACAAACATCCGACAATTTACTTTATATTCCTAAAACTATTTTAACTAGTATAACCTATACTGTAGTGATGAATAATTTATTAATATGTATCGAGATGGTTCATATTCATCAAGTAGCAAATTATTCTCACTATTAGCTTTGAATGTTTCTGTTTAGATGAAAGTTTGCTGAAAGGGCTGCAAAATTTAACATATTGCATTCCAAATTTTTGTCCTTTCAATATTCAAAATTTTATCATTTCATGAAATGTTAAACATTTACAACAATAAAATTAAACTCCAAATTCATTATTCACCTTGAAAGGAGAATAGCCTTCTCATCTTCCGTAACTCCTCTTTCGCAGGTATCTTTAATCTTAGTTTTTTTCATTTTTACAGAGTTTTCCATTTTTGTGGAAAGTCAAACCATTCGTGCCCTTGGAAATGTTTTAATTAACAATAAATTAAAGAAATGAATAGAAATAGTAATCAATACGGAATTTTCCCAAAATATCCGCTTTGGCAATTGAAGAGTGATTAGAGTTCTTTTTCTTCGAAAAATATCTCTTACTCAACTGTATGGATATTGATTTAAGCCTCTTCTGCATTAGCTATCGATCAAACATTTCTTTGATGGGAAAGGGAAATCATTAAATTCATAATTTTCGTTTAATTTAAAATACAATTTTGACAATCAAATTTACCACGAATTTTAATGACATAAATAAAACTGGTAACGAAAATTACTGTTTCAAACCAAAACTTTGCATCATAAAAGTTTATATTTATGGCTCTTACTGATATGGCGGATACGACGAAATACTCTGTAGAATTTTATTGAAGGATTACTACGAACTAGTCCGTCAGTAAATAAATGTACCAGCGATTACATTCTTTTTCCAGTAATTACGATCAATACGGGTAGAAACATTCTACCCATTCAATCAGTATCAACATTTTCGGCATAAACCTCAAATAAAGGAAACCAAACAAAGAACCAATACCAATATCATTAATCTCAAATAGTATTTAATAAAGCATAAAGATGGCAGTAGAAGCAGCAGAATGAGTAGAATCAGAGCAGTGTTGTTGTTGCAAGGCGACACTGGGAGCGCGCTAGGTATTCCAAATTGTCTGCTGGCTGCTTTAGAATTCCAGTCTATGCGAATTTGCGTTTGCGTGAGGTTCAGTGAAGATTGCGCGGTTCGGTTTGATCCGAACGTGTGCTGTTGTGGGATTTGTTATTGTCGAATGGATCCAATCTAGAGAAGTTAAAGGGAAAACGTGGTAAGTAAATTATATTTTAATTTGACTCTGTATAGCTGTTTCTTCAGTAAAGTAAACTAGGTTTTGAATTGCCGAACCGCCAAAAATTAAGCGGCTTGCATAAACATTCGGATTGTATGATTTATTCGGCTTAATGAATGCCAGACGTCGGCAAGTTACATAAAAACGATTTTCCAGATATTGCCGGTGGTTTGCTTATTAATATTGGAATTTAAATATTTTAAAATTATATTTATTAGCGTAGATTCTGCACTTTGAATGAACAATATTCCTCTCTCATATTATTGACACAGTGAATGCCAAAAACGACATTCTTTAGCGAACGAATGATAATGAATTTATTACCTACGTCGTTCTTTTAGTGACAATGAATAAAATTCAGATTAGATATTTATAAAACAGACACAATTTCAATCTCGGGTTCAGTTTATGAATATCAAATGCTACATTATATTATCATGATACTCTAGGAACATTACGATGATATTCCTCTTCAAATTTTTCGTCTTGCCTATTTTTAGCATGTCGTTTTCTCTATAGAATCTCTATAGAGTCCAAAAATACAGTTAAGGGTATTATTTGTAGTGTAGAAGTTTTTAATGTATATTTGTCTGTTGAGTTGATGCAAATGTTTCTTTAGAATAAAATTTTCGCTGTAGTTTCGCACTGTGTTCGAATTTCGCGGTGGCTAGGCCGTTGAACAGTTTTTAGGCAGCAAATCCTATTAAGCTACATTGTACTGTAATGTAAAAAAACAGGAGATAACAACGATCGGGCGCTTGAGATTGTGGGGCGGAATCGCTAGGAAATTAAATTATTTAATAAGATTATCGCGGGCAGAATTCTTCGTCTTCCTTAAGATGACAGCATGGACAGCATATCTCGAAAAAAAACATCAAAACAAATCTAGATTTGTTTTT
Organism: Sympetrum striolatum; assembly: GCA_947579665.1. NCBI lineage: Eukaryota > Metazoa > Arthropoda > Insecta > Odonata > Libellulidae > Sympetrum > Sympetrum striolatum. The sequence continues at coordinate 89,721,919 of OX388341.1, forward strand.
CATATTCTGCCAATTCCTTAGACTAAAATATACATATAGAAAAAAGTGATCAAAATGATTATTATTTTAATAATTATTATAAATTATATATTCTGGGCAAACTTTTTTATAAACCCTTTTCGTTTTCTTTGCGACGATTTCAGTTGTAAATAGAATGTTTTACCTTCGTCTTATTCACTCAATATCTCTTGCTTTCTTGCGTCTTTAATTTTCGGTTTTCCTAAATGCTCCTTTAATGTCCTTGACCAAGAGCTGTCACGCATAGCTCGCCAATCCTCTAATCTGGTCAAGTCTTCAATGTTAAGTGTTAAGTGTTAGATGTTAGGTAGGCAGTGAATTACTGTCCTCTACGCCACTTGGTCGCTCGCGTTGGCGCTTCAAGAAGCAGCATCTCCCAACTATTGGTCTACTACACTGAATGTAAACTGGAGCCCGACTTTCTCATCTCTCTCAGTCGCTAAGGTATTTTTATTGATTTGAATGATAATAATTTTTCGCTCGGTCGAAATCGAGGGCATGGCCTTGGAAAAAACTTGATAGAAAAGGGAAAAAGTATGCTAGCTCTCTTCAGGTACGATTTCCTTGACTAAAATCACTTCTGGGGTTGTTGCATAAGAGAGATTGACTAGATAAGAGGTATCGACACAGTCATTATACTATATTATTCATTTTTACGTATGCATATAATTTCACTCTTTTATCATTAATTAGAAATTCCATCACTTGAACGACAAAATTTTAAGGGAAATTCCGACTGTCACAATTTTCACGTTGTTGGTTCCTGTTCGTCTAAAAACTCTACTCCTCGAAGCATGTACATGTATATATTAAGTTTTTAAGTTAATAAACGAAAATAAGCTTGGAAAAATTCGAAGATAACAATAAATATTAATTATGCAATCAATAATTGACTCAAATTTTCTAGATTTATTGGTTGTTGCCGTTTTCAATTTCGCTTGTTCGAGATAATTGAACGAATCCCTTTTAAATTAATCAATTCTGGAGCAGATGAGGGATTCGAAAATCAAACTAGAAGAAAATATTGCAAACGGTTTTCAATTCAATTTGTTTTTGAAGATATCATGGAAAATTTATAAATGTGATAGATTTGTGAATTTTTAATTCATCTGAGCGCTCAATTTAACATTCCTATGTCTATTTTAATCAAAACCATGAATAAAATGTTCCGCTCGTCAAGGTAATAATTTTCGTTTAACCCGTTTATAGCAAAGATCCCGTCAAGAGATGACGGGTTTCTGAACTACCGACTCTCAAACCCATGCTAAGCCCATTCCAAAGAATCAAACTTTTCCCTGCCGTATATTAACGAGTTTTCTTTCGCGTTTGATTGCTGGAATAGAAATAAAGTGCCTTTTGATTGCAATAAAACACAAATACATGAAATGATGTATTGCATTTTCCCTATTTTTGCGCTATAATGGTCATAGCAGTTACTATTTTTAGCGAAGGACTGGTTTAATCAAAGTGAACCGGATCGCGGCCCCCGAATGTAGGCAGCGCGTTCGGCTTCGGCGAAAGCGGTCCCGGTGGGAGTCAATGTGCGAAATGACATAAGCTGTCGAAGCACTTTTAACAGTATTACCAGGTACTGAAAATCTCAAACGCCGATGCAGCAGTTTGGATCCCCGAGGTCCTATCAGTTAAGACTATCCTCATTTTCAAATACGCTGCTAAGGTATTCTCTGCTGGATTATAGCGTAAAGTTTAAAGGTAATAATAATGTAATATTTAGTATAACATCTTAGTCGCAGAAATTGTGTCTTTCCGAAAAACTAAAGATAATTTAGTGTAGGAAATATTTTTTGGTGCTTGGAAAATGGAACCAACAGCTGGACGAACGATGTTGAACGTTTCTAAATTAAGTACAACTAAACTTGACCGAAATTCGCTCTCTACTTTTATTAACTGCTTCCCGAAAGAGGAAAAATGGGTACTCATCCCCATTTGAAGTTGTCATTCGAGAGATTAATTTGTCAACGTTTTCATTGCCACATTAAAAACGCAATAAAGTTTCCAGAGCAGTCTCAAAGATCGTCAGGAAACGGCGATAAAATGAGGGCAACGTTTGGGTTCTTCGACCCACCAAAACAGCCATCGCGAACGTTCATTTCTAGGTTTGGTGGAGTTATTTCATAACGTTATTTAGTCGAAGATTGTTAAACATCGTGGAACCGCTCTATTACTCTAAGGATGTAAATCATAAACTTCCTGATACGCTGCAATGGTCACGCGAGGTCGGTATTGTCTTACTCCGATTGACTTATTATGCAAACCGAACGATTTCGCGTTACCTTGTTTCTGACAGAGCCCCATTCTGCTCGAGCGCAACTCTAGCCATCGATTTCCCTATTTCTCTATTGTAATGGATGCAAGTCCATTTTATTTCCCGAGGACTCGGATTTTTCTCGTCATTCATGAATGAATTATAATCCCTTTTCACGATCACTTCCGTCCTTTTCAAGGTTTGATCTTTTCCGAGCTTTCTATTTGCTTCCTCCACATTTTTGTCTTTCAATCGACTTCTCAGAATATTGAATTAATGATCAAAATCCGTTCATTTATCTTCGGTGAGATATTCTTATCATCCATACATAGTATTTTTGGCTAGTATTTATTCGGTAAATTTATTTATAATAAATGCCGATTTACTATTAAAAATAATTATGTCGTGGTTTCATTCATGAATTAATATTTAATACGTAATAATTAAATGATCATAATTTCTATTAAATATTATATTACTCATTTTTATAAACTCACTGACGCAAAACTAGGCTTGATTTTCATAGGTTTATTCATATTTCCCATATACCAATTGCTTATTGAAATCTGAAAACAACTTTTGGGTTTTTTAGTAATTTTATCCTACTAGCTTGCAATGAACCTCAAATTGTAAACAATTTCATTGTATTTTAGAGACTAGCATGGAATGAATTCGTTCATGCTGAATGATTTTTGAATTTAGTATAATATCAACGAGCCATTTTTGAGAATCTAGAGCGTCGCTTCCCATAAAATGTATAAAGATCTCTATAATAGATTTTGACGTCATTTCCCCTCGGCTCCGTGACGCAAAAAAAAAAACTAATTGTTACGACTTTGGTGAGGGCAAAACGTCAGCTTCGCCGTGATTGCGGCAACAGTGAGGAAAGGAAGATCTTTTCTATGCATCAATGAAGTTATAAATTGATGTCGAAGAAGGCTTGTGTGGCACTGACGTGTGCAGGTCATGACCGCTTTTGTTTTTGTGTTCTAAGATGAAAGAATATGCAGCTATGACACCGGTTGATTTAAAACAGCGACGTCAACATCAGCTCCTTTCAGGCATCTATTTGAATCGTTCTTCTGAGAAAACGAAACTCAACGTGACTGTGCTTTCATTTCTTCATCTGCCGTACGTCATTTATTCTTGAACCTATGAAATGTTCCAGGGATCTATCTGAAGTAACATGTAATGGATGCTTGAAATTAAAAATTATAAATATTTATGGAAATGTATGTTATGGTATACATTTCTTTTTATGCACTCGTTTTATGATGCGAATGAAGTTTTTTTTATCATTCCGCAGGGATTTACATGAATTTAATTTGAAATGAATTGTCTGCATATTTTGTTGGTTATTTGTAACGTATGTCAAACTGTAACACAGGCGGGCGTGAATCGGGACTCGATTCCAGTTCCTTTCTTGTTCCGTGCTTTCACTCCATAATATAAAAAGTTCTTCCTTAGCTTTAAATGATAATTACCTGGAAACGACAAATTTAGGAATTAATTAATAATTCATGATTCAAGAGCTTTATGGAGATTAATCTGTAGGTATCGGGAAAACATTTTTGGAAAATACTCTAAATTCCGTGTGAAAATCATATGGTAAGAAAGATTTGTTGTGCTTGAAAAATATCGGATTGATTGAGGGTGAAAGAGAGGAAAGGCAAAAGAATATCTTAGGCGTCTCATTTAAGTGGTTGGAAAATGATTTTGTACCTAAATAAAGCCATTCACAGGTATGATTTCAATCAACTACAGGTTTATTCTACACAGCAAGTTACTTTCCGTATTACATTTTTCGATTTCTTAGCTCTAATTCATTTTATGAATCCATCTCGTTTGAGCCATCCAAAGATATGCTTATGATACAGACGCACAGAGAATATATAAGCAATTTATAATAGAATATATATATATATTTAGAATATGTAATAATTATCATCTTATGTTGTAAACAAGGCGCCAGACTGAAGATGTTTTGATGTTGGTAGTGGAATGTCTTTCCGTGGCTGCCCAAATATTTGCCAACTTTTCGCCCTGAGATTAGACCGTCTTCGCCATAAATCTTCGACCCTTCGACTTTGTTTAGAGACCAGGATACATATAAAGGTACTTTATTTAGGCCATAGCGTAAAAAAATATTTACTGCGCATGAGGGCATCTATATCAAATAAGGAGGAGACATTTTCGATATTTTGTTTGATTAATTTTGAATTCACTGTCATGCGAATTATAATCAATGAAGTTGACAACTTGGCACCTATCCCGTAGCTGATATTACAATCAAATATTAATTCATTAGTTTTAAGATTATATCATTTACATCCCCTAATTGAGAGAGCAATGCTAATTCCTCCACTCTTAAGCCCGAACACCTCGCTGTTATCTTTTTAATATGTTGTAATGGAATGCAACCGGCATATTGAAAAGTAAACATACCATTGTTTATATTGAGCGTTAAATCTCGATATTTTAAATAGTTTTACCGTTAATCGTGGACTTCTATCGCATCCAACTGTCGACTAAGTCCAGGAATGTATGTAGGTATCATCATGCGGGACACGAATACTATTACGGGAATCCAAATTCTACGAAAACTTTTTAGAGCATTTAAAATGTTCAGTAGGCATTTTTTGCTTGAAAGTCAGAATATTCAGTGCATACATTTTTGTCAGTTTTTCTTACTAGAATTTTGATGATAATGATACAGTTCAAGAGGTATCTAAACACTCTTCTTTGACCCAGAACTGAGAGAGAACCTGTAGGCACTTCCTCCGAATAAACTATAGATAGAGCCCAATCCTGCAACGACACCTTTATTCAAATTAACTTCAAGTTAAAAACATTTTGAAGGACCTCTGCAGATGTGATGGAGACGATGATGTTAAATTTGTTGTTGAAAAATATTCTGTAGTTTCTCAAGTGCTTGCAGTTGTCGTAATGTATAATGTTAAATTTTGTTTTCTTCGTTGAATTAATGGACAGATTTTTTGAAGCTGTGCATTAATTTTATATCCTGAAATATGCGGCATGTGAAGTTCAATAAGTTATAACCGTAACAGCAATCATGATATCCATTTCTATGAAGTGACCTTTTAATGTTTTTCTCCTCCAGTGTCATATAAAGCCTTCACATTCCGGAGAACAAGCAACTGTAATTCATGATCAAAATCGGAGTCTTTAAGACGTTTCGTTACATCCTTTTCCATGTTTACAATCACACTATCGTCATATAATCAATTACTTTTACTCGGAAAGTTTTTACTTTCCATAAGCTTATTTTCGTCTTTAAATTTTATTTAAGGACCGATTTGCATCTTTGAAATATCGTATTAAGATCATTGGAAGCGCCAATTTCTCGTAATGGATTCAGACGCAGCGCAGTCACTCCGTCTCATTAACATCCATTAGCTCCAATTAACGCTTCAGATGGATTCCTTCGTAAGCGAAGAACTCTAAAAAAACTATTATCTGAATCTCCTTTGGGAGATGATTTCAAAGGTATCGTGATGAGGAAAGGTGGTTTCCAAAACTGTTGTTGCCATTTATTGGCGAGATGCTGTAGAGACGATAACAATAGAGGAGGTGTCCTTGTTTTTACCCTTCGGATTTCATACTTCCTTCGAGGCCCCTAAAGCACTTCCTATCGTCTTTCGTGGTTGCCGATTTGCTTATTACGTATCACACTACGATATTTGGATGTTTATTTATTAAACTTCACCTCAATGCATGTTTACGTACAATGATATCTATCTAACACTGAAGAATTTACTAGATAAATGAATATTATCTTATGCGAGGACTTTTAGTTTTATCATCTTAAGCTTATTCGTAACGAGCCCCCATTGTTGATGTGTGTGTATATACATCTTATCATCATACACACAGTGCATACGCCATTATCTAAATTATTTAGCCATTAACGAAAATAAACAACACATTTTCTTTACTTTTATTATCTCCTCTAAAATCTCCCTCGAATTTGTATTTCTTAGCTTCTATCTCTGTCATCGCCTTTTTGTCATATGGGATCAAAAACTATTCTTCTAAAAGAAACTCTAAATTAAAACAAGTATTAACTCGACGGAACGGCGATTCACTTGCTAGTATTCCATGACAGGTGTTGAATAACTTTTTGAAAAGTGCTTAATTTTATTCAACACCTTAAAACAAGTATATCTGTGAACTTCGCATGATACATGCTACTCGTTACCTTCTTTACAGTTTGTATGTGAAATATGTTGAGATGTACATTTTCCAGTGATTCTTCCCATTTCAAAAAGTTTTAATTTAACTTTATCAGCCCTAAGTTGTCTATTATTGTTTTGTCATATGATGAGAAACGAAACATTAGTAAATGATTTACTTTGAATTTCAAATTAGATGAAGTAGTATTTTCGATCGTTAGGAGTAACCTTTGAACGTTCTAAAAGCAGGCGAACGTTGAACTCTATTCAAAATCGCCTCAGTAACAGACAATTTAGGCAGAATAGAGATGAATATCCTTGGTTGACCTATCATTAGCCACAATACCGACGAGTAAGTCAGGAAAACACTCATTTTATTAAGAATTCAAATGCAACTAGTTGATTGTTCATCCCTCGGAAGCATTCAACCCGTTTTGGAGCTCCATTCTCAAAGAAAAATGAAATTCGTCGAACTCTGAAAAGGGAATGTCCGGATGGAGTCGAGCCGTTAATGAATGTCTTTTGTGGTTATTCGAATGGCAGATAAGAAGCCCATTTTCGCAGCCTATGGTGAAAGAGAATTAATGTATGGACGCACTGGGGATTGCTCATTACTATCGCTACATTGTTCGAGCACCTTGGTTTATTTTATTTTCGTGGTTGACGCCTTCATTGTTTATAAACAGTTACATCGAGAGGAATAAAAATAAACCGAATATATTTGTGTATAGTTTGATATAAATATACAATTTTAAAATGAAAAAACTAATATCGTCTTATACCCGAGATGGGTAAAATATCACTAATACTATTGATATATAGTTTACCATAAAATATTTTGTCTAAAAGATAGTGTGGATGAAATTTATCGACAATCCAACAACGAGAACAAGGGGTCCGGACGAAATTCTAGCATTTGAAGACCGCAAAAATATTCTAATGATGCAATTTAGCCTCTCCTACAAAAGGTTGACTGTGCGACTCAAAACTGAAGGGTAAAAACGTCAAATGCTATCTCTCTTAACTCTTATTTGCCGAGATAATGCATTTATAGTCCACCATCATGATTATTACCAACTAAATGAGTCGGCTGTTTTCGTTTTAAATTTATTCGCTGGTAAAGCCTCAGCACCATTACCGAAAAACCCGTCTAGATTGTCGCTTTTTTGTTTAGCGGCTATTCTTATACTTCCTTGTTTCATCTACTGAATTCTGGCATCCCACGGCATAAAGAGATGGCATTTTATCCGATTAGACGAGGTCGACCTGTACACGAGTATAGAGGACGGTTCTAATTACAATCTTCATACGTTGATGATTGTGAGCAAGTGCATCAGTGCCATTCAATGTTCAAAAAGGACCATTACATAGCATATACATTAATATTTATATATTTACATCTGATTGTTGATTTGTTGCTAAAACTTCTGTGTTTTGAGTATTGAGTGGAGATTTTATCTTCGGTGTCCCTTCACTTAAACTATGTTATCATAAGATAAGAAACAGTTTTCACGGGGAAATTATTTTCCGGTGTACTTGTCGCCTTTTCCTTTGTGGTTTCCAATGTGAACACTTCTTCGGGTAAAACGAGAAGTAGGAGGGTAAAGCCCCACTGCTCTCTAATTTGAAAATATGGGGACGAAGTCAACCAAAACATTATTTAATATTCGGCGCTCCTCACTTTCTGTCGTTCACCAAAAACGTGAACAGGTACGAAGTTTAATGGAAAGATAGATAAGGGTTTTACGTAAATGTCTCATGATAGTTAAAAGTTTAAAATGGGGGAGAAATATAAAGTACATATATTATTTCTCTAATATTACAATATTTCCCATTGAAAGAGGAAGTTTACTATCTGAGCATGGTCCGTCCGTGGCGACATTCGAACTGAATATTATGCTAATTAAAACTTTTAAATACAAAACTTGTACAAGTCCACAAATAAAATATCATTTGTGGACTAGTACAAGTTTTGTATTTAAAAGTTTTAATCGACATGAAGTTCCTCCAGATCTCCTTAGACAATATTCATTGAATATTATACCTTTTGTAAGAATTACCATAAGTACGAAGGCTTGAGGAGAAAACTTTCATAGTGTGCGGCCTCTATGATTTGGCCGCTACGAACGTGAGATTATTTCAGTTGACGGAGACCTAAGATGATTCACTTAATCACGTCGGCATCTGAGTCAATTGCAGTTTGGCGCACGGTCTCAAATTTAAACCAATGACACGACTCTCCTCTCACCACGGCTAACCGACGCCTTTAAGACTGTCATTTTTTAATTAATTTGATTTTTGATGAAAAATTTTTCAATTTTGAAATATCCAAACATCATAAGTGAGCATAATAAATGAATACTTCATTCCTGATCATAAATACTACGGCTATGTAGTTCCACAATACTCAATTGGTCAAACCATAGGCCTCAAATATCCAAGCATAAGAACCTAAACCGAGAGATTACCAAAAGCGCTATGTCACCGTAAAGATAAATATTTAAGCTCTCCTCGTAAATCTCGGAGCCAACAAACGAGTATTCTTTTCATTTCTCTAGAATCTGTTTCTCTTCGAAATTTCTTTCTCGAGGCAGTGAGCGAACTGAATTATTTTTGGTGACGTTTTTCTCGGGGACGTCTTCCTCTGCATGTCTCTCACTACTTTTATTCTCTGACTGACACGTCTTGGCGTTCAATGCAAGCGAACGCTAAAATTAAATCTTGAATTTCCAAAGGACAAATAAAAGGGTCGAAGGACAAGCTCTGTAGCAGTCTTCTTTGTATGCGAAGGACTCTTTAATCTGGGTGCACAAGTTCGGGCAAAGAGTCAAATTTTAATTATATTTAGGCAGGATGAAGTGAAATCAAAACATATAGAAACGCTTCAAAGTTCAATTCAAACACATTACTATTTTTTCTCCATAACTTACCGGTAATGAACTTCTATTAGATAACATATAAAAGTTCCACTTATTATTTAGCTAGCTTTAGCTATTTTATTGTTTGGTTGTCCTAGGATTATTGTCAATGAGTCATCTGACTCTCCTTGGGTTAAAGTGTCTACAAATTTCCAAATTAACGGCCTTCTCTTTCTATCAAAATAGCTCACCCCGTCCTTTATGTCATTCAGAATCTGCTGCCCTGTCTTTTTCCCTTTCATCCTTCGGGCAGTTACTTCCTTTAGCTTTCCCTCTCCTCTCAGTCTTTGTCCAATTTGATTCCTCTTCCTTCGTTTTATTTCCGACTTAAAACCATTTCCTCAACCGCCATTTACCTCCCCCAGCACATTCATATCGAATATCTCGGATCAGAAATACCATATTAGGCACTCAATTTGCTATTCAGTTTGAGGCTGAGTTATAAACCGAAATACTCTGTCGCTGTAGCCACTCTTCCAATCCGGCTTTTCTGTCCCTTCGTTCCGCCGATGGAATTCCCCCAATTGAGACCTCAATCGCTGCTGGAGACACCACTCGTCCGATGATGCACACAGGCCAATGTGCTGCTAAGTCGATTTTTACGTCATATCCTGGCGCCCAGGGTGCTACTTCCGTCCCTCTTCGGGCGGAATTCGGCGTCCGAACGAATCTTACGATATGAGCTAAGGAATGTCTTTGATGGAAGTCTTCGAGTATAAGGTCCTGAGAAAGTAGGATAAGTATCTACGATTGACCCTATTGCAATGGAGACGAACGTGAATTTTGCGTGAACGAGGTATTAAATGGAATAACGAAATGACATTTGAGATTAATAATGATATTGTGGGCCTTAAATTATGGTGGTATTCTATGACAAACGTAGAGAATAAACTTATTTATGCTACACCACAACAACACTTAGCAGCACGACCTGGGTCTCGACACCTGTCATATCACCTGATAATGCCAGCCATCGCGATGTTGTGTATCGTCGTGCATCTTCGAGCTGTCAGTTGATATGTGGGCGCAGTATAAATAAATCTTTTAAAGTTTATCCTTTGTGCTTCTCTGAATAATTAATAAACAAGGGGATTTTTAAGATGCTTTGGGAATTTTTAGATTTATCAACTACCTATACATTCAACATATCACGCTGTAAAGAACGCCAAAATTTTGCATTATGCAAAAACGCACACGCTAAAATTTGCATTAATATCGAAAAGAGACTAAAATTTTGATGTTTAAGAACTTCTATCTAGAATTAAATGCTGTTGATTTTATGCTTTATGTTGTAGTTGTGCGTTACTTCAAAAGAAATCCTGAAGCGTGTAAATAATGGGGATTAGCTGAATTCAATTCTAGGATGATCGATTTCATTGGCAAATCTTGAGGGAGATGTCGCAATAGAGAAAATTTAAATTACAGAGGTCAATAATGAGATACGAAATTCTAACTGTCAGAATTTGAAAGGAGATATTCCAAATAAGGTGTGTATTGAAACTGAACACTGAGTTCAAGGCTTAGATGATACGAAATCTAGATTTTTACAACCTTTTAATAATTTATCTAATTCAAAGTTTAATTGAATTTTCATTGATTTTAAATTTAAATTTATATGCTTTATACCCTTCTAGTCGTAAGAGGCCTGTGGCAGGTGGTGTAAAAATACCAACTTCCCTCTGATTCCAACTAAACTTTTTAATACTCCGCATAACGTATCCAGAAGTAGCTATTTGCAATCGCGATTTTTTCTTGTGAAGCTGTGTCGTTATTTCTCTGTACTCCTGAATGGGTTTTTCGTCGTCAGCTCTGCAAATAAGTTGATACTTCAGTTGAATACGATGTTATACTTAATTATCACATGTTTACTTTTTGTAGTTTTTCAAAATCACAGGAGAAGTTTTAGTATAACCGCATGCTCGTGTTAAGGCTACCTGTTAAACCTCTGTGAACCTCTGCTTCATTGTTTGCTGCTTGAGGAAATATTCACTTAAGGCGTTGCAGTAGGAAGTGGTCAGCATATCAGTATTGAATTCTACACCAGTTAGATATAGTTATCAATGATATGAGTCATACATTGAAAAAAAAGCTCGAACCGCAAGTGATTCTTAGTTTTCGAAACATTGCCTCTGTGCTGTAAAAGCTTTCTATGAGAAAACAGTATCTCAGTATCTGAGAATAATGAGAGAATATTCCAAGTATAAAAAAACGTGGAACATCCTCCGAGTTACCATAAACATATTGTGAATGGATTATTTATGGAAAACCTCTGATCAGTAGCAAAAAAGGACCTAAATATCGTAATTTTTCAAGTTGTGTTCCGTTTGAATTGAAAGATTACGAGAGAAGAAGTTTAACCATATTCACGATTTTCGAATGTGTTAAAGTCGGGCGTTTTCTTTTGGGATAACATCGATGAACGCATATCGTGCCATTAGATTCAATTAAGATCCGAGAAAATTCCGCGATTGGCCGTGGAAAAACATGGAGTAATAGAGCCAATAGAACATACGGAACTTTAATTTTCATTATTTAGTTGAGATAAAAGGTTCCTTTGCTAACGATTATGAAATTACTTACTCCAATTCACATCGAAAGTCTCCTTCAACTTTCTAAGTGAATTATGAACATTTTGCCCGCAGATTTCGGGTGAGGACACCCTTTTCACAATCTCAGGGACGCGTAGCTTGATTTATCTGTGGCCTAAAAATTGTTTTCCAGAATTATCCACTTCGCTTTCCTCACGTCAAATCCTTCAAAGGTTTCTGGGAACGCTCGAATTTTCAAAATAAATTTGACTGCTAATTGTCTTGATTGCTCACAGAAACGCTTCTCTTCGGGACATATATATGTCTGAGAAAAAGGTACTTAATTTGAAGAATTTATTTTCAGTCGAAGGTCAGATAAAGTTGATAGGAAAATTGGAGAGAAAGAGCGTGATTTAATGCCGAAATTCAAGTCCTTCGAAGGAGAAAATTGGTCTTGATTTGAATGACCCTAAATTTAGTGAGCTCAAATGCTTCGATTTGTCCTGACTTCCCGGTAACTCGCAAATATTCCTGGATCACGGTTTCATTTATTTTACGGATGTTCGAACTTCATAAATTTGAACGTACCAGACAGTAAACGAATATCAGGTAATCAAAAAATGCGCTGAAGTAGGAGAAATTGTTAAAGTATGACTGTACTAACTGTTGCAAAAATGTAAAGCTTAAAGTTTGTCTGAAAAGTTTACGAAAAATAAAGTGATACATAATTTATTTGATGGTTTTATAACATTTTCGCATCGGATGAAATTTTTCGTCAATGCGTTTGCCTAAATTGAAAATCAAATCATTTTATCTTGGATTTGTCTTGTCACAATCCTTTCCAATCACAATCCTTTCCAGAACAGATCCTAGATACCAGATTGCAATTAACGAATACATGGCTCAGTATTAACTGGAAAGTGGCGGAGTTTGGCACCCTGATGCAAGATATTTTACGGCGCCTGATAATTGAGTTTCGATACGTGTGGAGAGAAATATTTGGCGAGTTGTCCATTCGGCGCCTGGCTAAGGTATACACCTAATGTAAATAAGATTAAGCTTTCTTCTTCAGCTCATAATTGAGAATCTTATTAAGTTAATAGCCATAATTGTGAGATCCATTAGATTCGTCTTGATATTGCTTCGCAGTCTATCAAAAATTAGTTTTCTTTGGAAATCTATTCAGCTTCCTAACGGGCAGCACTACTCGCAGTAGTTACTCGCAGCGAACAGCCTTATTTAAGTTGCAAGAAATCAAATTTCCTGGCGTTTCATAATAAGGGAACTGTTGTACGTCTTTTTCAACGTAAAGCTAGGTATCGTTATACTCTTCGTTGCACCCTTCTATCGAAGTTTTCGTCATAATGCTTTGGATTTCATTGTTATAGATAGTCATTATATATTTCTGAAGATTCTATGCAAGTAAAAAACGTGCAAAACTCTTCAATACACCGAAAAATGGATTCTCTTCTAACAATACAAAGGACTGATTTGAATTCTTGCGAGCGGGTATTATGTAAAAATACATTTTGACGAAACTAATACTAATCTGTGTCATATGGACTATTTATTTCCTACTCAACTTAGCCTAACTCTCAATTAATAATCGCTACGAGGCAACTAAAAGATATTGGGGATTTAATGCGACGAGAGCAGAGAACTCAGTGACTTTTACTGTGAAATGTAACAGATTCCGTAATATTTACCTCACACCAGTATTACGCGCGGTTATTCGATCCATCCAATCCGTTTGAAACTGTAGAAAGTGTCAGCATAACAGAGCGCAATTATGACGTTGCGCCTATATTCTAGTTTCACCTTCTCATGATTTCAGTTCTTTGGTCGCAGCCGCAGGCGTTGCCTTAAATGTCCACCGCCGAGCTGTGCAATCATTAGCTGAATGCACAGCCCACGCGTCACCAGAGCTTTGATTTTTTATTTGTCTCGGGAAAACTTTATTCTTGCTTGCTTGCGTCTTGACTTGATCGCTCCACTTTTCCTAACAGGTTAGCCGAATAAGTAATTCCAGTTAGTAAGATCTACTATCTTAAATTAGCTCAGCATTTGTTCATCCCATTGCAGCACTAAATAAACCAATGCCGTATACCTGTATCAAGCGGTAAAAGTTGCGGATATGTGCGTTATTCTCTGGTCAATTACATTGAGGGAATTCTCAAGGTAGAGTAGCGGAGAATGAGTAAGAAGAGTAAACCAACGATTCTAGGTGGCTTTTATAAGAAAATGATATTTATTAATCTCATTTTCTATACAAAAGTATGTTTTCGGACTATAGATAGGGTTTAGCATTCAACTGAATTGTCAGTCTTTCACACTTTCGGCGATAGTTGATAATATAGCGATTTATTACTATATCGAACCATGCTTTTCTTCTTTTTAGCATTTTTATTTAGCGACATCTCTTATTCTTTCTTACATTTTCTGTTTTATCCCCTCTAAATTTTTACAGCTTATCTAATATGATTGGCTGATTTAAAAATCTAAATTTAATTGCCTTTAGTTAATACAGGTTAACATAAATGCTGTACATGGAAGTAAAGAAATAAATAAAGGATTTTACATTAATGTAAGCGAATTTTCAGCAATTTATTTTCTCTATGTTAAGCTACTTTCTAGCTGATTCTGGAGCTGCAAGTAATCGAATTGATAGTTACATCGGCGAGCTCTTTCTTAAGACGCGATAATTATATTACCGTTCTCATTTCTCTAAGTTAAAAATCATCTCGTCAACAGGCTTCCTTGCGAGTCGACATGTAATATTTCGAAGGCTATTTAATAAAAGTTTATTGCTTGCACACATTTCAAGTAACTGGTGCACACATTTCAAGTAACTGGTGCACATGTATTATATAGGCATGTGGTTGTTCTTTGGGAAGACGATTTATGTAATTTTACAGTTTTCGTATTCTATATTCAAGTAAACCGATAAAAGTTGTTGAAGCTGCTGCAAACTTCACCATCTGTCCCACATGACCCTATAAATATCACGCCTGAATGATTGGAGTGATTATCGAGACCTTGCCGTCTCGAGATGCCTAGTTCACACAAGTAAATCATAGGGAAATCTTCCTCCGGCGAAAAGGAAAGTGCCGTTCGAAGTATGATTAATAGATTCATGGGTCAAGGGTGCAAATGATGATGAGGCCACACATTTCCAACTCTAGAGAAATCTGAATTTGGGAGATCTTAGGAAAGGTGTAATTTAAAAGGACCGACTGAGATGAGGTGGTGGTTGTTTCCCAAGACCGACTCGTTTCGTCATCATTTATTCGACGGTAAAAGAAATATTTGCGGAAGAACTTAATTAATTCGAAGCACGTCACTGATGCGGTCGAAGAAATGACTTCGTTTACGATCCAATTTCTCGCGTTTCTACTTTCCCTCTTTTTATGTTCGGCTGTCTGATCCAAACGTGTTAATTTTCTATGTTTCACGACTTCATACACAAGGATGTTACGTAATTTATTGACCGCATCCTTATAGTACGCGTAACAGTAATAAAGCTGTTCCTGGGATTGGATTCGAGATTATGAAATGAAAAAGATGCGTAAAATGAGGATATTGGAAAAAATGCTGAAACCCTCGCTCCAGCGCATATTCACCTTGGAACAACCTTCAAATAATTATAATTTTTTCAATATTATTTTGAAATTTTAGCTTGGATTCCATTTAAATTTCCTGCTAGGAACTCCCTAATTGAAAAATATAAACTAGCGTTGGTAAAATATTTTACCCATGCTGAAACATCCGAGTTGTCCCGGAAGGAGATAAAATTGATTTTCAAGTAAAATGTTTTTTATTAAAGTTAAGATATACGATATGTTTCTCTTACATACTTAAAGCTTTCAGCGGTCTATATTTAAACAGAAGATTATTACATTAATATTACATCTTTTAACGTATATTTGAGAATTTAAAGCAAACTGATACTCGAAGAATACAAATGATGGGAACCAATCATGAGATTCTGAATGAATATTCAGCTGAGAGTAAGAAAGGTGATATTCCTCAGTATCCATCTTGTTTTTACTATTAAAGCACCGCTTATTTTAAACTATTTTCAATTTCGGGATTAATTATTCGAGATATATCGATTATTTTGAAGCTGGTCCAGTGATTAATGCATTCTTTCTGTTCGAGTGCGAGCAAAGGGTTTTTCTCCTTTCCTTTTCCATGGATTAAAATGCAGTCTGTTTTACTCGAGTTAATTTCATTAAAGTCTGATTATGTAAAAATTATTATATAAATATTATTTTTATTATTTAATTTATAATAATCATACCAGATCCGGCAGCGTACTTCATCATATTCCCGCTATAATATTTTTCGAATTAAAGTGACATATCATTTGCGTTTGATTCTCCCCTCCGCGCACATCCAATTGTGCCTTTTGGCTTTTGGCCCAGACTCGAATATTTGCTCAGCGGCTGTATTTCGCTTTTCCCCATCGCTTGCGTCATCACAAACACGAAAGCAAATTCGAGTCCTTGGTTTCGGAATTGTTGTGGTAATAGGCTGTGTCTCATTTCACCTGTTTTTTTTAATCGGCGTTTACCTTGATGGTACGGGTAATGGCCGCGGGGAAACAATTATAATCTGCAAGACGCGAAGTAAATGCCCATTTCTCAGAATTTAATTTGATTCTCAACCCGAGAAGAATTGTCTAACTAAAAAGTTCATCTTCCACCGCTTTTCCCTTTGTCTCCGGAGATAAAGCACAAAATATGACCTGACTTGAAATCTGCGCAAGTCAGTTGCGGTTGCTGACTTAACATCCGCGGAAGAAAGTCTTAAATGGTGAATATGGCTCAAGAGAACAGCATGTGATGTAGAATATGAGTGTGGCTGTGGCTTTAAACTCGGGGGCTACCCGAGACGTTGCGTGTGACCTCCATCAAGAGCTGTGAATGGGAGACAATCGAGGATGAAATGGAGATGGAGTGTTCGTGGGAAGACTGGATCGTTTTCGCGGAAGAGATTCGAATCTCTCTCCTTTCTTCGCTTTGGTCAACTTTCACTATGATTAAGGAATGGTGTTATTCAACCGTCAACTGTTTTCAGTTGACTCCAAGCTTTTATATTCGGTATATTGGTTTTATTATTGCGTATACAATGCAGAAAATTAATCGCATGGTGATCATCTGGCAGATTAACCAATGATTTAATTTTAAAAAAATTGTTTCGTTTTGAATAAATGTTGGGAAACGTTTCTTGAGGGTCCAGAAATGTCAATACTGCGGCGTGGGAGTCCATGCACTGACCACGTGTTCCCCACAGTAAATACCGTTTGACTATATTCTGCAAAGGGATGGTGCGCTAGCACAGTGCACAACCATTTTCAGCTGGCGACCCACCTTTCCTTATCGGAATACCTCCACGGTCCATCGGTCCATGGTGGAATAAAAAAACTTATTTGTATCGTGTCCCTTCCTTATGTACATATAATTTACCATCAAATACTGCAATTATATATATGCTTTATTGAAGATACAGATTGATTATTGATAAACAATTTGTGTTCTGATTTGAAAATGGTTGACAAAATATAATTATTCATTTAAAAATAGATATATGTTTGCAATATATGCCACAAGTAGTTTCATACTCAGTACCAAGTGTTCTTAGGTGAAGATAAAAACTATAATTATAAAAGTACACTAAGTACACTGCGTTGCCAGAGTGTTCACCACCTGTGTGTGAGTCATCTGGGAGGGATTTAGTGGTTTTTTTGTCTGCTCCAGATGCCAAAAATCAAGTACCAAGAAAACAATAAAAACAAAATTCGATTTGTTTCGATTTTTTTCTTATCTTTCCTGATGGTTTATTCGATGGTTTCTGATAATTTTTGGATCAATTCGCGACCCACCTGTAACCCTTCCGCGACCCAATAGTGGGTCGCGATCCACCGGTTGGGAACCACTGCGCTAGGACGTAACTTTAGCTTTTCTCGACTGCAGAAATTAACAAAGAAAAATTTTGCACAGGAAATTACTAGACTTGCCCGAAGAAGAAGGTATGTCAAGATGTTTAGGCCGAACGTTGTGGAACGCCATAGCAAATAAATTTTAAAAAGTTCTTCGTATTTTCCACAAAACTTTATTCAAAACGATCGGTTTCGACTATTACAGGCATCGTCAGGCCTGAAGATGACTGTAATGGTCGAAACCGGTCGCTTTGAATAAAATATTTTGAAAAATACGAAGAACATTTTAAAATTCATTTGAGAAGGTATGCAACTAAATAGTTACAGATATGCGAATAAAAGAAACAACTTGGCCTCTTTTTTTCTTCTTCCTCGGTTTTAATTTCCTTCGTTATTTATCCACATCGTGATCCCAGTCTTTTCGGATATTTTAAGATAAATATAAATTTGATAGATTTTTTTATTTTTTTCGATACATTTCTCGATGATGGCTAGCTTTATTGCATAGTTCTCTCTCATCCCGTCATTTTTGGCTCACAGTAAATTGTATCTTTTTATTGGAGCTTTATATCGAAATTTATAGTATGGTATACATTTTTGCCCACAAGTAATAATTTTATCTTATTTAACATCGTGTCATATTTTCTTCCTCAGATTTATGCCGATTTTTAAGTCCAAACCCTGTTATTGCATTTGCTTCTCGTCTTTTATAGCTTTCTGCATTCTTTGCAATCTTGGATGCGTAATCTACTCTAAGTACACTCCAGTAGATAGTGAGGAGTGTTAAAAGGAAATTGAAAACGCAGCTAAACGCAACGCCGAACTTAAAGATAAAAAATTATTCACCCTTCAACTCATTTTGTATTCCTTCAGGAAAATGTTCTGTAAATACATTTTATTTCCTTTTCTTTTCAACCCAAAATGACGTAAATGATTGTTACCAAGCTGTAAATTTTTTATTACCTTTGAATGTCATAATTATCTTCCAATCCTCAAACGTCTGCTGAAGTAATATCTTACCTGTTTATTACCTTTACCCTTTCCATTTCTTCCAACCCATCTGTAACTTCTTGTCTGAGATGGTTCCGTGTGAGGATAATTTTTCCTTCTCATCGTTCTCCTAACTTTCATCCTCTCATATTCTCAGTAATGCGGTACTATGTTTGTTTCTCTCATTTTCCTGATGCCAAAGCAAGTTTTCTCAAGTATGACTGCATAAGAATTAAATTAGAATGTTGCATTTATTATTGACTAATTACTTAGGAATGCATACGAAGAAAATCAAGGTATTTAAAGAAAATGGGGCTTAGAAATTCTAATAACTCGTTTCATCCGTCGATGACGCTGCTAATGAAAAATGACCCTGCTAATGAGAAGCACTAGGTCAATAAACTAACAATAATTAAATGTTTATCTTTTCGAAACAAATTTGGCAAAGCGGGAGGGAACATTTTTTCAAAGGAGTATCATAAAATATAATATAATTTGATTTCAGAACACTATGTTCTTTGTAAATACACCATAATAACAATTCTTGGCGGGTAATCAAATTAAAAGAGAAGAACGTTTTGGTGCTTTATTTTATACTATTCTTTTCGCACGTAAAACTGCCTCTATTGTCTTTCTATTTACATCTGTTATCTGTCTCACTTTCGCTCTTTGCCCGCACCTCTGTTTGCAGGGGAGTCTGGTGCATTTCAGCGATATCCTCGCACGTCACTCTCTCCACATTGCATCCTCAATCTCACAGCTTATGCTACAGTCCTTCGCCCGCGCATTTCGAGTGTTCTTCATTTCCTAATACTTCGTCCATTCCATCGTATGTATTTGGCTCTTCTCTCGCAATTTTCTAGAGATTGAAATGCAAAATCAGCTCAATCTCCCGCCACTGTTTTAATGAATCAGAATTTTCCCGTGTCTTTCGTCTTTCCGTTGCTTATTAATTTTGATTTTGCAACCTAAGTGAAATTAGCCCCTTAATCTTGTAGTTTGTTCTTTTTTAGACCTCCATAAATTTTCGGTATAGACTATTAATGACCAATTGACCGTAGAGAGTGCAAAATTAGTATGGGCCAATTTTCATTCCTTCTTTGGATTCACTGCGGCATCCGATTTTTAAGCGAATAGAACTGCTATCATGAACACCCGGTGTTATGGGAGATAGAGTGGATTCTACGAAATGCGTGATTTATCGGGATTATTTGCGAAAAGGCTAAGCAGAAAAACATGTATAAGTACAGAGACTCCTTCTGTAATAGATTATGTTCAATAAGGACTGGGAAATTTCTCTAACGGTTGTGGATTATTGAATTCAATTAGACAGCTTACTGTGTAAACTGTAATAGAGAAACCCGTTTGGTAGGAACCACGTAAAGAATCATGTTTAGCTAAGGAACTTGCTAAGATTTGAATGAATGATGAATTTACCAGAAATTGTAGAAAATCTTTCAAGAAAGAGTACCTTTTTAACAAAATCGATATATTCTTCGATCGGAATTGTTGAAAATAATGATTAATCATCTCAGGGACTCCTAATTGAAAATAATTTTTATTGGGAAGGAATTGCTTTGCATTCAATGATGAAAACAGAATAAAGTCCCTCGGTGTAATGCTGAGCAATTGTTCCTTTTGGTAACTCCTCCTAGACGCCATTGAAAAGTTCTATTCATAGAGTCATTTCGCCACATTTTGTTCAAATTTTCCGTTTTTAGCGTACTTCCTCTTTGAAAAGGACAAGGAATAACTATCTCACTCTTCATCATGCCTAGTATGCCTTATTCCTGCTCCAAAGCATTTCGAAACTAAAATTTGAAAGGTCTAGATTTAAACTAGCCTTTGGGCTAGTTTAAATTCTCATATGAGATTATAAGATGACTTTGTAATATAATTAAAAAAAATATACAGTATTATAATCAAATTTGAAAAATACACATAATAAAAATCTTCCGGAAGGATTATAATTAATTTAATTAGATTCCAAATGATGTATAATTATAATTAATTAAACGCTCGAATCGAAAAACAGCGGACGGTAGCTCACGAAGTGACACCATATCTGAGCCGATTATACGCTTTAATTGAACCGGAAGGGAAATTGGAACAAAAATATACGTCATTCGATGCCCGGATGTATAATTTTTTGGTGGATACAATAGTTGATGATGACGAAGAGAACTGTTTCCCTCTGTCCGATATTATTTGTTTCGAATATTCCTCGCATGGAAAAGCTCATAAGCTAAGCTTTATTTGAAGTGAAGTATTTTAAAGATGCGATAAATACGATTTAATGGTAATCTATTTTTCTCCTCTGTGTCGTCATAAAAGTTGAGTCGGCACTATTTTCGAGAGCGCCGGCCGATTGCCAGATTTTTCTATTTTATGTTCATCGCCGAGTCCATCGTGCGGTTGGCCTCTCCGTCCACCCTCTTCACCTTTCATTCACTGTCAAGGGCCTTCTTCGATATGGACGTTTCCGAAACATTCTTTAATCTTGTCTATCAGCTTTTCATAAGAAAACTGAGCGAGTCATTGTTAAAAAACTTACTTCTGCGCTTGAAATTCTATTTTATTTAAGCATAAACATTTAAAACCTGGTGAGATATTGGTTTGTCACAATTCTCGCTCTCAGAATTACTCTTTTTCCACCGATATATTGATATTTGTTACATTTGCATATTTAACCTGCAAGATTCCAGTAGCTAGTAGCAGAGAGTGTACCATCTCTTCCTCTCTTCTTAACTTCTTCTACTCTTCTCAACTCCAATGCCTCTTCTCTATTGCCTTGCTGAAAAGAAACGACCAGATGTAACTCTCTTCTTTTTCTCTCGGAGATTGCGGACGTTGTTTACTGGAATAACAAAGTCAACTATCACTTCGAGGAAATCTGGGGGTCGATTTTGTAATTAGTCGACAAGAGTTTTCGGTCGAGAAATCGGCCATCTTGAGAAATTAGTCGACCGAAATCTAGTTTTGCGATTTTGTAAACGTTGCTGTCACTATCGAGTGAGAACTTACGTGATAACTTCCGCCATATTTGTCGATTTTCATTTAGTAGGCGAGAACTGGCGTGACAAGTGAGAAGTGGACGTAGACGGATGTAGAATAAATTAAAGAATCTTAATATTGACGTAAAATACATCTTTTGAATCGAAATTACGAAAACGATGACAAAATAAACGAAAATTTTCGCCGTAGTGACAATGACAAGAAGTGGATTTAGACCTGTGAAATTTCGTATCTTCCTATTCTAATACATTGTTTTTTCTTGATTTTGTGCCTTTGATACAGATTCATCGATATGAGAAGGCGTGACTTCGTGGAAAGCCATTTGCATCCATCCACAGAAAAGTTTTCTGTGGAAACCTACGCTTTTCTGTGGAAAAGTACGAATTCGTAGTGTTACACTTAAGTGTTTTCATTCTACAGATTTATCAAGGTTTGATCGAGTAAGTCGAACGTTTTGGAACACAAAATGTAGTTTGAGCAATGTATAACACGAAGCAATTTTGTTATTTTCGCGTTTATAAACATTCTATACGTAATTAATAAGCAGTGCCTGTTTCAATGGTCAATTGCTGTGCATTTTGCTGTCAGAACAGTAGCCCCCACAACATGTTCCGAAACTATATAGAATCTATAGATCTTCCTCAATTTTATTATTTCATTCAGTATCTGAACTCTATGAATCAGAACGAACGTCGGTATTAAGCCACGGCGTTTTAATCAACATTTCATTGTGCTCTCGGTTGTTCATGGTATAAAAGTTCTCGTATTCGTCATTTTGACAACTTCTACCGCATTGAGCCCCTCTTATGAATTAAAATAAACATTTACACAAACGGAAAATCTCTAATTACCCTGGAAAGCCATTATAATGTATTATATAGTAGCTTAATTTCATTGCGGTAAACGATTATTAAGGAATTTTTATGCCATACTTGATATTGATCTAGTAAAAACTGAGCCGGATTAATGCATTAGAATACACATAAAATTAACATTAGAATGATCATCAAGGTTTTAATGCAGTTTGCTGGAGGTTGACAGATATTTCGTTCTCTGTATCACTCTAGCAGACGACTCCGGCATCCGAGTTCGTTTTTGTATCTTGCAGTCTTTGTAACTTTTACAGAATTAAATTGGAGATAATGGTCCTACGAAGTCAAGAAAAGTACCAAAGGAAGGTAAATTAAGTGAAGAATCTTAATATTGTCGTAAAATACAACTTTTGAATCGAAATTACGAGTACTATGAAAAAATTCACGTAAGTTTTCGCCGTAGTAAACAACCAGTCCCCCTGACGACCAAGGTGATTGTTGAATCCGATACATTAATTCTCCCACAAGAATACACGGAGATTTTTGAGACAGAATTTTAATGCAAACTTGATTTTATAGAAGAGAATTTAAAGCAGTTAGTTTTTGTGATTCTCACGAACTGCATCATGGAATCGAATTCGTAATTTCGCTATTAATCTTGGTCATTATTAATGCGATTTTCTATGATATTTCAATTTCACAGGACAAACAAAAGGTACTCAAGTTTGTGAAAGATGTCATCGTATCAAAATTTTTTTTTAACTCAATACAAAACAGAGTCTATATATCTACAACAAATTATTCTTATTGAGTTGAATGATTCATTGAAAATACTCATCTGCTTTAACTTTCGTAAATTAAACATCGGGAAATCATACGATAACTTCGACGAGTTACTGAACCAGTTGTTTTGCCTTAAATAGTTTCGTTGAGTCTCGACAAAGTCTTTCATTTTTTAAGGTGTCTGTTATAACAACAGGTACAAAGTAAAACAAAATAATGCCCATTTCATCAGATTTCGATAGCAATAACAGTAACATTATCACGTAATGCCATTCGCATACACTCTCAAGTAAGGCAATTAAAACATTATATTCGCATCATCCAAGTCTTGTAATTTGTATTGTATGTATTTGTAATACATTCAAAAGTAGAACATAGCATAGTTAATACTTAAAATACATGTAAATAGTTTTATTTCTCAAGTACAGCATATTAAGATACTTATTCTATTAATACTTAGGATTTAATGCTCTAATGAATTGATACCAAGGTTTTTAAATCCTCAATGAACGCCCTCTTGCCTTTCTTGTTTTCATTCGAAATTGGAATTGCGCATGCGCGAACTACTGCGATAAGTGAAATATGGCAACGTCCCTCAAGACGCTCTCGACTGGCTCTCGACCGGCAGCTCTCATGTCGATCGATAGTGACAATTGCACTGAAATCGCAGTTATCACATGAGAACTGTTTTCGGTCGAGATCGAAGCTTTGTAGTGACAACTCACAGCTGTCACTGTCGTGTGATAGCTCTGAATTACAAAATCGACCCCCTGAACTGATAAACTTTTCGAATGGCTTCCGTCAACAATATAGTCTTCTTTCCTGATGCGAATTCCAATCGAGGAAATCTATCAAAACCGAAACCTTGTTGGGGTCGGAAGGCTTACTGAAACTCTTCCTTGTTTATGGATGGATTTCCTTAGCAGTTATCTGCTTACATTCACACAAATACAGTCTTTTTTATGTCCGATTTTCATCCTATGGGTTTTGCTATACTTAGTCGGGCTTCTTTCACCACTAAGCATTCTTTCTCACTGAGAAACAGCACGGAAAAATAGCTCAACCCTCATCTAGTAAGTAATAGCCCAGTAATAAGAGATGAAAGATGAAATTTCGAATACTCATTAAATGTAACGTAATATCGTAAGAACCAGTACGGAAATATAGCAGGAAATGTTAGGTTATAACAAAAAATTAACTTATTGTTAGATAAATTTCGTTTTGATTTTAGCTAAAAGGAATAATCTATTTAAGAGAATATTTACAGAACGGAGGAAAACCACTTTAAAATGTTTTAAAACTGCAGAAAACGTATTTAAATATATACCGCGCTAGTTTTATATAATCAAATATTTGAACTTTTTATAATTACGGTTTTTAAAAATAGACACAATGAATTATAGCTTTTGCCATTTGCTACATTTAAATTTGAGAAAGGAAAACAAAATAATCCATCTGCCTTCACATTCAATCACTTCTGGCAAAGGTTTACAATTAACAATACTTAGATGTTAAACATGATAACAGCAGATTTGATTACATAGTGCAAAATATTGATTAAAAAGTTTTGTATGTACTTCTTGCTTGGCTTGTTTTGTATGGATAAACCTTTGCTCTGGGAAACATATTCAGAAAATTATTGATTTAATCGATTGCACTTAAACTCGAAGTTTCTTAAAATTTTATAATAAACGATCAATTCCTTTTCTCCAGGAACTAGCGATTCATCTTAATATTCATTCTATTCTATTTCATAATTGAACTTTAATACATTGATTTATTTCATTATATTCTATTTCGGTAATTAAATTCGAGGTAGGGTGATCAATATATTAATTCAAATTATATATGATTTGGTGCCTTCCAGTGACATTTCCTTGTCATTTCTCTCAGATAATTTTAATTGTTTAACAGGATGAAAAGTATCGCGATTATTTTTGCAAATTATTGAAAATAATTACGTTTCAAGAATGGAAATAGAAATTAGGCTGTGTATAACGTATTTTCTAAATCGGTGAATCTGGAATTCCCACTGGTGAGACTAATTCCATCTTTAAAGGTATTGGCGGTTTATCGAGGTTGAGAATCGAATCTGCTTTTGGGCTGAATATTTTATAGACAATGTTTACAAGTTAGGATTCATATTCGCAATAAATCGTGATTTTCATTGTAAGTTAAGTCAGTCAAGCTAATTAGAAATAACTCGAAAAAAAGGTATCTGAAAAGTTATCCTTTAGATGATATTTAAATGCGCTCATCCAACTTAGGAATGGTAGGTTTCATTGAGCGGATGATTATCAATCCGTTTTCAAGAACATTTAAAACTCATTCTAATTTTTCTTCACATTGAAAGGAACCTGACAGCGTATCGGATTGCAATAGGCGAGAGTTCATATTTTTTTGCTTTCGACCTGAATCCCTAAATTACCGCATAATGAAATAGTTATGCATTTCCCGAAAAAAATTTACTCTTAATCCTCACTCTTGTTGCTTCTTGCTCACATTCGTTTTTTTTAGGAGTCCTTATTGGCGCGATTATTATTCGAATCATTGAATGAATTATCGCCGCGATTGTTTCGACCGATAGGCCTATTTTGAAGTTAACCGCTGAAAATTTTCGAATTCACAAAGAATGTCAGTGTTTGCAACGTTTATAAATCCCACGTTATGCGAAGTCTCGTAAACTCTGCGAACCATTTTTCTAGTTAGCTTTTAATACGATTCTTTCTATTTTCTAAGGAGATGATTTCCTATCTAGTGAATATAAAATCTCAATCTTTATATGAAGTATATTTTATTATGAAATCAATCAAAGAAGCTTTAACTTTGTGGAACTCCATCCTAGTAAATGGGTGGTATATACGTATTGCTTCACTGAACATATACTTTAACAAAGAGTGTCGCGATATTAAAAAACTTTTAAACTAGTGGAATTTTTGCACAGTTATTTCCACCCATTTACTATATTTTATTATATTAGCCTAACGTAACGACGTCGGATTTTATTATTCCTGCACGGTTACGATTGGGGCGGTTTGTATAGTACGTCGCAACATATTATATCTTACTTATCAGGTACATCTTCCTCAAATTTATATTATCCATAGTTGTAGGTTCAACTAAAAGGCACTCCCGATAAAGATGTATTATCCTAAATAGATTTTGAGTTAATGTATACCTGTAGAGATTATGAATGCAATTCATTATTCCCTTTGCGTTAATTTGGAAGTATTTTTTAGGGTAAAATAACTCGCTCCTTTAATCTTCGCTTATGATACAAATTTACAATGAAATTTTTCAGAAGTAAATCGATAAATATGACCGTGACCGGATTTTTCCGAGATCATGTATTTACAGTGGTTATGGAACGAGGACTAGGAAGTGTTCGAAGGATAGCGTTAGAGTTTCTTTGTAATAAAGTCATCTGTTGTAATACGATGAATAGCTGTTTTCATGGACAACAGGCATTCATAACCGAGGATCAATTGACACGTTTAATTTATATACCTTCCACTGCACTTCACATCCTTCATTCAATTTAAACACATGTGAAACTTTTATAATGATTTGCACTTTTTGACATTTACCCTTCATTGGCCAAAAAATTAACAATTGAAGAATGATCTATCCTAATAGAATATGAGTGTGTTATGAATGTTAACTCAGTTTGTTTCTAATAAAATATGAAGTATATTGTATCTGATATGTTAATTATAATAAATCACATTTAGAATTCCTTCATGTGGATTTCCTTTGAAAGGAGGAGGTGGGTCATACATAGACAATGGCTTTCTTCACAAATTATTAATTTTCCCATATGACCACGATAAAAATATATAGTAGATCTTAAGATCGTTGTTGATACTTTTATACGTATGATCAGTAATTTTTATGTTGTAAGTGGATGATAGGATTGAAATGTTAATTATATAACGTCTCTGAAAAAAAATGTTGAGCTTTCCCATTTGAATTAATTCGAGATACAAATCGTCTTAGGCGTGCATTTGTAAGAAGGGATTGCTAAGACTGCCTGCGGTTTTGACACGGGAATCGATTATCACTAGAACTCAACTAGCATCGCATTGTATAGGTTAAACTATTAAAGGATTCTGGTATAGGGTTTCATTAATGAATTAATTCATCTATTGATTTAGGTTCAACAGATTCTATTTATAATAAACTTCTCATTAAAATACATGCTTAACATAAAGATTTCGTACAATTATTACAATATAAACTTGATTGCTTAATTTTATACTAATTGATGTACGATGTGGATGATAGTTGAATAATACCAGAGTAATGAAAAGAAAGAAGAGAGAGATAAGGCAAGCTTAGGCAATTGTAATTTACTATCTGACTTAAATTCTTTTTCCCTTGTTACTCAAGCACCTTCTTACTTGGTGTGATTTGCTTGGAGAAGTTCTTGCTTCAGAACACGTCCTTGGAATGCTGTTACTATCGCGATGCTTTCTGCATTTCTTCTTAAAAAAAAGTTCTCGTTTAAGGATTTTTTTCTGAGCCTTAGCAAGTTGTTTTCTTCGGTTTCTTTATAACGCCACGTCACAACGAACGTGTAATCTTCGGTCGTTTTTATTGCAATAGCTTATTTATGATTGCAAATAAGGAAATGGTAATCAATGGAGAGGATAAGGTGGAAATATAATATCCTGGACTTGTGTGAATATTTGGCCTTTTGGAAAATAAAAATGGCCGTTTAATAAAGTAAAAAGGGTAATAAATTGGATAAAAGGAGAGTTGAAAGAAGATAAGAGATCTATGCTTTGTACTGTTTACGGGTCATTCCAGAATAAAATTCTTAATTTCGTAAGTAACGGATGTTCTGAAAAGAGAAAATGGAGGCAATTTTATGTAATGAAATTGGAAAATTTCCAGAACATAATAAAGAAAATATTTCAAACTTTAAAGATAATTATAAATAAATTTAGCAATGAATAGTGGGGATCTTAAAACTCCGTCGAGTTATGGCAAAGAGAAAGGAGAGATCTTGAAAACGACCACTTTACAATCTTTAAAAGACAACTAACCGAATAATATTGTAACACCACTGCACCTCGATGCAAGTTGCGCAGTGAGTGGGAAAGTTCTTTCCATACGAAGGAATAAAAAAC
The DNA here is from genome assembly GCA_947579665.1 of Sympetrum striolatum. Taxonomy (NCBI): domain Eukaryota; kingdom Metazoa; phylum Arthropoda; class Insecta; order Odonata; family Libellulidae; genus Sympetrum; species Sympetrum striolatum. The sequence goes on from OX388341.1 coordinate 89,750,515, forward strand.
TGGTTTCTCCCCGCATAGCTTACTTCCACATAAAAAAGGAAACGTGCCTTACGGTATGTTCGTCCATAAACAGAAAACTTCGGCACGTTATTTTTCTTGTTGTGCGTAAGTTTTCCTTCTCATTCCTATGATGACATCACTTTCCTTTGGCGGTAGAAATGTCTGTCACCGATTTTTCGCGAGGACCGCCCAATCTATTTTAAAGTGATTTAAAAAAGTGTTTTAAAGTGGACCTTGACGTCTATCGATTTTTAAGGATTCTAAAAACTTTGATAAGCCGACTTTTGCTTCATTTTCGCTCTGTTAGACTGTATCTGTAAATGAAATTTTACCTCTCAATCCTGAAACCCTAATAGCCTTGAGTTTGGGACCCAGAAAATGATTTCCAAATTTTATCGCTGGCAGGTCCCAGTAAGACCGTGGAACGCATAGCTTCCAATTTAAAAAATGTCGAACCCAAAGGGAATAAAATATAAGGCTATCACACCTTTCTCTTGTCGGGACCCAAGAAAGAGGACCGAGAGGGCCCTCGAATGCATGAAAGTGAACCAGGAGCCGCTCTGACCCTAATGGGGCCCAACCTGACCCTCTCAGTTGGGATCTATTTCCCTCTAGCTAGTCATAACCAAGTTCATAACAAGTTACCTGTTTCCCGCGTCTACCTTCTGGCTTGGTGAAATCATTTTGGAAAATGTCTGGAAAAACATAGTCCTCTACCTATGACCTATTCCTCAGGGAAGTGCTTTAAAATGTTTGTGAAAGTCGACCTAATGCATTCTGATTAGAAAATCGCGATCTTGAACAGTCTAGGACCGAAACCATAATAGACAGAGTTCATATATAAATTCTCCAGATCCTATTTCTATAGAGTCTATAGGATATAAAAGACCACAAAACAACCACAACACGACAGTGATGTATATATACAGGAGAATTGTCGATGAATAATAAATGAACCTAGCATCGTATTATTTCTTTCTTAGGAGAAAAATGCTACTTTTGTCTGGCCTCCGTCCTTACTAGCCTCTACTATTTTGAAATCGCCAATCATTTTCACTCAAAATTTCTATTTCTTTGCACGACGTCCTTCTCCTCAGTATCTGACTTATCAATTTCTAAAAGCTTGTCCTCGCTCTTCCTTCCCTTTGGTGTCACTCACAGTATTCCTATTTGTATCATCTTATCCCTTTTTCACTGTCCACGAAGACTTTCATTAATGTTTCACTCATTACCCAGACAAGGCTGGTCATATTCAATCAGTTTATTTCCAATAGAGACTCACCATTGACAGCAAATGTTGTGTTTATTTCCATCAAATACTCCATTAGAAGAGGGTTTATTTTATTTTAAAGCTCCATCTAACTCACTAATGTACTCTTATACAGCGCCCACACCAGATCTTTTTTCTCCTTTCAAAAATCGATCAGAAGTTTTCAAATACAGCGTAATTAAGAGTAAGAGAAAACAATCGCCGCTATTTGGAAGCGAAAGCGAACTTTCGGAGAGATTTCCGAATTGATGTTCTCTGAGAGAGAAATGGCAATTTCTCTCTGTTACGAGTGCCCGCTACGGTCGATGCACCACCCCGAAAAGGGTTCCTCTGACGCAATTCTTCGCTTTCTTATTTTGGTGATCATATCGGAAGTGGCGCTATGAGTTCCTGATTCGTAATTCTACTTCCTGTATTTTGGTTCGGCTTCCCCGATGTCCTAGTTATCGTCATATTCGTTCGCCCATTCGTCATATTCACGAGTCGCATTCAAACTTGCGCGTAAGTAGCGAGGGAAAGGGGAATCTAGGTTAGTAGTCGATACGAGTGAGCGAGTCTTCCTGTTCGGCAATTCACACAACACATTCTGTGAACTCTCAAGCAGAGAGAATGAACGCGAAAATTGGCCAAAATTTGCCTCATTCGTCCGTAACGTTTCCGTAAAGCGCTTTGAATTTCATATATAATGACTAGGGAAATCATGAATTCTTAAAGAAAAAAGAATGTTTGTCTGTAAAGTCAACAACATGAAGTCTGGTAGGATCTTCAACTCATCCACCATTTGGTATCTAAAGCTGTGGAAAAGAAATGAGAACCTCTCAGGAAGATTAGGAGTGAACTTATTTGTTCTTGCATTCATCCCTGAGCAGGAATGACCAAATTCAAAAAAGTCCGTGCAAGTGCTGGATGAATGATGCTTTTATAGCATTTATTAACCTTATGAATGATGCTTTTCATAGCATTCGACAAGAAGAGGCATAGCGTCAATCAGTAGTTTTCCTATCATCAGAGCCGTGAAAAACACAGCGGAAAGAGTGAATGTAAAGTACATTTTCCTCTACCATGTACCAGACGACAGAAATATTCCATTTTCCAAGATGTGGTCGAATAAATGAGAGGGGACAGAGCTAAATTGTAAATTAAGAAATATAACCTAGAAGATATCCTACCACCGAATACGAATGCTCTTTGGCAATGCGGACAATCCGACAGATTATTTTCGAACTGAGTAGGAAGTCCTGGCAAAGATAAATATTTGCTAATACGCTGTTTAAATCTCGCTTTTTGAAGCGAATTCTGCTACGTAATCCAACGAATGCAGTTGGTTTGAAAAATATTTCAAATTATCTCTCGTTTCCGTTCTCTTATACCGACTATTTCCTGTTCCTGCCCCTTAATTTAAAGATTTTGGAAATATTTCCTTCCCTTAACTGGGAAATAACCGGCTTGTCGGATATTGTCTAAAAAATTAACTCACGGACAGAAATTAGTGGGTAATCAAAATGTGGTGGATGGCTTTTTCGAAATTCATCGCTCTCACTATTTTTTCCAAGAAATTTTAAGTGTAATGGCTTAATTATACATTAAATGTGATTTAGACCCAATGACTTTCTGTAGCTTATTTTTATTTTTTTTTGGGATGTTACGGTTGATTTGACAGAGAAACATTACAAGGTCGTTCAAAAAGCTGCGGGTTGACTTTTACTCGGAAATGTTCAGATTTTAATTATATTTCGTCGCTCTTTATAACCGAATTAAAGCAAACTGTACTCCACGTATATCCTGTATTTTAATAGCCTTTAATGATGATGGAAAAATGGAAGAACTTGGAAGAATTGACTTTTCGTTAATCAAAATATCATTTTTAATTGACAGCTCCGTTTAAAGTTGCTCAAATTTGCACAAAACGAATTTCGTTGTACTCGTATATAATATTTACGTCATCGTTTATTTCTTTCGAAATTATCAATGATCGTCATTCTTGTAAATTATATTTTGCATTTAGACTTATAATTTTCTAAACTAATAACTAATGACCTTTTAATTTTCAAAGTTAATGCCTATTATATGAGTTATTCAATCAATGCAAAGTAAGATTGACAAACAGCTCTTCCTTAATTAATACACAATGAAGATGGTCTAATTCACTAGCATATGTTCTCCTTCCTTTGGTCTCTATGACCATAATAACTATTCCGCTCGAGGGCAAGATTTACGTATTATTTCACTCGATTAAGTATTTATTTATGAATCCATGAATCCTGTTTCAGTGCTGTCGGTATTTATAACAGTACATACTACTATATGTAATTTTCTCAGTCTCAGTTATTTTTCATTATATTTTTTATTATCTTAAAAATAGATTGTTTTTATGATCATCAATAATGATTTTGATTAATGATAACTCGGCGGTGGATTTTATCTTTCATGACAGTATTGGTAATTTAAAACTTCCTTTTCTTAATTCTATTTGGCCGTGATAAGAACGAGCTCTCTAAAAACTGAAAACTGTTTATAAGATCATTATGATTTCATTGAGGGTGCCAATCTTTTCATACTTATCATTTGAATACTTTTCTCAGACTCTCATCCATTCACGTCAATCCGTTGGGAAACTATATCAATTTTCTCATAGTACGCACTATGCACCTTTGGCTCCCGAATTAGGAAAACCTCAGATCAACTCTGTTTTCTATCTAAAGGTGGTCGTTTTAAACGGGTTGTGAATGAAATGGAATTACTTTTACGAATGCATGAGAAAATAAACTACGAAATACAGATTTCGACAGGGAACTGTAAGCATTATGTCGTAGGTAAAAGAATGGCATGGGAAGGAGATCGTGACACCTAAATGCTCAATTTGTTTACCTGAAACTTGACGGTGTATTTTGGAGTTTTTTGAGATATAGTGAGTGTAAGAAAATGGGTCTAACTATTAGTTAATTTATTAAATAGTTGTATACAAAAAGGATCATCATTTTGGTGAGTTCTCAAATCAACAAAGGACATCGGTAATTTATTCAAAAAACAAGAAGTAGCAGACTCTTGGAACTGAATTCTAGAGAGACAGACTGCCGGTTTATTTAAATTTGCCTTAATGTGATGAATTTTAAATTTATAAGAAGACAACTTTAGAACCATCCGAGTAATTTTTACCAATTACTTTGGGTGACGAAACAGCCATATTAAAGCGCCATTGTCTGTGTATAAATGGAATTTTCGCTATCAATCTTAATGTTTGGTCAATGGTAAGGTTAAACAGGAGGCCGCCATTGGCAAGATTGAAATATAATATTCAGTGTTTCTTAGGGGACGGATTGAAAATGATCTCGCGAGCACCTGGCCGTTACAGAAAGGAAATCACATCATCAAGATCGAATGTATTTGTTTATTTCTAAATATGCCATTTTGAGTTGTAATCGGGGAGTTGCTGAGTGTAGAAGTGCAATACGACGGAGTAGTACGTCAGTAGAGGAGACGGTGGAGGGGTTTCCGAAGGAAATGAGGGAGCCACGATTCCATTCTGATTTCCTTGAGCTTTCTTTTCGATTTCCACGGAAAAATCGAGAGCCTTTTCCCTCCCCTTGGCCGAAGGCTGTTCGCCCAGCGATGGCAATGCTGGTTGTGGTTTCGCAGGAAAGCGGCAGCCGTTTGTGGTTCCGAGAAGGAAGACGGCTCCTGAGAAATATCAGTCGCGGTATGGAAGATGGGCTGTATAACGAATAAGGGTTTTTTCCCCTTGACCTTAAAATTGCAAAATCTCTAAGGTAAACCCAAGGTCAGATCCTGAAGCGTATCTTTTCGACGAAAGGGATGCATGCCTTATATTAGTGGGCGAAATTTTAAATATATACTTCCTACTAGTGGAGTGCCCGTTGATTCTCAACGAAAAATGAATGGAATGTAAATCGAAAGTCATGAAATTTAGATATGAAAAGTCTTAAATTTATGAATAAACAATACTTCTCTTCATAATTTGTACTTCAAACTCTAACTAAAATTTCAACAAACAATTTCGTTGCTGTAATTAAAACTTGGTTGCTACTGACGATTAAACAAAATTGTAAAAATTTAAAATTTTAATGTTCGTACTATTTTCCTTGCGACTCTTCACAGGATATTGTTCATAATAGCAAATGTTAAAATCTCATACAATTTTTTCTTCTTCATAAAGTGTATCACTTATTATCAGGATTAATTTAACTTGACTTATATTCTTAATGCATTTTGATGGATAAATATATGACCTTGGAATCAACAATCGCCTTCATTGTCAAGGGGTATGGGTTGTTTACTACCTCGAAATTTTGATAAAATATTCACGCATTTTATCAAAATTCTGGAAATTTCGAATCCTACAGGATATTTCACGACCAAAATAAGAATTTTTATTCTATTTTCCTTCTTTTGGTGCTTGATTCGACTTTGTACGACTATTATTTCTAATTTAAATTTTCAAATGAAATAAACAGCGAGAAAAATTAACTTTACCTGCATTTCCTATGGAAATGCTTTTTCGATTTTTCGGCTACTCCTTTTGGGTTTTCCTAATTTTCTTTTTTCCTAAACCACCTCCATACCGAGGCGAACAAAACAAAAAAAATATTCAAATCGGTCGAGCCGTTTTCGAGTTTTAGACGACGTCACGAACATCATTTCATTTTTATATATAAGATAATCAATATAAGTTGACCTGTTTTCAGCCGAACGCCATTTTATAGTTCAAAACAGGACTTATGTTTTCCGAAATGTTTTAATCAACGACCGGTTCCCACCTTGCAGTCATCATCAGGAAATACTCCCGGACTGGAAAACAATATTACCAGGTCCAGATGGCTACAGGGCCGAAACCTATTGTTGATGAAAATATTTTGGAAGTTACGAAGTCCAATTTTTATTTATTATATGCCACCTCCTATTCTCAATTGTTAGTTCACTGATATCATGGTCCGTACCCACCTGCCATATCTAACATAAAATGTATACATTTTTGTTGGTATGTATTTCTTAATATATACCAACATTAGTGTTCACCATATCCTGGAAAATCACATCCTGTGCAATTTTCAAACTTAAAATTCACGACTTAAAATTTACGACTTTAATGTCGATTTACGACATCAAATGCCGAAAATCGACAAAAAATGGGCCAATTTATATTCATAATACTTTTTCTCCGTAATAAGACTAAAATCAAAGCATTTTTAATGACACAAAATATTTTTTCCAGGAATTTCCAGGTGTTTCATTGCATATATTAATTAAGATGACGCATTATTTTAAAAGTTCAATTCAAAAGTTAAAAGCATCGGAAGTCAATTAATTCAAAATGAAAGTTTAATATTCGATCTTTTCGACTTGACGTTAAACTTTTTCTGACAGTTCGTCCGCTATCTTTTGCGCAGTTTGGGACCCGCACAAATGTGTCTCAGAATTAGAAGCACCTCACGTGAGGCCGTGGTTGAGAAATGTTTGTTCCGAAATCTTCTACAACTCTAAATCGAAAATCTCTCTACGTTTGCTGTTTTAAATTATCTGAAATTATAGTAAACTATGGATAAAATAAATATTCTAATTCTCCTCTACGGAAAGGGCGGCAGATAAAACTTTTCTACACTAACGTACTACGCTTTGACTTAAAGTAAAATCCAACTCGATTGTTTATTTAAAGAAATTATCTTTTATTCATTTCACATTCACGAAACCATTAAATTGTCTGCTCGGAAATAAAGCAACTCACTCCGACCCTTTTTATGCTAATTTAGGGCAAATGAAATGTACGGAACTTATTTTTAATTCAATGCGTCACTTTTCATTCTAAATTTAAATTATTTTCATCGAATTTGCTGTAAGTGTCGAGCTCAGGGGTGCGGCCCTCCTAAATCTATTTTAAGGATGGTCTTTGCAGCATCTCGGAAAGAATCTTCAGCATCTAGTATTAAATATATTGCGTCGAGTGCGCATTTACAACGAAACACGGCTTGTGACGACATCGAAGGCACAGCGCCTTCTACGAGCGCATTTATCTCATAAGGGATTTCGTCCTCGCGGAACGTACTCAAAAGGATTCTTGTTTACTTACCCTTTCACCTCACCTGCGTTGCTTATAACGTCCGGATTTCCACTGAGAAAATTCTGATCTTCGATGACGACGTCGGGGATAGAAATTCCATCGATAATTGTCGCGTTAATTAAAATGACGATCTGCGATCGAATTAACTACGATTATCAGTAGTCTGTAGGCATGATACTTCGGTTAATGGTAGTTATGCGGGGGATATACCGTTACTTTTTTTCAGGTAGAAATTTCGAGGGTCGTCGTCCTAATCCGGACCCTTAGCGAGGCTTGCCAGCTCGGGAGCGCCCGACTTTCCCATCATGGGGGACCATAAAAAACTGACCGCGTGGAATACGATTTAAAATGTTATAAATAATTCAAATGAGCAGCAATTTATTATCGTCGTCCTCTCACTCGTCCTAAGAGATATACGATGGGTTAGATGGAAGAAGAGACTTTTAAGTCTCAATCTCGCCCAAATAAGACGATTTATTATTATTATTATTATTATTATTATATACAAGCGTCTTTTGATCGACGTTCTACGATGAAAATAAAGATTTTTCGTGATTTTGCAAGAAATTACCCGTTTACAAACGGCAATGTTGCCGTTGGGTTGGGGTAGGGGGGAGGGATTTCTATCAAAAATCTAGAAATCTAGAAATCCTCCCCCCAACCCAACCCAACCCCCGTTGACATATTTAAATCACATACCTATCTGACTGAGCAACGTTGCCGTTCGTCAATTGGTCATTTCTAGTAAAATCACGAAAAATCTCAATTTTCATCGTAGAGCGTCGATCAAAAGACGCTTGTGTATCTCTAAGGACGAGTGAGACGACGAAGATAATAAATTGTTGCTCATTTGAATTGTTTATAACTGTTTAAATCGTATTCCACGAGGTCAGTTTTTTTATGGTCCCCCCTACAGTGACGGCTGGGCGCTCCCTAGCTGGCAAGCCTCGCTAAGGGTCCGGATTAGGACGGCGACCCTCGAAATTTCCACCTGAAAAAAAGTAACTGTGAAACCCCCGCATAACTACCATAAACCGATACTTCTTTCGGTTAGCATGAGGTATCCATTACTCTCTATTAAATCTTAAAGTAAAATCAGCCACTCAGATGATTCAATTTAAAATCAAAGAATATCCTTACAATCTGTAAAGTAATCATCACAGATCAGCGAAGTTGTTCTTTTACTGGTCTTCGAAGGAACCCAAAAATCGATTTGTTTTTAGATTTTGGATGAGATTCTTTTAATTCAGTTTTATTTATCCAAACAAGTTTATTATTTTCGATGAACTTCTTTACGGAATGACATTAGTTGAGACAAAATTGGTTAGCAAGCGAATCAAAATACTAAGTAACAGACAGATATGCAGAGGTGTTGCTGGGTTACTCCCATGTCGGAGTGACTGAGAGCCACTGAGAGATTCGGACTGAGAGTATCGCACAATTTTAGGACGAGTAAATAGTAACGAGATGCAGTAAAAACATTCGTGAAAACCTTAATTAAATAGGATACAAAAGGAAATTAAATGATATGAGGAAATCGACAACTGCGTTTGGAGAGGAGAGACTTGCTTAAATTAATGTTAAGCGTTATGAATAAAGTTTGGGGTTAGCATGAATTATCATAGAGGAGTTTGGCTTAGAAAAGAATTTTGCCATTGTTTTCCTGGTAGCTGTATCAACATGCGGTGTTTAAAAGAAATGATTTATCAACGACGGTTTTTTGGAAGTTTTTTTTGTGCAGGCGCCTGTTTTCTAATTCTCTTGAGTCACGGGCTGGGATCGGTGACTTGCTAGGAATCTGTCACCGCGCCGAACAAGCGTGATTCATTTCTTGAGAGAATGACAATTACTGTATGCTATTGGAACCTCCTTGCATACTATTTTATTCAAGAACTTCCCTTCTCTTATTGTTCAGGTCATTACCATTTTAAATAGAACGTTCTTTTGTTGATAATAAATCTAATTTTTAATGGATTGGATGCCTTTCAATACTTGTGAAATTCTTCGCTCACATCATAATTTCTCATTTCGCTGTTTCGTGGCCAATTTAATGCGCTGTTAATAATCCAGAAAAGAATATTTTGAATTAAACGTAAATGCGTGTAGAGTTCATGAGTTTGTGGTTGTTTGTGTTTCTTTGTGATTGTATTTTAAACGAATGTTTAGTTATTTCATTCTGTTGTATCACAATACTATCAAATTTAGAAAAAAAATTTTAATTAAAGTAAAATTTTTGAAACAGAATATATAATCTATTTGGGTTATTAATGCTAAAGAAATACTAGAGAAAGGGCAAGATCTACATTTAAGTAAAATTAATTCTATCCTGTTAACGACGCATTTGAAAAAGTTTACCAATCTTCTGAAACTATATCAGAATGTATTTAAGGGAAACACCCCGGATATGATCTGATTTCCTTAATTATTAGTTATAATTAATTCATTTAGAATTCTTTTTATATAATCTATAATTCCATACAAATGCCTGTAAATGTTCACTTTCAAAAATCTGGCAACCCTATATCTAACTAACCATAAAGTCTGCGAGCTTCTGTAACGTTCTGCGGAAAAAGCTACCAGAGAAGTAACTTCCGTGGCAGCGATTATTTCCTCGTGACGCTTTGCTGTTCTCTCTCGGAGCTGCTAACTTGGATAGTAAAATCAACTACGTACATATTTCGCCGAAGAGTTCTGTTTTGATTTTTTTTTAAAGCCTCAGACGGCAATCTTATCTTCTTTCCTGTAGCGAATCCCACCCAAGGGACTGTCAAAACACCCATCTCCGCTGGCTCTGCTCTTCATTGAACCGAAGGCTTATTCACGAGTTCCTAAATCGCATCGCAATATTCAAAGAGAGATTGAATAAGGAAGAAACATGTTCGACTTGCGAAGGGCATCCTTTCTAGAGGCGAATGTTTGCAATCCCACCTCCTTCCACATCTTATTTTTAAATATCTTCTTTCGAGGAATAAAGATACCATATCTAAAATCGGACCTTTGAAAAAGATAAGGAAGATTCTGTAGATTTTGTTTATTGGTTTTATTAGCTTCATCATGTATTTTTCTCAACATTTGCGGTTTTCCTGGAGATTTTTTTCGTCTACCGAATCGAGCTGACTATTATCATACATATTATTATTTCCTAATATTTTTGTATTTAGAAATTGTCACGATGTTTAAACGGCAGTAGATCAGTAGCAATCTCCTTCACAGTAATTGTGTATGTTCGAAACCTTTATTTATAATCAATTCAAATCTGCAGTATGAACTACTGGGTCTTGGATAATTTAATAAACACTATTTCATCCTTAAATTATTAAAGAGAGATATTCCGATGAATCTTAAAAATTAATCTTAAAAAATACATTTGTTTAAATACACCCACAGTATTCTTGTCCAAACTACAGTAAGAAAAATTGCGTTTTGCAATTTTTTTGGTAGCTTCTACTAAAGCTAACTACTTCGTCTTCTTTATTCGTCATTTTCTATTTTTAGTCCACTTGAAAAAGTTTTAAGAAATGCCTTTGCTCGCAATTTGACAGTTGAGTTCAGATACATTCTGCGTGGCATGCTGATATCATGATTAATCATAAGAAACATTTGAGATAAGTTATACATGTACATAAATCACTAATCATAAATATATAATTTTGTGTGCTATTTTCTTAGTTTCGGGCAGAGAAACTCTTATACGTTTGGTTCTGTAAATTATTCTTTCATTTACTTTTGAGGTACGAGTGATGCTGAAAAATTGAAGTCATATTGACCACTCCTCACTGAATGCTTTGCAAAACATTACTCGTAGGGAAAACGTTCTACTCATACGTTAACGAACTCGTAGCATCGTGAGATAGGGAAATAAGAAAGCAAGGAAAAACAATTTAACTTCTCATTTACTAAGTAAGCCTTTTACCAAAGTTTTGATAGGCCATGGGGGTTGAAAATTCAACCAGTCTGCGGGCTGATTCCGTAACAAACTGACAGACAGTTACATATGAGTTTAAGAAGAGGTGATATAGGAGTAAACTATGAATCATTACGTCAGTAAAGAAAAATAGTTAAGACGACCAAATAATTAAATAATAATTAGAAAGTATATATTAACTCGATTTTTTTGCGAATCGATTGTGGGTAATGTCTCAAAACTTAACGGAAATATCTTTTACTGATATTGACTGAAGATTCCATTAATTATTCATTGTAAAGGATTGAATGATGTTGTTGTTTTCGGTTGCAAAAAAAATAACTCTACTTATCACGTAGGATCTTAATAATAAAATATCGAGATGGTATTATGCAAGTAATATTCATATTCGATTAGCCGCGAGAAAATTAATATTAATGTTGGCAGGCTCTTGCCATTGGGGATGTTCTCTTGGGAAATGTGTTCGGGTACGAGAGGGAGACTTCCAAATGGGACATTCTTCTCCCTCAGGCGAAATCTGCAAACTGCACGATCGTACTTCTCGCGTGCCATTGATCTCGCGCAAGTGGAACGACTTGTTTCCACTTGCGGAGATACCACCGGTAATGAGTAACGGATAATTGACAAAATTCATTGTTTTGATGGGTATATCGACTTGCTGGAATTTTATTTATTTTCCTAAAATTGATTCTCCTCTCACTACCTATTAAGTGAAATATACATCTTAGAAGTAAAATTCCAGTTTTACTATCATAGTTTTCCTTTTTTTAGTGTATGTGAGATGTATATCTGCAAAACTCATTTGCTCCGTGTAGCATATTCCAGAGCCTGTTGGTAATTTCTTTTCGTAACCGTTTAAATGAATTGCTAAATATTATCTATCGAGATTCTTCGTTTTGAATTATAGAAGAATGTGGATGTTACATTAAATGCATTCTTTTGTAACCAAATGTTGTAATATTTATTTTCCGGAGCATTCACAATCTTCATCATGCAGGTATACATCCTTCTTAGTAGGTAAAGTTAGGAGAGGTGACTTCAGCAAAGTCCTTAAAGTGAAACGTTTTTAAACCGCAAATTTTTTCCCATAATACATTATTATCTTTAAAAATTTCCTCGATTTCGACCAGTAAACAGCGTTTTCTGCTCGAAATCGTGGATGTTTTTTCTTTTATGTTAAGGATTCAATTCCTAGTGGAAAGCCCATTAAAATTATCTATGTAAGGTTCTTGAATATTTATTGAATCTTCTTAAAGAAGTGCAACATTTGGAGATGGTCCAGCGTAGAGCGGCCCGATTCGTCTGCGGGGATTTCAGGTTTGATAGCAGCGTTCTAAATCTAAATTTAAAGCGATTTCACGTATTTTCTCGTGGGAAAACAAGACTTATTTATGTGAATTAAAGTAAATTATAAGCTCTGGGATAAAAGTTGAATGAAAAGCAGCCAATGATCTGCACATTTTCTATATTATATGCTATTTAATCTAATTTATTTTAATTAATTTAATTTGTGCTAGGAAATTACAGATCGGATTTTATCTCTATATTTTGCATATTTATTTATTTCCCCATTTTAGGGTAAGCTGCTCTTTGAATAAACTACATAGTAAACGTTGCTTTGCATTTCATCTCCGTTGGAAACCTAAAAGATTCTTAGTAATTGAAGTGATTATAAGAAACTGTTCCAATCGCAGTCTCGAGAGCAAGCCCAATATAAGTTCTATATTCCTATATGTCTAATAAGGTTCCTCTTCCTTGAACGAATAATCGCGTTCATCATAAAGAGATGACTCTGTCACGGAAGCCGGAAGCTGAGCTTCCGAATCAGAGTGCGCACTGTCACCCTTCTATCATATTCACATGTCCAATGACTTCATTCAGTGACGGAGCATTCGAATGGAGAGCGCCTCTCTTTACTCTGCCGTATAAACTCCAAATTGTACGTTCTATGTTTACAATTTAGCATTTTTTTCGTTATCAGAGGTCTTCTTTTACGCAAGCACTCTCAATTGTAGAGGGGAATATCGATTGCACGTTTTGTTATTATTAACTTGCTTACGTCGCATAATGCATGCTCGAGCGTGAACCATTAAAAACAAAATTAAATAAAAAAGGATATAATCGATTTGCAAGCGATAGCGATATTCTGACTCGCCCTGTTTCTACTAAAACGCAACGTAACATGTGATTCAGTGTCCAACAGGTCGGGATAATAGATCCGATTATCTCAGTCCAACTTTCTACAGAGAAAAAAGAAGCTTGCAATGCTTTCCGCAATACCATTTGCGTTATTTGTGAGAATATATCTATCATTTGTACGTTTCATTTTATTAGGATAAAATGATAAATCATATTCTTTAGCTCTCATTCCTCGAGAATATGCATTTTAATGAGTCCAAAAAACAAAATCTGTATCAATTGCCGAAATCACCGTAGCAGTAATTCATAATTTCGGAAAGCCTAGAGTCTTATAAATGTATATTTCTTATACGTGAGATATGTTAAAAACGGATTTCTATTATATCTGGGGATAGACGGCACACGAGAGCAACCTATGAACGAATATAAAATAATAATTTTCCCTATTGTTTATCATATTTATTTCCAAATTTTCTTTCCATATTTATTCAGTATTAACTTTTTCAATTTGTCATCGCTAATCATTGCCATCATTTATATTTCTCATGGATTATTTCTATATGTATCATGGAAAAACTTCGGCCATGATCCACCATTTAAATACCGAGCAGAGAACGAGACAAATTTAGATATCTCAAACCGATGGAAAATCTTCACCTTCTCGAATATCTCCATCAAACTCACCTAACGAGTATTCTCTCAACTCGTATTCTCTCAGCGAAAAAATCTTCTCGCGAAACCTCACAAATCCCGAAATAATGCGGTGTAATGTAGAACCTGTTGTTTATGGCTTCAATCCGTTCTTTCTCCAAGGATCACGGTGCATTTTGACGCGCATGCCAACCATTTGTTTACGGTTTAGGAAGTCCCAAAGGCAGAAGGAGCGAGAGCGTGCGTCCGTTGAATCGGCGTCGCGTGGTCGGAGGAGGGAGTTGACTACCTTCACCTCGAAACGAGTCAGCGGCTTTCGCTACCTAACTGCATGAGATGTAGGGTGGTCGAATGTGGAACTGCCACTTGCTTAATCCACATCTTTTGTCTTCCCCACGATACCGAGCATGCGATTCCCTGTTAAATAGAGTAATATTGATGCGTATTTAAAAGTAGCCCAGAAATCTGCCGAAAGAACTGAATGTTAACTGCCGATCGCTGAATCAAGCGAAATTTTATACTCTTTCAAATCGTTCCAACTGTATCCCTTTCGAATTCTGTCAAAGTTGCGGTCTCTAAATGCCATTTGAGATTCTCTGGACAATAACGTGGCGATAGGACGCGGCGAACACCTCTAGAATTGGGGCTCCACCGGCCTATGCCGTTTTAGCGCTTCTCTCGCTAGATTTAGCGCCTTTAGGTTTGTCTAACGCAGGGGTTGGTATGGGTTGGTAGGCATCAATAATCGGAAGGCCGCATGTGCAAATCGGCAGCGCGATGGCAGGCTTGAGGAGCTGTTTGCCTACATTTAGTGCAACATTGAAATCGAGCGACAGATAATGTGTTGAATTAATCGAAGTGTAATATATACATTACACTCTACTAGTCCCTCTTTTTTCCATGGGCGTTATAATACTATGTGGCTGTTACTTCAAGCGTTATTTTGAAGGCCTTATATAATAATAAGCGAAAGATGTGGAAAATGTTTTGGTTTTGAAAGACTCAGTTGCAATATGCTGGTTCAGGAGGACTAAAAATGCAATTTATACATCCCAAATGTACTATCTTAGGTGAGTCACTGAGACTGAGAGAATGATAAAGAATCATCATTTAGAATCCAATTTTATCGGTCGAAAAAAAGATTTAAATATATACATATGAATCCTATATATAATTTATAATATAAGTCGTAAATATATTTTTTTCAATAGCTAGTAAAGATATCAATTCAGAAATTAATTTAATGAAGCATTTATAAAATTTGTCTATCTAGCGCGTTTAATATTACTTTGGAATCTTCTTTTAAGGTTCACGTACTGCTTATTCAAAATTTACAAAACGGCCACTCAATGCACCTCTGTGAATGTGAAATTTATTGTTGACTACTACAGCCTTGATTCATTTGTTATCGGAAATTTGAACAAGAAAATTCCAATCATTCAGATTTCGGATAATTTTTTATTAACAACATTTCAGGATTGCGAAAAAACGATGGCGTCATATTATATTTCATCTCATATAAAACTAAAGTTAGTTAACAATAGTTAGTTAGCTCACAATAGTTGCGAGAATCGATAAAAATGTGATTCAAGACCAGCCTGATTTCCCGATTTTAATGAGTTCCAGCGCAAAAGTTTGTTTCTTAAAAACAACAAACAGTGAAATATGTTTTCAGCGATACCTCTAACTTAGTACGTTCTCGAGTTCAAACATTAAAATCAAGTGAGATTCAATTCGAAGCGATGATTTCAGGTTCAAGCTGCATGCATAGTGAAAAATGAGCTTTCTATTTAAAAGCCATCTGCTGTGTGGCCAAGTCGTCATCCACTGTAAAAGTATCCCTTGCTCATTTGCAATATCTTGGCATTCACTCATTAGTCCCTTGAGAAGGTAGCAGCAGTCTTTCTTTAGTAAGGGAGGCAGTGCTTACTCCGAGAGAAGCCAATTATTCCTCAAAACTGGAGTCCAGTGTGTTTCCGTCATAATCCTCACAAATGACATCCACGCTAATTGCTTACTTGCCTACCGAAACTTTGAACGAGTCCCATTCCAACATCTTTCGGAAACAAAAATAGATAATAAGGAATATATTGCGCATACGATATAACAAGGAATCCAACGAGAAGATGGTTCCAAAATATGAACAATTGAAAAAAAAGGTATCAGTGCCAACATGGGAGTCCACATATCATTATTAACAAGAATTCCAAATTCATACGGTTAAAATTTTACAAATGGCAGTACATCAAAAGGGATGCCTCGAATTCCTTGCCGTCGATTTCAATGTATCTAACTGTAATCTGTTGGGTAATCCACAAGGGTGTTATAACGCTTAAATCACATTCGACGTTTCACATTAAACCCGTTTGGATGCGATCTTTATAAAACTCCATTTTCTCAATTCCAGTTTTCTTCATTTCCATTCCATCAATTCCTTCTTTCAATTCCATTTTCTTCTTTTAATTCGAGTTCATATCTCTTCGGAACTGTTTTTTATTTATTACACATAACTACAGATAGGCTGCTAGTCTGGTGGCAGTTTTTTATACCTACATACATATATACTTGTGATAAACATAATTAACATAAAATAAATACTTGATAACGTATAATTCCCACAGAATGATTTTATACATATATTATATTTACATGACAACTTAATAATGAATTTATAATAACATTTGTAACTGTTTTACTGTTTTTTTTTTCGGGGTTCATGACAGGCCTTCCCGGCTACTGTAGCGGACACGGGGTAGAACCCCACCATACATCACCCTGTCAAGTAATCACTTACTTTTCCAGAAGTCCCTAAATTACTACTACACATTACAGAGCATAACAGAATAGTATATTCACAAGCAGGATAAAGTCGCGCTTTTAAACCCAACATATTCTAGATTTAACATTATCTTAAACAAAACATCCAAACCTCCTACAACTACAATGCTTGCATTTTTATAATATTTTAAAACATCTAAGTTTAAAATCTTTAATTGATTTAGGTAAGGGCTTGAAGGCCTCTTCAGGTAATATGTTCCATTCCTTTATTCCCCTATTAAGAAATGAGTATTTAGCCGTATCTGTCCTTCGTTTTCCTAATTTTAACTTCTTACCATGATCGTCGTGTGCAAAATAATTTGTTTTTTTCTAATCTGTAACTCAATTCCCTCCATGCTTCGCCACGGTTTTTTACGTGAAAAATCCCTACTAATCTGTTCAGCTTCCTCCTCTTTTCTTAAGTTTCCCACCCAAGAAATTTTAACATTTTTGTTACGCTTTCTGCCCTGTTGTGTTTATTTAAAAATACCTAGCTCCTTTCCGTTGCACCTTTTCAATTTTCTTTATATTTTTTTTGCTGTGCGGATCCTATACGTTTGTCTTATAATTTTTCAATCTTTCCGATTGTCTCCTTATCCCTGCGTTACTAATGACGAGTCTCTACTTGTGTTCCTCCATCTTTACTAAAATCAATCCCACCTCCCTGTAATTCAACCATAGACTTTTTGTATACACTAGCGTACTAGTTATTCAAACAATTTGCCTTCTCTTCGTTATTTGTGATTATTCTCCCATTCAGATCTTTTATTGCAATAATCTTCTCTTTGTTGTCTCGATTTCTTCTCAAACACTTAAAGAAATTTCTATTTCCATCGGTACCTAATATATTTATTAAATATTTTTCTTTCGCTTTCTTTTTTTCTGTTTAAGCAATTTTAGATGTTTTGTATTTCTCCTGCTACTATCGCCTAAAGCCCTGGTTTTGTGAGCTTTTCTAAGCTTTTTTTTCAACCCTCTTATTTCTTTGTTAATACTCAGGATCTGGATTTCTATTTAGTATCTTTCTTGGGACATATCATTTTAATCTTTCATAAAGTATGTTTTTAAAGTCAGCCCACATTTTTCAACACTATTCCCTTTCTCTACCCACAGTGAAAAGTTAACACTTGGATATTTTTGGAAACCTAATTTATCCCCTCTTCCGTGTTGCCATATCTCTGTTTTTGGTGAATAGCACTCAGTCATGCCACTTCCCATTAGCAACTCTAATAAAACTGCTTTATGGTCACTGATTCCCTCAATGGTCTCTAAATCTAACAATAGCGAAAAGGGTCGAAGTAGAAAAACATCAAGCACATTTGCCCCCCTTGTATGTCCCTTAACTACCTGTGTGAAACCTCCCCCTTTAATTATATTGTTTACTAACTCTTGTGCTTTCTCACCCCCCGTCCTTACACCATCCCACTTGATTACAGGTAAGTTTAGGTCTCCCGCGATCAGGACTTCCTTTCCCAATGGCTTCTCAGCAAATACATTTCTCAAGATCTCCAATAAACTACAACCGTCTCCAGGCCTGCAACTATATCTAAAGTTTTCATCCTTTTAGTTATTATTTTCACGCATATCATTTCGCAGTCATCACTCACCCATTCTAACTTGCTCGTTATTTTTTCCTTAATCCCTACAATGATTACCCCCCCCCCCCCCTCGTATCACCATCTCTCCTATACACTATGAAGTTTTGCGGAAGAATTTCATTTGAGAAAATATTCGAGTTTAACCACGTTTCTGTGCCCTATAACTAAATATATCAGGATTATTCGACTCTATTAAAGTTTGGAAATCTCTATCTTATTTACAACACTTCTACAGTTAACCTGAAGCACCCTCAAACCCTTACCTTCGTCAACCGTCAATAGGTTTTTATTCCTGATTCCGTCTTCAGACTCCTCGCTCCCATCCACACTCCATCCTCCATCCTTATTGGCATTTCCATATTGTTGTCCCCGTCTCTCTTCCGTATTCTCCTGGGCTTCACCTTCACCGACCTCTCTCGTTGTCTCTACAGTTCCTCTACTCGGCAGCTCCTGGCATTCCATCCGGCAAATTAAAACGGTCTAAAATATATTCTCAATCCGTAAACTCTTTTACGATTATGAGTTGAGTATCTTTTTTAACCAAAGAGGAAATTCTCTTTGATTGGATGTATGAGGCGTTCTATATTCGTTAGTTACTGATTTGGAAAGGGACGGCAGCAACTCTTTTTCAAAGATTAAAGTCATCGTCCAACGTCTATACTGTCTACTTTGCAAATACTTACTTTGCAAATTACCTTAGCTGTCGAGGCACCATCCAAAATCCAATTCAATTCTACGGTCTGCTTACGGAAATTTGGAAGATATACAGTTTCTGTAGTGATCTAATTATGAATTAGTTTTTAGATAAAACATTTTTATATTTTGTACATCCATTAAAAATGGAATGAAGAAATATATGAGCGAGGGATTCCGGAAAGTCGTGTGGACAGCGCGTTTGCCTTTGGTGAAAATGGTCCCGCTTTGATGGGTGGGTTCGATTCCCGGTGGAAGCCATTCTGCGGAATGACCTATGCTGTCGAAGCACTTTTAAGTAATACTACTACTGATTATATGAGCGAGCGATTTTGAATTTTCGATAGTTTGGTGCTTCCTCCCCGTTGCCACCCCCTGGCAGCTTGCAGGGTGAATATGTAAATGCATATCTATATAAGGATCACCTTCGAGGAAACAGATTAATTCACTGAAACAAGTATTTTTATTAATGAATAGTTCTTGTTTGTTGGGGAGATTTTGTAATTCAATCCGACATTTCATAGTAGCATAAAAAGAGAGCGGCATATGTTTTCCACTCTGGTTAACGTATGGGCCAAGGTGTCTGCTTCTGTGTATAATTCAACCTAAGTGGTAACATGAGTAACTTCATATAATGTGTGATTGTTAACCAAGAAAACAAAGTTGCTGTGAAGTCGGCCATGACACTGGAGCTTTCTTTAGTAGAGTGGTTACACTCCAGTAAAGTTCGTTGCAATTAGTGTTATGAAATGTTCATGGAATTGACTATTTCTCAGCCATGCAAGACTTGGCTTGGAATGCATGTTGATGCAATTTTACCAAGCGCTCTGTAATGGAAGACATTAAATGAATATTTTGCGGTCGGGAAAAATGAAATATTTATCAACCATCTTTAAAGAGCTGGTAATTCTATTCATTTCAAATTCTGGAAGGACCTTCCTGTTGTGGAGCTACCAGGTAATCGCGCAAAGCAAAAAGACCCCATTACTGCTTTCCTTTATTTTTCACGTAACCTTGACAGTAGTTCGCACTCTCAAGAATAACTTTTCCGCATAAGCAAAGATATATCTCCTTCTTTCTTGGTGCTGAAGGTCCGTCATATTCACAGTCTGTTTAAACTGCCGCTTTTACATTACTTGCGTTTCTGTTTACAATTCGTAATCAATTACTCTCTGTGAATCGATTAATAATAGTAATATTAAAATTTATTAAGGGTATGAATCCAATTAAAGAGCTTAACAAATTCTATATAAATTACATATACTTATAAACTACTATTTTACTGGCAGAAAATTAACTTAGGGATACTAGGAGTTCCCCTGGCCAGGGCTAAACCGCAACTATTGCCGCTCTTGGTATTGTTAGTATATTTTCACATATACAGATGAAACCTCTACAAAATATGTTGATATAGTATATGATTTGCTTCTTATTAGACCCTACACTGAAATTCCCTTGAAATATATATGCCATTTTACCTTATTACGTACCGATCGAGCTGATTTGTCAGCTAAACTTGAGACTTCCTGTTCTAATCGCATTGATTGTGATTTATTCAATCGTACGGAGTAACACGCTCTCCGAGTCTCCGAACCTAATATGGAGTGGATTAATCATTCAGAATAAAATAGAGCAATCAGGTTACTAAACTTGGGACTTAATATCGTCCCAGATTTGAATAACCTCGAGAATGATCGTAAGATATTTCTGATATCAACTACGTTAGTTAACTTTGCCGCTTTATTTAATACAATAAGTTTTGATTTCTTTGTAGACTTGATTCGATATAATGATGGTTTTCTTCCTTACGTAACATTGGTTTTAAGGCAAACATTGAATTTTGTAATCATAAATTTGTAAATAAATGATATTTCCGAAGCGCTTTTAAGGCTCTCGATTAAAGTGAGGGATAACTATAATGGACTGCTGACTTTGGAATTCCAAGCAATAAGTTTTCAATCCTATAATTAAGATCCGAAGCATAACATCTCGGAGTTTATATGTATTTTCTCATTTCCTTCAACATTTTGAATAAAGTCTATAACTGCGTGGTTTTGATCGATTCTTGTCCACTTCATCGACCTCATTATGATTTATAAGATATTTTAAATATTAGTTTCAGATTTATTATGTCAAATTTTCCATAAGTGGATGAAGAAAAAATGGCTCAGTAATTACAAAATCGTTCTCTTACTGTATTATATATAGAATAAGTGAGAAACTTTGTGCGTTAGCATTAAATGTACTAAATCAGTTATTTTATTCACTATCAAGGTAAAAGAATTGATGGAAATTATTTAAAAATTTGTTTTTGTGATGAGTTGCGTGACAAAGATGTATTGAATAACTTGTTTGATAGCACCACCATTTCTTACGGTGTGGTCGCGTTTCCGAAAACTAAAATACATCGATCGACCAATAGGATCTTCCGCTTCTGCTCTCATGCAAAGAGAACTCATCCAGCGGAAGTTTCTTTGATCACAGAGCCGATCAAAGTTTCTTTTTTTAAGTGCTCGCTCACTTTTCAATCGTCAAGATATGGATGCGCTTTTACGGTCGTACACGCTGCTAAATTTCAAATCAAGGAAGCGTCAGAGCAAAGGCTCCCTTTAGGGTTCGTGCAGTACCCTCTGGGTTTTGAGTTCCCGTATCCCTTGCTCTGGCGACGAGAAATAAGTTACGGAATAGATATCAGACAAGAGGTGCACCCGAAAGACAGTAGCGCTATAGTAAGCTTGTGAATGTCCCACAACAACGTAGGTCTAGGTACCTCAGTACCTCGTACATTTTTATGCTCCATTTACCGTTGATTTGTTTAGGGACAAGGGTAACCAAGTTGGGAACCCTTGCTTACGAGCAGTTTCCCAACCTTTTTTCAGTCATACCGCACCTAAGCTCTTTTAAAATTCTGATGCCCCCATGCAACAGGCACATCATTTATAATATTATAAAATTGAATTATTCGCTGAATAAAGCCTATGCGACAAATTTTTCAGGATACAAGCGTTACGTTTTAAAAATGAATCATTACAAGAAAATAACAACTTTTCGTGACATGCAAGTTATTTTCTATTGCCTCTCCCGACTATCAAATTGTCCCCCACGTAGGGAAACATTGCTTTAGAGGGGGTAGCGGCACCTATATAAGTAGATAATAAAATGTTTAATATTCTTCAAAAGTAGTTCTTATTAATCTTAGGTAAGGTAAGTAGGTACTAAACTCCGACCCTTATAACCTATATTTTCAAAATTTTGTAGGGTGTTGATATGTATTAGTATACTATACCATTATACTATAGCTATAGGCGGTATATGCGTCCACGAATTTTTTATTCAAGAAATTTTTACGAGCTCTCACTCAAAGATCTTTACGATGAGTAATTCAAGATAATATCTATGTAGGATGTAGTATATAATTAGATCTCTATTTAATGTAAAGTTTTAAATATTAGTCATTGTAATTCATTTAAATTCTACTTATAATTCAATATTTCATCGTCCCTGAAGCGACTGAAATTTCTATTACCACACTTAGTATATTTATAATCTTAAAAAAAATGTTAATTTTTTACTCTGTTGTTTCCTTATGGGGAATTAGGGATTCCTTATTACGCTAGCATAAATCCGCCTGTTTCAATGTCGAAATTTTACAAAGGAAAACTGGTTATAATTGTTGAAAAAGGCAAATTAGTTCATTTTCCTTGTCATTTGCACTTAATCGTGATGCCTTAACCATTTGCCTTAGTGTGTGGAAAAGCCTCATTGAACACTCGGAAAGGCAGCAGGTATCCCACTTCTCGTCTAATTAATCGAAGAATCTTTTAGATGATATAAATGAAACTTTATCAGTATCATGTGCTAAAAAACAACTTCTTTGCAGTGCAGCCTAGTCAAAAGCCATAAAAATGCTTGGAACACCTGTGTGCGATGAACTGCGCGGTTACTTAGACGTCAAAGTTCCTTCTGTTTCAAGAAAGAAAGGATTACTGATAAGTTGGAAGGTAAGGACTATCTATCATCTATGGATGAATATTCTGAACTATACTAATGCGTCTATTCTTTACTTACGCGTCCTTTGAAATTTTATCTTAGGCATGGAGAAGACGTTGGCTGGTGGTACGACGATTTTTGGTCTCATCGCCTCTTGCCATGGATGAAGGGGCCATTCTTGGACGAAGAATTGAACTGAAGCTAACTGGAGATGATAGTGGCAACTCCGCTGCTCCTTGTCCAATAGTGGTTGTCGAAGAATGGCAGGAAGATGCATTGGTCTGTCCGACAAAGTCACGGTAAGAGTCAAACAAGAAATCGGAGACTATTCCCAAAGAAAATCACGAGAAATTCATTGCATCCAGAATAGAATGGGAACAGATTATCATTCATACTTTGTGGAATATCCGTTGTAGGCTAATATCCCTTTCTACTACCTATCTTTAATGTAAAATTGATAATTTTCAATTACATTATGCAATTACTGGTGGATTGGATATATTTAAGCTAGTTACATTTCGCTCTTTCTCTTTTAGATAAGTTACTTGGGACAGTGCATCTGAATGATTTAATATTCTTGCAATTAAAATTCTTTTTAGATCTCACCCGTATGCCTTTGGCCTCTTCCCTCAGCCCGGTTGCGATCCAGTTCTTTTCCTTTCTGGACGCACGGCTGAGGAATCTCGACGATGGCTGGCTAGTATTCGGTCTTTACTAGTGCCACCTTACAGACCTTGTGGCTACAGGCTCTCTTCAATTTCAAGTAGTACTGGAGAAGATGTTGATGGTAAGAAGAATCGTTAACTGGCTGTTAACAGAACTTTCCGAATCTAAAACGGGATCCTTGAACGTCTTCTAGTGATTATTATAATGAAAATAATATATTGCTTCATTGATCTTTTGGTACTGGATAGAGGAAAGTGTATCTTATAAATAATTTCTCTGTTTGTCTCTGTTAATCTACGTCTTCAGATTATAGGTCTGCATGGTCCGGGTAAGCAAGCGGTCTATCGGGCTCGGCCCGGGCTTGGGCCCACGGAAAATTCGGGAAGGAGAGAATTATTCGTTCTAAAGAGCGTTAGTTTCTTGCATAGCGGCAAAAGCCTCTTAAAGTTGTTACGCAATGCTTCAACAAAATGCTCGGTCTTCGTGAAGGGTTAAAAAAATGTATTTGTTCACAATTCACAACAATTTATTGCTGGGCGATTTCTGGAAAGTTCGGGCTTGAGAACGAAACGTTTGGGCCGGGTCGGGCTCAGGCTCAACGACGAACGGGCCGGACTCGGGCTGAAATTTTCGGCCAATGCAGACCTCTACTACATATATGTAAAATGCCTTTTGGGATATGCCAGGACTGGCTGGCTGCAATAGACTTTTCTCCTGCATTTATTCTCTAAAATTCAAGCATGTGAATCATGCGTTTTCGCATTGATTAGTTAATGATAGGGTTGAGGATCCAACAAGCATTTGAGCAAATGACTTTTAGAGAGTAGCTTGTTTCAGATACAGAAAAAAGGCTAAAGGAATTACTAAATCTGAATTCCAGAAGGGTTAATCTTTCATAATAGATGCATCCTTTTTCCTCCAATCAGATATAGCCCAGGTACACGCCACATTACTGTCAAATTCTTTTGCATATAAAAAGTACAGATCTGGGTGATTGGTAAATTTCCTGTCCCATGATATTCATCTTACTATCTTAGTCAGGTGCTTGTTAGAATTTTAGGCATTTGCAAGTTTGTATAAAAATAGCTTGTAAGAAACCCTAGAGAGGGCTGATAAGGTGTTCCAAGTCTACAGCATCAGAGCCCTCAGTTCATTATTGGTCGTGAGGTTACACAGGATCCTAAAATATGAGTTATTCATATACCAAAAACCTAAGTCTTCATTGGATTTTCTCTCTATGCTCCTACCTAAGATATTAATTTGAAATTCATTTGATCAAGTGTAACTTAGTGTAACTCAACACACATGTTGAAAGAAAGAATGTGTAGTAATTTCCACAGCAGGTTTATTCAGACCTGAAGAAATAAACCTGTTAACAAAACGTCAGACAATTACGGACATTCTGCAAAAAGTATACTTTCTTTCAACATTTTGGAAGTTATATTAGTCCCCATTTTTCAGTTCTCGAAAGTTTTGAAATTAAACTGAAAATGAAATTTAATTTAATAATGAAGAAGGACGTGAACGGGAAATATTGTTAATTTAGGGTTTTGGCAATTTCACTAACCGTCAGCAATGTAGCAGTTCTTAGCTCAAGATATTTGGCTGCAGTGGTGGAGAGGTTACTTGTTAGCCCTCCAATGCCAAGGTATCGGGTTCAAATCCCACCTAGTCTGATTTTTCTGGCTAGGGAATGGTTGTGTGTGTTTGTGTATAGTAATAATTATTGAAATGAATGTAATTGGGATCTTCCTGTTTCCATTAGAGAAGTAATTATTATTATATATAACATATATAATACATACTTTATACTGTTTCTCTTATTTCAACTAATTGCTTCTCTTTATTCAATGGATTGAAAACAGACCATGGAAATGCAGATAATAAATATAAAGAATAGCTTATCTAGTTAGTAAAACTGTCAACTCTTGCTCTCCATTGTCAAGAAATATCAAATATAGATATTTTTAAAGATTGTAATTACTGTATTATCTAATAAATGTGTATGAATAGTCTTATTTTTGAAAATAATTTAATGTCAGAAATATCAGTTTAAGATATTTTGCCCATAAGTTGTAGGATTTAAATTAGTGTATAATTCATCACTCAGGAATTAACTTCAGAGTTGTAGACAGGGAGTGTATTGTCATATTTTAAATCTTAATAAGAAGATACTGTTAATGATTCATAGCGTAATACTAATATTATCAGTTAAAAACTACATTCAATAATACTTGCAGATAAAAGAGGTGGTGGTGCCTAAATATTGCTGTTTTCGTTTACAATTGTGTTTATAAGAGTATTAATGCCTAGAACAAAATCTCTTGATGATAAAATATCAGAATTATTTCAAATTTTCTCTAGGGGGTAAATGCATACTTAAATTTTTAGACCAAATGTAATTTTAATATAACCCTGATAATCAGAAAATATAACTAAAATATTTCTTCAAAATGAATGGTAAAACTTTTTATATTCATGAATTCAGTATGAATAAACCACATTAAAATCTATTCACATCTTTCAACAGGACCATTCCACCATAGTTCACCTTTATCTTCATCACCAGAAACTTACCAAAGCAGATGCATACCTAGATCACGACATGTATGCTTCCCTCCACTTCCACCATTACCTTCACGGTGCAGATTGCGCAGGCGTTCATCCTTGGAATCCCTAACTGCACCAGTTTTCCTAATGGATCGAAGGCGAAGCTTAAGTGACAGTGAATTACCTAATAGCACGATTTCTGATCGCCATCATCACAGGCGAAAATGCCAAACTATTTCATCGAAAGGTCAGTGTTACCTGGGCGTTAATCCTTTGAGACTTTCATTGTAAACCCATAATTAAGAAATGCCATTGATCATGGATTTTAAAAATACAGAAGAATTTTTATATTTTCATTTCTTGAGTTAAATATTTAGTTTTCCCCTTTTTCAATAAGTATTCTTTTTTATTCTGATAAATATCTTTACTTTAATGAAAAATTGACTGGATTTGATAGACTGAACCATTTCAAAGTTATTAATCCTCATCAATACATTCTCTTAATCTTCAGTAGCCACTAGTGTTGATACATCAAGAAATGATTATCTGATGGAGGACGATGATCAACACATTTACGCTGGTATTGGCGATTCAGGAGTCTGTTCTTCATTGTCTAATGTCTCAAGGAGTTTCCTATCCTCTTCATCTTCATCCTCTTGTTCCTCGTCACCTGGTTTATATGCATATGCATCACCTTCCTCAAGTGGATTCACGTCGTATATAAGAGGAAATGAGTTAGAAGAATTACCAGCTGAGATCAGCATACAAGTACCATCAAAGGGAGATGATCCCTCTTTGCTGACTGGAAAGGTATGTTTTTACAATTTGCTCAAATAACAATTAGAAAAGTCAAGCTGAATTCTGAATGACTTGCTCAGATATTGTATGTCATGAAAGTAATCTAACCCTTAGATGACAATCTTAAGTATTTCTGATCTGTGTTCTGGGAAATATTCAGAAGAATTTTCAAGGGAAAATATTCCCAAAGAATTCTATAAATCATTATTTGAATTTAAGAGCTGATGAAGTATCTATTCCACTGAAATTTGTCCTGTAAAAATTCAATTAAGAGACCATTTAAGAATAAATGAATAATTTCTGTAATTGTTTCACAAGCTAAGTATAACATTTTAATGCACATGTTACTTTTCCATCTCTAAATCCTGTTATGGTAATATTATAGGTAGCAAGCAGCCTAGTGACAGCTGGTATAGGGTTGATGCTCTCTACCCCTGTACATTTGGATGGAGTTTCCGATCTACACAATGCTACCTTCCAAAGAGAGAATACAAATGCTGAGGACGAGTCATCAAGACTTTTCAGAGGAAATAACCAAGAGGAAGAGGCTGATATGGACAGACGTGAATCTATTGCTTCTGGAATATATGAAGAGATTCAGGAAGATGAACAATCTTTGGACAAGTCAAAGACATCTCTTCCAGCGCCTAGCACCCAAACAGAGAGTAGCCAAGCTGTTTCACCACCACCTCTCCCTCCTCGAAGTCCTTCTCAATGTTTACATCTATTGAATGGAAGGCAGAGAGAACTGGCCTGGTTCCTTGGAGTACACAGGTAAGTCTTTAAGAAATGCAGCTATTTTGTATTTTGATTTTTTCCTCAAAATTATTAACTTTTTGTGAGATGTCACATCTATGAGTAAAATTGCCTCCCTTATAGTAGAGAGTAAGAAATTAAGAGAAATTTATGAGTGTCAGGTAAACACCTCCATTTACAATGCAACGTTTACTTCTAAAGGATTCATCAATTGAATACCATTCCAAGTCATAATTCACATGGTCTTGAACAAGGTCTTCTACTTTCTTATGCTCTACCAATTGAGCTTCCTTGTCTCAAAAGCTTACCAAAAACTGGAGGGTGAAGGCATAGTAGCTCAATTGGTAGAGCAAAAAATGGAAGATAAATGCTTGAGAGCCAAACATGTTTGACTTTTTCACTTTTGTTTGTTCCTTTGATATAATTAATCAGCAAACATACTTTTTTAGTCAGCAATAATAATAACTTTTACATTTTACAAAAATTTACAATTTTATTTTATTTTACACAATCAGCAACAGTTGCCCAGCCTCTGATGTGGAAGATGATGAACCCAGTAGAGAGAGCAGTCCTGTAAATGGACAAGACAGTGATGATGCTATAATGACACGAAGAAAAATTTCAGAACCCTCAGGTACCACTCCTGTTCGAGATCAAACAAGGACAGCAACAATTAGTTACTCCAGAAGGAGAAGGAAGAATTTGGAATCGTTTTTAGGAGTGATGGAGTTTGGTTCAAAAGCTAAAGAAATAAACAAGACTGGTGTGAATGTCTTAAACAAATCGCTTGGAGCTTTAGAAGTAGTATCTAGAAGTGAAAATGACTTCCCAAATAAGGAGAGAAAAATAAGGATGAGAACATACACTGAGATCTCTCGACGTAGATTGGACAATGTGAAGTTCCAGGAGTCACACAGAAGTAGTAGCGCTGGTGCTTTATTATCAGGAGATACTGTGACAGAGGTACCACAGATTGCAAGAGGAACTGATAAAAGTGAAGATTCTGTGCAATTGAAAGCCAAAGTGAAAATAGAAAAAGAAGTGGATGGATGGGAAAAATATGAATCTCAAGATAATGCAGTAAAAAATTTGCCAACAGTGAACTCTGAAAACACAGACTTTCCATTCTCTCTGTTTGATAGTGAGAAGATAGAGAGGTGTCATTCTTTTTCATGTTCTCCTCAAAGAAATAAAGCCGATGGCTCTGACAAAAGGGATCAGTCCCCTAAAAGCCCTCGCTCTATAGCAAAACGTCTTCAAATGATGAAGAAGCCAAATTTAATGAAGCTCATTCTAAAAGAGCAAACCAAACAGCAAGAACTTCCAAGTTTGAGAAATAAAACAAAGCAAGTGATAAACAGGTCATTAGAAACGCTGGGATGGCTTGGTTTGGCAACTAGTCACTACGAAGACAGCCGCTGCAATCTTGTAGTTGGTGGAAGTAGTTTTTACCGCAGTGCTACTTGCACTGGAGTAGATTTTCAGACTGAAAGACAAAATGTCCTAAGAAGGGGGGCAGCTGCTAAAGTTTATAAAGATGGAGGGAAAAAATACAGTGGAGAGAAATTGGACAGGCAAGAACTAGATACAAATACAACCATGGCATCTTGTTCCACAGAATCACCAATGGAAGAGAGATTGGAAATTTCAAGCTCAATAAACTTGCTAGAGGGCAGTGCAATATGCTCCTATCATAAATCTCAATTGAAAAAAATGGATCGTGGTATCGGCCAAACGTTGGAGGATATAGAAAGGCTAGCCAAGCAAGAGCTTATATGTGAACAGATTTGTAATCTGAAATTGGAAGATGACTCTCATTACATTCCAATGAGACCATTAAAGAAGGTAGGAGATGAAGTCTTTATTGGCTCAAAAGATTTGATAACTAAAAGTGAGAATGTAATGCCAGAAGAAGATTACATTTCAATGGAGGGAATCACAGCATCAACATGTAAAATAGACAAAAATTCTCATAGAGAATCATTTGACCCAGTTGAAGATTCAATAAACCCCTCAGCCTATTCGATTGATGCCGACATATACATGTCTATGGAGGGAAGAAAATCTACACAGGAGGAATTGGCCCAGAGGTGATTAGAAAAATAAAATTTTAAAAAGTATATTAAAGTTATCCAAATTCCTTGGGTGATGAAGTGCTCTATGCTTTCTGTCAAAAGAATTAATTATCAAATGCATGCAAACATGAGCTTTTCATTACGAAAAAGAGTATCACTGAAAGACTGATCATCTCCAAGAAATTTCCATGACAACTTCTGTGAGGTGCTTCTTCCTACGTGTACAACATTGAAGACTGTTATTTTTACCATCACTTAGATGAAATTTTTGTATAGAATGTTGTTAAACAAAACTATTAATATATTTGAACTTTACTTTGTTTCTATTATCAGAGAATATTCTATATAAATGTAAAAGTGAATTAAATATTTCTTGAATTAATAGACACATGCTGGCATTCTTTCTCTTTGTAAATATGTACATACTGTTTTAAAGAAAAAAGCAGCTGTTATGACTAAAATTTAAGTAAGAGCCAACATTTTTCAGAGTTAAATGGGCAAGATGTACATAAAGTTACTCGATAAATAATTTAAGTTAAAATAAAATTGTTGATACTAAACAAGAGATGTTTTTATTTACATCTAATGTACCATTGGTATTTCATGGATAAAGAAGCTACCTGTATGTATTTATTTCTGTATCTCTAGATCTCTATCAAAGGTTTTATTCATGAGTAATACATTTGATCCTAATTAAATATGTCCCCTTAACTTTAACATCTTTGAACATATATATTTTCAGGCAATCTAAAAAGCTGCCTAGGAGGGAAATTTGAGACAATTTCCTTATTAACTCTATTATAAAAATAAACTTATTTCCTTCATCCATTCCCCTATAAAACAGAATTAAAGATATAATTTTGTTACTAGATAAATGCAATAGGAATGTATATGTAAATAGAAGAAAAATGTAGCAGTTGTTTGAGCTTCATTGTCCACTGTGTTGGGAGATTCCCTGATTCTGCAAAGTCATTGGTTATCAATTAGTGTGCTGTAGCTCATTAGCATGTCCACAGTGCTCCATGTTAAATCAAAGAGTGACATAAGTTTCTATGTTGTAATATTTTTTTCATTTTAAAGGGAGATTATTATAATAATAACTGTTTTCTCATACTGAGGTTGAGAGTTTCTACTTGTTTTGAATTTACTGAAGACTAACAAACTTTAGTTTATCATGAGGAAATTTGAGTTGATGCATGATTGTGCTGTTTAAGAGAAAATTTTGGAAAGCTATGTACTAAGTGGTCACTCTCTGGATCTGCAAATGCTTTTGGGAGTACCCTCATATGGGATTGGTGATACATGGGGTCTTAAAGGGGGATTAAAATTGGGAATTCTGACACTACCACTGGAAATACCATCCAAAAGCATGTTTAGTCCATTGCAATTGATTAGGATAAAAAGTAAGGAAACACTTTGTGAAGAATCAAGTACAACTTTATTGAGATCATGATTCAATTGATAATCAGGCCAATGTAAACTTTTTCTATTGATGCAAATACTCTCCAACATATGAAAGCTAGCATGAAGTTAAGGAAGTACAATTTTAAATCTGCTTAAATTTAATAAAAATCTTCAAATTATTTCAAAACAGCCATCCTGAATGAAATGTATCTCATATTAAAAACAAAGTTCTTCCAGAATAAATTTTTGAGGTCAAACATGTTTAAGCTCTCCTTGACACAAGAAATTAAGATCTGAGGAAAACATTTTCAGCAAATTCTAAATGCTGTTATGATATTAGTCTGCTAATAAATATTGGTCATTGCATGCTTTACCAATCAAATTTAGCTTATTAACATTCAACTTCACTGATTAATTGATACACATTTGGTGCACATTTTTAAATCTCACTTTGCTCCAGCAACAGAGAAATACTTTAAGAACCATCCAGTCTACCAAACGAGGTGAATTTGCTAAAAATTCACTTAAGGGGTTTCATGGGGTATTGAAACATACAACCATAGCTTCCAAAAGTTGAATTTCCAAAATTGCAAATTTTCAGAACTAATTCTTTTAATGCTCAAAAGATAATCTGATATCGATCCTGTCTGTTCAAATATCTTTAGGTAGCACTGATTTAAGATGTTGTGGTAACAATACAATTGGAGTAAAATGACAATGTCTGCTCATAAACATTTCTCAGGATTTAAACCAGGTCAGGAAATGGATACATTTGGGTGTTTTGGCCACAAACTCTGCAGCCATTTTCAAGAATCTTCATTGAGAAAAGGTTGTGGCCAAAACACGAGTCTATCAACATTCTGACAAGGTTGAAATCCCAAGAGGAACTTTTGAAAATATTCAACTGAGAAAGCAATATACCTTTTATGTCTTGCATAATATGATTCCATATTAAGATACATTAATCAGGGAATAGAACTCATTACTATATTATTAGACTGTATTTAAAGATTCTTCATAAGGTATAGTGACTATGAGTAATTCTTTGATATGGATTTTGAAACTTAATACTATTAGGAAAAAATTGATGGAAAACAAATTGACTAAATAAGTTAGATGAAATGCATAATCTAATTTATATAATCACTTTTCAAAAATTAAAATATAAAAAGTATCATAAAACAATAATAGATATTTTTGCACATCCCTATTTAATAAATTTTTACAGCTGATTTCTTCATCACAACTCAAAAATGATTTCATATGACTTCAATGGTAATATTTGCTTAAATAAATGTTTTGGAACATTGCCTTCACATGGCAAGAAAGTAATATTTTATGCCATGAAAACAGAGGAGAGTTATGAAGTACCTTGGTAATGATTTGTCCCTTTCCACACAAGGAGAAAGAATTTATCAGAAAAATCTTCCTGAGCAGTTAAACCCATAAATTCTTTCAAATGTTCGACCGTTATTTCATGTGTTCATCTTAGACACTCTGGAAAATTAAGTAGCTTCCTTACTCTCCACTATCAATTCCATCTTCCTTCAAGGAAATCAAAATTGAGGTGGGTGTAATGTGCTAGCCTTGAAGCCATTGACCAGTATGTTATGAAGAACAATTGAATTGTAAACAATGTAATATCATAACCATAACACTGTAGACCTGATGGTTATTTTATAGTTATAGTTTTAAAAGAAATACATTTCATAAACATTCTCATAAAACCATCAAACACTTGATTGTAATAACAAAGTTTCTGGCTGCATTAATTTCTGACAACAATCTAGAGCATCAATGATCTTTTTGAATATCAGTTATATTCAAAAAGTACTAGAACTCTTACTGAAACACCTGCCCTAGTTGCTTTCCAAAAGCAATGCTTGAAACCACAATGTTTAACCAGCGTTTTTTCTTTCACAGTGTTGAAGCATGCTTTAAATAAAGCCACAATATACAGGGAACCCAGACTCTTCAAATAAACTAAATAAAACCTTTAAAACCACTTGCTTCTTTTTCATTCCAGATAAATAATCTAAAGCCATTTAATCACACTTTGGCTGGGCTAAAGCCTTAATTTTACCACATCAGCAGCACTTTCACAGCAGTAATCACCTCTCGGAAAAGAGAGAAACATAGTCACGCACACCAATTCGAAAGGCTTCTCGATCCCTTAAATACATTTCTGCTGCGGGAATATTAAGTGGATCATCGAAATTCAGAAGATCCTGAAAAAGAGAAAAGAATTGTTAGAGATAATTTTCGTGAGAATTCAAAAATTAGGTGATAAAATGATTGCAATAAACGTAAACAACTGTCACCTAATGTTTCATTATCAAATTCATAGCAAACAATCCTTTTTAAAATTAACATTTGAAGGTAAAATGACGATTCACACTTCAAAAACTTAATTTTCTGTGACAGCACAAATTTCATCGAAAAAAATTAACGCTACTAAAATCAGATAACAGGAGCCTTCTTTTTCATAATAGATGCAGAGGACAACGGAGAAGAAAACCTCACTTAGAATAAAAATTTACCCATGTGCCAAGGAGAACTTATGGATAAGGGAATTTATAAAATTTTAAATACATAAAATTTTGAGTCACAACAAAAAACCAGCATTATTATGACACAGTCAGTATGTTTAATGTGTTCATGCATCCCATTGTGTTAATAAATATATGTATAACAACATCTATGTACCTGAGAGAATTAGTGAAAAGCTCTCAGCAAATGAAAAATTTTTATGGCATTAAGCTACATAAGTACTCACAGTGAAGAGAGAATTAAGACCCCAGACAACGTCTTTCAGTCTACGAGTGGGGGCCCAACCCATTCCATCCACTGACGATGCGCGAAGTAGACTCAGACAAACGTCTCCATCTTCACTAATATTTGGATGCCACAATTTTGTTAAGCACCTAACTTGAGGGGGCTTGAGCAAAAATTGATACATATTAAAAACACTGGCAAAGAAATCAACAGAAGTTAAAAAATTGTATAAGATTTAATTTACATGTTTACATATATTTTTTCCATAAATTGGTCACAGATAATAAAAATCTTTCTTGGCCTTAAAGGACACTTAGAAATATCCACTAAATTTAATTCAAACCTCTGAAAGAATAATTATGCAAGCAATGAAAGGAGATCAAATTAAATATTTAAAGTCCATCATTCAATTTATAATTATAACTAAACCAGATAATAGTATACATACCGCCATATTATACTCTTCGGTCACAAATATGTGGAAACGAAACCGTCCCCCATGCCAATATCCTTCATCTGGAGTCACATACAGGTAAAAATCATACAAAGCGTGAGGATCTGGAAAATTGGTCTGACATGTTGGAGGTAGGTTGCTTTCCATTTCTTGCACCTTAATGAGAATTTTTTAAGGATTTAATTTAGCTTCTGAGAGATAACATGAAAAAGGGATATTAATTATGCCGAAGTCTGTTTATCAATACTCCTTCACGTTCACTGACAAAGCATTCTCATCCATTACTTTAAGAAATATACAACGAATACTTCATTATAGCAAAATACGATTAGGTAAATTTCTAGAAAATTATCTACGATTAAACCATATTAGATGGTTTCAAATTCCATTGATACTTCATCATTAATTTGAAAACAAAACATAACAAGGTGAATTTCACTAAAATTTCAATCTTAAATTGGACTAAAGTAATAAGACATCAAATAATAATGACTTCCATTAGATATAGATGAATAAAGTACATAGATTTATATGTATACATTAGTAAAGCTGCCACTGAACTTAAAATATAGGCATTGGCCAGCAAATAAAGAAGAATTATAAAAATTAGGCATAACTAAGAAAAGCCTTGATAGATGTCAAGGAAAACGACTGGCAGAGTTGACTTAACAAGATATTACTTAAGTCTGGAGGCAAAGTTGAATAAATACAGTTCAGACTAAAAAAAGAGTATTCTTAAGTTGATATGCTTCATAACCTGCATTTTTCTTAACATAAAAGACATCATAATAAATACCTCTCTAATCAAAAGCTTGTCTCGAACAGAAATTCTCTTCGCAGGTTCAGGAAGGTTAGATGTACTTCGTTGTTCATCAGTTTTTTTCTTGAGTTTCCTGGTCAACGTTATCATTTTAAATAGCTAAGAAAAATTTAGATGAATATTAAATTTGCAAACTATGAAAAAATGGAAAGTAGTTGTCAAGGGAATAAGGTAAGGACATTCACAAAGGAAATGCCTACCACTTCGTCACCACCAACGTCCGCAGGAAATATTAACCATGAATCTTAATGTTTATTAAATGAAGTACCTTCGCACCTCAAAGGTGAGACGAACGCTTACATATCGCAGCAAATTACTTCGCTTCTGGAACTCTCCCTTGTTTATTATAAGGATTACAAAATATAGAAAATACAGCGAGATTGATAACTCAGAGCGAGCAGCGCTCTCTGACAATCAAATTTGGAACTTGATAGAAGAAGTGTACAGCAGCGCCACTACCTCGTACGCAGCTTGGTAACGTCGAGCTATATCAAGGATGTTATCTATTGTTATGAAAACTGTCATTTAAATTTACCCTTCTATAATTTTTATAAGGTGTTAGAGAAACAAAGAAACTTGAGGATCTAACTTTTTTAATTCAAATTTTTTCTCAAGAAATAACCTCTAAGTCATTCAAATTATTAATGACCGTTGCTTCCATATAGTTGTTAGCTATTCTTTACAGTAGGCAATTTACGATCGCTATTGTATTTTATATTTCGCTGGATTTAACAACTTATATATGACATCAAGTTCAAAGTTTTCCATCAAACACTTTCAAAATTCCCTCGGTGCACATTCGAAGATGTCATTTGAAACGATTAAGTTACTTGTTAGTGATAGTAGTGATATTAGTAAATAAGCTTGTATCGTGTAAACTATCAAAAAATATTACAATTAAAGAAATACCACATTGATCATGTGATAGAAGAGGTTAATCATTATTTAATGTATCTAACTTAAAAAAACAGCATATTTTTTCATTGCGTACGGTTTGGTTCACTTGTTTAGCTTACTTGCAATCCTTGCAATCGGCTTGGAATGCGACAGTTTTCATGCGATATAATTTATTAGTTTCTTGGTGATATACGGTGTGAATTCTTTGTTGTTTGTTTAAATAGTACTTATATTAGTTTATTGGAAGAATGGCAGAGGTTGACTGGCCATGGCAGTATGACTTCCCTCCGTTTTTTACGTGAGTTTATTTGAGATGATTTCAAAGCCAATTTAAATTTATTAATTTCATTAAGTACACATTTTAATTGCGTTTAATTAATATAAAATTATGGTAAAGTATTCCCTTGATGTTTTAAAAAATCTTATATACTTTTAGTTGGAGGTAAGATTGAAAATAACATATAGCAATATTCCAATCAATCTCGAAACTTCTTTTCTGTAATGAATCTCTCCGTTGCTTACTGTTTGACCTATAATTGTGAACTATTCTATCGTTATCACCTGGAGTAATTATTTGTTTTTTTGCCACCTGTAGAGAGATAGAGCCATGCTAATTTTAATTTCTCCTCCAGTATTCAACCGCATCTAGAAACCCAAAACAAGCAGATAAAGGCGTGGCATAGTTTGATACTTGATTATTTTAAGAACACAAAAAGTTATGTACTGGATGTGAGAGAATCTCAGAATTCTCCATTGTTCAACAATGCAAAAATAAACCGTATCCTTTTAATAATTTATCCGAAGTTTTGTGCTTTTAATCATATTAATGGATAAGGACATTGTCTCTCTGAAGATGAAAGTTGCAATGTAGATTTGTATTTAGTTTTCATTTAAGGTATTCAGCCAAACCATGCATTTGGTATTTGATACTTTAAAATATTTCGTATCTCTTTCTATTCCTATATATGTGTGTTTTTCCCTTGACTAATTGCTAAGGTAAGCTTTCTCAAGAAGGAATTTTGAAGATTCTTGAGAGCTTGGCACTATCTGGACATGCAGAACCCGTTGACAAGTCAAAAAATAGGTGAGAATTTAAATTGTAAAGATTTAAAATTTTTATGATTTCTGGATGAATATCACCATAAAGTCTAATCTCATAAGGTTTTTTGACAGCACAATTTTTATCTTCCGAAGTACTTATGACAGTTATTGAGACATCTAATCAATTACAGTTAGCCATACTCCTTATTTTCTTGAATATGTCTACTTCTTATCATGAATGCCTGTTTATTTCCCTCTATTTCTTAATTTTGTAATTAATACATTTTTAGTTGTACTTGGTAACCTCTACGGAGTACATCCATTCAATATTTTATTAATTTACTGGTATTATTTCAGTTAATATAGCCTCACTTGAGTTTACCTAATGAAAATTAAATTAGTATTGATGGTTTGGCATGTTTTTCATGCTTTCTTTGCCTCATACTCCTGTTGACATTTTGTATATAGTCGTTAGATATTAATCATTTCAAAACACGACGTATTAGAAAAGAATATCTTGTATATTTCAGATCTTTGCTAGTAAAATTAAGGAAATTCTGTGGTATAAGTATTTGTATAACCTTGTGTCAACACTGAAACTGCCAAGGATCGAAAACACGTTGAAGTTTAACTCAGTATAATTATTACTAATTCCAGGATTTTTCTTTGAAGACATCAATGTAAAAAATGTGTCCATTCCATCCTTTCATACTTTACTTTTTCCAAGCATCTTACTTATTTTTAAGATCTGTTGCTGCAGAATTTATAGTGGTTAGGGTGAATTACTGAAATTAAGACTTACAGGAGCGGATGATATAAACCAAAGTTGTGATCTAAGATTTTGGAGTTATTTTCTTTGCTAAGAATAAAAATATACTCAGTAAAATCCTGTTACTTTTTTCTGCCATTCTGTTTTTTATTATCATTTGATTCTGTTAAACTTTCAATTATATAAATCAGGCTTATCCGTCATTTTTGATGCTGTAGACATTCAGTTAAAAGCAAGAAAAAGGAAAATTTGTAAGTAAGGTTCTGATGTAAAAATCGGAGATGTGATTTTTTTTCTTTATTGTTCTTTCAAAAGCTCTCAAGTTACTCTTATTATGCAGTATTGTCAATCATATGATTAAACTGAGTTTTGAAGGAATCGCGACTCTCCATTAACACTTGATTTTTACGCAATCTTTATTAGTTTTTATTGATACGTCTTAAAAAATTAAGGCGAATCTGTATATATTTATAGGTATTTATCAACAATATTGTAAAATAAATTGCAATGTTTTTTCAATGAAATTCTTTTCAAATATGGCTTAGATTTATTATGTGTATTTCATTCATGTAAACTTACACCGAGCTTTTACTGTAATTACTTTTGTTTTTTTAAATATGAGTACATAAGTATAAGGATATAAGTTTCTAGAGCGGTTATCTAATGCAATTCGATCGTCATTGAAATAACTCCATTGTTTTTACTTATGCATTGTTTATTATAGCTCATGTATCTTTTAATCTATGTTATTTATCCACAAAAAATCAAATGATAAATTTGATTGATGGTTAAGTTCTTATGTAATGTATTATGTTTATGTAAATTATATTGGCGGCGTCAATGACCGTCTCTTTAATCCTGGCATTTAAGCTCCAAGGCATGAGTTTAATTCTAGTTAGTAAAGTGCATCATGGCACAATAAACACGTTAGAATGCAAATTGTGAATAACTTCACTTTTCACTATGACTAACATCCATAAAATTGCAAAATAATAGGAGGTACCTCTTCTTACCATTTAAATTGAAGTTTTATCTTTTTACAACAGGTGGTACATATATTGGCATACGCCGGAGGAATGGGCTTCGATGATTTACGAGTGGGTTCAAAGCAACGGAATGGTGAACACTGTTTGCACCCTGTACGAGTTAGTCTCCGGAGATAATACTGTGGGAGAAGGTATTAATTTTTCTTTGTTTTTTTATGGGTGAAATTTATTATATTTCATGTCAACTCAGTATGCTATCTATTCATTTGCAGAATTCTATGAATTGGATATGGATCTTCTCTTGAAAGCATTGAGAACGCTGGAGCATAAGAAGAAGGCTGAAATAATTATGTTTGATGGACACGAAGGCGTAAAATTCTTGTAGTGACATTTGT
The DNA here is from genome assembly GCA_947579665.1 of Sympetrum striolatum. Lineage (NCBI taxonomy): Eukaryota > Metazoa > Arthropoda > Insecta > Odonata > Libellulidae > Sympetrum > Sympetrum striolatum. Next base: position 89,790,057 of record OX388341.1, read on the forward strand.
GTGGTGCGCACTGCATTTGTTTCGTCTTGGCGCCCATGCTACATCGCCGACATTGGATGTGTTGTAGATAAGGACTACGGAACTTGTTTCATTTAGTGCTATCGTGAATGCTTACGTGTGTGTATTTGTGGAAAATCGATGAAGCCTATGGAAAGTTTGTAATACCTGTGTAAGTATTTGTAATGAGAAATGAATTGTGTTGCGCTTTTCGATGTGTGGTTCATACTTAGTCGGTAATGAATTAACATAACGTTGAGTTTATTACTAAATCATAAAATGTAGTTATTGGAGTGAAAACACTATTAGCTAATTATGCCAGCTACAGCTTTTGGTCCGTCTTTTTATGCATTGCGAAACCGTATTTCATTACTCTCGCTGATCTTGTGTTAATTTAATTGAGTGGGCTTGCGTCACGTTCACGACCTTACTCGAGGGAATAGAGCTATCAGGTTCCGTAATTCTTGATAAATTTTTCGCGTGATACCATTAGGTATCGATTGCGTTCTGTAGAAAAATATTTTTCCTTTATTCTGTTGGAAGGTGATAGTATGTTTTTCATAGACAGTTTGTCCGAGTAGAAGCCTTGTAACAATACTATCTCACAACTGAAAATACTCTTGTTGAGAAAGGTTACCGGTAGCTATCACCACGATTCCTTTGACTTTCATTTGTCAGAAAACATTTGGTTACTCTGTACTTCAGTTAAGGAATTTAAGAGCCATGTCATCATTTGGAGACTGTGCAGAAGCTTCACAATTCGACCCGGGTAAAGGACCAAGGCCCTTAATACTATGTGGTCCGTCAGGATCTGGGAAATCCACTCTACTTCGTCGTTTACTGGCAGAGTTTGACTCTGCTTTCGGATTCTCTGTGTCTCATACAACTCGAAAACCAAGGGAAGGAGAGGTTGATGGGCGAGATTATCACTTTGTCAAAGATCCTGAGGAAATGAAGGCTGCTATTGCTAGAGGCGAATTCATAGAGTCTGCCGTTTTTTCTGGCAATATGTATGGAACTAGGTATGTGCGCTTGCATGCTAGAAACCTTTTCTTATGTCTTTTAGATAGTACTGGTCGGTTTGAAATCAGTCTATTAATCCACATTTCTACTTAAAATTTAGCAAATCATCTGTTGATGCTGTTCGTAATAAGGGAAAGATATGCGTTCTTGACATAGATGTTCAAGGAGTACAACAAGTTCGTCAACAAAATCTACAACCTCCGCCTCTGCTGGTGTTCATACGACCCCCTTCACTCGAAGTTCTGGAAGAAAGACTTCGGTCACGAGCTACAGAAACGGAGGAAAGTTTATCACGTCGGCTCGATACTGCTCGTGTTGAGCTGGATTATGGTTTGTCATTAATCAATTATAACTTAATTTCGACCAATTGCATTGCTTGCATCATTTTGATATGTTTTTCTAGCAAGTCCGGTTTTTAACTAATTTTAGCAAAATGTAAATGCGTTTCTGTTTTGGTAAGCAAAACGTCAAAATTTTGAATGTTTTGTGCTTTCTTTTTTCAGGAGAGAAACCTGGTAACTTTGATCTGGTTTTGATAAATGATGCAATTGACAAGGCTTATGAGGAGCTGAGGGCTTTCATTTTGCCAGAAATTCAAAAGATGAAGAGTGAAAATGCTGACCCTACTGCAGATCTTGGAAATTAGAGCCATTATATAATTTGCTTTCAAAGGCAACTTGTTGTAGTCATGTTATTTGTTGACATTCCTATTATTGGGTAGGAGAATTATTTGAAATTTTTATTTTGGGTGTCTCTTAGGCATTAGAATTGCAATAGTTGTAAACATTTTTTGCCAAATTTTGTTAAGCTGCTAAAATTGAAATGTTATGAGATGCTTTTTAAGAGATTTGGTAGATCAAGAACATGTTCTTGAGTAAGAATGTTTCTTTCTTTGGAAAGAAGTTTGCTTGTTTGCATTTTTCAATAACATATCTGGCTTCAGGAGAAGTCTCCATGGCTAAACTATTTGTTCCTGAGAAGAATATCACTCACTGAAATTGTCCCTATTGGGTATCTCAATGAGCTATCAAAATAGTCGTTAGTATGCCTTCAATTAACCACATGAAATTTAAACTGTAATTAATGTAAATGAATCGTGTGCATTAACCTATCAGTATTATAGAAAGAACAGTGCCAGTTTTAATTCTAGAGGCATAATGTTGAGAATGAACTGTGGCGAATTAATTGTATCAAATATTTATTCTGAGTAACTCAATTTTTTGAGCATTTCACACAAGCATTTTATTTTGATACTATTATTGTCTTTCAGACTAAATTTCATTATAATGCTGTGAAAAGCTTTAATGTTTTTATGCTGCTTGTTGTAAAGAAATTGCAATTTTTGAATGTCTTCAATCCTTTTTACTTGCATTATTATCAGATCTCAAGTGTAATTTGTTTACAGCTTGAAATATATTTTGCATTTTCGTCCTCTTAATCACTTATTGTTGTTCCCAAAAAGATTTTATCTGAAAAAAAAAACTTACTGACAAAGTCGAATGATATAACTTGTTCAAATTCTACAAATAGTTATTTTTTTCCCCTAAGTTTTATCATTTGAAGTTGTCATTAAAAGTGTTTAATGTGAAATTCCACCAAGCATAACTGTGAGTGATGTAAATAAAGGCAAAGAAAAATATATCTTAAAGTATCAATATCTCACTCGTGTACTTGCTAGGATTTTACAGGATTAGGAGATTAATTTTCAGCCATATGTGGTAACATAAATATGCTGAACAAAGAGGAATCTTTGTCAATTGAATAACAGAAGTATAAAATATATTTTTCTTTTGAATTACATTATAATTCCAAATGTTAGTAACACCAAAAACTTTTCCTAGATAGTTGAGGCTAAAAAAAATTATTGGTCCATACTCAGTTCCAGTTTTTGTATGCAGATGAAATAAATCTCGTGAATCAAGATGAAAATAAATGTCATGCATTGTATTTCCAATGCTGACAAAATATTGCTATATCCTTTTGCCTTAGTGCATTGACAACAACCATGTGAATAAAATATCTCACATTTGACATTTGAATATTCCACATAAGAGTTTTACCTGCAATACTGTATAAAAAAGTTGTATAGAGAATTATAATTAACTTATTTCAAATTTGAAAAACAATATTCCTCTGATGGAATTATACCTGTCAAAATTTATTTTGTTTAACCCATGTGATTTGCAAGTACATTCAATGGTAATCTTTTTCATAAACAAAAATTTTGCAGTATTTTATTACTTTACTAAAGTTAGAATTTCCTTGGAAAAAAAATTGCTCATCACACATTACAATAAAATGCCAGTTTAAATTTTGTCCAGGGTCTAAATAGATTCCCATTACTGAAAGCCACTCAAGTGCTTTACATTCAAGGTGGATATCTGGTGCCAGGTTTAGATCTAACAGAAGGGATGAATCTGAATGTAAGAACTTAATCTCTACCAGATAATGGTATTCTTTGAGATAAAGAATGGACTCACCATTTGGGGTTTAGCTTCTACATGTGGGTCAGACTAATACAAATGGGTCTGAATGGCTTTTTGAATACATGGCTGAAACATCTCCAAATTTATTAAATAAAAGATAATAGTTTGATATATGTGATGAAGGTTGTTCCTAATAATGATTCCCTCCAAAGCAATTCAGTACTACAATAAAATAGGGAACTTGAGAAAGTATCGGTGCGTGTGTATAGGTAGGTCTGTTACAAATTCTTTCCGAAGGTAAACCCCTATTTAAATTTAAAATAAATTCACTTTGACATTAGAGTTGAATAAGCTTCTGTAATTTTATGTGTAACACCAAATATCACACAAAAGATTTTATGGCTAGGGTAAAATCAAGATGGAAAATATATAACTATTGATACAATACCATGGTGAATGTTGAGAAAGTTGAACTCACAAAGGTTACTCATTGAATCCAAATTATATTTAAACTGCTTTGATTTATTTTATTAATCTGCTATGTATATAACCATATTTTACTTACCTAAAAGGTTGACAAAAGAAAAACTCCATGCCTAAACCAAAATTTTCACCAAGTTCATTAGACTGTACAGCTAACAAGCTTACCTGTATGCAACAAAGCCTGGAATTCCCTTTTTCAATTAACGCATCTTCTGCTATTACTTTCCAATGATTATATATACAACAGAATGAAAAGGTATTTCTCATCTTTAAAGGGGAATGAAGGTAGGCACCCACTCGTCAGTATCTCACATAGGCATTGTCACTCTGCTTATAGGGCCATTTCCATTGATGTCCTTTGCCTTCTATGAAGTTCAGTTCACTTTCTGATCTTCTCAAGAAAACATACGTTGCCTTGAACATACTGCTTAACTTGTATTTTTTTACATTGAAATAAATTATAAAAATTATCTTAATTCTGACTCATACTGTACATAATAGTGTATATCAGTTTTATTCATTTTAAGGTATGGCATTGAGACAATTTTCAGTGGACTTCAGGTTCTTTAAAGATAAGAAAGAAGTTGAATGAATAAGATATCTTGATGACCAAATTCAGTATCTTTATCACACAAATTTGGTTCCATTTCAATATCCTGGTGAACTGTGGGATATTTTATGCTGTATATTAATGACTCAGAAGTTTTGATTAAGTTTGATACTCTTACTGCCAATGGACTTTGGCTACCAATTATGAGACATTAAGTAAGATTAAGTTTTTGATATCCTGCCCCATTGAGCTCAAATATGAGATTCTTTATTCTCTTATGTATAAAATGACTTATATTTAATCATACATCTACTTTTCCTGTTGAGAATGAACTGCTACTCAGCTAGTTACTAATAAACAAGCTACTAACCACAATAGTTGTGATTATGTTTTTTGAATTGAGTTGAAATTTTATTTTTAAAAGTAAAAATAAAATTAATTTTATCATGTTGTGATTAGGCCAACCCTATATGTTATAATTAAAGTGTAATATATAAAAGTCAACCTATACACAAGCATACATGCATGAAAATCATTTAACAATGATTTATTTCAATATTGACATGCAGAATAAACATACTAGCCAGGGCTCTCTCAATTTACCAATAATACATGCTGTTGAAGTCTGTCCTTGAAAATCATCCAGAGAATCTTTTAAGTGTAAATTTGGACAGTTTTAAAAATGTACCCTATTTATTTAGTATTTTCCTAATGAGAAATCGTCAGGAAATGCAATTTTGTGTTCATTATTGCATTCCTAGAGTCAATCTCTGAAAGACTTGACTTTGCAGTTCATGACTGCATGCTTATCATACAACTTGAATATTAAGATGTTAATATCTGTATGGTAAAAGCAGTGAAAAGATTATATAAATTACATATACAATTAAATTGGTGTTTCAGATACCAAATATACTTGTGTACATGTCAACCTTCCATGTTTATCATACAACTTAAATCTTTCCGTTTATTTTCCACATTTTAGGAACAATACCACTTATCAATTTAATTACCTCAATCTATACAGTTGGATCAAAGGTTTACAAGATGTCAATTGCAGCTTGGTTCAATTGAAATCTTGAGTTTTTACCACAATGTAGAAACATTGCGGTTTAAAGATTTTGTCTTCTTCTCAAAAATCAAACAGTATTTATTTTACCAATAGCAAATACCTGTCTTGCACATGGATCATTTTGACATTCTTGTCTTAGGACTTTTCTATATTAAGTTTGACCTATACACAGGTATTAACGACAATGAAAATAAGCATAAGAATTTTATGGAAAGTATTAGATTTTACGTTTATGGTATTACCTAAAGAGAATTTTAATTATTAAGATAGCTCATGAACAGTCTTTCATTAAAAAAATTCTTTAATGTCTTTGATCAAAGAAAAATAAAAAATGTCAAGTATAAAATGCATATATTAAACAAATTCACTTATATTCTCACTCTTTTGTCTGCTAGTTATGTTCAAGTTCTTGCTCTTTCTTACCCTTGGGAATGAGCCTTTTAGGAGGTAGAGTGGCAAATGTGAGATAACCAGTATGTCCTGGTTGAGTATTGGGCGGTATGCCAGTTAAAAAGCTTAAATTATTATCATACTTAGTCTGCTGAGCTTGAATTTCTGTTTCATCTGAATTCTTTTTTCCCTTGACAGTGTCATCCTGTAAGGAATAGAAATAAATTAGACTAATGAAATATAATATGACAAATCCTTTAACTTAAAATAGTTTATTTAAAATGTAATACTTAATGTTCTTTGATGGCAGAGGAAGCTCGAGTGAAATCAAAGCCCAATTTTAAACTATAGGTAATTGACAGAAACTAACAGATCTAGTTAGGTTTGAAAATAATGATTTTAATTTATATCGTAGCCCCATTCAGAGGATACTTATAGCTATAGACAATGGACAAGTACAGTTATCATATCTATAAAATATATCAAGTCCTATATCTAAAAATTGCTGATCGACTGAAATTCAAATTAAATTTACATTGATTGTATACTTTAATGTTATTAAAATCTATCTTGTTCATCAGCATTCAACTTAGTTTACCAGTATGGTATGAAAGCAAGTGATAACTATCTCCATAAGTGCTTGTTTTAACCTTTCTTTAATCACTGGAATTTATCTGACAAAATATTGAAATAAGTAAGACATATATTTATTGAGAACCATTTTGCCTAAAATACTTACAAATTTCCGTACAAGAATTTGGGAAAAATATGACATGTGAAATGTTTGTCTGTGAATTCTAGCAATAGATCAGAGGATTGAGACTGAAATTTTTAACTCATTTATAATATCCTTTTCCACTTACTGATGGGCTAAAAAGAGGTACATGATACAGTTCAAACTCGAAAATTGATAATCTTAACCATAAAGCTGTAATAAAATAATAATGCGATATTTCTGTGCTTTAGTTCCATCAAAATTGACAAAGATATTTTTTATTCACAATTAAACTTAGAATCCTTGAATCTAGTGTTACTTTACAGTTCTTTTCTAGTCACTTTAATGAATGATTTAAAATAACTCACCTTGGAAAGAACTACATCAGGCATGATCCTTGAGGCTACCTTCAAATCAGTTTGAATGCATTCAATGGTGGATATGTCGACAAATCCCTCTGAATTTAGGGCAAGAGCTGTTCTTTGTACTTGCTCTATACATGGAGAAAAAGAGCAAATTTTTCCACCTGTAAAGATATGTTTTGAGTTAAATGTGTAGCCTGATAATTTAATTTATAGTACAAACTCTAAATTCGAATAATTGAACTGAGGATTTAAATACTCCAATCAAATTACACTACTATATCCTACAACTCCAGTATAATAATGAACAAATGAAATTGAACTTATATTGCAAAAAGTATTCATCACCTTCATTTTTCATGGCCGCAGTTGAATGCTTAATTGCATCCCAAGGGCATGGGAGATCCAAAAACACAGCATCAGCTACTTCTTGAAGTCCAAACCCTTCTTTGCATACATCTCTTACATCAACTCTAACAGTTCCATTACTTTCACCCTTTTCAGTATAAAGGATTCCATGGTCTAAAAATTCAGTTTTAGCTGTTTCAACTCTTACGGAGTGGAAATCGAAAGAATAAACACAACCATCAGGAGAAACACAGCGATGCAATGCATGTGTTAGAGATCCACTTCCTGTACCTAGTAAAATAATGTTTCAATGAAGCAACCAAAATGGTAAGTCTTAGGTCAGACAACAGGTGACAGTCCAAACTAAGACGAAAATCCATCGACATTAGTGTTAAGTTTACTATTGCCTCATGAGCAAATTGTCCATAATCAAGAATAGGAAAGTATGCATTTAAACGGATAAAATATTAGTTAATTTTAGTCTTATAAAGGGTTTATACATTAGACGTAGATATCTACCAATGTGGTATTTTCGGATGTGTCATAAGATGGGTGTTGTATAAAGGTACGTAGGATTCATATAAAAATTAGTAAGTGTCATTCATGAGATAGGCAATGTTTCCAGTAAGAAAAATTGGAAAAACGACACATAATTAGATGGATCTCGGCATTAAAATCGAGCAAAGTATAAGAAAGATACATATATATTTTTTAAATTGAATAGTAACTAGAGAATTAATCTCTTTCATTAGGAAAATCACAAACTGTCGTCTTCTGAATGTTAACTAGCTCTATTCAAATTGACTAACCTGATTCTATTACAGTGCTTCCTGAACGCAAATCTAGCTTGAATATAATCAAACTTATATCTGGTGTATAGATAATCTGTGTTCTATGAGGTAAAGTTCGTGTCCAAAGTTCTGGAGTCGGATGAAGAGGAATTGCCCAACCTCCTCGAGAAAGAGGAGCTCGGTATCCATATCGGCGACCAATTAACGTACGGACGTTGAGGGCTCCACATGTTGTTTGCATTACATTTTCCACCAATTTTCCTTTACGGGAACGTATATTAGGAACTGCCTAAAAAGTTTTGACAGGAGAGACAATTATGCCTTGCATCACGCAAATCAAAAACAATCATGAAAACTATAGAACATATAATTTCCAATCAAACTATGATTTCAATTCAAAGGTTGACAGGATTAAAACACTAGCTAACTGTCGATTAAAATTTGATAACCGAAGCAATAGTAAACAAACTTGCGTTTCGGCACACAACTGCCCCGCACTATGCCAATACACCGCATTTTAAACAGGCCACATACAGAACAGAAATCTAAATTACTTATTTACCTTGATAGCATACATATTGTGCACATTAAGGTAAAGAATTACGGTATCTCCTTCTTCAATGAATTCTTTGTAGCCTGAAAAACTCATTTTGTCCTTTTGATGAAAAAGCGATAATTCTAAATATATTTTGGTTACAACGTGAGTCCCATTGACACTAATAAAGGATTTAGTTTAATGATAAAATATTCCTCCGGCGATCAAATAACTGCAGTCGAGGTGACTTTACTACGGACTATGTTAACACGTGTGTACTTTACTACCGTAGTAATAATTCAATAATATCGGTCGCATTATCGACTTCTAAAAATTCGAATTTACTATATCGCTTCCCTTGAAATATATAACTCATAGCATTGGAATCGTGATTGTTCAACTATACACTATTTTTTATCACTTCCTAGAAAAAAAGAAAATTTCGTCTCTCCACTAGATCTAGTCAGTTATTTAGTAAACATGGCGAACGGTCATGCTCGTACGCTCAGTGTAACGCTGTGTAAGCTGACTGCGAACTGAGTGGGGGCGGGAGGGCAGGAATATAGCTATATTTTTTGTATTACGATATTTTTAATGGTTTTTATTAGAAATGTTTAGATGAATTTCACATGTCTTGGTGATTTTTTCATTATATCTCATGGGCATAGCTCATATCTTCAGAAAAATGGGCTAGGTCTTCAAAGATGGTTTGTTCCTGTAACAACGCCTTGCTTACCGTAAGTACAAACAACTGAACCGATGGTTGTAATATGTTTCTTTATTATCAGGAAGTTTCATAACATGTTCAGAAGTAATTTTCTTTCACATATGTATGCTTTAAATGCAAATTTTACATTGTGCGGCTACTTTGTATGCTTATCGTAATAAATTTTGAATTAACGAGCCAATCAAGCCGCCGATATTTTGAAATAACGTTTTGTTGAAAGTAATTTATAGTTTGATTTAGAAAAGGTATCTTTTCATGTGTTTTCCGCATTTAAGTAAACTGAAACATTTTCCCTCTGTCAGCAGGACGCGGACGTCACAATGAACTGGTTCAGTCTGGCAGTCTCTAGTATGCCTAATCCCTTTCCTAACCATCCTATACCTTCTGTATCCAATACCACCAACACTATTGCCTTTGCGTGGTCAGCCGTTTTGTTGTGGCTCTTCCTCTACCACTTGTGTTTTTGGAATAAGTCTTGCTGAGAGAAGCTGTCAGGTCTGGAGAGTTGGGGCTGAAGGTTTGGTGATTGCTATACCATGCAGGGAAGTGGAGGGGTTGCTGGTGGAGGAGGGGGAAACAGAGAGCGTGTGGCCACCTTACCAAGGTCTACTTCTGCTGGAAGATACGTCCACTCAGTATCAGACCTCTACGGCGCTGATGAAATAGAGGTATTATTGGAAGAGATTCGAGACCTGGAACCCCCCTCCACAGCTGAGGACTTCCAGGTGAAAATGCATACAAAAAACGGGCAATGTTCTACCTTGCTTTTTATGCCTTTGCTGTATATCAAAGCTGAATCAGTCCTTTTTAAGTATTACACTTTCAAATGATGTGCTTGATGCATTTTTATGGTGCTGTTTGTAACGAATGAAAAAGAATAAGTCGTATTCTTCCTCCTTACTCATGAGAGTCTTAGATCTTTGGCTTTAAAACTGAATGTATGCATTGCCATATTTTTAAAAGCATTAGTTTTTAGAAATCAGGAACTCTGATTTAGATTAATTATTCTATATAGTGATTTCTTTGTCCTTGAAAGTTGTCCCTATGGGTGCAATGATAATTTTTTGTTATGGTTTTAGAACATTGTTGTCTCATAATTTGCTATGGTAAATTTATCTTAAATTGCTTTTTTTGATTTTTAGTGCTCTGCTATTCCATAGAGCTATGAACATAATGAAAGCTAGTCTTTAGATATAGTACATTCTTGTAGAGATAGTCTTATGGGGTTGTTTTTCTCTATTGTTAGCTCAGATTCGTACAAACTGCCCTTGTTTTTACTTTTGTAGGATTTTGAGATAGATGGAAGTCGTAGTGGTGGTGTGGAGAGAGCTGGAACTCATGGGCAAGGACTGTCGGGTGTAAATCAGGGCATAGAAGATGGGGATGTTGGAGCGAATACCGAGGAGAGGTGTGAATCACTGGGCACCATTGGATCTTGGGATTCGCATACTAATTACCAGCAGATGTATGGTCTAGAAGATGGTTCAGATGGTGGTGGGGCGCCCTTCCCTGGAGTTGTTTTATTTTGTGATGAATCCCACCTCAAGTCTCCAACAGGAATTGTACGGGTCCTCCTAGTGGTATGTGTTTCACTGTCGCTTATATTTGTAGCAAATACTGCATTTCTTTCTATCATTCTAATGTTGATTGTTATTCCAAAGAGCAATCTAGTGCTGACTTTTTGGTCTTGTGGTGCATTCTTAATCATTTCCATTATGAATCCCATTAGTTTTTGAAAATTTTCAAAATGATTAATTTAAAAATATAATTGATTGTTTCTTTAATGGTGTAAATTTTGGTCTTGAAATAATGAAATGCCATTCAGCAAAATCCAGATACTGTTGGTTTTGCTCTTTAAAACTTAGTAGTCTATAAGAAGGACTTCCTGATATTGCATGAATGCTTTGGACTATCCGAGGAATGTCTCCACTAAAAACACATCTATTCACACCATTTCTGCCATTAAAACTAAATTGGAAGACATTTCTTGCCCATGTCAACATACTTAATTTGTAGGATTTGGTTTTTTGATACTATCAATTGAAGAACCATATTTGCTAATTAATGTCCAACAAGCAAAAATTTTCAAGTGAAGTAAAGAAAAAATAGATTTATTTAATTCTTGTCTTAAACACTGAGTAGTGAGCTTTGTCATTTAAACATCATGATATCCACAAAGCTTCCAACTATGATTTTATTCAGGGTTCCCCCTTACACTAGTGTTAGTTAAATACTCAAAACATGTCTCACTCAGATCAAGGAAATAACTTTGAGTTTATTATTCCTCTTTATCTTACTATTCATAATAGTAATTTTTGCTTATTTCCCCGCTAGTTTACTTTGGAGGCTCTTTCTTACACTCCTTTGGGGTTGAAGTGGTTTAATCATTGTAGAATGGGATTGCTGTGACTTAATTAGCGCCATGCCAATCTCCCCTTCCAAACTGCATTGTTAGCTGTTTGTGGTATGGGATGCCCATGATTTAATGAGCAATTTGCCTATTTCCTGTCTGAAGTGAAACATCAGTAGTATGAGTCATTGGGGAGATAACATTGTTATGACAACTTGATTCATACCATTCTTCTCCTTCAAATAAAATTAGCTTTGGGTGAAATCTCAAATTCATACCTTTACATCTGTTTTTGGGTCACTGAGGTTCTGAAACTATAGGTTGTTTTACTATTATCTTCAAGACAGAGATTCCAACATTGAGGAAAGATTCACTTTGTTAATTTTTAACTTGGCTTCTTAATATCCTTTATAAAAATTCTATTTTTGTCACTAGCTATATATAGGCAGGGCATTTTAATTGCATTAGCTTTGACTATTATATTATATATATTGATGTACGCCCTTTTATTTGTTAGATCTCATCGGTGGCATGCCTCGCATGCCTGTGCTCCTCGGGTGGTGGGGGAAGCAGCAGTGGTGCCTCAGCGGCTGCTGGAGCTGGTGGTGGTGGACCAGGAGGAGCTGCTGGTGGCCGTGGAGGGGCAGCAGCTGCAGCTGGAGGCCTTTTTCTGCTTCCTCTCCCTGGCAGATTGCGCCTCATGTTATTTGTCACTGTGTTCAGCATACTTGCCACTTGCCTCCTGCTCTTCCTCGATATCTCCCATTTAGTCTACTTATTTCCTTTCAACTGGTCCAGACTTGTAAGTATGAGATAATCATCTGTGTTTTCTTCTAGTATAAGGTAAAACCTGTTTAAAGGTACAAAAATGAGAAAAACAAAGAAGGCAGGTTGTCCAATCATTGGGTGTTGAGGCTGATATATTTTTACAATTTTCCTATGATATGAACTGAATGCACACAGAAGATGATGGTTGTTGGCATTGGCCAAGTTGGTCCTATTCTTGACATTTGTAGTTGATGCCAAAAACTGAAAATAAATACTCATTAGCTCCTTTGAATTAGAGACTTGAACTCTAAGGGATTAATGGCAGCAATGTACCGCATATCTGCTTTTTGGGATAGGAGTGGCTAATGGTAATGCAATAGGAATGTGGTTGATAAGTCATGGACAAAAATAAATGCTGAGATGATAGAGAAGGGTGAGTTAATTATTCTGTTAAATACCAATTTTTCATTACCTGAATACATTCATATTTATAGGCAAGACGTATTGAGGTTAATAGGTGGATGAAACTTATTTGTCTGCTTTCTTTGCGTGCAGACACTTTTAATACAGGATGGCTCTGGTTAGGGCTGTTAAACAGTAAGATGTTAACCTGCTTTCTTTGTGTTCATACCCTAAGATGACCATCCAGACTACTGTCATAAAGTGGTTAGTTTAGCAAGGTGGTAAACATGACTGATGAGTAGATCTGGAAAACTTTTTAGGATATAAAAAAGGAGTAAGAACACTAGTTTATTGATATTCATTTTGTAGTCAATGTTTTTACCATAATATTTGGGAATGTTTATAGTATTTTGGAGACTTGGAAAGGAGAAAACCTGACCTTAAAGATAATTATTCTAAAAAGAAGATTTAAATAATAAATATCATTATACATTTGTCTTATGTCTGCTTGATAAGAAATATATTTTCCCTCCTCTTATTAATTGGCTCTAATTGAATATTTTATGCTATGAATTTAGTTGTTATTAATCAAGTAGCTTCAGTTATCAGTTTTTCTGCTTCTACCAATGTTTTTATTTGCTCACCTTAAAGGGAGTGTATTTAAATGACATTTTTTATTTTTCACTTGTAAATTATCTATGATCAAATATATTGGTAGTCTTCCTATGTAAAATATCTTAGGTGTAATTTATAGCTCTTCAATGGAGACTAAAATTGGTTGCATTAGGCTTATTGTGTAGTGGCCACATTCAGATGCTTAACAGCATTTATTGATGAATTAAATAATCACTATCTTCAATGGTTTACTAGTTCTCATTCCAGTAGAGATGAATTGTTATTAAATCGGTTAAATAAAGGTATAATTTATTTCATTGACAAAGAAGCATGAAATTGATTTTTTCCTGTCTAATAATTCACTGTTAAATCTTCTAAAGAAAAAGAATTGAAAATCATTAAACTCATTATCATTACATAGGTCATCATTATATAGATTCAATAAAGGTATAATTTATTTAATTGACAATGAAGCATGAAATTGATTTTTTCCTGTCTAATAATTCACTGTTAAGTCTTCTAAAGAAAAAGAATTGAAAATTATTAAGCTCATTTTCATTACACATTAAAAGATAAAATTCTGAATAATTTTGAAATAAGAAAAGAATTAAAAAAATTGTGTGAAGGCCTACATACTACCAAGGATGATGCATTTAACATAGGTTTTCCTTTTTATGTCTCTAAATGTTTCATATGCCAGTTGTTTTGTTGATTCCCAATCATAATTTTTTAAACTGATAAAATTAAATCTTGAGAAACTTAAAACTTCTTTTTTATATGAGCCTCAAATATTTCATTGCCTTTTCAACTTACTGTGAAAAAATCCTGAGCTGAAACAGTTATAAAAAGCTGCAACATAAAAGCCAACAGTCACATACATGATTGTTATTTTGCAAATATTAAATAAATGCAAAAAGAACACGGCATATACTAATGCTTAGATCAGATTAAATAATATTCTAGGTTAGCAATAGTTTAAACACTATGTAAATACTACCTATATGAGCAAGCTGGATAAAAAAAAGATACTCTAAACAGGAGTGGCTTCACTCCACTTAAAAATGTTGTTCTTTTATTGTTTCCTGGGGTAAAACTAACATAGATGGAGATAAATGAAAAATATTCTATATATTTTGAGTTCACTGTAATAGTTATTACAAATTGCTCAAAAAATCATTTTTTCCAATTGCAGAAAACTGAAAATAAAATATTTTGTCAATGTTAAAAGTGTACTTTACACAAAGTAAAAATATCTTCAAGGTAATAAATCTTTGTGAAGTGATGAATGATTGAGTAATATCTTAATAGCTTGAATTATAGAATAATAACTGACTTTGTTTCTATTTATGGAAAAGATTTCTTCTTAAATTGTGCATATTCAAAATCAAAAAAGGTATTTTGAATCATTATTGAAATATTAAGTGACAGATTTATAGTATTTATTAATGATTACAATTATGCTTGTGATTTCAGAATGGCTGGTTTTATGTGTTGGTTAGTGTTGCTTATGTAGTAAGCTCATCCCTGCTTCTTCACCTGGTGCACATCTACTTGGTGACATACAGCTGGGTTTCCAAGCACACACGTGACCAGCTAATAGTCACTGGGGTGAGTTTATTCTCATGGCTCAATTTTTCAAATCAATAGCTTTAATCTCAATGTTTTTAGGAGAATGTACTGTCAATTGCTTGCGTGCTTATTCTTTTCTTATGAATGGAATTAAAAGTCTGGTGATGTAGACTTTTGCTTGGAATGATTTATATTGATAGTATTTTGTTCTTTAAGTTTTGATTTTGTATTTCCAAATGAAAAGCATAAAATGTTAAAAGTGATTTAAAGTACAGTGGAAGTCTGTTATAACGAGAGCTGACAAAAATCAGGAAAGTTCCTGTTATAATGCATACTCGTTATAGCCAGTTTCTAATACTAAATGTCTGTCCTCTTGAATCGAAGAGCAGCGAGTGCAGTGGAACGGAACTGCAGGGTTTTTAATCCCTACGCTAATGCTACATAATATGTAAATAAAGTATAGAGCATAAAAAATACCATATTTACTCCAAAATAACGCGCACCCTTTTGGGTCTTTTTTTTTAGCTAAAAATCGGAGTGAGCATTAGAATCGATGGCATGCTAGATTTGGGTACAATAGTACAATACTCGTTGGCATGTCCCCTAGCACGGGACTGGCCGCATCCTCGGCTCACCCTGGTTCCACATAACTCGTCAAACATTCCACCAATTCGCTATCACATGTGTGTTGAGTATCATTATGTGTGTATCACATGTTTATACTGTATCTAAGTTTGCACTAGATACGAAACATTAGGCCAATAGTTTTAAATCGAAAGGGAATTACCTTGCTCATCAAACTTTTTAAAGGAATGATTTTGAATAGGCACTTACGTAGGACTTTTGGCATAGACGACAACTGGCATTTTGTATACAGAGTATACGCGTATAAATAATATTTATCAAATATACGCATATGTATGTCTATATAATACAGATGTATAAGTTACAGTAAATGCCTTGATTGTAAATCTTAAGGTGTGCATTACATTTGCGGGCAAGTGATTTTTTAATATCCGCCACTCGAATTTCGGGGTGCCCATTTCTTAAGATGGAGCGTTATTTTTGAGTAAACACTTTATTTTATTGATTTATGCATTATAATGAAACTGCATCCTCTAATATAAAATGTGGAAAATTATTGCTCAATCTTCCAAAAATAATGGAGTGTCAATAGATAATCTTATTTCTTATCAAATTGCTTTCTCGAGATAGTTTTCATTCACACGCTTCATAAGCAATGGCTGTGTTACGAGAGAGGAGGAGAGCGTACGGTGAGAATTCGAAGCAGCACTGCTTTTATCTCCTATATTCCCACCGATCCTGGATCAGAAGATTTGTATAAAAACAAATCCCACTGCCAGATGCCAATATGATGGGGACTCGATTTAAAATTTCGGCTCTGACTAGAGGGGTGGTTGCTGAAAAGAAACAAGAGCTGAGGGGATAGGATTTACGGAGGGATAAAGGGTTGAGTGAAATGCGTGAGAAGTTTCTAATCAAGGTTCTCTGAAGCATCTTTACCGAGGAAGGGTGAGGCGAGTTGTGGAAAACAAATGCATGAATTAGGTGTCGATAAATTTTGGGTTTAATATTTTTCTGCCATTTGAAAAGAGTATTTTAATAACTGAGTGTCTGGCATGAAAGTTCTGCGATGGAGAGTAAAAGGAAAGCTTTAGATTTAGCAAAGAATTTTGAAATTGTCCTGTTATGCGAAGGAGAAGCTGTGAGTAAATCAGAAATTGGCAGATGGTATTGCCTGTCATCGTTGACTCAATTTACGATTTTGAAGAAATAAGAAAAAATAATGTCTGCATTCATAATGCAAAACTCTTCAGAAGGGTTGGAATTACTACCACCAGCGGAGAATATAGAGTTGGTATCCATTCTATTTGAATAATTCACCCAGCAGAGATCTCTAGGAATTCCAATCAGCAGAACAACGATAAAAGTGATTGCTGAAGACCTTGAATTATTTTCCATTGGAGGCATTAATAATTTTATATTGGAGGATGCACTTTGGTCATGGTTTATGAATCAATGAAATAATATTTTTGATGTGATACTTGTTTATGCAGTCTGAATCATTTGCATAAGGATTAAAAAAAAACCTACAGCTCCATTCTGCCACACTCACTGTCTTTGGATTCAAGAGGGTGGTCATTTAGTATTAGAAATCGGCTGTAACAAGTACTCTTTCTAGCGAGTACATTTCCAATTTTTGTCAGCTCTTGTTATAATGGACTTCTACTGTATTCTTGTTAATATGCCAGAATGTGGAAGAACTTTCAAAATCCTGGTCATATTTTTCAGTTCCAGTATTTGTGGTATTGGAGGTATATATAGGTTCATCAAAGTTAGCTGTATAGACAGGGTTCAGGTAAACGAGCTCAAGCCGAAGGGCTCTGCAGGTCATAGTGGTCTGATGGTACTGTTTGACCAGCCAGGTCTTTCCAATGCCTGAAATAAAATTTTAGAAGGTTGTTTGTTGGTGGATATAAAACCACAAATGCTCAGGGTTCATGCTTTTCATGAATTCAGGAGATACCTTGCTAGTTCTATATTTCTGAAGTAGGAATACTGTTTGTTACCCTATCTCTGTGACAGAAGGGCTGGTGTATTGAATGCCGTTCAAATTAGCTTACCACTTTATTTTCTTAATTAGTTCCCTTCTGCATTTCTTTTCTTCAAAGTTTTGAGATCTCAAACTATAATGCAAATAATTAAGTGGATATTTTAAGTGGGGGAGACCATTAAAAATGCTTGAAAATTGGGCAATGTCTGGTTTTCAAGATTTTGGCTAATACACTTACCCAAAAATTGTAGATTTTATTTAAATGTATTGTATTAGGTGTTATTAAGCACATTATGCAGTATTTAGTGTGTATTTGAGCATGTGTATGTTGGCCTACAACTTGAGCCTTGAGGTCACATAGCTTTGAATGTTTATTTTATTAAGTTTGCACACCACAGACAGTAGGATAAACACTATCTAAATGTTGAGATTTGACCTTAGTACATTCAGAAAAATCTCCATAAGAAATGTGTGTTAAGGGTGCTCTTTACCTTGAGAAAACTTCACCACTGGCATTTGTGCTCAGCTAGTTCATGCTTGCTCCGCTGCTGGTTTCGTACCCCTCCGATGGAATGGGGATATGTATAGAAAATGGGGGAGGGTCCCTCGTAGTTCCTCCTCATACTAGTCCTTTCACATTTTTACTGTCCCACCTCTGAAAGAGACCTTTGGTGTCTCATTCCTCTATTGTTCTGGATTGACGAAACCAAGGGACTTCTCAATTCTGGAAAACCTAAGTTTTGTATATATCCTCTCGTGCATTCTTCTTCCCTTGTCTTTGAATTTTGGCTGCGATCGGGTGCTTCCTACAGTAATTACACAGTGCAACAGTGAAATAACTTTTTGCAGAATGAGGTGTTCTATAGGTATTTCGATTGTTTAAATTCGGAAACGATACTGAAAACATCACCTCACCCGCTGTTTTATCACAAATCGCATAATTTGACAATATATCGATTCTCATATTGAAGTAAAATATTAGGGTGGATTGAAAAATACGATTTTTCGAGTTGTGAATTCTAATAGCATCCAAACATTGTGTTGCTATTTCCCCGACCAGAGATCCTGTTTGCTCTCAGAGATTTACGTTTTCTTTACAACAATGAATCTACTAAGACTATGTCGCATTATCCTTGGTGCTAGCAATTATAATAATCTTCATCAGCATTTTGGTCTATTTGGTCTTGGATGATGTAACACTCAAGAGCTCCTAACAATCTATAGAGCGTTCCACATTAAGTTGAGAGAAGAACAATGTTGCCAAGCATATGCTTCGTCGACCCTCCTCTCCCTGCCAATCGGATTAACGCACCGAATTTGAATCGGCTACCGTAAGATTTTTAAAATACGGATATCTGGAAGCTCCTAGAGTGAGTTAGTTCTTTTATTTATTTTTTAGTTTGAAATATATTAGAATACTATCAGACAAACCATTACATTCTGGAGTGAAAAACAATATGAAGCAAAATTGGCGTTCTCTCTTTCTGGACGTAATTTACTCGGTTAACATCAGAATAGGAATCAAATTAGAACTAATCATCCATCCTGTAATAGAGTATTATTTGAAGGAAGATGTGTTTCATACCTTTTCAGTCAAGAATCTGAAAGTGATTCAAACCCTTCCATGAAACCTGATGTACTTGGCTGTGGCGCATCTTCCGATGATGTTGCTGACTGCAACGATGATGACGATGTAAGACGAATAATTAATTCATCTACATTGTCTTGCAAATTGTCTGCGTGCCACATTTATTCTTCTACTTTCATCACATGTTCTACATGGTTTTGCTAATTTTGAGCTGAGACTGTGCCGAAACTCTCCGAAATAATCCGCTCCACATATTTCTTCTTGAATGAAGTATTCTTCATTCCAACATAATGTTTGATCTGCATCCAAACTCTTTCAATCAGGTTCAACTTGCAATGATAAGGAGTCTTAGTGCAATGCATCCCTTCGACTTCGCAAGTTCATCTACTTTCAAGTTTTCGAAATCTTTCCGAATTTGATTGACTGAAAATAGTAAATCTCTTCTTAAACTGTCAGCATCAAAGTTTATATTTTTTACTTGCCAGCCACTCTTTTATATTATCTTTTTCCAGCTGACTGTTGGTAAATATTCTAATTTCCTGGAATGATACGATGCATTGTCCAAAACAATTACTGAGTCCCTAGGAATGTTTGCGAGAAGGCAGTTTTCGAACCAGTTTTCATAACAATCCCCGTCAACTTCGTCATGTTCGTCCATGGTATTTTTCTTGAAACTTATTTTAAAAAGGGGCATAGGCTTGGCTTGCAGCTAACCGATGTTGATCCCTTCAACAGAAAATAGTGCATTCTCGAGACGTCTACGAAACCTCAGTAGGGTAACTTCTCTGTGAAAGTCAAGTGAGACAAAATGATTTTATAATTTCATTAGTTCGGTCATAACCACAACATAAAAATAGTAAACATATTTGACTTAAGATCTGGTTATTATGGCCACCTATGAAAAAAATTGCAATATTGTGGGGTGACTTCTGCCATGTCTAGGAACAACAAGAAAGTCAGTGTTAGGCGTTTGTATCAAAGGTATGATGAAATTAGCTTAAAAAAGCGTTAGAATAATTCAATAGTCGAAAAATAACAATTAAAAAGGCAGCAGAAAAGTAACAGGTCCTGAGGAACACTCAGCAAGATGGGAAAAATTTGAAGAAAATTGGAGGCCAAACAGTGCTTCTTCGTGGATAAGAGATTAAATTAGTGTAAGTGCTGTTAAATTTTCTATCAGTATTCGTGATATCCAAATTTTAGTACAAATGTATTTCAACAGTAAAAAGTAAATGTTCGGTGCTTTCACAATAATTCTATACTTTGTGGAGCAATTTGCTTCTGCAATACACTCATCCTAGCCAGCGTAATCAAGGGTAAGACAGCGGAAATTAAGTGCGTGGGAAAAACCATCATTTTGAAAAATTCATAACTCCATTTAGAAATAAGACAAAGTATTCCCTCCTTCACCAAAAACTACCTCATGCATTTCTTTAAATTTCATATGCATCATGTATTGGGGTATCTCTTATGGTACGGGACTTCGCCGCTGATTGCTTTTTGGAATGCATAATTCGAAATTTTAGGATCAAACTGTACTTTTCATGTTATAAAAGTATTAAAATTATGAATATCGTAATTTTATGTTGATCATTATAGAAAGTTAACTTCGGAATACTTTCTGTGTAAATTTGGTGCCAATTAAAGCAACGCCATGTTTAAAACAGTTTTATTAAGATAATGCCGGAAAATAGCGTTTCCAGGCGGAAATGTAAGAAAAAAATTTTTATTAATGTTATTTTAACTAATATGAAAAAATCTTTTTCACCATGTATCATCATTCATCCTTTATATTTAAACCATAAATGATTTTATTATCTACCGATTAGTAAATTTTTGTAAATGGCAAAATGGGCCATCCTTCTTATGGGAGAAATACACGGGGAATGAACGTCATAAGCTTTCCCGTACTATCAACTTAAGTTGGAACGGTCTATAGAAACCTAGTGAATCATTTGGATACTCTCAGTTTCTCACTTAATTCTGTGTCAAGCGTTTGATTGAATTCTTTTAGCAATCTGTCTCATTCAAATTGGTAGAATGAGCGAAGGCAAGAGCAAACTCATCCTGACTCGTGAAGAAAGAAGGAAAGTTATTTTGGAGAGTAAGAATGGAAGTTGGCTGTAACTTTTAATTGTGGAAAAACACATATATAATGCCTAGAAAGAAACAAACCTAATAACATCTGCAGATAATACTTTCGTCGGAAGTGAATATGATGATGACGATGAACCATCGCGTTCAATAGCCAAAGGAGTGAATAATCTATGACAAATGCAGTTTCCCTGTGAAGGGTTAGATCCACAGTTTAAGGGAGAATACACAAAAACTGTTTCAATTCTAAACAATCAACGCTAATAGACGATTTTGATAATTAAACAAGTTAATGCTAATAAAAAAAGTTACAAAACTAATAAAATTATTTATTCCAAGCACATTCATTCAAATTCATCCATTCTGTGGATTCCGCAGCCATTATTTTTTGTTTATCAGAGAACATCATTTTGCTCTGCTTTTCTGAATTTGCATAATTTTTGGCAGATGATGCCTAGAAATCATTGCGAAGAGGTGACTGCAATTCGAGTTCCATGTTTGTTTCCACACAAGTTTGAAAAAGTTAAACAATTATTGATAATATCAAGATATCTACAAAGTGCTTAGTATCAAATTAATCAGTAAAGCACAAGGAAATTTACTGTGAAGTGCTTATTCAATTAAAGCTACTTATTAAAAACATTTTACTTAATATTAACCATAATTTCCAAACAATAACCGCTGACCGGACCGTTAGAAAAAAGGTTGACCCAAGGGAGAACTACCTCCTGCCTCATGTTTAGTCTTGGGCCTTGGGTGGGGAAGGAGGGAGGTGGTGGAATGGGACTTGCTCCGCTGAGCGTATGCTACACCAATTTCTCGCTGAATTCTCATCCTCTGCAATTTCCCTAATTACTCTTCTTGTATGTATATCATGTACCCGAGTAGTGTCTCAGTTGAAAGATAAAGAATACAGCTACCATGCTACGAGAGCTTTTTTCGCTATCTTATCTTATAGGAACGTGGCACTTCAGAGAAAATTAGCAATATTTGCTAATGTGTTTAACAAATTCGGTATGCAATATCTATAAAAAGAACATGTTGCGTGGTAGCTTCATCTTTTAAGCATCGATTGGTGAAAATATAACTCTGTAAGTGTTAAAATGTCCTCACTGCCAGGGAAATTGCAACAGTCTGAAAATGGCTTTTTTGTGAGGTAAAGAGCAGCCTTAAGATTGATTTTATCATATTTAGAGTTTATTTTTATTTTAATGTAAAAATAAAGAAAATTGTTGTAAGAAATTTAATATTAGAAAGGGATTCATACTATAACTTTGTCTATCCTCACAAAATCATTCTCTTTTCAGAAATGCCATAATTTCAATGATAAACACAAAGAAACGATAAAATTTTGCTTGGCAAAATAAGTGAGAAAAATACAAAATATTTCATCCAGAGTATATAATAAGCAATTAAAAAAGCAATAGTGTGTTTTATTTTCCTGTTGGTATTTCCATTTTACTGATGATTATCCTTTGAGATTAAATTATTTGCAAATTTTTTTCATTCAATCTGGATTTCTGTATCTCCCTGCTCATTTAAGATCATGCAACTATCATCTCAATATGTTCTACAATTGTCAAAACAAAAACTATTTCCATGCCCCGATTATTTTTTAATTCCTTCATGGTAATAATATAAATAACATGGTTTACAAGACTTTCTCACCGATAGAGAGCAACGAGTAGTACTCGATGGTATTAGTTTCAACTTGGTTAAGGTGACCTCAGGCATCCCTCAGGGCAGTGTAATTGGACCATTGTTATATTTAGTATACATCAACGACCTTAGCAATCACATTGAAAGCAATGTCAGGATATTAGCAGACGACACAGTCATGTACTGGGAAATATATAGTTCAGAGGGTAGATTAACCCTTTCGAACGACTTAGATAGAATTATGAACTGGTGCGATGATTGGCAATTAGAGTTAATGTAGTAAAGTGTTTGGTTGTTAACTTCTTCAAAAGAAAATCTATAATAAATGATTATTCTTACAGCTTCCGTGGGGTAAACCTAATGACAGTAGAATCAGTGAAGTATCTTGGAGTAACTCTCACGAATAATCTATCATGGAGTGCCCACATCCAAAATATGTGGAAAAGCACATTAGAAACTCGGCTTCGTTAAAAGAATAGTCAGTAGGAGCGAAGAAAAAGTTTGCGAGCGATGTTACTTAGCACTAGTTAGGCCTCACCTTGAGTATGCATGTAATGTATGGAACCCCGCCAAGAAATGTCATATTTGAGATTAAGAAAATGTACAATGAAAGGCGATACGATTTGTAAAGAATTGAATTTGCTATGATAAAAAAGCGAGTGTTACTCAGATGTTACAGGACGTGGGATGGGAATAATTAAAAGATAGAAGAAAAATTCAAAGGATAAATTTATTGAATGTGTTCAGAGAAATTAGGTTCTCAGATGAGGTAACCGATATAATGCTACCCCACTGTTATATGGGCCGTTCTGATTCTGCCATAAAGATAAGAGAAATAGATGCTAGAATGAATCGTTTCAAAATTTCATCTTTTCTGCAAACTATACACAAAAGCAACTGTTAAGGAAAATAGAGTGAAGGTGCCTGCACCCCCTGACACTAGCTGAAAGGTGGCTTGCAGGGTTCTTACATAGACATAGACATGGTAGTTTTACTATGAGATATTGTTGCAAAAGTTGAACTAGATAAATTTTGAATTAAAAATTAATTAAATACTATTAATAATAAGTAAGGGGAAAGACTCTTAACCTCTAATTTGATTCTGAAGTCATTTCCATGCAAATTCTTACAGGATAATGGAGTAATCTTGGAATCAAGACTAGCACTAGGCAATCTTCCCTGTCA
Organism: Sympetrum striolatum; assembly: GCA_947579665.1. Taxonomy (NCBI): domain Eukaryota; kingdom Metazoa; phylum Arthropoda; class Insecta; order Odonata; family Libellulidae; genus Sympetrum; species Sympetrum striolatum. Next base: position 89,814,281 of record OX388341.1, read on the forward strand.
AGCATAATGGAACAATAATCATGTAACATATACTTTACTTTCACTTAATTAGATAATGAGATATTAACAGCTATGGGTAACAGATATCATGTTTAGGCATTTTCAGCAATTTACTTTGTTATAGGAAAGAGTCCACCATCGTCGAGTCAAAGAGACCGCCAGCCTTATCATATAATGTAATAATAATAATGCCGTCTTTTTATGGGCAAATTTTAGCTTATGAAGGCTATTCCTCCAATTAACCCCTTTTTATTAATTTTATTCCTTTTTTTGCATTTTTATTAATATCTCTCTCTCACACACACACACACGCAACATACTCAGACGACCATTCCCTAACCGGAAAAATCCAATTACCCGGGATCCGCAAAATTGCTGAAGAAGTAAAATAAGTGTACTGTTTCTACGTTTGGGCCGGGCCAGGCTCGGGCTCGAAAATTATTTTCCTAAGTTCGGGCCGGGCTGGGCTCGGGCTCAACAACGGACGGGCCGGGCTTGGGTTCAAATTTTCGGCCCATGCAGACCTCTTGCTCAGATGCAACATTTGCCTTGGTCATCAGGGGGACTTCTTCTTTAATGCAATAATAAAATTTTACACACTTAATTTATTTTGCCATAGTTTTTGCAGTTTTAATTAAAAAAATTACATTCCATGACCAAAATAAGAGCCTAAGTTTGATTTCCCTTTCTATGGTACTTGTATCGATTTTGTTGTGTCAATGTTTCGAATTTAAATTTGTAAAAAAAGAAAAGCTTGCAAAAGAAAACTTCATTTGCATTTCTTATGGCAGCCTTTCCATATGTTCTTGAGTTGAACCCAGCACAATTACTAAATGACATCTTCACAGCCTTATTCTCCGTCATGCAATACAGGCTAAGTGTAAAATATTTGGATGAAATTGGTGTTATGGTTTTAGAGGAAATATTAATCAATGGTGATTTGTGAATAGACAGAGAAACTACGAAAACTATGTATGTATTATTGAACTCCATTGAAAGAAGACAGATTGAAATCCTTTTGAAGACATACTCCTTTATAATTATCATGAATTTCTGCATGGGATAGCATTCAATCACTTCTGTGTATCTCAAAGGAATGAAGCTGTGCAAGAGTGGTGGTTGGAGTAGAAGTTCTATGTTGCTTTGATTCTTCTTTTCCAAAGGAAAAATAAATACCATGTATTGCATGTGCCTTGTTACTGTTTGTTTGGTTGGTTTTATGTATATTTTATTTGGAAATATGTCTGGGAAGGAGCTAAAATGTCTGGATATTAGATGATTTAGCAGAATAAGGCATACATCCAGGAGAAACTGTTAAGGGAGGAAATCAATTGCACATTGCCATAATATCACAATGCTTTGAGCAGAAATTCATCAAGTGGAATATGTGTCTGTTTCCTTTCCTTTTGGAGAGATGAAACGCATAAAAATATGAAAGGATCTGGTGCTTTCCCGGTGTATATTATGGATGAAGTCTTCTTGGGTTGCCAGGTCATTGCTTTTATGTCTCGCGACGTTTCGGTTCCTGTCTCCCATATTTTTTTTCTTCACTCCTGAAGATAGTTCCGGAGACAGGAACCAAAACGGTGAGAGACATAGAAGCAACGACCTGGCTGGCAACCTGAGAAGACTTCATCCACATAAAAATATGCTACTACTGCCGAGGAAAACACCTTTTCATTGGAAGGAGTGTCTGTTGCAGATATAGATTACTTTTCCAAATCAATTTGTCAATTTCAAACAATTGTGATTGCGTAAGAAAAGAATGCCTGGAATCTTCCTTTTGGAGAGTGTGTTACTAAATACACTGTGAAGATATGAAGTTAAGAGAAGGGAACTTTTCTTAAGGATAAATTTCAGGAAAATGTTTTTGGATTCTCTATGATTCTTGCTCATGAATTATTCAAATGTGTTTGTAGGCTCTTGGTTATCTGTGTGCTGTAGAGGCCCTGTTATTGGCGGTGCTCACGCGCTGTGATCAGCCAAGATATGCTCCAGTGGAAGAAGAGCGGACTGCACTGCGTGGCATAAATCGTGAGGTGGAAGAGGAGGAGGAGATGGAAGTGGTAGTGGGAGTTGAGGACGAGGAAGCAGCAGACAAAGAGGTTGAGGGTATAGTAGGGCAGCAGAGTAAGAGTCCAAGGGGAAGTGGAGGGCAGGGCGGTGGGGTGCGGAAAGGGAAGAGGCGGAAAGAGGATGTGGGTGATGCAGGAAGGACCTCTCAGACTCCTGTCTCTGTAGAGTCCCCAGTGGCAGGTCCCTCCCACTCCCGATGGACAGAAAGAGAACCCAGAGCGGGGTCATCCAAGCAATCGGATGAGGCTGCACTCTATGAGGTAGGAACGACGGACCGGTGAGGTTGAGGTGCCTTGTGGGTGAATCAAGTCGATGTGTAATATCATTTGAGGCTCGGGGAAGTCACTTCCATCTGAGGCTCTTTTGTAATGGCGTCTCGGGTCTTATGCGTTGCCCTTTGGCTCTTATGCAACAAATTAAGAGCACATAGGGCCACTGATGGTGTTTAAGAAACTGGGCTTCAAAAAGCCAGTCAGATATTGTTTGTGGTGATTTGATATCAGTGGTGTCGGTTTTAAAATTGGAGGCGAAAGTAATCTTGTATTTTCAGATTATAGTGTTGCAGTTGACTGAAAAATCATACCAGTCAACTGCTTGCTATGTTGGAAATGTACGTCGTCAACGTATGTTGGTAATGTAATTTGGGACACTAATGGCTATGTTGTCTGTGTGTTGCTCAGTCAGTGGTAAAATAGCTGGCAACCATGTCTCAGTTGAAAGGGTGCTTTCTCATTATTTATGTGAGTTTTCTTATATTTGTCGTGTTGACAGTCCATTATATATAATTAGCAACTGATCAGTATTATTTTTTGCCAATTGTGATTTTTTTATTTATTTTGTCATGGATGCCTATGTTGAACAAACTATTAGGTTAAGCCTGGCTTTGTATTGAATATTTTTAAATGCTCACAATACTCAGGAGAAGTTAATTTATTGATCTCTTTGCATTATTTATTTTTGAAATGTAAGGTTATTTCAGCTATATTTCTTATGTGATTCTAGATATTTTGTACACCATAGCTTTATTTGAAAAAGAACCATTTCAAATATCATATATATCATAAAATGTATTGTGTAAGGTAATTTATATTTTACATGTGGTATTATTTGTATTGTTCCTTTATGTGCATACATCATTTTTTCATGTTTGGCATGAACTCAGAATCCCATTCTGCCATTTTGATCTCTATTGTCATTAGCAATGATAACTTTTATTACTGCCCATCTCATAGGATTGAGATTACTATTTGCTCACTGGTGTTTATTAATAACCCAATCCTTGAGGGTACTAAATGCATGGTGTTACTGTAATTAAACATGAGTAGGGATGGAAATTGGATCTAAATGGCATGTTTTACTTAATAGGTATGCTGAAATGTGAGTTTGAACTAATTGAATCTTTTGAAAAATAAAACATTCAGTTTGGAAGTAAATCATGTTAACCCCTCTCTCATGATTTATGCAAAATTTGCATAGTTCATCTGATAAATGTACAACTATAAAAGGTCAATTTTTATAAAAAAGCACCAATATACCATAAAAGCAAGTTTTGCCACAGCCAGATTTTTTTTTGTTGATTTACGATGAAAATTTAGATTTGGTCAAAGAAGGCAAATTGATAAGCCATGCTTGAAGGGTTAAAGTGATGGTTTTTTAAAGTCGCGCTCCATCTCTAATCATGACCTTTAAATAGTGATGGCCTTATCTCAGGTATCTCTGGCTCAGCCTTTGGGGAAAAATTGTTAAATGCTAACTCTGCAACTGAGGATCATTTATTTTTGTATTAATTGAAAGAAAAACTATGTATTTTCCTAATTTGGAAAACGTTTTCCTCAAACAGCATAAAATGACTTGACAATAAAACTCAAAACATCTCCATCTTGAGAGATTTGTTTTGAGTTGTGAAATAAATGATCCTCATGATCCAAGTCGATTGGTTTTAGAAATTTTGTTTGATGTCTCACAAAATCTTAAGCATATAAATTATTTTGGATGATTTAGATACTTATTTGATATGCAAAATAATCATTTATATTTACTAACTCTATTACAATTTGATTATTCCTTTCCTTGAAATTTTTAATGCTGAAGATTGAATTCATGGAACGAATGTATAATTTGAATCTTTTGATAATTAATTCCTTCAGTTATTGAGGACATTTAAAAGCAATCATTATTTTCATTTGTGTACTTTTAATGAATTGATTGGAATTATTTAAGTGATTCGACTTGGATCCTGCATTGATTAGGCTTGATGCTCTAATGGCACAGATGAGTTATTTATTCCTGATCACCTTGCCCATCAAATAGTGTACATACCTTCATTCTAGTCAAACTGGTTGGTTTACAGTTTTTGAAAATCACCTTAGCCTATTGTTTCTTTGATTGGGTCATTAGTCATCTAGAAGTTTGACTCTAGATTATCATTGCATTGCTTTATATTAAGAAGCTTTTACAACTGGTGCGTTGACAAAAAATATGGATTCAGTACTCTTCATATTATATCAATGAATCACTTGGCTCATCAAATTTAATATGCAGTCCTTGGTTTGTTTTGCGCTTTCTCTGAGTAGCTCCTAGTCTCTTACATGCATATTGCCTGAACTTTAGTGAATGATACTGCTTTTAGATTTATCTCACCATTTTGTAAGCTTCTTTGGGCTTTCACTGAATTTACTTTCCTTTTTATTGTAAACATATAATGTTCTAAGATTTCTTAGGAATATTATTGAAGATTTTCATCACTATTCTCAAATTTTCACCATCATGCTTCTTCCCTTTAGTTATGCAAAGTAAACAAATTATCTGATTCCCAAATATTGACATGTAAGTACAAAGAATGTCATGGAAGGAAGATGTATGAAACACTGAATTCTTGATTTTAATGTTTACCATAATGGTTTGTACAAAATGTTCCAATTTGTTTGAAAAATCTTTATTTTATTTTGAATTCAATAATACTATCATTCAAACTTGATATCTTTTTAAAAAGCTTGACCTCATATAAAAGAGAAATTGTTAATGTTATTGTTGTTGTCGTACATGCCCTTGTATCATACCCTAAAAGTTGTACAAATAAGAATCAAAGGAATCCTCTAATTTAATGTTTATAAAAATGGTGTGAAAGGGAGAGAAATTATATAATCAGACACTGCACGTATCATGAGGTCTTGAATGTTAAAATGCTGTACAATGTCTCCATATTTTGTGCAATCTTCATTTACATTAAGTTGAAGGGGTAGGTGCTGAATTTCAAGATTCTCTTGCTGTAAGATGTGTTGGTTCATCGGTTAATGTTCAAACTATTGTCTTCCTTCAACCTTGAAAAAATGTATTCCTTAATCTGAAGCTCTTTAAATTTCATGAGTCATGAATGCCTTGCAGAATGGAGTAATTTACAGTGAGGTAGACAAAGTAAGTGGGAATTTGTTTTTGTAATTTACATTCCATTCAGTATAATGAACATGATAACCTAGAACCAAGATATATATATACATATATATCATTTTCTGGAAGGACTTACTTATGCTGAGAGTTGTTGAACCATTCGAGATAATATTTGTTTGGAAGTATTTCTTGTCATTCATTGTGATTGTTCTCCTTTGGTCATTTTTTATGTCTAAAATCCACAGTTCAATTTTCCCAACTAATTAATGAATTAATTTATAGGAGAATTATATTGTCAGCAGCCCTATTAGTTATTTAATATTTTTAGTTGTGCTTTGAATGATTGAGTAGTTATCAACAGGGTTTATGGGTAAATGTGGTCTAAAGCTCCAATGCAAATGTACTTTTTGAATAATCAATCCAGTTAGTTCCTATATGCTGAGGACTGAAGTAGCTGAAAACTATAGGGATAAATTTGGGAGGGTCATTGACTGAAGAACTTCTGTAGTCTGCCGAAAAATAGAAAACTTAATGAATCCTTAACCATGACAAAGGTTTAAGGAGATATCTGCCTTAAAAAAAAAATTTCAAATGTAACTATGCATCTTATAGACCAAGAACTCAATACATCTTTGGCCTAACTTAGCTTCCTTGTAATTGCCTGGTATTATTCCTCCTCATTTCTTCCATTCATATTTTGTAGGTTATGATGGAGCTGTTTTTATTTGATGGGTGCATTTGTTAGACAATGCAATTCAGATGATATTCATATCTTCTTTTGAAAGAATTGTCTGATGTTCATGGCATTAACTTTTATGAAATCGCTGAAATGTTTTGAAGCTAATTTATACTCTCCATCTTGGTTTTAGGTTACATTAGTTCATCTACTACATAGAGAAATGATTCATTGTGATTAGATTAACATAAAGATAATTTACAGTTTTAAAAATTGTCTCATTAAAGTTTAGGTCAGTTTTTGAAATAGCTTGAAGCATTTAAACATAATTGTGACTGACAAATTTAGTTATTGAGAATATATGCTTTTTTTCTTTACTTTTGTCATTACTGTTGCTATTGATCTCATTAGACTGGAATCTTTTATCCATAGTTATTATGCTTGTAGCTGTTAAATTATTTGAAAATACCATGCTAATCTGCTTTATTTGCCCGGTCAAGGGGTATGATAGACATTCAAAACTTCTCCATCTCAGGCCATTAATATTAGCCTTCCTCTTCATAGCTCCCTCTAAAACACCCAAATCTTTTCCTCTCAACACTGAAACTTGTGACTCTCTCTGCAGTAATTTGTTGAGAATCTCGAAGTGCATGGTAAGGATGTGTATGGTTTGTGAAAAATAGCATTTTATTTGTGTGTACATTTTGTGTGGTTGGTGAGAAATGTAGCACTGGATAGTTTTCTTGACTGTTGATAGGACCTTTTTGTGTGCTGATTTCTTTCAGTGCATGAAACCCTGTGAATCTATGTTTTCCAGTATCAAGCATGAGTGCCTCTAACTTGGATGAACTCTGTATAAGCTTATGTAATGGTTTGCCTCTTTGCTGAAGGAACTCAAATCTATGTTTTGTTTCTTACAGAGAATCTCTACAAATCTCAAATCCCTAATTTTCTCAATTTACATTCACAAAATCCAACTTCATTGTTATTGCAAAATAGCATTTAAAATTTTTATGTGGTGTTCACTTGTGGTTGTTCGTCAACCAACAGACTTATGTGTTATGGTATTCCTGGATCAAGTTGAAGAGCTATTCAGTCCTAATAATTTGATAACAAAGTGCACTGCCAGCTATCTCTCTGTGAATCTATGAGTAAGCTTTAATATATTGAAAATGTGTTACTAGTGATATCAGACGTATATCGAATCAAAAATAGTAAAATATCAATTTTTCATTTTGGCATTTTTGATAATATTACCAATCAAATTTCTATTGCATGTTACGTATGTTTGTCATACGTATTCTGTATGCATCTTCACATCAGAAAATTGTCGTCCGTAAAGTGTTGAAAAGTTTTGATTATTAGGCCTAATGATTTTGTGAAACTGCACTGCCAGCTCTCATTGTGGAAAAAATTAAAAGGTGTGTTGATGACTTGAGAACTAAGTATGCATACTTCATTTGCTGAATTTTTTTTGACATCTCTAAATTGTCAATGATGTCGTTTCTTCTTTTTCTCTGTCAATCTCAACTTTGACTGTAACATCTCAAAGAATAGTGAAATGTGTGTTGTAATTTTGCATGTTAGTTTGGAGTGGTTGATAAGAAGTTTGGAAAATATTGGATTTCCTTAATCTGTGCACAATTATACTGCATTGAGAGCCACTGTTTTAGTTCATAAGATTTATAAGAATATATTTTTGCCTTTTCTGCTACTTCTTTGAAAAGGCAGTGTTTTACTTTCATCTTTGAAAGAAAAAAGAAAAACATGTCTTTTCAAAGATTAAGAATTCAATTTTTACCAGTGTAGAGATCAGTTGTATATGAAATCCTTTTTATATTCTTGTGATTGAAAAGGATATTTATAAATGTAGCATACTTTTAAGTGCAGAACCTTTTTACATAACAGACAATCCTGAAAATGACAGAGCTCTAAGGTCTTGTTGAAATGTATTCAAGAGAAAGGGAGCGATTAGTTCAAAGCAGAATGCCAGATTATCTATCTTTAGAAAGAAGTAGGGCATCTTTTTTTCAATCAGATATGCAAAATTGATGTGAGCGTTTTAAAAATCTTTTGCTTTAGTTTCCCTGGCAAATTTTACTATTTCTGTCATTTACTATCACTGATGGCTGCATTTTAATTTTTTACAAAACGATATTTACAACTTACAGATTGAAAAAAGGATGCTACATTGTGATTGTGACTGATTCGGTTTCTTCCACAAGTGTTTATATATACCATTGTGACTCGTAGGTTATTTTGATACTTTGATGTAGACAAGTGATTGCACAATTGTAATGATAGTTATTACATTATTATTATTATTGTTTTGTCCATTATTTTTTTTGAATGTCAAAATCCTTTTTGGTGGGTAAATTGCTATTTTGTGTGAGAATATGATGAAATGTTTTGGGAAAATAATCATAATTTCTCATTTATACAAATAATCTCTTGAAAAAAATCAAATTTTTAAAAATTTGTGACGGCAATTTTCTATAATTTAAGATTCCCCTCAATTAAATCTTCAATGTTTGCTATCAACTGTGTGGCTGCTCTTTAGTAATGTGGAAGACATCTCAGCCTTCTTACCATTTACATTAATGAAGGAATAATTTTGAAAAGGTGCTCGTAGGTTAATCATTTTTGGGAAAATAGTAATGAAATATATTTTTACTAATCTCTTCTTGTAAAGGGTTGCAGTTATCTTGTATGTCTGACCAAAACATAAAAAAGAGAGTAGCTCTTTACATAGAAGATTGACATTGTTGTATCTTTCTGCATCACATTTTTTATGCATAAGAAGAGTGAAATGATGATTGTGGGAGTTCTTCAAATTGATATAACAAAGAATGCACAGGAGACTAAAATACCCCTGCTGGTTAGGATATGATCTTCTCTTAAAATTTCAAACATGGAGTGAATATTTTTTGGGCTATTCAAAAATATGAATGCTAGTCTTCCATGGATGGAGCTAGGTGAATGGAACAAAACGTTATTACCAAAAAGGCTTAACTAGTTAAGAAGTAATCCAAAAATTAATGGGATTTAATGTCAGCAAATGTTCCTCCTATTGTATTTGCACTGCCTTCTTCTTTCATCATTCTTTTTGCCTCTTTATTGCAATTAGAAATTAGTGGAATGTAGAATATGGTAAACATACTATTATTATGTCAATTACATATCTTATGATAGCTGACTAAAACTGCCAATTTATTGATCCTTGATCATAGTTTCCCTTGTTTCATTCACCTAGTCAAATCCATTGGTAAAACTTTATGACTTACTATTTTATCAGCCTGTATGCATTTTTGTAAATTTCTGCTGAATAGATTTTACCTCAGGAGAGCAATGTCTAAACAAACATACTTACTTGTGTAGACCCAGGTATAGGTAACCAGCAGGAACTCTTGGATGGATGTTTCAAAATCATGCCCATGAGAATCAAATTCCATGGGATATTGATTTTGCAAGCAGTTGAGCCCACTGAAAGAAGTAAGAAATTAGAATATTTATGACGTTTCTGGCATTGATTGTGGTAAGGTATATTGTAAGTCATTAATTATTGATATTTTAGGTGTTTATTAATACAGAATCAGCATCTGTTTATTTCATTAGGGTGTTCATTGTTTTATTTTACAATCTCAGTTATGATTTCTAGAAAATTTTGATTTCATTTCAAAGTATTATTATAGATGTTATATTTTTTCAATTAATATCTTGTTTCATAATTTTTGCTTTGAATTATCTATTCTGTATTCTATTATAATTATGTAAAAATGCAATAGTTTCAGTCATACCCGCATTCATTTCTTCTAATTATCATATTAAGGTGTATTGTGTCATGTAATTTGATTTTTCTTCAGAACTGCATGGTATTTGAGAATAACTTCTGATGAATACCAAGTGATGCCTTGTGTATCTCTAGAATCAATATTTTCTGAAGATTAGTTGCCAATTAATAAATTTTTTGATGATACCTCTTCCATTGCTACAGAGTTTGTAGTTCATGAATTAGTATATACTACTTCTAACTAATAATTTAGATGAGAATTTATTTGTTTAATAATAACCGACCAGTGGTGTAGCCAGAGGGGTGAGGTCTGGGCCCACCTTCCAGCGGAATGAGGAATAAGATGAGTGAAATTCACTAAGGATTCTTTTTCACATCTTTTTTGTTAAGTTTTTATCCCATACCTCTTGAGTTAATTTATCAAGATTAATATTACCAGAAGTATTGAGTTAAGAACACCCATGAAAACACTTTATCTTTTCAGTTCTCACAGAATAATTTTTTCAGGATGCTATTGTGTTTAGCCTGTAGCTATTGAGTCAATTAAGTAATGATTTTATTACGTTTGGATCTAAAAAAACGTAAAGACATACAAACAAATGAATGGAGAAGTTGGATCTCCTCTAAGTAAATATAAAATTTTATAATTTACCGTGGCAAATGGTCCACCTACATCTATATGGTAAACAAAATGCAAATATTGATCACAGGGCAGCTTATATTGCTGGGAAAGAGATCCAGAGCTTGGATTTACAGTCTTACTCTGTATTTGAAATCTTATTTGGCTTTACATGATCACTCATTTTTCTGTCTGTGTGCTCTGCTGAAGACACTTTTCCACTCTCTTTGGACATAGCATTTCAAAAGTTGGTGATTACTTTCAAGTTTTCCACATTATTTTCTTTTGTATAATACAGGTAAAAAGTATAGTAATCAAAGTTAATTGTGTGTTCATCTGATATTAAAGGGGTTCTAAAGAACTGATTGAAATTATCTGGTGTGTTTCTTGCCTTAATTATTCAGTTTAATTGAAAAATGTCTGAAATACAAACTAAATACTGTATTTAAATTCAACAATTACACCACTTTCCTGTGCCTAGAGGTGGTTATTTTGGCATGTAAAACACAATTCCTATATTTTTTGAAGTAATTTACATAATCTTATCTACGTGAGCGATTTTATTCTATTTTTATTTTTCAGTATTTCACTTATTAATTTTGCAACAATTCTCATTCTCATCAAGATGTTCTTACTATATGAAATTATTATTTTTCATACTTAATTGAAATGGCTAATAACATTATTATCCATTAAACAATTAGTATTCAATTTAAACGTCTAAAAATCCTTACAATTTATTTACTACAATATTTTGTAATGCTTAATAAAATCTTATAGATAGCCGAGAAAAAAATTGCACATTGGGGGCATTTGAACAAAATCATAGATGTTGTTTAATGATGCTGCGCACAGTCAATTAACTATGGTCCAATGTATCTCAAATGAGGATATACTGGCGATGAATTCAAATGAAAGAATAAGTGAGTCTGCTTTATATCGTGAGATACAGCCTGAATACCAAGGTGTTTGTTTTATTTGTCCACCTCAAGTTAAGTAAAAGTGTGATTTTTCTAAACAGTTCAATTTATTAATCACAAATCACAATGTTTAATTCATTTTCATTATGTTAATATGGTAATAGTTATGAATGTATTTAAAATATTAACTACTTTCCATACAATTTTATTTTCTCTTTCTTAGAGGAAACATGGAATTTCTTGAGGAAGGAATAGCTTTGAATTTTTTTGCAAGATTTGGAACAGTTTTAATTCTTTAAAATATTTTTGGGTTAACTCTTTCAGGAGATGTTATTTAACCACCTCCTAAACTTACCTTGTTGTTAACCCAGGAAATGTTTATAGAACCAATTCACCAGGAAAGCATGTCACTATTTTCAAGTTTTAAATCTTTTTGTCAGCCCATGTAGCTCACGTCCACAAAGAATTTCTGCCCATCGATAATGTCTTCTAATTTTTTGCACTCAGTTTGATAATGGTAATTTTTCCTAGCAACAACTCTAGGTTTCATAGTAATCTGCAAATTTTTTGTTTTAGAATCCTTTACGTATCAATCATATCCCACCCAGCTTGTTATTGCTGGGGAGTGGTATGATTTACTAGTGTTACAATGGGTTAATTTCACACACAATAACTATACTTTGTTATGGGGTGAATATGTTGCTTAAAAATAACATTTTTCACAAAATGAATGAATGGGAAAATCCAACGTTAAAACCAGGTTTTCAGAACCCTGATCTTGGAGATCCTGGAAATTATTCTATTTCCAGAGAATTGGATTGCAGCCATGTAGTAAAGCAATTTCCTTTTGTTTTGCCTCTATTAGGAACTATTTTTCAAACATCTGAACTGTTTCCTTCTCTCTTCTTAATCTAAGTTAAAATTGCATAATCTAACAAAGAATGCTTCAGTTTATAAAAAATGCTCATTCATCAAGATATAGAAAAATGAAAATAATTGTGTTAGTGTTTACATAAATACAGTTGCCAATTCCACTGATAACTCACATGATATATATGGAAGTGTAAATCTTTAATAATTTTCTATGTATTTTTGCCCTGGATTACAGGTAATTTTGTGATTACTCAAATACCTCTAGACCCCTTTTATTAAAATTCTGGCTATGCCCCTGTAACTTATATTTCAAGGTTCAGAATGTGCATCCAAACTATTTTTCTTATCTTAGTCAAGATTCGTTGATAGATTAATTTTTTATCAAAACAATTGGATTGAGGGCCAGTTTGGATATTACAAATGCAATCAAATATTAATGCCTGTATATATTTACATAAATTTAATAATAATATTGCTACATACAGCTGATAAGAATACAAGGAAAATGAGTATCTTCTAATTTCTAGTAGTGTTTATGTACATTTACCGCGGAGAAAATCTATGGTTTTACTGACCTATGAGAAAAAGTACGATTCCAAGATGTGCAAAGACATTGCATCTTTATTGAAACACATCTCTTGTGGTATTTAAGTGTAAAGAATACATGTTCTTCAACTATGTGTATTATCATGACCTTATATTGTGTACCACTTAAAAGATCATCATTGGCTAATTCATATACTGCAAAGGGTACTTAGGTTTTATTATCTTATCTTATTTGTATATTTCATCAAAAATGCTTATCATTGCTTTCACATGTTAATTTAAATTTTATCTTTGACATTCTTACTAAGTTGTCCTGGGTTTGATTCCTGGTGAGAGCCCATGTGTGAAATTTTGGAAAGCTGTATAAGCACTTTTAACAATACTACTACTAACACTAGACCTTTAAATATATGGATTAAATTTTAGAAATTGGAAATTTAGGAGAAAAATGTCAGGAATTTGATTTGTAGAGAGAAAATTCTCATAGAAATCCCTTCTGATATAAGACCAGATAATATTCAGTCCTTAAAATTCATAATCATCTAGTCTAATCCCTTTAATTAAAATATATCATCACTTTGATTGAACTACTTGATATTATCCCAATTTTAACCAAACTTGGCCCATTTAACCTAATAACCCAGATTTGTGTTGAAAGTATACACTCAGGAAGAAAATGACTCAAAGGATATCATAGTAGTTACCTCGCTCATGTAATTATGATGATTTTTGAAGTTTCTCTTCTGGATTGAGTTCTAGAAAAGTAAAAGGTTTGATTTTCCAAGTTTTTGTTTAAATTTAAATCAGGCTTGGAGAACAGGAGATACAAGTGTTGCATTCAAGATTTATCAAAGCGGTTTTAGAGATGAGAAGTTTCTGCTTAGCTTTGGGAAGTATTGAATTATTTCTTAATCTTCCATAAAAGTTACAGAATCTATAAAATTGAACAAGATTAGCTTATTTTATAATTGAACATCCAATTGATAATGACTTACTTTCAACTTTTTTACTACTATGCAGTAGAGATACTTGAAGCACCATTTTAGTGCTCTTTTGTACTAATTGTTTTCTTTTTCTCTTAAGACAATGTGAATGATATCTTGGAGTCAGTTGTGTTTATTATTTATATATTTCTAACAAATTGTGTATTCTTTGATATTGAGTTATTTAGAATTTCTCAAGCTTATGAACAGCAGATAAAACAGTTATTCTTCAAATTTGATAGAACTGCCTGAAAATTAAATTCTTCATCGAATCAATTAATAAAATATGATTTATGAATTTACTTAGATATTTGTCTCACACTTCCTCGTTAGGGAATGGTTTTAGTGCATTTGGAGTGCTAATATACTGGTCATCATAAGTCGAAGTAAATTTAAAAATATTAAATTGCATAGCCAGGAGGGTATTGGATCAATTTGTCACAGTAACAAGAGCTGTTTGTTGTTTTGGTAGGCTTGAACTGTTTTGGGGATGATGGGAAAATTGGTCTAACATTCTATATTAATATTGGATTTACCTTAAACTTTAAAAATTATAGTAGAAAGTAGATGAGAATGCCCCTCTTGATTTAATCTGATATTCATGTGCATCATCATTGAATTAGGTAGTTATAATTCTGAAGTCGTCATGAATTTCATAAAGTGAACCAAAGAATTACTTAGCCAAAAACATGGAGCATCTCCTGGGCACTTCAGTATTCTAGGTTTCAGAACTCATAAGTTGCTTAGTCTAGTCATCATCTACTGTAAATGATGTAGATTTCGAAGTCCAAAGACTAGGCTTTGGATTAGAAATCCGAAGTCTAGTCCTCTACTGTGAATGTTATCAAAACTGCATATTTCTATTGGTGCATTCATAGATATTCCCCGAAGGCTTACTTTTGAACTGTGGGATTGGTATTTGTTTCTGTAAATTATAATGCTCTCTTTTTGATAATATCATTATGACCGGAGCCATGAATTCTAATCAAAAATTAAAATCAGTGTAAGAAAGTAAATATTGTCCCTATGGAACAAATTTAACGTTTTCATTTCCTATCATTATTCAAGGAAAGGAACCCCAAAATCTCATTTCGAGCAGACATTTAAACAGGTGTGCAAAGCCTCTGACATCTTATTTGTGCTACTAAGACTGTGCGAGATGTAATAATGGAATAACAATCTAGATGCAACAATCTTGGTCCTGCATATTATCAGAAAGCAAAAACAGTGATACCAATGGCAGTTTTATAATTTACCATTTCTCCGAAAGATAGGGTATTGACGAATGGAAAAGTGATGTTGGCATAAATTCACATTTATTGTTAACTTTTGTCTTAATTTCTTATCTATATTAAAAATTCGAGTTTTCTGGCGGTCTGGGGCTGAAGCCATCCTTTCCCAACCAAAGAGCGGTAATGTGTACAGGTGTAAAACGAATGTTTTTATATCTTAATTTATATTCTATGTAGGATTAACTTCTGAAAGTTTACTCAGAGAAAAATTCCTATTGCTTAATCTACGTCTGCTGTAAACTCTATCGTACTTCGATAGTTAGAGAAGTCTGATCATTTCAATGTTCTTCTGCTGCGCAAAAATGTTGACGGTTTCTCCGCATTCATGAATTTGGTTTACTTATATCCTGGCCGCTGCGCACTTGGCATATTCCCCGATGCCAAGAAATTGGTACGCCGCGGTATATGGAAAACCATTACCCATTTCTTTAGCGAGAGGGAGCTGGTTTGTTCGATGGAGCTTCTTAATCATTTCACGTGTCTTACATTGAACTAGTAAAGCACAGGAACTCATGTTTCTATCGCCAAACTAAAGTGAGGTCGTTTCCCCCCTATTCTCTGCTTTACCATATGTAAATGTAGCATCAGATCATGAGTGTTCTTGCAGCTAACCCGGCCCTGCCCCAACACCTGCACGATCTGTGCTGCCTTTTGATTTTTCTGCAGAACGTGCTAAGTGGCGTACACGGAGGGAAAGAATAAGGAGGGAGGCGTGGGAATCTGAGGAGGACTTGGCTCGCTGAAAAGGTGTCCTCAGGTGGCCTTGCCCCCTCCACGTCCAAGGTCCCTCCTCCGCTTGCCATTCAAACCATGCGATGAGCTGTGCGCTATCAGACCGATTATCGTTTACGAGTGTGAGCGCAAAGTTTCCACTGATAATTACCATATAATTCCGAGAGAAACGTAATAGATGTGAATTGTTTGATACATACTTCTCAATGGCATGTATCGAGCGACAAGTTCGAGACTTCCTTACTTTCAGGATGCTTCATAGTATTTCAGTGTTGAAAAAGGCTTCATTCATTAGATACAGGACAGAAAAATTGCATACAATTGTTTAAGAACGAATTACTTTGTAAACTAATTCTGTAAACAATGATTAACAGGCGATTTATAGTGATGTATATGAATTATTTTTTAATCGATGGTTGAAATAACATAGAAAAATAGCCATATCTACTGATAAAACGGAAACAATTTCCTCAAATTCGAATGCCTTGTTTCGGTATCCTGTTAGTTAAATACGGAACACTCCATTTATTGATATTAGCGATTCAGGGTCCGATTTCCAAGAACGACTTTTCTGTTTTTGTTTTTCATCCATTATTTCCACTTCATGATTGGCTCTTACGTCGGAAAATTAAAAAAAATTCCCATTCTTCCTAAATTATCGTTTTCCTTTCCTTTGGTTGAACCGTATTTTTATCTTTAGCTTCTTCCTTTTATATGCATTTAAACGGTATTGATTTTTCGTTTAGCATCCTAGTTTCCCACCTTTTTCACTTAATTTTAGTTTTCGCCGAAACCTATCATTTCTTATTTTGTAAGATGGGACAACAAACAAAACCTCGACGTTACACATGGCTAAGGCTTAAACGATTCATCCCTCTCGTTTGCTATTGCTGTCATGATTTTTTGATCCTCGATAGTTGGTTTTGCATATGAAGTCATCAGCCCCGAGACTAATTGTATCTAAATCAGCGTTGTCCTACCTTTTTTGTCGAAGGGCAACATCAAGTAAGCGGGTAAACGAGGAAATTGAAATTTGGTCGAACCAGAAGGTGAAATTTGGGGAACGCATTGCTTATTGCAATGAATTATAATATTAGTAAGAAAAATGTTCTTTCCAGAGCTTATGCTGAGGAGGAAATATAATTCTTAGTGCAATTTATTACCTTAAGCAAGTTTTCTTCATTATTATTAAAACAATGAAAAGTTTAATAACTTATTCGGTTCGGTTATGAATTTAAGTTGTGTTCAAATACAGGATAATTTACCGTAGTATTGCGTAAGATTTCGAATGTACTGTTCTTTATTATCTAAGTATGCAAGTTTATGAAATAAAAAAATATTTTAGGAGACTTCGAGACGATTGATGGCTTGTTTACAAAACATCAGCGGGCAGCATTTTGACTCCCAGACTGTTTGTTGAACAACCCTGATTTAAACCATTAGCTTCCGAGTACGAGAGAGTTAGGTATATTGTTCTTGATTTCCTTTCTGGCCTAGATTGCTCAAAGTGATTTAAGCACCATTTGTCCTCTGAATATCAGCTTTCGTAGTGTTCAGTGAGGAGTGGCCTAGATGATTGCCATATTCCATATCACTCATATTAAAGATTTAATCTTTATTATAAACCAAAATGCAGAAGAAAACCAGTGTATTCATAAAGATACTGAAGCGAGGTCCCAATATTGATAGCATCGCAATCGGAAGAAGTTAACTTAGATTTCGTTTGTGAATTTAGAGTTTAGTCCAGAGTTCCAGAGACCTACTGGAAACTTAACGTCAAGGGTTAAGCGTTAAACAAGGAATTACATAATCAGTTATAGCTCCCTAATTTCAACTTTCCGTCTCATTGTTTCCTAAGTTGCAAATTTTCAAAGTCAGACGGAATAATGTGTCCGAGCGTAACAGATATAAGTCCAGGAAGATGTTGAGGCTCGCAATTAGGTTGATCAGGCGTGCCGTATTTTGGAGTTCAGCAATCAATTAATTGATTCAAATATATGAAATACGATACCTCTTTTGAAAAATTCTCAATAGGTTGTGGAAAATAATCATTTCGGACTTTCTGACCTAAATCCCTATTATAGTATTTTACTAAATAGATACTGCCTTTATTATGAATAACACCAACTGAGCCAAATCTAAATGGAACAAACTACACAATACAAAGTTACACAATACAAAGTGATAATGAATTATTAAAATTTGTCGCTTCTATTGTAAGAGGATATTAAAACTGACTTTATAATGTTAGTTCAATAATGAATCTTCATTTGTTACTCCAAAACCAAATTGTTCATCTATTATAACCATAAATATATTCCACAAAATAATTAATGTATCTTCGGATCGAGTTAGTGAGAATTTTGAATTCATTCATACATTCGTATTATATCAGAGCGAGCAAAACTGTTGTTCGTCTTTTGGAGTTATCCATTTCCTTCGATCTCGTAAATTTCTCCGAAGTTGACTTTGTTCCCTTACATCGATTCGACCTTGGCATTTTTACATCTTTTTGCGCCCGCTTCTCAAGAGTGCCCTCCGTTTTCACCTTACCTAAAACCCACGCCTCTCTCCGGTTCCCACTGCCTGCTTATTCATTCTCGATCCGCACTCCTTCCCCACACTCATATTGTTACAGCCTCTTTTGGCCAATGCGTGGGAATCGGCATCACTCAGCTCTCGGGCGGCGGAAGGACCATTCTTGGCTTTTATCGAGCTTCGGAAAAGAGGTTATGATCTGCCTTTCCATACCAGAGAAAGACTCGTCACTCACTCATCGATAGAGGATTTATTGAAAAACAAGAACTCAAGTTAATTAAAATAGTCGAATTTTGCTTTACAAACCCAGGTATGATTACATTTAGTACACCATTTTCTCCAGTCATATATTTCAATAACTGAATCATGACGCTGAACCAGTAACTGTGAATTATAGTTAGTAATTACGCGGATTTATTAAAGTGCGAGATTAAGACTTATATGAACTGTTATCGCAAAAATTCATTTTTCGGTGTATTTCCTCGAGCCAAAGCACCAGAGATGCGAATATATGCTCGTAAATACATTTGAATTAACCGTGAATATTCGCCAAGATTAGAAAATTTGCCAAAAATAGAAATTTAATCTTCTCTTATCTTTATTTGCAATTCAGAACACCTTGTTATTTCCCCGGTGTGCCCATTTTCTTCATATCCCTCTTCTATTACACCACATTTCAATTACTTCTCTTCTTTGATAACATCTCAGTCCATATGTCAGAGCCATGAAAATGACAAATCTTACGTAGGTTACCATCATGAACTCTTTCATGGCATCCAAGAGTGTATTATTTGCTTTCAGCCATGTTTTTTCAATATGCTCTCTTAACTCGAGCTATGATATTTACTATTTTTCTTTGGTACTTCCGTCGATGGTTACCTAATTTACTGATACTTTATACGCGTCCAATTTAGCGCCTGAAAATATTCTGCATTTCTGAGCAAAATATTTAAAAGTGGAGATTTGCCGCTGGAATTCGATAAGACTTTGATAATACCAATACCTAAAAATAAAAATAACACAGTGTTACGGAAATAGAGCCATCGGTTTAATAAATCATGCCACCAAAATCTAGCTGGAGATAACACTTCATGGCGTCAAGTCATTTTAAATGTAAACAAATGCAACAGTTTTACGTGGGATTCGTTGAATTTGAAAAGCATTTCGATCAGGTGGATCATATTATTCTTTTGAAAAACTTTAAATTAATGAATTTGAATAACATCTTATAAAATCTTCATAGTGATCAAAGAGCAGCTTCTAGAATAATACAACGTGGAAGGCTTTTACCAATTGTGTTTGTTTTACCACGAGTTTAGAACGTATATAGTAACCATGTTAACGTAACATATATGAAAATATATTATTAGAAGTGATAAAAGAAATTAAAGGATCATTCAAGAAAAGTATCAGGACAAAATTTCAACAGAACATGATACTTTGATGTTTTTGCAACAATTAAAAATGAGAAAAGGGATTGAGAATATGAAATAAGTAGCATTTTCAGTGTGTTTGAGCAGTATGGAATGAAATTGAATTCAAAGAAAATAAATGTGATAGTGATCGGAAAAGGAAAAAATAAAGAATATATGAAATAAATGTAAATGGTGTTGTAATTCAACAAGAAAATGAATTCTGCTCAATAGGGTGTATCATTACTGTTGAATAAAAGATGGGAAATAAATCAGAATGAGAATCAGACGGACTAAAGAAGCTTTCTTGAGAAATAAGGAGCTAACGACGAGGAATAATAGTCTTCAACTGAAACAGAGGATGGAATAGTACTATATACTATACTCTAGTGCTTTATGTGGTCAGTTTTCCTGTTTGGTACAGCGTTAGGGGCAACAGGAAGAGTATAAAGAAGAATTTGAATGCCTTAGATATGTGACTTGCAAGAAAAATACTCAAAATAAAATGGATAGATAAAATAGGAAAAATTAAAGTTCAAAATAGAATTGGAGGAGGTTTCAGTTTACTTACAGAGGTAAAAAAAAAGCAATGGGCATATGCGTTGCATGGAATTAGAGAAACAGAAGTTCATTATTAATTATTAGAAGAAGAGACAGACCAAGAACAGGGAGGTAGAAAAGTATGTCCCTATATCAGGAGTTACTGCACTATTAAAAGTCTTGCAGAAGAAATAACAACATGGAGATCCACGAAAGTCCGCCCTCGAAGCTTGATGATGATGAAATCCAATTTCTCTTTTATATTGAAGACAGAGTCATATTTCCTTCTTATCGAGTATCGCTGTTTTGTCTGCAAACTAATGCTAATTTTTCCTCCACAAATTCGTGGGTCCCTTTTTGACCCCTTACTTATAGACTTAATTTTTGACGATAATTAGATTAGAGAGATTAGATTAGATAAGATCGGCATATTAAGATAGCAAATGAAACGGTTATGAAGTTAAGGGGCAATTATGTGACTTCAGTTGATTTTTACAGCGATATTACTGACGCAAAAGTAATATCTACGAAAAATTTAGTGAACACATGGAATAAAATATCGATTAGGATGGAGAAATGATAAATATAATAGAAATGAGGAAATGAGCCGAACTAGAGAAATGAGATGGAGAGATACTCGTCTTCCGAAGTAAGAGATCAACGATTGGCGATAGAGAAAGCCGATATAAAATGTGTATACATGAAGAGGACCATTTTTTAAGAAAAGCTAAAATTTCTAAAACAAAACATGAAGATGCTATATGAAGAATGTAAGAGTACTGAAAAGATTAGAAATCTCTTATTCTCATTGGTTTTAGATAATAGAATTATTATGCAAGAAATTTCCCCGATTTAATTTTTATTTTTGATGGTTAAGGATGAAATAATAAAACAAATAAATGAAGCTATCGAAATAGATTTCTTATGTGACTTAGCGATGTACCGTAAGGTGCGAAAAAATTACAGTACATGAAACAAAAAGTTTAAAGAATATCAACTGAAAATCAGGGAAAACAAAACAGTTGTATTGTTAGTCGGCAGTACACAATATATGGTTAATCTAAAAATTGTTGGGAATCATTACAAACAGTTTAAGAGCTTGCCTATGTATATTAGTAAAATTTATAACAAGAAATGGTTTAGACGGATTAGAAGTTACAAACAAAACTTAAATCGTTTACCACCAAGTAAAAACATTTTTATGATGAAAAAGCACCAAAGGAATCAAATATGATCATGATTAATACATAATTTACATCCATAATGACTTGGTCCTAAACTTGAACAGTTAGCAAAGAGATTAAGACTTTAGAACTGAATTATTTTAAAGCAGTTATGAAGACAAGTTGGGGCAGTTAGGAACGAAGAAGAAAGAAAACAAGTTGGATGTACAAACCTTTTAATGAAAAAGTAGCAACTTGGTCGAATTGCGAGATGGGTATAGTCGCGTGAAAAGAGTGGAAGCGTATTGAGCTCTAGGAGGGTGGCTCGAAAAGGAGAGTTTGAAAAGCAAGAAAGAAGCGGATGGATCGTATTCACTAACAATGTTAGCTCTAGAAGAAGTTTCATCACAATATGTGAAAGAAATTTGACTTCATACGGAGATATAGGGGATATCTTGTTCTGTTACCATTATATTCTTTTCACTCTATGTATTTAAGTGTAAGTTTTAAAAAGCGATGACATTATAACTATCCTTCGTGTGTAGACGTCCGCCACACCTTAAGACAGGGGTACTCAACCTTTTTTGACGCCCGGGCACCAAAGGGCGCTTCCGAAAGCAAAACGTGCACCACATAACATTTCCGTCCATGGTGACATTCAGGCCATCCCTTGGCAATATTATAATTATATTAGCAATATAAAATTTACCAGTTAACCGTTGGCCGTTTAAAAAAAAAAACGTTCCATGGTAAATAAGATCCAAAATATTTTAATGTATATAATTTCATCACAACCTCACATCTCATATGTGAGAACCTCTCATGTGAGAAAATCTTTATCTCCGAAGAAGATTTGATAACGGGGAACACATCTGATATGAAGGTTTTCGAGTGCACCGCTGCGTTCCGAAAAGTAGCAGTTCTTGATTACGAGGAGTTTGATACATTGATAAGCTGAGCCGAGCTGAATCTTCGCATTCGCCTAATGAACTAAATATGACATAGATACGCGTATAGTTAATCTGGACATAGGCGATAAGAGAGGTAAAATGTTTACGAAACCCAAGACCAGGACAACCAAGTTTCTGACCCTTTCCCCACCAAACCTCCACTCTATCCCCGATCCCAAGAAATAATGCTGTAGCAAATAAAAAAATCTTTTTATCGAAGCTTGGCGGGCACTGTACGAGGTCACTTCGGGTACCAGGGTGCCCGCGAGCACCAAGGTTGAGTACCCCTGCCTTAAGAGGTTACTACTCGCTTGGTTATCTTGAAACCCCTGCTGCGGAAATCATAAGTTATCTTCTTAGATCGACTTTATTTACCTAAATTCTCGTGAATAGCTAACGGGGGACGATTCTAGAGCAAAATAAAACCCTCGCAGATAGAAGTATTTATTTTATAACCCGTAAAGAGGTTTTTCCCGAACTTATAACTTTGTAATGGTCATGTTCTGTCACCTGAAGATGAGCTCATAGATCGAGACCATAGTCGTGAGTTAATAAAATTACTGAGGTAAAGGTATACGTGTTCTTCTTTTTCTAAAGTTTTATAATGGAGAAATACCACAAAGTCAAGGCCGAAGTTTTCATTGACAAATGTAATAAATGTATGTAATGTGCTTATAATGATGTAACAACTTAATGACAGGTTAGATGGGAGAGGAGACTTTTTAGTCTCAATCTCGCCTGTAATAAAGACCCTAATAATAATAATAATTAGCAGATTATATGAAGCTCACTTCTTTTGAAAGTACGTGGATATTAATCAGCGCCTCTTCCAAATTTAATTTATTATACTTTTAAATTTAAAAATCTTAAGAGTAATTCAAGTCTTAAATTTAGCGTATCATTTACGTTATTATCTAACGTAATGACTATCCGTCACTGCGCCTTGGTAAATGGCATATTTTTCATTGTTCAAATAAATGTATCTTTCACCCGAAATGCTTGTGTTGTTGATAGTTGTGATCAGCCTCTTTGGGTCTCATCTCTTTTTCAAGAATTCACTGATATCTAAGCTTACGTCATATATACACGTCTCTTTAAGATGGTCTTGTCCCCCCAGGATACAAAAAGCTCGTGGTTTAGTAATTGACTTGGTTTAATACTTTGCGAAAACATAGGTTGATAATTTAAGACAATGCATTTTCTTTAATATTTATTAAAAATCAATAAAAAAGATAAATTTATGAAAATTAAATTTAATGAGTTCCATAAAAGAGACTCTAAGTGCTATTAATGGCACATGTTCCACCGACTGGAAAACTCGACTTCAAAGCACCTCCTCGTTAATGCAGCTCTTATTTTTCCGTACATTATGATGAGTTTCCAAAGGCTGAAAAATGTATTCCTTCTTCTTAAACAGAGCTCGCCTAAAGGCCTTTTTTTAGAGCAATACTTGAAACTTTGCGTACTTATATACAAAATATTAACTAATGTTGTGATATGTGTCATCTGTCTATATTATTTTTTCTCTTCAAACACCGTAAACAACAATAATAATGTCCTAGTTTCCCTTAAATTACGAACATTTTGTTGAATTAAAACATTCTGTCATGCGTATTTTTTGTTAAAGTGTATAGAAATCGGCAATTGGGTGGGACTGATCATCTCATTTAGCATAATTTCGATAGGAGACTATCGATTCGGAATTAGAACGATTCGGACGGCCTCTTCATTTCCAAATCCGAGACACCGCCTTACGCGAGGAATCAATATTTCTATTTGCCTCAATCAAGTAGCCGAGTCGCCATTATCGACACGAAATGTCTTCCCTTTCTTCACGGTGCACTCATGTCCTCTACCGAGATGTTTTACAGCGTCGGTGAAAAGTGTCCGGAGGGCCCTGTTAGACTCAAATGTAATCCCTCTCCTCATTGCGAAAGGGGGAAAGAGATTCTCATCACCATTTCGGTCATGCGTGTCTTCCGCGAGAAGGGAAGATTGCGTTCATAGATAATGGTGACCATCTGTCGCCCAGTGAGCTTCCATCAGAGCACGGAATCCCACGCTCTCCCGCTATGCTCTGGCGTCGTCTCCGCCATCAACTCCGGTCACGCCGTGCACGATGAAGCACGGTGCGTAAGATACTGCGTCTTGAGACCCCATGGCCTACGGGACGTAAGATATTCCGTCGGACCGCAGTCCGTAAAGTGCCATCAATGTCCGATCTAAACGGGCATCGGTCCCGCATACGAATCGCGTCCTGCGATGGATCTAAACTAACCGTTTTCTTTTTTCCCTCTACGTGTCCTCTGTTCCCTTTTGGACATCGACGAGGTCCCACAAGAGGCTGTTAACGCTCGGAAGCTGCCCTCGCATAACACGATTTCCCGGAACTGCCGCTCCTCCAGTAACTCACATCCGCTTGTAACACGTTAAAAATTGTTTCGATCACATCGCGAACCACACTGTCACGATGCAGTATAAATTTCGGTATTTGCGGAAACGTTTTGGTAAGATCGAGAGCTTCTGGACGAGCCATGTCGATTATTCGGCTAAACATTCATAGGAATTTCGATCAGCTAAGATTTTTATCGCCAAATTTTACGATTTCGTGTAATGAATTGATAGATAAACAACTTATTTGTGCAAATTTACACAGAAATCAGAGAGAAGAAAAAAGATTGGCTTCGGAAAAATATTTGACAAAGTTTGACAAAGAAAAATCCCATCTCAGGAAAACGCTGAGAAGGACTAAAAATCAAGAAAACAGTAAAAATATAGAATATCGCTAAGGAAAAAAAGCGATTTGTAGAAGAAAAACTGATTCAAAATTCTTCGGGTTGTAATGTACTAATTTTTCCTGTACCATATTTTGCATCATTACAGTAATATGAAGTATATCGCATACATATGTAGATATAGTCACTGTTACTTGAATTAATTAATTGATATAACTGAGTAAACAATATTGATATTATTAATCAGCATAATTCTAGCCAGTAGATATCTCTATTGTCAAAATCTGTATAAGAAACGGATGTTCATTCCTATTGAACGTAATGGCTCCATGTCAAAAGGAGTCTGAGAATGTAGATGACGGTTATGCTCGAGACAATTATTCCTAAGTTACTGAAAATTATATCTGAAATACTGATTTGAAAGCTTTTAGTCGATGAATATAAATAATTTATATAATATAATATATTTTGCTGATAAAAGAATTCGAAATTGGAATTCGTTCATATACATTTATTCATTTGAAAAAAAAAGAATAAAAATCCAGTCTTTTAAACGTTTCTTTCGATATATGTATCGAATAAAGAAGTAATGTGGAGTATTATTTTTAATTTTGATTCACTTTCTGGGAGCAGTCTCAAGAAGTTACCTCATTTTCCTCTTCGATTAGTAAACAATGCTTTGACCTTAAATATAGCGTCCATTTGAGAGATATTTGTATGAAAATCTTCCAAATTGTAGTAAGATAAGATTGTTCCATATCTTAAATATTTGAAAATTGGAATAAAAACGTGAATGGGCTAATATTTTTGAGCTACCTAACGTTACTAAAGGGACGGAGAACGACGAAGAAGGAATTAAAAGGAAGTAACTCTTTCATTAATTGGTACAAGTCAAGATAATATGAGAATTCATGATGCATCGAGGTGAATCTTATAAGTTACTTCTTTTAACATTAGTGAGAAACTTGTTGGAAGCTGAATTTGACTCGGAAGTAATAGTAATAATTGTATTGTAAAATGTATAAAATATAGAAACGATTTAACTAAAGCAGTTGTATTGCTATTATGCGATGCTAATGGAAGAATTTTATCTTTCTTGTTCATTCTACAATAATTTTATCATACAACTTTAATGGCTGGATTCTAACATGAATACCAGCTGAAGCTGCTATATAACGACTAGCATATCAAATTAACAAGAATTTACCATGATAAAGGCTAGTTAACTCAGACATCTATGACAAAACAAGAGAATCAATAGGGTTTCAATGGGGACCCAGGGCTCATGACGGCCCTGGGAGATCGATTCGCAATTAGAAAAGTGACCCCGTCGGAAGAAGAGAAAGGAAAATGAGAGGTGTCCAATAGGGGGTGAGTTCGCATCTATCGATGCCACAGGATGCCTTAGAATGATAAACCGTTACTCTTTACGATCTCTTTGCGAGGTTTTCTCATTTTTTTCGTTTTTATTTTGATACTGGATAGAAATGAATACATCTTTATTTATTTCTGTCTCATTCTTGTTGATAATTAAATGAAAGCTGCTGAGGTATGTGTGATGATGAGTACTGCCATTCATCTTGGTCACTTCTTATTCATTGCTGCGAGGAGTGCCATTCGTAGGTCCATTTAGCTGCACTCATTCATGCCATTATGAAAAGAAAATAATGACAAGTTTTTTCAATCCTCGTTTGCTTCATTTTGTTCTTGAAGATACCAAAATTTCATTTCTACTAGATCAAGGAAAACTGTGGAAATTCAATGTAATTTTTCAGATTTTTGGTATTTTATAGAGAAAGATCCCATTAAGTATTCAGAAATAGTCAAGTCTCAGTTGATAAATCTTTTGACTGGAATAATAAAATACTTCGTCATGCGTGTCTGCCCAATGAGGAAGGTGGAAGCCATCTCTATAGATATCTCACAACGACCTACGCCCTACTTAACAATTTCTCTCACGAAATGAACCCTCCACATCAAAATCTTCGAAGATTCCTTCTCAAGACTGGTTCACACGACTTTATTCATCTCTAGTCTTTCGTTTGGCACGCCTGAATCTAGAAATGAAATTCAATCGTTACTAAAGTATAGGGGAATTTCTTCCTGGGTTGTGGATAACATATCTTATTCCATTTGTTTTTCTTAGAAGTTAGATTTAAAATAAATAAAATAGTTTAAGCTCAGTTGATGTGCTAAAGAAATACTTTACATGGATATAGATTTCATAATTTTCTTGTAAAAGTTCGAATGTTAATTTTGAGGAAAACAATGACTTTAGGGAAAAAATGAAATATATATCCCCGAAAATCGACTTCAATGGCAAAAATCAGTCGTAAATATAAATTTAGCGGAAAATAAAACTCTTTTAGGTGAGTTATTATATAGCTATACTTATGGAATTTTGTTTAATATCAACTTTTGGCTCGTTTTCTTGTTTTTTTCCTAAAATATAAGAAGAACAGAATGTAAATAAATCAATCAAATATTTTTTGAGGGCGTTCCAGTGTTTTAAATTTGAGTTATTCATCGAAATATCACTAAAAGTAATGATTGCATTTTCTGATGAACGATGAAATGTATCAACAATAGAAATCCTCCATATTAGTAAGAAATAAGCTCCAAAATAAGTAAAATAATATAGTTGTTTTAATAAATGAATGGAAATTGTAAATTCAAATTAGAAAGATATCGAGATGATCAGGCGTTACTTTGTGGAAAGCCATGGTTCACCAGAAGATACTACTCCGGTAGCGAGACCGGTCGTCAGTAAAATAAGAGTGTGGAAAATTAAATTGTTATTTTTCATTATCTAGAAAGATATCGCTAAGAGCTGACCTTAGTAGACAGGGTAACAAAAGGTTTGGAGCGAAAGCAACTTGTATGGAGAGAAGAATAAGAGAGAGTTTGGGAACTACGAAACTGCAAATTCGCTTACCCTGAAATTGAGTCGCTGAAAAAAACGTGTTTTACTCTGAGCTGCGCGAATGAAGAATTCCAGTTCCAGTGACGGAGTTTAACATCATCTGATTCTGATTGATAAATCTCTACTGAGCGCGTGCAAAACTACTAAGGATGAAATGTTGAACGAGACATACTAAATCTCATCTAAGACTTGAGAATATTCTCTTGTGTGTGCATGTTTAGAATACCATAATTGATTTGAATCGTCCAACTCTACTGTATAATATAACTTGTTCATTGAACCTTATTGCACTCTGATTGATGTCAGGTTGCAACCTTCACTTTCATTTTTGCTTCAGCGAATACTATTTTTTCGTTGCATTCATAATTCTTGCTCAGCGACTTTCCTCTTGATCAACTACTTCTGATATTATTATTCTCTTAAATGTTCATGAAAAATACATTATATACATGAATAAGAAGTAAATTGAATTTATCTACCAATCGTACGTTATGTGCAAGTAGTGTAGTAGTAAGTAGTGCTTATTGTTTCCAGCTATGTAGTCTTCGACCATTCATTCCTGATGTTGCGGAATTGATGTTTGTTCAGAAGTCCTTCATTCCTTGAGTAATTTTAATGTCCCCATTAGGAGGTCAAGACATTCGATTCTTTTCCGGGAACCCTTTGGCAGAATGGATGCTAGCAAATATACTTATAAGGATGATGCGATCTATGAATGATATGCTGAAGAAAAATAATCCTATTGACCTTTTTAATGACTCTCTTAAAATGCTAAAGGGCAAAATATATAATACTTTATGTTTTTATCGATTTTATTTGTATGCACTTCTTATTTTCTTGTGTTTTTTATTATTTAGCTTTTATTTATCTCTCTATGCCTTTAATATTTTTGGTGTTATTTATTTTTTCTCTCTCTTTTTATTTTTATATTAAATCACATTTAGTTAGGTTGATTAACTTGTTTGTGATAAATAAATTATTATTATTATTATTATAAATCTTTAGGTAACATGGGGCAGTGTGTGGCACTCATTGCGTCCTTCGTCTCCACGCGAAATTATTTTGATGCCCAGCTTTGTTTATTTCTTCATGCGAAATAAAAATGAAAGTAATCCACTTAGATTAGCTTAGCAGTTAAACTCATTTTCCTTCTTAAAATTTCGGCGTGGAGGTGTTTCATTGCACTCAGCGCATCACTCAAATGTATTACTTTCATACGCGACCTATTGGTTTCATATACGACCTTTGCGTATATGCAGACTTCTGGTAAATGAAGTTACCCACCCCCGTCTCACTCTATTGTTTAAACTCGTCATTCGTTATAGTTGGGACTGAAAGACCTCGTGAGTAACACATGCTGTTCAATTACACTTATATTACGGCGTATTTAGTGATACTACGATCAATATTTTTTCTGTTAGACTGTTTTAAAGTGGATGGTGGGGTACTTCGTTCCTGGTAAATAGCGGCAAAATAGTGTTTGGATGCCCAAATATAATAGCCGCGATTTATCAGATTCCTGGTACAGTTCTGCCGCCTCGCAATGTACGGCGTTACATCTGAAACATGCGTTAAACAGCGCTGGTCGAATTGTGTCTCCCTCAAATGCCAAATTCTGACGGCCCATCTTGGATACGTGAGGCTTGGCACGTCTCTTTCGAAAGCGGCACCTTTGTCATTTCGCTTACACCACAATATCGCCTTCTGCGATTTCTCGATAAAATGTTCGCACGGCGGCTTGCAGATACATCCGCTTCTAAAATGCCAGGTTTTCCCCTAAAAATAGTTGAAAATCTGCCAGCGAAGCGTTTTTTTCCCATTCCTTGAAGGACGGTCAGATTATCACATTTTTGTGGAAATTTTACTTTCCCTGTTGTTTTTTCTATTGGTTTTCTACCCACCACTCCGCGTAAATATTTATTTTTTGTATGAGTTTCAATCAGAACTTCGAACCGGAACCAGACAAGAAACCTAAACTAAGAAAGCATAATTTTTTATGGAAGTGAAAACCGGACGCGAAACGGAAATTGAAAACACTTGAAACGGAACCGAAACCGGAATGCCGTAATTATATCAGTACCAACTTTCGATTCGCAAACAAACCTTACAAACCCTACAAACCTTAGGCCATGGTTCATCTTCTAAGGAAAATTTTGTTTTTTCAGGCATTTGCTCCAAAATATTCATAACAAAATTCAAATACAACCTTTTGAAAGACACTCTGTCCACAAAGTACATCACCGTTATGCTTATTTGAAGCTCTGATGCTCTTTCCATCAGACCTCTAAGACAACCAGTCGCTTCTCTTACTTGCTTTAGTTTATCGAAACCAAGGTAGCTTCTTTCAGCTGCTCTGCGCTTTTTTCTGCCAGTTTCCGTCGTTATAATAGCGTTAAACTTTATGAATAGTAAAACTTTATTCTAAAATGTCTGCTATTCTCCTTCGATAATGAAATAATAATAATTTTCAGTAAGTTTCCTTGTCCCATTTATCTTATGGTATAAATGGCTTTACAGTCTATTAAAAGTTACAAATTTATTACTTAACTTAATTGGTATTATTTGTTAATCATATATTATATTATTTTCTGTGCTCGTAGTGCTTGTAATCAAGTATCGGAAATTTCAATAATTTTAGTCAAACGCAAAATTTATAAATTTAATCCAAGGTGTTAACACACAAGAAATAAACTTATTTTCTCATTATTCTTTACTCGACCGCAATGATATGATAATGTTATGGCTTAAAAATTTTGCCATCGCTAAAATTCAACTCCAGAAAACTTCCGGACCCTCATACTTCCAGTAGTAACTTTTACCTCAACTCGGAAAATAGCACATTTATAACGTCGTTCTGCTTTAGATTTCCTTTCTTAAAAACCTGATCGATAAAGTAATGGCGTGAAGTAAAAATTCAAATGGATACAGCGCTAAGTTTCTTTGACTCCTTCCCCGAACTTCTTTTTCCGGTTCAAAAGTGTTTCATACTTTCGTCCTCTCCATTGAGTTATTTATAGTTCGATCTTCCGGAAATGTAACATCATCACGTGACCTCCTTTTCTCAATCAGACGGCGTCGATTCAGTGGTCGCTTGCCATTCGAGACATCTCGAGAAACCAATGTGGACCGTTTTTGTCCCTATTTATGTGAATCGATTGCAAAAAATGCCCGAAATACTGTCCTCTTACTTATGAAAATACAATTGGCATAAAATGTAATTTTTCTAAATTAAAGTAATTATTGTCGGAAATATGACTGAGTTGCAGCTAAAAAGTTAATTATAATGAAAATAAAATTAGAATATCTGTCGTTTAAGGTTCATTTTCGATTTCCTATAGCCATAACAAAAGCGGGGAAAAAATGTATGAGACGACCCCAATGCACTTAATCTTGTTGAAACAAAGTGTCTATCATTATCTGTATGTCTCTATCATTGTGAAATGTATCACATCTTGAAAAGCGTTACTTAATGTTTAGTTGATAACGATTGATGGAGATCTATGAATTTAAAATTATTTAAAACTGTAGCTCGACTTACCTAATGTATTAAGAAAGAGCCATTTTGTAAATCCCAATTATTTAATTTTCCAGAGTTCTAGGTGTGGACATATTTGCTGTATCTTAATCTGGTACAACACATTTTCGGCAGCTATCCTACTACTTAAGCAGTTAATCAGGGAGTTTAGTTCCAAGGTTATCCGTTTTTTATGGATTGAAAAAAATATTATGGAGAAAGAACCTGTAGGGGTGTTAGTATTGATTAATGAAACTAGTTTTTACTTTCTCCATATACGAAGTATAGAGAAAGTATTGTTTTCATGAAAAAATTCGACTTCGAGATTTCAACGGAAATACACGTTTTGGGGTCCCTAGAACACGTTTTGACCATTTTCTGAATGATGTCTGTGTGTATGTGTGTGTGTGTGTGTGTGTGTGTGTGTGTGTGTGTGTGTGTGAGTGTGTGTGTGTGTATGTGTGTGTGTGATAATGGGCGTTCTAACTCGAAAACTAAAAGTCGTATCAATACCAAACTTCATATATAGTACTGTTGTGTGTGCTGTCAGAGTTGATTAGTTTTTGGAGTAAATCCGTTAACCGGAAGTCGAGCTTTATTCATTAAAGGTCATTTCCGGTTTTCAAAATATTTCCATAAATATGATATATACGTCTATTGTATTACTTATAAAAGTTTTAGATAATCTGTTTTACTATAACTTTTGTATTTAACATATTTTTGTATCACCGGTTCATTAGGAGTTATTCGTGAAATACTGATAAACCGGAAGAAGATGATTATGTACTTTGTGGGCGCTCTAACATGAAAACTATTTGTCGGATCAACACCAAATTTCATACATAGTACTTTTATTACAGTCGTTAGAGTTGATTAGTTTTTGGAGTAAATCGGCTGACCGGAAGTCGAGCTTCATTCTTCAAAGCTCATTTCCGGTTTTCAAAATATCTCCATTAATATGATATTTAGGTATATACTTTTATTAATAAATGTTGTAGAAAATTTATTTTACTATAACTTTTGTATGAAACATATTTTTGCATCACTGATTGTTTAGGAGTTATCCATGAAATATTGATAAACCGGAAGTTGCTGATTATGTACGTTGTGTAAAGCTCATTTCTGGTTTTCAAAATATACCCTTAAATATGATATATTGGTATATTGTATACCTTATCAAAGTTTTAGATAATGTTATTTACTATAACTTTTGTATTAAACATATTTTTGTATCACCGGTTGATTAGGATTTATTCGTGAAATACTGATCAACCGGAAGTAGCTGATTATGTACTTTGTGGGCGCTCTAACATAAAAAGTGTTTGTCAGATCAACACCAAATTTCATGTATAATATTTTGGTTTGTGTCTTTAGAGTTGATTAGATTTTGGAGAAAATCGGTTAACCGGAAGTCGAGCTTCATTCTTCAAAGCTCATTTCCGGTTTTCAAAATATCTCCATAAATATGATATTTAGGTATAAACTATTAAATATAAAAGTTTTAGAAAATCTAATTTACTATGACTTTTGTATCAAACATATTTTTGTATCACTGATTGTGTTGGAGTTATTCGTGAAATACTGATAAACCGGACGTTTCTGATTATGTACGTTGTGGGCGCTCTGGGCGCTGTGGCGAAAAGCCACTTCATAGTTTTTCATTGAACATTTCCTGAAAAACATAATTTATAATGATTGTGACGTAAAAGATAATAATATATAAATTAAGCACTCATATTCAAATTTTAGATGGAATATAGAGTTCTAAATTACTGTCGTAGATAAATATTTACATCTTATGTATGGAGAAAGTCATGTGCTGGCCACATCAGATTTTTTTATCAAGATCACAGCACTTTAAGAGGAGTTTTTGAAAAAAATAATATACATGATAAAATTAAAAACATTTTAAATATCTAACTCCAGAAATTATTTATCGAATTACATTTTACAACCCGATATTTTAATTTCTTGGGTTATCAGCAAAGATATAAAGAATGTCCTTAAAAGTCTAAAAGCAGTTACTTGAATTTCTTCATTTATGAAGAAATAAGCTAGTTCATTGAGTCGTTCCTCAGAGATAGTGCTCCTAATGTAGATTTTGAGGAATTTGAAGGTAAAAAAGGTATTTTTATAGTGCCTCTTCGTATTATGGACATGTACCTCGAAGCCGGTTATCTTACTATAACGGTGGAACTCCCTATAATTATTCCTATATTCTCCTCAAGTCAAAAACCGTTGTACAACTATGTGATTTCATCAATACCTCGTAAAAAGATGTTTTACTACATTTAATGAATGAGTAATTCAGTCAAGAACTATGATAAATCTTTTATAGAGCTAAATATATCGACATCCGAGCAGTAACTCATTTCTTTCTTAACTAAAAGGCTCCAAACGTTACTCTTATTATTTACTTTTTCTTTGAAAGTTAACAAATTGTCAACACGAAAGTATGGAGAAAGTGAAAGGCTGGTCACATTTGGTTTTTATTGTTTAATGTTGTCCACCGATTGTTGAGGCAGTTAGGAATGCGAAGGCGCGGTAAGGAATTGGGTGAATAGCGCCTACTGTAGATGGCAAGTATGTAACCAGCTTTGCGTTGGACAGTGACCGGTTGCAGAAGCTTAGGGACTCCCGAGCGTCCACTTTTTGATTCACCGTCTGACCCGTTACATGAGGGAATAATGATTATATAATCATATCATTTTTATTACGCGAATATGATTATATAACGTTGATATTTATAAACCGAATATATAAGTTAAACTACTGCATTGAAGGCATAAATTGGTACGAAGAAATACGTCTTTTTAACCATCAGTAAATGCAATGAAACTTATTTTCCAAGAATACAGTCGTTCAGCCCCCTATTTTCTATTTGCAATGCAATAGTGTAGCAAAAATGTTCAATAATATAATTGAGAGAAGATTTATAATCAGCTTAATTATGGAAAAATATATTATATGAAACGTAGTCGCGTTGCATTGACTTTAATTTCGCTACTACTCTTCATAAGCTACTCATTTATCAGATCTGAAAAGGAAGAAATTATTCACTATTCTTTACATTTATATAATTATTTAATTTGCTGCATCAATATCAAATTGAATTATTTCTCTATCAGAGGGAAGTCTTGTCTGAAATCTACGAGGAATCTCGTAGGATGCACGAACGTTTACACCTCTAAATTTGTGCATTTATTATTTTCTATATCTGAGAGAGTGTTGCCATTTAGTTCAATGCATTTTTCTTTTGATTTGACGATCGTATATAATTGTGCTGAAATTATGATTTCTCGATTGCCGAATAGTTTACTTTGTTACCTATCTTGAATGCAGCCCCTCATAAGAGGTATTGACGTTGTTGACCGTAAAAGTGAAGAACTACCTCTACTTATTTGTAACTGCTCATTACTTGTTTTATTTAAGGTATTCATTAGGTATACTTTATATTATTCGGCATATTAAAGATTAGTCAGCTTCCTCAAAATGACCCAGAGTATTAATTTATCAAAAACACAACAATTGTCATCATAGATAAATATTTTGAAGATTGCTATCTTTTTCTTCCCTGCCAATTGCTTCGTTTTTTTATATCTTCACTAACCATTTTCTACCTCTCATAATCTAGCCCAGATCTTTCTCTATAAATCCCCCTTCCATTATTCCTTTCAACACTGAATATAGTAGACTATATCGCTTCAAAGTGTTCCCTATCGATTTTTCCCGTCTTTCTAGCAAAATTTTTCACATAATTCTGTCTTTGTTCATATTCAGGGCATTATTATTTACTCGGTCTGCCAAATTCATCGTCTTCATTCATGGATGTATAGGGATAACTATACATCCATTACTTTTAATCTCTTCTGATATAAATGGAGGATAAAGATTATGGGAACGCATTTGCGTGTGTAAAACCTATGAAAATCATTTACAAAATAAATGGGAAGTAGCAAAAAAATAACCTGACGAAAAACTCCCAATATTAACTTGTATAAAAGCTAAATAGTATTAACTGTCGATCAACCTCAAGTGAGAGAGTGGATATACGAAACGCGCGATAAATTTACTTCAGGGCAAACCTTGATATTGTAAAGCAGTTTTATCAACATTATGCAAGTGAGAGCAATAAATTATTTACAGTCATATGAGATAAATATAAATATAAAATAGTTGAAAAAATGTATGTCTTGGTCTAAATAAGCTATAGGTGGATGTGTGGAAAATGCTGAATGTGAGTCAAAATGGTGACATAATCTAATATACAGCTTCTTTACGGAATAAATAATTGCCATAATGAATAATGTGTCCTTTGATAAGGTTGTATAATTATTCTAGATGGAACTTAAAAATAAATGTTATGGTTATTCTAAGTTGTTAAGCCTTTGAACTATAGAAATATATCATATACACATAATGTGGGTCGCAGAACGGAAGTGCTGTTGCAACGAGGCACATTTGTGTATGCCTTATAAATTTTGGCACATATCCAATAAATTTGCAAGAAGAAATCAATTGAAGAAGCGACAAATTGTAGTTATCGTGATAGATAGATATTTACTTTCTGATATTGAAATCTATTTTGTATTTCTTGCAATTTAAGAATTTGTTCAGAGAAATATAGTTCTAAGTTATTAAATATCGTGCAGGATTAATCAAAATATTTAAATATCAATAATTCTTAAATATCGTCGATGATATTTGCGAATTTCTGATCCTGATTTTTCTGTTTTAACGTTCAGGAATAACTCGGTCCAAGCAGCCGAGACTACCAGACAAATTAAAATCAAACCGGTTTCTTCATTCAAGTGAAACATGAAGGTAATACTTATGGTAAATAAACTTCCTAAATTTGCATAAGATATGCATTCCTTGGAAATAAAACGTATTGAAATCATATCTGTCCTTTGGATTTCTCCTTAACTCAGACTAGTTATCTTAAAGGCCTGGGATGAAAACGTCAACTGAAATAATAATTGATTTCCGTAATCTTCGAATTTCCACGAAACGAATCATTTCAATTTTGCTCCCAGTCGAAAGATGGCTAAAAACTGGAGCGGCGAAATATATGCCACTTAAGTTGGAATCTTTTCTCAGAGGAAGGTCTTGATTCTTCGATTCGCCGTGAAGTCGTGAGCTACCTTTTAATTTGCCGGTCATTCTCGAATTACAAGGCCTCTGAATATGCCTCCTCAAAAGATTCGATCCGAAGTAATTCTTACATAGTATATTTTTGATTGTAGCTGGTGGAACTGAGAGGCGTGGCGGTAAACAGCGCCGCGGACGGGTGTGGTGATAATTAAAGGGGAAAGAAGAATGCGGATGTGTGAGGAGGGGGATTAAAGATGGCGAGGATCTAACTGACGCTTTCGAAAGTGCAACGAACTAATGACCAACTGCAATCCCACTCCCTCGGTTTACGATTGATTAGGATATGAATCTAAACATCCATTTAAAGATTTGCTCTTGCTGTAAACTAGAACTGGAATACTATCGAATGGAGAGTCACATTTTAAGTTTTTCTTTACGATGATAAACATCGGCAAAGTTTTCTTACTCTTAAAGTCTAATTGTCTGTAGCCGCTAGTCATAAAAGTAAACATTGCAACCTTACTGAAATAACTTGTGTTGTTCGGAATTCTTATTATCCAGTTAATCACAATTCCTTTAACTATAGGTTCAAAATCATATAGTTCTCTAAATCTTATAGTGCTCTGATTGCTATCCAGATCCTGATGACTATCCAGATCCTGCTATGACATCATGATAATCTTTTGTTTTTTGTGTTTTGTTTCACCATATGAGAACTACTTACCTATAATGATGCTAGATAAATATATTCATCTGGGTCAGTATTTTTTGAATGCTATGATAGGTGTCCTCATGGAGGTCGTTGTGCTGCACTTACTTTGACTTGGTTCAGCCTTACAGAATATGATCTGCATTGAAAAATTTACGCATACCCTTCTCGGAGGAGTATACTCAAGTGAAATCTATCCTGTGACATTCTTTTTTCCAGGTTGTCATCTTTCGCTGTCCGTTCTATCTGTTTTGTCAACACTTATTGGCACAGTTCACCTATCAGTTACAAGGATATGTGATTGTGACAACTCTACTGTGAGAGGCAGGGACTCACTGTATGAGAAAGAGGGTAAGGGTTTACAAGGGCGGAATAGTTTGGGAGCGGGATATGTATACTCAACTCTGTAGCGCAGGAAAGATTTTCCACGAGATTAGACATTCGATATGTTAAGAAAATCATCACGAAGCTCAAGAAAAGATACATCGGATCAAGCAGTAAAGCAGCCTTAATTTATTTGTGAATGTAATACAGCGAACTTTATCCATGGTTAATGCTAATGTTAAACCTACAAAAATAATATGAAATTCCTCTATTATTTTCTTCTTTTACTTAGTAAATTTGTCACATTTTGGTTAAATATTATGATTAATCAAGCAGTAAGCTATACGTCTAGAAAAGTCAGAAATATTCTGCAAGAATAAATCAGGAAACCAGAAAACTGAAGACTTCCACACAGGGCAAATAAGAGAAATTTATATACTATGGTAGCAGTTTTAATTCCTAGAGTTTGATATATTGAAAGGAAACTTAAACGCTTGTCGAAGTGAGTACAGTTAAAACACACACACATATATATACGTTGATTTCTGTAGAAACTTCTTAAGTCATACAAAGAAAACTTAAATATAAACGATGAAAATTCATAATAAGCTGATGGATAATCTCATTCTCTAATGAAACTCAATAAAAATGGTCTTTTTATCTCATTCCCTATCTCACTTAAGGTAGTAATAAACATTTATGAGTAGACAATTATTGACAAATTGGTTTATTTGGAAGCCTTTACCACCGATATCACTGGTGAGAATATTAGGGAGGAAGATTTATAATTTAACTGTACTGAAACCTTAGAATCTTAATAGTAGTACTTTAATGTGAGAAAGAAGTAAATATAAAGGAACACGTAGGAAGGTATTCACAATCACCTACCATAAGGAGTTACTGCTACTATGGAGAAGGAAACAATGCTATTGACATTTATGGAAGAAGATTGCACTACATTAGGCATGAAGATGGCAGAATCCGTCGGAATTATGGATAGAATGAAAACAAAAGAGAAGGAAACTTAAGGTATCGTCGATTCTAGAACCAAAAATGAACACCGCCACAATTAACTGATGAGAACATTAATCGAGTTAATAATTTCTGTCATCTGTAGAGATTTATTATAAGAGTTAGACTGAAAGTTAGAACTGCTGAAATAAAATTAAAGATTTTTGAGACGAAAAAAGTAGAAGAAAGTTTAAGAAAATGTATATGAATATGGAAATTAGAAAGTAGTTCTTGAAAACTTTATTTGGAGCACGTTACATCGAAGTGGAAGTTGGACAGTGGTGAACATGGAAATGGTACCTTTAGAAACGTGGATGTATAAAATACTTCAGTGTCTCTGATGATAGAATTTTTAGAGCAATTCATTTAACCTGCCATACTGGCGGTTAACGGGATATGTAACTAAAATCGGGGAGCACTGAATTCTAAACTGAGCATGCTTCTAAGGTTGATACGGGGAATCTTCGTGGGTTTGCATGCCGACTAAATGATAGGAGAATAAAAAACCAGGGTGATAAAAGAACTAGTGCAATTTAAATAATGGAGAAAGTATAACAATGAAATGGATGATCACACTGAGAGAATTGACCAACACTGGACATCCAATGTGATGGTATGTGTTCCCCGTGACACTGAACGGTCGAAATGCTGATGAGACAGACATATTATTAAATTCCTCTGAGCGACGTGGAGATGAGAGGCGTGAATTTATCGAACGATGGATTTATTGGAATAAATGCCCCATTGTTCTAATCGTGTATTCATGTTTGAATGTCATTCAAAGAATGTTACCATTACGCTATCTCTCTCTTGAAAAAACGAACTGTTCTGCAATTTAAAATTTCTAAGATAGGCAATGTTCGAGAGGACCCCTGACCGCGCAGCAGTATACAAAGAGCGGTCAAAAATGGTCTATTCCAAGCATTTATTGTAAATGAGTTTATTGACAGCGAAAAAGAAGATAACGATGTACCTTTTTACCATAAAAAATTCAAACTTGTTTTCGAGAATCGTAGAATATATCTCGTTAATGGAAGATTACAAGTAATTTTTACGTAATTGATAGAAATACTTGTAATGCTAAGTGCTTATAAGCAATCATATTGTAAGTTTAATGTATTATATTTAGGATAAAACCAATCATGTCTATCTGAACCATAATGGCATTACTCAAGGATCGAGAGAACAGGTAATAAATACTTTTCATAAGATTTTGAATTTTCACATTAAAAATAACATAATACAGAAGAAAAATGTGATTGATAAAATCATTGCAAATTGGATTAGTTTTGATTGAGGAAGCCGTCACTTGGTGAAACTCTATTATTATAATAACGTCAAAAATAACTATGTTAACATTTCACAAAATTTCTACCGTCATTGTAATTGGATTAATTTTACTATACAGGATTAACATCATATGAGCATGCAAACATTCTGAAAAATAAACAGACCACAATAACAGGCAAACAATTTATCATAAAATAAAATATTAATGGATTATTTACTAAACTTCCGCCATATTAAATCGTACTTCACATAGAATGTATACTAAGGGGCTAGTGCGTAGAAAAAAATATGAAAATAATAATA
This sequence comes from Sympetrum striolatum, assembly GCA_947579665.1. NCBI lineage: Eukaryota > Metazoa > Arthropoda > Insecta > Odonata > Libellulidae > Sympetrum > Sympetrum striolatum. Next base: position 89,854,681 of record OX388341.1, read on the forward strand.
ATAATGCCGTCTTATTTTTTGGGCGAATTTTAGCCTAGAAAGGCTATTCCTCCAATTAACCCCTAATGTCAGGACTAGAAATAATTTGAAAAACTCAGAGAAAAATTCTTATTATTATTAATAAAAATATATATATTTAAACATTTGCAGTAAATAGAAAATAAAATTTATATATTCGTTAAAATTTATTTTTTAAAACCCGTTCAATTGCAAACAAAAATAGCCAAAATAAGGAATGATTCATAATTTATTTACGAAATAAGCACCTTGTTTTAAGTGTGTGTGTGTCAATTTTCTAGTTTATTTTAGTCTATTTTAGCTTTTTAATGGACTCATTAACGAGGTTACATTATATAATCAAATTAGTAGCGTTAACCCCCGTTGCATGTTTTAAATTGAACTTAAACTATGAACTGTAGAAATAAAAAAATTCTGCTTGAGATTGCTTTTCGTTGGGATAATTGTTTAAGCGTAAGAGTATCTTTTATTTTCCCGTATTGAGTACTAATTAATATTGGTGGAAGTATCATTCACAGTAAAAATATTTTAATAACTCTTTACCGTAATAAGTAGAAATTTTTTGATACCCGTTGTTTTTTAAATTTCGAATTTCTTTAGCATGGAAACAATTATTAATGATTCCTCAATTTTTTTGTTAATAAATAGTTAGTTTTACTTCTAAATACACTTATTAAATGCATACTCGTATGAATATATAAATGTAATCATTGCAACCATTTGCATCCATTTTATTGTCTTAAGAAGTACTCTTTTGCATTAATAATAAAGTGTATCTTTATTCAGTTCTTGTAAGTAGAATTTTTCGGTTGCCACTGAGTCATTTCCTTAGTCCTTTTTTTTCCGCAACGGATTTTTTACCTTCTTGGAACCAGAAAGTGCTCATTTAGACTTCCGGGTTTCTATTACGAACGGCGCCTCGAGTGGCGCCACACCGTCCCTTATTCAAGTGTTTCGTAAACATTTCAGCGCTGGAAACCAGAAAGATACTTAAAGCGACATTTCAACAGGTACAGGTGCCGTTGTGTGAGATCATTTATTTGTAGCATAATAACTCCATTGCGTAGCTCAATTATTATTTACCACTATACGCTACGTACGATGATATGATTATTTAGAGCAATATGGCAATAAAAAACACCGAAGAGCTAACGAAAACTTATCTACGTGGTTACAGGAAAACAGGCATTACTATGCTTGATAAACGAGGAACACTGCTCGAAATTAAATATTATTATATAATATGTCGAATAATTCCAACTACATGATGCATATTTGAAGAAAAATGGCGAATTTGGACGTTTAAAAACATTTTTAATGTTGAATTAGCGTACGCAATCGTACGAACTGTAGGTGATCAATACATGTTTAAAATTTCGAGTGATTGTCATCGCATGATGAAATCTGGAGAATAAATCACGTGGAATCAATAGAATAGTGTGAAAGTTCTTAGTAAATCGGAAGAATGGAACAATATAGATTATGATAAACACAACAAATGCAACTATAGTAACTAAGTTGACCAAATTTGTTCGAATTTTTTACATCCCACTACATAAGATGCAAATTTACGTAGCACCCTCTGAAGTTGGATTCCTTCCTTTACATATGAAAATAAAAGGTGTAAACACCTCTTTCTCGCTCCATTATTACCTCAGATAAGGGCGTGGCAGTCATGCAAGTTCCATTTAAAGACTCGTATGTCCGGCCGTGGAAGTAAGAAAAATATTATCGCTGATAATTGCGCTATACTTTGTCCAAAGGATATTTTCGAATTATCAATTTTATAAGGTCCATTTTGAGTCCGAAGGGGATTGTACAGTTTTCACCAAGGCTAAGAAACGTCAAAACCAGTGGCGGGGAAACTCTTTTCATAAAAAGGCAGTAAATCAATGTATCAGGACGCCTTTTTTTGCGTTTGCTCTTATTTAAATAGCCCAGAGTCGGAATATGTATTTTACTGTTCTGAAACGAAACTCAATATGAAAAGGTGGAAGGCCATAATAATAAAGATGAAAATTACTCGTACCCTTCCACAGATTTTATGAAAGCGACATGTTTCGCTAGCGAACCAGCATCATTGCATGTACGAGTAATTTTCATCTTTATTATTAGGAAAACGATTTTAATCACTATGTAAAACTATATTATTATTCGAGGTTTAAAATCTCCAAAATCTCCAAAATAAATAAATAAATAAATATATAAATAAAAAGCCGTCTTTGTCGGCGTTCCTCCTCTTACTTCCCGGTAGTCGGATAAAGCAAGAAAGAAATGCCGCACTATTGCTGTACCCAACTATCCGACTCCCGGGAAGTAAGAGGAGGAACGCCGACAAAGACGGCTTTTGGAGATTTTAAACCTCTAATTTATTAACAGCCGTGTTTCTTTATATGTAAAACTATTGAAAAATATTTTACAGTTTGATTGGCGAACGAGAAATAAAAAGGGAATAGTGAGACTTTCGGAGTTTTCACTCAAAGTGGAGAAGAAGAGGTCGCATTGAACGCCATGCAAGGCCGCATGCGGGCTGAAGGCCGCGAGTTTCCCCTCCTCCGGTGGAAACGGAGCCGAAATGCTAAACGATTGCTTTGTGAGTGGAACATGTATTTCATGATCAACTGACCTTCAGTCCGATGTAATCTTGATTAGCTGCGAGGGGAAGATAGAGAAAGAGTGGAAGTAAACGAGATTAGTTCGAAATAGATGAGCGAAGCAGATAAGTAGATGAACAGGTTGGGCCTTATAATGGAGGGAGAAGACGAGAGATGGACAGCAGAGATTGCAACGCATCCGTGAAGGCAAACCCAATGCCGATTCTCCACGCGTTGATTATACGCCCTTGCTACACCACCTCCCCAAATATTCCACTTTCGCCATATCCTTCGCGAACTGGAACGCAACCAATAAAGAAGAGAAATTATACATACCATCATCTGTGTATTATATACCAAAAATAACCTAGATATTAGTTCAAATAATAAATGCGAATTAACATTGGTGTTGTTTTCAGTATTCTTTAATTGAATGATATATTGAGCTCTTCTTTTTTTCACTTGTCTGTTCTTTAGCTGTCACTGTCTTTATTGCTAGCTCCCGCATACGCTAAAACCTTTTTCTGAAATTTGCTCTCCTATTGTATATACTGTATATATACAGTTTACACCTATATGCTTTAAGGTGTTAATTGGAAATCTTTAAAAAATTGTATCTAAATTTTTAGTTAAGACTAGACTACATTTATGCATTAAATTGAGAGATCTTTCTCGAAGCACATTGCAAATTTTATGCGCATATGGTATGGACCAATACTGCGAAATTGCGTGGAATTGTATGCTATGTTTAGTCATTTTGAGAATTAATGTTATGACAATGACCTACCTGAGTTATCATCAATATGGTGCATGCATCCCCAGAAAGTCGCTTTCAGCGTCTATATCTAGAAAAATTTAGAATTTTAGTTCAGAAAAAATCTAGAAAAAAAATTAATTCATTAACTCTCTGCTCAGTTCCCTCGGCTCACAATCAGTTTGCTCACCTTCAATTTATAATTCTATCATTATGCTTACTAAATATTTTTCCCAATTCATCTACTGTGTTCTTATTTACTTATTTAATTATATTTCTATACATTCCAATTACAAACATTTTAACTACTATTTTTTCTGTATTATACATCCACAGGTAGAATTTCTCTTATTCATCACTATTTTTTCTTTCTTTCTTTAAAGTTTTCCGTTGCCTTTTTCGTTACATGTTTTTACGCATATATATATATTCTTTTACACCCATTACGTACTCTGATATGAATTAAAGATAACCGACATTAATGTTGCGGATGTAGGGTATTAATCAATCCATGCATCTCATTTGAAATGTTTTTAAATGTCTCTTTCACATAAACATAGTTTTAATTTAAGTAATATTAAAAACGTACGTTTTCAAAATCGAGATTCATTTACACCAATAAACCGTACCCCATGATATGATGCTTTTATAGAAAATTACAGGGAAATTCTCTTTAAAAACTTCATTACTTCAATAGAAAATGAAAGTACTTTTATTGCGAAGTAAATATTTTGAAGAGCGACAAACGTCGTTTTTAGTGATTGCGAGCAATGCTTTTCTTTCGAATTTAAAGAAAATTATGTTATTGTTATTCCTATTGAATCTACGAATGAAAGATTATATTATGATCTCAAATATTTCTTGAAAATACGACCAGGAGTCCCTTTATAGTTTTTCAGCTTTTAAGCCAGTGGTATAATTTTCTCTTAGAAAATCTTATTACATAACATTGCCGGTCATCGTATTCCGCTCACCTAAATTTTTTTCTAAAATAGCGTCGTAAATCTTATTCTCTCCAATCCAGTTGGTTTTATGCTCTTTCATTTAGGCAGAATCACTTCTGTTTTCTCAAGATAATTTAAGAGGCACAAAGTTCTTGGAAGTGAGTAAACTAGTTTTTGTTTCATGATAATTGTGATATTTAGTCGGAAGCTGGATTTGCCAATAAGAGTAAGGATCTTCGAAGTACTATTTATCTTGTGGTTTTTCGCTAGCCGGTGGATAAATTTATTCGAGTTTTCTCTGGAATAATAGAATTATCAATGGTTTTTACGAGCCCTATCGCAGTCTGTAAGCCATTTTAAATCTTTTTGAGATGTCGAACTCCCTATCAACATAAATGCACATTTCAACATCAACCGTATATGATAGTGTATACACGGTTTTTCAATACAAAATTTAAATGAAAAATATCCTGAGTCGACCCATACTCGAGAAAATTAAAAGTACGTCTCAACAATTGATATACCACAGCTTGTCATGTGATTCTGTAAGTTGACAAATATTACCAAAATGTCACTTATCCGTTATCGATTCCCGGCCCCGTCATATTTTTTTCAAGTCCGTTTTTCCATTTTAATTTTAAATTGAAATATTGCTAATGCACCAAAAAATATTTAGTTAAAAATCTCACAACAATTTTCTTAGCCCTATTAATAGAGGGCATAAATGTACAGAACTTATAACGTATGATTAAAATGATATTACTGGAATTAGTTTAGCGTTGAATAAATGCAGGGAAAACACTTACTCTTGAAATATTTCTAAACAAGAAAATTTGGGCTATTGACTTATGCACGAAATTAATCTGTTCAGGTAAAGATATTTAATTTACTTTTCGATACGGCCTAAGACAATATGATCAATTATGAATTGAATGTTATCGGAATTGCATGGATACTGTGTTATATCCTAATACACATATTTCGCCATAGACCCTTTCTTTCGTGGATGAAGCTTTCGCAGGAGCGACTACTTTCGTCGCTCATACGTATCCCATTCAAAAACAACAGGCGCGCAATACTTAGAATACCTGAATCGAAAGATACGCATCGAAGAGAATCAGTGGAAAAGATCGAATACGTGGAATCTCGGTAACCTCTCGAATTATTTCCTCTTCGGTATTTTCCTCACGCGGTTCCGATCAGAATGTGCCGCAGATGTCCTCGAATAACTGTAACAGAGATGAGAAAATAAAAAAGAAATGCCTATCGTGGAACCGGAGGATGGAATTTTAAATCCTACTTCGCTTTTTTTCCGACGGATCGCTCAACGAGGGAAGGAAAACCAAACCGTTTAGTTCGTTCTGTACCGTAGTTGTCCCCTCCACCATATCCCCCCCGAAAAACGCACTCCATTCCTTCCTCTTTTTTGCCTCCGCAGTCTAAAAATAGCCTCGGAGAGAAGTGAGGAAGTGCTTATTTCATCTTCGTCCCGTTCTCTTTGCAATCACCTCGATCTGCATTTCTCTGAGCATTCATCGGCTCCGCCTTCCGCAACACTCAGCACCTGGACCGTGGCATTCTCTCTAAGTCCCCCTTCCATCAACAAATAGTTAGAACGAATTATTTCCAGCAATGGTATACTTAATTAAAACACTTATATCGGAAACTTCAGCCGATATAAATCTAAGTGGTTACTTTTAACATCGCATGAAGAAAGACGTTTGTCGATTTTATATCATCACTAATGTAAACCTAACCTATATAACCTAGCAGCGATCCAAAATAAGTCAAAGACTAACCATTAATTTAGCTATTAACAGTTACCATTTACATTCGTTTGCACGTCTACTGCAAATATATTCTCTCTCTATGTCTACATATTTTATCTACATACAAGATTAGGTGAAAGGATTAGATGTTAGGCCATCGGGCCTAACCTCACCAATAAAGAGTCAGACTATCTTAGTACCTTTCTTCCGACTTCACAAATTAAGAATTTTCAGCGAGTATTGCCTTTTTATTTATAAATCAAACCGCTTATTATCGACCGATCGTTTAACTTCGATCATTCCTGTATTGTTTTCTTTATATTTATTAGCAGTGACGATGTAGGAGATTTTCTTTCTCCCTAAAAATATTGTTTGTATGACTGTTTGTATTTACAGTTTATAACAATTTATTCAAACAACTATAAATGTCTCTCTTTTGCAGATGTCAGCTTTATATATTCACTTCGAAACACCATATTGAAAAGCCGACATTTACCATAACTTGAATATATACGAATGTATGCTAATGATCTTTGAATTGTATTTTGTTTTCTTTTAGGAGAATGCGTTGTATATAATATATATAGAATGTAGTTAATCGAAGCCTCATTCGTTTTCAAAGCTATTTTATGCGTGAAGTTTATACCGCGAAGTTTTGGAATTCCTGCGAGCTGCCAAACGCCTGCCGATAGTTACGATGGTAATCACCATAACATTGTAACGCCCTAGATGAAGTATTACGAGCATCATTTCAGTAAACGCGAGGTATTTTTAGGCGGAGGGCTTGCGTCGACGAAAAATAAATTTCCGCCGCGAGGTTCTGAAATTCCTCATAGTTGTCAAACGTCTTCCGATTGTTAGGGTCGTAATTACCGCGATAACCGCCCGACAGCCTCTGCCCTCGAGCGACTCCGTGCGGAGAGAGAGCATCATCCTCTCCCCGGACAACCTTCCGGCGCCACCACTGTCCTTGTTGCGAACAGGTTTTTTCTGGACGCCCACATCTCTCCCGTTAAGGGGTGGGAGGGGTGTCCATCGCGGGGGGCGGGTGGCGCCAGCCATCGCTCTCCGGAGGGCATTTCGCGTCTGCAGATTTCGTGCTGCGGTCCATCGCTAGGGAGTCGCACGGGGTCAACATATTATACCCACTCTCTCTCGCCGATGTCTTTCTCACGAAGGCGTGAGGCGTCTTCCTCTTTTTCTTTCCGCGGATTCGATTCGCGGAGTCTGATCGCCTCTTTCTGCGGAATTTCCATCGGATTGCCGTTTCTTTCCTAAGTGTCCGTGTTCGCGGATTGAGTCCTCGGTTCGATGCTGTCTACTATCCGATCACTCTTTCCCCCCATACAAAGGGTTACCATTGTCTGATCTTAAGTAACTGGGGCATGACAAATTCTGAAGCGAGTGAAGTCTTATTGTTTTAAAACTTACTCTGAGTTAATTTCACACCCGCTAAAGACTCTCTAAAAGTTTTCATGGCCACATATATATTTGAAAAAAATGCGTTTTTATGGACTTTCTGTCGTTGAAATCTCCTCATCTTATATTTTATCTTCTCTTCGAGTTTTTCGTGTAAACTGGGACAAAATAAAGTTTGACTAGAATCATGCGTCGAAACCGGAACTGGACCTGTATTAAGCAAACATATTTACTATTCCACAACATTATGACATTCCAAAGAAGGAAAACTCATTTTGTAAATATCACACGCGCAATTTTTAATGACGACGGCTTAGTTTTCGTTGCGATGCAACATCATCAGATTACCTGAATGTATGTGAAATACAAAGTCAGTTTTCTTTCTTCGGGGCTATGAAGAAATTTCATAAAATGACACCCAAAACTATTACTTTTATTTGTGACGTTGCTTTAATAAGCCTAATTTCATTTAGCGAAGACTTTTAATCATTGGCAAAATTGGTAGATAGTGCATGTTCGAGTATAAGTTGATCTTTAAGTTATTTTAATTTTCGAGAAAGAAAATGTAAATTCGACTTGTGTGCGAAAGGTGCTTAAAGTCTTTTATGTAAAATGCGCAATTTTAGATTTGTGAGTAAAAACTCTAAATTATTTCTCTTTTAGTTTGTAACAGCCGATGTATCGAAGTGATCGAAATAAAGATCGATTATATATCGCTTGAAGCTCCCGCAAATTGTAAAGGGTGGAAAATTAACTAGCGTGAGAAATGGAAAATTTATGTAAAACTTAATTCAACGTATAATCGGGTGCATAGGGTAATTTGAATTCCATTTTTGCCACAACGATTAATCGTATTGAAATTGTCGTTTTGATAGAAACAGATACTTGGGGCACTAGTAATGCTATGTAGGAGGCGTCGGATGATATATACCGAGGTAGTTTTCGCACTTGAGATGATGGATAGTACTAAAGATGTTTTATTCGTATTGTGTTCGTTTAGATTATAAATATTCCACTTGTGAGGTTGAGATAAAAATAATAAGATTGGGCAGTAGCGAAGAAAACGCTTTTGTAACTCTAAAATATATGTATCGAACACTGAATTCAAACTTTGATATCGCAATTCATTAACTATGGCTTAGCGTTTTAAGTTCATTCTGATAGTCATTTCGCTCGAACTCTTTCTTGTAAATTCCCCGGCGGACTTGCAATTTCAAGACAGTATTCTCGAACAAGTTGGAATTACCGAAAAGAATTGCTCTGGCGAGAAGCTGCAAGCTTGTATTATGGAAATGAAAGTGATAAGCGAGTACCTGCAGTGTGAAGGTCACACTTGGAGATAATGAAACACTTGGAGTGGATGACCGTGAGAGAACATGCAGTTTCAAAGACGCCGTTTGAATTAGAATAGCAACCAGACGTAGAAGATTACTCGTAGGCACACCAAACTATTTCAACAATTTTGTAGCATATTTATAGCGGTGGCATCCTTCTTCGACTTACAAATTGAATTTTACTGAATTGGTTTGGGAAGTGAGTTGGGATTGCCAAGTTAAATAACCTATGAAAAAGAGAATAGTAGGATATATAATACTTTAAAGTTTTAGACTAGACGTAAGACTATGATTTTCCTACTTCATGAAGGCAATTATCAAGAAAAACTACTATTTAAATAGTATCCTTAATATATTAAAACAATTTCCTTATGATTAATGGTAAATATGAATAGGTAGATATTTGTTGAGAGAACCGTCTTCAGCATCTCGTCTTGATTCGTAGTTCAAGCACAGCTGTGGAAACTAAATGAATGGCAGACGATCAACTCTACTATTTTCCTGAGGGCAATCAACACCATTGAATTCCTGAGCATTTTAGCACGCTCTCTTAATTGGTGCTTGATGGTGGTTTTCTGTATTTATTATTTCATTAATTATGTATTTTATATTATAGTATTTTTTCATTAATTGTCACGACATAACATTATAAATGTTTCAAAATTCATTTAATTTCACAATCATCCCCGAAGTAATCTATGAAGTTTTACGTATCAATTCCAAAAATAGGGCATTTAAATAGAACTGACTAAATTGAATTATGTGAGAAACGTTTTTTTATTTTTTTATCCATTATCTTATGTTTTTTGATTGGGTTAATTTGGTATGAGTTAGAGGAAACATTTTCTGTGGGCCGATTCTGTAATTGTTTGGCTAACCGTAGGGGATAAAACTATCATCCTAGGCTGAGATTCTAATATAAGAGTCATTGGTCGAGTTCGGTGAGTATGACAGGCAGACCTGAGACAATGATGTCATTCAAAATCATATTTATTTCAGTAGCACGCTTTTTTTGAAATCTCTCGCATCCTGCTGCGGAGCTCCGAATTTTTTGGTGATTTTGTCATGACGAGTTCTTACCCCACTACTAACGGTTTATTCTTGACAAAATAACGCAAGCGTGTGCATCACAACTCCAAATAGTCGCTGATCTCTTTCCCGCGAAAAATTCTGACCATGAAACTAACTATCCGAGAAAAGTTCAGGAGCTGCAAGTCCAAGAGATTCTATTTCAACAAGGGTTCACCTATAAAATGCACTCAGGATTATCCCATTCGGAAGATATTATGATAGAAAGTTTTAGTCAGTCGGTTATATTTGCCGATATATATATAAGTCATATCTACCGAAAAAATATTAATTTGAGTGGATTTTTTGAGAATTATAATCTTTCTTTAGGAAGTAATTGTGGAATTAAAATTATGATGACAAGTTCGATGTTATGGAAAGCTATTTGCAAAATGACTTTATTATGACTTTCCATGAGTTTATGCACACATCAAAATCAAAGATGTACTACAAGCTAGAAAAAGGAACCAAGATCTTCCTGTGAATCAAACTGCATATATATGTGTGATTGCGTTATATTCCTATTAATAATAGGTACACGAATAAACCGTATGCAATAGGCATATAAATTCCATCGCAATTACCAGTAATTTTATCTAAATAGGACCAAAATAAACGGAATAAAATATTAAATGCAAGGATATTTTTGGCGAGTATTTTCAACACCAGAATATTGCATTTTAATTTACTAAGCTTTCCTTACGATCTGTGACTTATTTTAAATCCTATTGTCAACGACAGTTTCCTTTAGCTCTTGGGCCCAGTTTATCCTTCTTCTATATCTCTGAGCCGTCACTTCTTAATGGACCAGTCGATAAAAACGATTTCACCGCGATTTCAGATTTTGCATAATTTCCGTGACGCGCTAATCGCAGACATTTCGCAATAAAATTTTGAATAAATTCCCAATAAATTTTTAATGTTTTTCGCGATCATTTTTTGTTGGTGATGCATCACGAAATGCCTTCGGAATATTTGAATAATTGAAATCGTAATTCCATCCGGAAGCTTAACCGTCGAATTAAATCTTTAATGAATCAAAATGAGATGAGATTCAGCGGTCACGAGATATCCGCAGCGTCAATTGCAGGAGCAGCGCGGGAGGAGGGGACGTTTTTCTATCGAGGTGAATGGAAGGGAGAGGAACGAGAGTGGATGGAATAAGTACTATGAGGAGGAGGCGATAGAGAAGGTGTAGGTGGAGGGAGAGTGGGGAATGGGTAAACAGTGTTCGTGTGGAGCAAAGTGTGTCTCTCGATTTTTTCTGCTTCCCGACTTCCTCCTCCCCCTCCTCCCCACCGCTTTTTTATCATTCCCATCCAACCATTGGGTTCGATCTTTTTTCAGCGTCTTTTTATTCCGAACCTTGCGTAGCTTCATATTTTGTTTTCCCAGACTAAAAGTATAAAGCATGGCCATTCGCCGCTGTTGGCAGTCGTCGCTGTGTGCTCCTCGACTTCGCACGCCAATCCCTTTCTCTGCGTGTCAACTGAGCGTTCCCTTATTTCTTCGTGCGCGACTTCTTTCGCGATATATCGGTAAGTACTCTACATTGCTCAACAATTCAGTGGGCACTTTCTCGCTATTTTGTTTCCTTTCATCTCTTGAGGGTTTCATTATCTATATCATTCACGCGACTTGCGGCTGGTTTTTTTCAATCCAGTTCTTTTATTTCGTAACAAGAATCCCATGTTTTACATGCGATTGCTTCTATTATTTCTGTCGGTGTTCCTCCTGATTATTTCGATTTGTTTTATTGCCATTTTTTCAGCATTATTCAAATGTCCGCGGGGATGTGAATCGCAAATGCTAAGTGGTTTCTGTGCGTTTTTGAGCAGATTGGAGTAAATGTAGCTTTTGTGCTGTTTGAATTAAAATTAAAGGACGCCCTTCCTTTATTAGAATTGCGATGTTATCAGCATTTACATTATTATCGCGTTACTATCAGGATAAAATTATTCCGTCATCTATTTTATGCGAATTATTTTTATTCGTTCGAATTATAAGGATAGTGCCAATCGCTTCAACTGCGTAACTGTGTATTGCGATTTTAAATGAATGACAAATTGTGACTCTTGCCCTAAATTCGTTTGCTTCCTATTTTATTAGTTTAAGATAAAGAAGTGTTAATCGCGATATTTTTCTAAATGATCAATGTATTGTGAGACTGAAAAATTATCTGTATGTATTTTATTTCTATGTCATCAATTTAAAATTAAATTTTCCATTCGGAACAAACTACTTATGTTAAATCAGTTACGTTAGTTAATTTCTTTGAAATTGAACCACTTCCAGACGCTACTATTGCCTTATATGCTTATAAATTAACTCGTTCATATACGTCCCAGTTAATAAGAAACCGTTTTAAAAAATTTTATCCCTAAATATGTGTAATTATTACCATTGAGTGTGGCTGTAGTGTAACGGTTGGAAGCCCGGAATTTGAATTTAGCAGTTGGATTCAAATCTTAGCGAAACGTTCATAAATGTACTCGGTGGCGAGTTTGTGTGCTGCCGTATCCACTCCGAGGTCCCGGGATCGAGTAGCGTTGTGAGATTAATATTCGCCCAATGAAGTCGTAATGAATGTAATTATTCTTATGTTTTCCGAGTACTCGTAGTCATTTCAAAGCCAGGTGTTCCTCAGGGAAAATAATAGATACTTCATTTACTTTCTTTTTATCGTGTCTTAGAATGAAATAGTAGCCCTGCGTTTCTCTTCTCCAAGCTGAGATTGGAATATGCGTGTAGGTTGGTCGTAAGATGCAGTCGGAGCATTTGATTATGCGAATGATTTCTAATGTGAAAATTCTTTCCACAGAGTAAACATGAATCTCCTCGCAAGAACCGCTATCGTTAAGCTCATAGTGGTGGTAATGTTCACAGCGTCGTTAGCAGACGAGACGAGCGATAACTCAACGCTTTCAACGTCCAATTGTGTGAGACGAAGTCTGGTGAGTCACTTTTGGCGCTTTCCCAAAATGCACTTGTGCCGTTGTAATGGCATCTGTTATGGATTCGCGCGCATGTCTTTCGGTGACAGAACGGGTGATCACTCATCTGTCAGCGACGCATTTTATGCTTCCTCCGAGAGTGCAGCAGTGCTTTTTAAGTTACCTTTCTCTAAGAAAGAATTAATTTCTCCTTTGTAATTTGTGTTCCCAGGATCATTCGATGTCATGTAAGATTCACTAAGCCGGAAAATCATAAAAAGTAGTTATTGTTAAGGTTAATTAGCACTGAAAATATTGTTTTTTCGGAAATAAACACTCGTGAGAATTCGCCGAGAAAACCAAAACTGATGGAAAAAAGTCTTTACTAAATTAACCTGTAAAAATTCCATAATATATTATATTGTGAAATGTGTACAATTTTTGCCAGTAAAGACTCGTTTTGTTAATTATTTCCCGCCAAGTATCGTGGAATGTTATCCATTAAGTATAATAGTATTGAATTTCTGATTTCTCCACATCAGGGGCTCCCATATTTGCTATTTTAGAGTACCACACTATCATTTATAAGGTTTTCAGGGACCGCGTACGACCTATCGAAGTTTAAACGCCAAAAGTTCATATTAAACAATGGACTATTGCTCCTTTTTCAATATTTTGACATTAAAATAAAATTCACAGTCTCTGGCGATGTCTAGTGGAAATACGTCATGATGAAGAAGAACAATTTGTATTTTTTCCACAGTATTTACTGAGCCGCATCCAGCTCGCACGTTAGTTGGGAATTCCTTTTTTTTCAAAACATGGAGAAAGACCTCATAAGTCAGGTTTTCAACATCTGTTATACATTCATTAATTGATATTCTGGCGCGCAAATAAAAACGATTTTAATGGTAATGTCATATAAAGGTACCTAAGGGGTGGAAGTGATACTTTGACTATCGGATATACATTCAATATAACCGGTAGCCTCTCTCTTATGTACGTACATATTACGTAATAATCTGTATTTTAATGATCTTCATTTTCACTCTAATTGAAGCTTTTTCTTCTCTTTTAATATAACTTCATTACTATCTCTAGAAAAAAAACATTATGAAATAATATTCGTTTACCTTCCTTTTACCATCAAATGGTACGGAACATTTAATTAAGATTCTTTCCGTCCTCTCAGAATGTTTGAAGTAATCGTTTCTTAAAATGTCTACTATCAAATGAGATAGTAAATAATACTGTCAATTTATATAGATTCATTATCGTCTGTTTTCAGTGTTACCATTCTTTGGATTGCTGTTTTGGATGTTGCATCGAGTCTCAGTGCGTGGAAGGTAAGAAAACCTTATGGACAAATTTTTCTTTCCCTTCTTATTTAGGAAAATATATTTTCCTGCCTATCTGGCTTAGTTACAACTTACATCTTCATTAGAAAAATATAGTTGCTTTACCTTTTCCTAATTTTATGGCAGTTTTAAGATTTATCTTTTATTAAAAATGGCCTTAAATGTTTCGAGAATAATATGGCGTAAGAATCGCTCTCTCTGTTAATTTTAAAAAGCAATTAATCGTTTACATAACGTCTTTTGAGAATGTTGCCAGACATATTACCAGAAGTAGGAACAGGAAGTTTTATCATTTGATACAATTGTCATGTATTACATTAAATGACAAGATAGAATGTTACTCATCTCGCAATGGTTTCTCTTTAAGTAACGCATAATAAATATTTACCTAAGATTTATTATTTCCCCTTCCTTCTTCGTTACCCCCGTTTTCCTTCGAATACGTCCGCTTAATATTCTGCCAAATACGAGATCATCTTCGTAATTTCCCCCAAGGCGCAATTTTAATGGTGGCTCCTACATGAAAACTGTCGATATCAGAGAGTAATAAAATATATCCATATCATCGAGTTTCCATTACCAAAATCGCCTTTGAATCAAAATGTTATTTATGTGTGTGTTCTTGTAACTTACGTTTCAAGATCCAACAAAATAGCCTTCATAGAGATCATTCATTAAGGTAAACCATTAAAATGTAGGATTGTTTTACCATCATTTATACTTCATTTGCCAAGTCTTCAAACAAGAGAGAGGCTACATTTGTGCGGCATGGCTTTTGCGATGATTTCAATCTGGATAAGCTAATCTACGCTAGAAGTCTTTGAGTATCAAATCAGAATTACCATACCCTTTGATTAAATTTTCTGTGAGAACAACTTAAAATTTCTATCTCGTGTTCGATCTCTTCGATTTATTATTTCAAATAGATTCTCCGTAAAAAAGGCCATGGGCTACAGAAGGAATTTTCTTGAACGAAAAGTGATTATGAGAGTAATAAAAGAGTGAGGGTGCAAAAGAAAGAGTGAGAATTTACTTTCCAGGACCCGTCACGTTCTCGTACCTTTTCCACGTTCACCTTTGGCATTCTCTTGGTTACCCAAAGTTACTCGGATAATTACTACTTACAAGCAGGAAAAACGTGATCATTTCGAGATAAAGAATGAAATCATCTTTCATCAGCAATCAGCTGGTGTTTATTCACTCAAGTGAGGGATAAGCTATGGATGATTTTGTGTTGTGAAGATTTCCTTCATATAAAAGATAAAGCTCATAAAATGTTTTATGGGGATTAGCCATTGCTTATGTTTTAGATAGCTTAGAATCTAAATAAAATAAAGAATATAAATAATATATAATTAAAAAATACATTTTGACTAATTTTTAAAAGAATATTTTTGGACGTTTACCAGTAAATATGTATTAAGAACGAGCTATACTTCCAATTTTTGAGAATACATTTTTATTTTGCTCAATTTTACTCGGAATATATTTATACTTGTTATCAAAATCTCTGCCAAATCCCTAAGATTAACCCTCAATTATTACGTTTTAATTCGTAAAAATCATAGAATTCGTCTCGATTGTCCATGGCTGCTGGCAATATGTTTTCGTTTTCTTTAGTAAATTTAAGGATGATCGATATCATATATTGTAAATTATTGCGTCATTCAGAAATAACAATATTTACGTATATTCTGAAGGAAAATATATCTCTCTGAAAACTTGCATCCGATGATGGTTAGGAAATAAATAGTAATCTGTAATATTTCTATTTACTTTAATCTATAATATTTACTATAATACTATTTATTTATCATATCTGTAAAGTTTGAAGATTGCACAAATTTTCTTTCAGTTTCCGGATAACATATATGATATCATTTATACATATGTACTAACAAGCATTTTAGTTTTCAAACCAGATTCGTAGTTCGAAGAAGTGCAAAATATATTAGACCATTTTCAAAAGCTATTGGTTTTATTCTCTATTCTATCATCGCAAACACCAAACAATCTACTTATGTTAAATACTTCGTTCTTGTTTCCGAGCATGGCTTTCTCCGAATATTTCATAATTTAAAATGTGAAGAGTCGTGCCAGTCGTCCTTAAGAATTCCAGTCAACTACTATCATGTAATACTCATCTCTGGACCTCTCTCTCAGACGCTGCGACGCCTTGTCCTGATGCGGATGTCGCTCGGAACTGTTCGGTGATGGAATGTGCAGGCGCGGACCAGGAGTGTGTCCAAGAACCGCGCTTCTGCCTCCTCCCCCCTCCGGAGAGTCCTTGCCCGCAGCCTCTGCCGGAGTGTCGGCCCAGAAGGCCGCGGCCGCAGGAAGGAGGAAGGCGGGGGGGAAGACCGACCCTTCCCCCGCTCCCCGTCCAATATCCGGATTGAGCGCCACCGGGGCCACGCCGCTCTCTGTGTTTCTTTTTTTCCGATCGGAAACAGATTCCGTGTAGAGACAATCCGTTCATCGGATAAAGACACTATGTTCGAAATGTGTCGACGCAAGAGGCTTTGAACGCTCCTTCCACGACCATGCATTCCTATGAAAGATACGGGGACTCATTCACAATGTTGATGACTCAGCTTCAAGTTTTATTTATAACTTATATGTAATCGTATGAAGTTATACGAGGTAAACTGCGTTATTCCTAGCAAATACGATTTTCAGTGGGCACATTGGTGCATTGGGAATTCGGATTTATTTTGAAATCTCTGGAAATTGTTTCTATTTTGGTGACAGATGACACTAAGGGTTCTCAAGTTAAGGACTCATTTTGAATATTTTACGTGACAAATTCCAACAGTGAGATGGAACATCTCCAAAATGTTATGCATCGGTTTCAACTATGTTTTTGTTAATATTATTTCAACAAAATTGAATTTCTTTGTGTAAAATGATTATCGAATGATTCCGTTAGGAATCTAATCCAAAATTATTGAGTAATGAAGAAAAACACTGTAAATTGTAAATTACGATGGAATAAAGTTATTTAATTAAGATATTTCTATTCAGAAAGGGTTTTACTTAACTCTTTCAAAATTCATCCTGTAGAACAGTGAATTCCATCAATATTGTTGTAAGTAATCGCCAGCTGTCTTCTTCCACTTCTTACTAAAAGTGAGATCGAAATGCTGAATATAAAATGATGAAGACGTTTCTCTATTCCTCCATTGAATTGATTATCAGTTAATAATTGATTCTTAAGATGTAAGGGATATAAACCACCACCCACAAAAGACTTACTATGTGACCCGCAAACAAATTGGTTTTTATTCGCAGATTTTCTGCAGAAAAAGGCTCATTTTCCAGCTTTTTCAGGGTTAGTATGATGCGTGTATTGATAAACATAGTGCAATCTATTTTGGACGGGGGCAGAATATCCCCGAAAAATTAATAAAATGTAATCATGCGGTATCAAGAAAGATATTTAAAGTAAAAACTGATATTATAGACTTTTACCTCAAATTCAAAAGTGTTCCTCTTAATTTACTTTAACCGAAGTTAAGTTACACATATCATCGATATGTCCTGACTGTACTTCGTGGAACGACATCTTAAGTTGAAAGAAAAAACTTCTTAATTTCCGCAATAAATTTTAATTTATCCGACCGGTTTCGGCATTGACCTTAGGATGGCTGTCAATGCCGAAACCGGTCGGATAAATTAAAATTTATTGTGGAAATTAAGAAGTTTTTTCTTTCAACTTAAGTTACACATTTATAATTTCTTTAGTTAACTCTCGTTTTTTCATGACGATGTAGATAAAATCTTTATTGTTTTTCTTGCAATATATATTTTAGATTCACAATTCATTGTAATTTTTTTCGAGAATGCTCAAGACGAGAACATCATCATGAATTTTGACATCAATTAATTATAAGTTTCAATTTGAGCCATTCTTAGACCTGACACATTTGTCCTTCTCTTACAACGCCCCTGTAGATGTGGTTGTCTATGTCCACATACACGCTATCTTATTGTATATTTCTTAAATACCGATCAAAATCTATAAATCGTCTTTATGTTAACAGAAAACAAGATAAATGAAAATGCGATGATTAATTTATGCTTTTTCATTTGGCCCAGTGATTCCTAAAGTGGTTTCAGTGATTCTCAATATTCACAGAGTTAAGGGGGCTGAACTATAATAAGTACTTGATACGAGGTTATTTTGTCTTTTAGATGATCGTCTTTCTTTCTTAGTAGCATTATTCATATGTACATAAACGTACCATTCCACCCAACTTAACATTTCTATAAATAAATGCCCAATCATTCATTCTATTTTTCACTGTATGAAAATTTAGTGTAAGACAAAAAGCTGCGCTCTTTATAAACTTTCTACTTGGATAAAAATACTGTTTCAAGGATAATTAAAAGACTACTAGGATAAAATTAAAGTTATTATCAGATAATTGTCTCCGATATCAAGTGATGAGAACAATTACCCCCCTATACATTTCCCCTGCCTTACGCCTCTGGCGGCTCGCGGGGTATATATCTAAAAATTACCGTTTTTCCCTGCGTCGAGGACTCACCCCAATTTTTGGAAGTAAAATTTTGGAAAAGTTTCGTTTAGATTAAAAAGTAAGAGAGTTTCGTATGTGACTCATATCCATTACATCAGTACCAGGAATCAATTACAGATTTTTGACGCATTTCATCGCAATAAAATGACGCGATTTCGGCTGTTTACAACACACATTCTTATAGAAGTTTATTCATTGCGTTGTATCTTATTGTCTATAAAATATTTTCAAGTTCTTCCTTTTAATTACCGTATTTTCCGCCAGATATCGCGCGCATTATCTTCACCAAAAATACCAAAGTCTAGCAAATATGAATATGCGTATTATTATAAGTAAATGTGTAGTAACCTTCCTGTAAAATTCACAATGACTTGTGAAGAAACCTAACCTTTGGCATCGAAGACGCACTGCAATTTTGAGATACTTATTTCAGGTAAAAAAACGGCAACCTCGACGCTGGGAAATACGGTAGTTGCAATTAATCATTCGCCATTTCAAATAAATTTAATATAATCGCAAAATTGAGATTGGTTTAGCTGATAATTACTTGTTATTGTACCTTGTTTTGATTATAATCAGTAAGCTGATATTTATATTTCAGTGAATGATCACACGAAATAAGATGCATTGATGATTATAAACCATTTCATTTTATCCTATTAATATTGAGCATTGAATTGCTTCACTCAGCTCTGCAATTATATGTAAATCTGTTTTAGAAACATTTAATACAATGATAGGCCGTAAGAGGATTACACGATTTTAATTTAAAAAAAATACAAACTTTCGAGACTTTTAGGATTGATTATTCCGACAGAAAACGTGAGAGATTTCTCTAAACATGCCAAAATTCGGGAGAGGAGGGGAGTCTCCTACGTCATAGCCCAGGCCCTTTCTTACCTGAAATTCCAAGTTTCGCCTCAGGGGGTCTCGAGGAAATGACTCATGAAAATATCCTTTCTGAGCTGTGACACCATGAGTTTCGAATAATTACATTCTGAGGGAATTTCACGGAAAAACAAAGAGATTATCTCCTTTCCGTGATATCACCAAATTTATAAGCTTCAATCGGTAACTGAAAATTTTTCTTCTAATGCAATCATAGGGACTGTGACTCAAGTACTCATACGAAGCACCGTTGAAAAATTACGCCTTAAAACGCACAATGCCTTTTACAGTTGGAACGTATAGGTACCTTTTCTTTGGTTGAGATGACCTGTGCCTGCGGCGGTTAATCTATTGTCTGAATAACTGCAGTCATTTGAATGGCAGTGAAGCTGAAGATTATCTAAGGAAAGGCTGCCTCAAAACAAAAAGGGCATTCCCTACGAGGATAGGACGGTTGAAAGTACTTAAGGATAAGTATTTGGGTGCTACCTTCAGTTTTCAGTTGTGCTGCGTAGGAGATACTCGTGTCAGCGAAAGGAATGGTAAGCGCTTTTCACCATCTATATATTCATATTTGATTCTCTCGTGTACGGTTATACGTTGTAAGAAAAATCAAATAATATTGTGTAACATTTCACAAAGGAGTTGTTTTACCAAAGTTCTTCTTGAAAAATTTTGTTATTGTAATTATATTTATGTAACGTATTATTTTTTCTGTATTAGAATATGATAAACGTTAAGTAAATACAGCTTGAGAGAATACAGTTTCGATAACTTCTTCAATTGAAATGGAGAGAATATGACAAATATTAGTCGAATTCAAACCAAAATTTAAATGGACTTAATCGAAAGTTTTCTATATTATATATACTATATTTTCGAATAATTTCCATCAAGTGCCATTAACCTGTGTGTTATCTTGTTACCTAAACATGGACGTGGTCTTTTCTATATTTTGTTCTAATTCTTTCCTTTGAATCATTCTCATATGCAGGCAGTTCATACTCTTTTCGCTCTCTCGGTGGCTTTCCTCGCTATTATCTCCTGCTGGGCCCTGCCACATTCGCACATCCGTCTCCAACACGATGGCGCATATCGTTCGCCGGAGCGTGCATGGATTGCCCATCGGCGTCCTCCGACAACCGAACGCCCCGTCGATAGGCCTTATGCCGTGTGCAACAAGGCTGGATTCTGCTCGGTGTTCGGGGCATCGGGGCCCTTACCGCCGCAGCTGCGCTTCCCGCATCGCGGCCACAGCGCTTCTCGAGACCCTGTGGTGCAGCACCCGTCACCCGTAAGAACTCCTCCCCCGAAATCCGAACGCCCTGATTTGAAGATGCACGAAAAGTACGCTTTGTGCAACGGTGCTGGATTGTGCAAAGTGATCGGGGGAATCGGTGGATCGCCGAATCTGCGGTTGCCCATCCGCGGCCCACAGCATTCGGATTCGAACCCCATCAAAATGGAGTTGCTGGGAATTGTGTCTTCTATTTTCGATGAATTGGAAGAGGAAGTATCGAGTGATGTGAGTATTACTTACAAGTGTTAATTTAGATTTAGATGTATACCCCGCGAGCCGCCAGAGGCGTATGGCAGGGGGTGTAATACATCACCATTATTCATTCATTCCTATTAGTATTTCTAATAGCCTGGGGAAAAATTGCGAGCTATCGGCTACGCCCGTTTGCCCTCGATCTTGTTTTGATATCTTAACCGTTCAATATAATCAGAAACAGCAGAGACTAACGCTAAATAATATATTAATCCATAATTGTATGTTGTTACATACATTAAACATCAGAGTTCAATTTTAATAGAAGAAAATACTAGCTCATTGCTACTGATACCTGACAGTCAATTAAAAGATATGCATTTAAATGACTAAATTCTTCAACTTCGAGATTTCGGGGTTGGGCTTTGCTTTATTTTCATTGCAGGAATCATAATCCAATTTTCCAACAATGTTATTTGCAAATATCATATCTGAATCAATAGTACACAATAGTATTCCGAATACCTCAGATAAGTGATGGATTTGATAATTTATCTCGTGGTGGATGAATTCGGGAATAATCCCGATTAGTATGAGTAGCTCCTGCCGACTATTTCATATTATGATTGATATGTGCATAATTTGCCCACTGACTTTCTTTTGCATGGTTTGCAATTTTTGTCGGGTATATTATTGCTATCGATTCGTTAACTGATCTGAAGCTTCTTTGTTTATTGTTGATTAATTTTCCAAATATAACAAAAGCTCCACATGTTGAATTCATCCGATAAGGTCATATTAAAATTGACGATGAAAAAATATAACTGATAAATTTTCTCTGAGGACATGAGAGAACATAAGCCTATGAGAAAGAACGAAAATGTATTATTATTCAACTGAGGGACAATTATTAGCTAGCTATATATCTCATTTTAAAAGTGTTAATTTTCAATCCGATACTTTTCACAATATTCAGGTTTCTTCGATAACTGTAGCGGTTTATCAAGATAATCGATCCAGAATACGCATATTACTTAATAGCTTCAATTCAGCTTTCGGGGCCTCTATAAAATTGGATTTATTTCCGATAAATTATTTTCAAGTTCGTTTTATATTTCCTCTTTCAGTCTTTTTGACTATAACTGTGATTCTTTCTTAAGGCGAATCTTCCCTGGAATAGTACCAAGCGAATCCGCCACGTGGCAGCACCATTATGAGCGAAATTTACGTTCCCTCTAGCTCAAGAATGGTTAATCTGATTGCCAATCTGAAAACGGTTTTGAACATTGGAATAACATAAAAGTCTACGTATGGAAAGGAATTTCTTTTTTAAATCTTCTTTTTACAGCTTTTTTGGAAATATTTTTGTTATTATAACCAAACAAAATTTCGCAGTAAGGTTTAGAGAAATTTTTTTAAGCACGTTGCATATTTTGGATTTGAAATTGAATGAATATTATGATCATGAAAGTGCTTTAAAGATAGCATTATAAAAAAACCAGCATTGCAACGCCGGCTCGAGTCTACTATCGGAAAGGAAGGCTCTCCCAGCCGGCGGGGAGACGGTCAACTTTGTGACAACTTTAAATCTAAATTTATCTGTTTGTATTAAAGATGCTGATTTGTGTAATATATCGTCGTTTGAGGGAAGGTTGTAGCAATTGTTATGACACGATCCATTCGTGTTAATGTAGGTAATTGCTCGGCGATAGAAAGAAAAAGTCCGAAATGTGTTACAAAATAGCCCTTAATTTAAGGTATTGCGAAAGTGCTGGAATGTTCAGTTGAGCGCAGGTGACCATGGGCTTCCCCTAGACCTAGGTTTACCAAACGTCCGCTTTTTCTGTCCCGTGTCCGCTTTTTTCTCTCAATCAACTATTTTTATACATATTTCCATCTTACACAATCTTTCACCAAGTACTTCAGTATATTTTTTGCCTGACAGTTGGTAGACACTAGAAAATAGTGGAAGAATCGCGAACTAGGGAAATTGTCATCTGTTTTTTAATTGATATATTTACGTATCGATATATATCGACCAACATCGACTTTGCATGTGCGGGAAGTGCGGGTCAGTCAGCTCGAGTCAGCTGATCATATTGATATTGCAATTACAGCCTGTTGTTATTTCGTGTCACGCAGTGTCTGTGTCTAGTTTCGTTTTTTTATTCAATCAAATCATCTTGATTTTGAACAAACTGCAACTGCACAGGACAGGTACGAATTTTCTCTTGATGTTATTTACGATACATCCGCCACGTTTCATTTTTTTTCACATTCTATGCTATAATATTCTGAGAAAGGATCTCTGTTTTTCCCGGCGTAGTTGCTGAAGGAATAGTTCTCGGGTCTCCAGCCGGGTGCAGGCTTCGGTTAAAAGCGACGTTTCGGCCACATCCTTCGTGGCCATCTTCAGGAAGAAGACACTTCGTTGATAATCAGATATTTCTTTGCAAAGGAAATTTTTCAGAATGTTTTTTGTATTTCGTTTACTCATACATGTCAATTTTCCATGACAGTTGCCTTTAGAAAAAGAATCAAACAGCATTTTGGAAACTTTGGAAGTGATTGATTCTGTTCTCAAGTCTTTGCGCAACAGATTTGAACACAAATTTTTGCCTTTGAAAGTTAAAAGTTTTCTCTCGAAAAACCGAAGTAAAGGGCAAGAAGCTGAATGTGATCATTTTGAAGAACAAGCTTTTAACGTTTATCATCAAGCAGTCTCATACTTGGAGAATTGGATCCATTCACTCGCAGAATTTTGCGTATTTCAATGGCTTAGTTTCAAGCAAGGAGATCAGATTGAAATGTCGTCTGTCGAGAAAACTGTTTTTTATTTAGCGACAAAAAATCTAAGCATTGATGACTCCCTACTTTTCGATCAAATCATGAATTTAAATGAGTTTTTGAACTCTAAAAAAGAGGATTTTGAATTCTTTGATCAGTCGGGTAATGATAAAATGTGTTCTATCTTCGCTGCAAATAAAAATGTTGCATCGTATAGTGAAATCTTAAAAATTTCAATATTTTTCTTCACTATCTCCGCTTCCAATTCAACAGTTGAGCGTATCTTTTCGCTCGTGGAATCTCAATGGACTGATGAGCGGAATCGATTGTCTGTACCGACCGTACGTGATATAGTTACGGTCCAGTTCAATTTCAATGGCTTCGAACGTAAAGAGTTCAAGAAATACTTACAGCGCCCAGAAAATCAATATTTGTTGACAAAATTGTGGATTCAGAGAAGTATGTCAAGCACTAGTAACTAAGTAATAATTCGTCATAAATTTGGATAAGCGTGAGTCCTGTGAATTATGGACGTTTTTCATCGTTGAAAACTGTTCAGTTTAATTGACATTCAATAAAAAATAGTACAAGAAAAATGTTCGAATATTTCTTTTTTTACTCATATTCCATCCTAACTCCAGGTAAAGTGTACTATCGTGGTTCGAGACTCAACAAGTAACACTTTTTTGATAAAATTTTCAATTTTTGTAAATTTTTTTAAAATTTTACAATTGAAATTTTTCATTTTTTGATTAGTAATTGGGGGGGGGTGGTCGTGGAATGTCCGCTTTTTCGACTCTGAGCATCTGGTAACCCTACCTAGACCCCATATTGGTTTCGTGGAATTTGATACCCGTTCGTGAACCCATTCATTTGAAGCTATGTCCTCAGTCTTCCTTCTTCTACTGTGGAATCTTCTTGAATAACTGCTTAAAACGTTTTCCACCACGTACTCCGAGACTGGAAAGAAGTTGAAGCGATGAACTCGAGATATTCGACGAAAGGGGCTAATGCTCTCAGACTTTCAGCGAAGAGAAAGAAACGTGGTGTTACCCTACAGCGATTAATTTTCGCGAATATGATAATACTAAATTTCCACCATATTTACAGCATAAATATTCCTTTATATAATTTTCCCTTTCATAGTTTTCCTTTAACATATTTAGAGCCTCGGGGCACGAAACAGCCTGTAGTCACAATCCGTACCCAACACCCGTTCTATCCAATGTCATAGGCAAAATGTGACAAGAGGGAACGTTTGGTGTATAGTTTCACTGCGTCGATCGAAATTTCAATCAATCCGTTGAAAAACCGCGATAAAGTAAAGCCGCGGAAGTCGACCCACGAAGTAGCAAGAGACGTCTGTAGTGATTTACAATGTGAAATACGCAACCTAGTTTATTCTGCAATCACAACAGTTATATAGGTATCGACGTAAACTACCAACGAGATGTTGTTCCTGATTTTTTTGGTAAATTATCTATTTCAATCAGGAAAACTACAGAAATTGTTCCTAACATTAACCCCAGAGGGTTGCAAAATCGCGAAAATAAAATAATTTACGGAAAGATAGATAATTAAAAATTACAAAGGCGATAGGTGTAGTCAGTTTCTGTTTGAATCAGTAGAGAATTTGAGAGGCAGGTGTTTGGGTTCTATGCTAAGCCGGTGCGAAAACCTCCCATTTACAAAGCAATGGAGAATTTTCCATAATTTTTCAGCCTTTTCCGGCAGGATAGATGCCTTGTAAATGATTTAATGTTATATTTATTATGCGGAATGAAGTGAAGATACCTTCATAATTATCCTGGATTCGGCGTCAGGGCACAATGCTCTCCCATAAGTTACCACGGGTCGTGGGCGGATATCGGAAAAAAAGCTGACTAAAATTCATATCTTTGTTATTCATGCAAGTAAAACCACGAATGTTTCCATCTCATAGATTTTTGCCACATAAATCTGAGTTCAATATTTAATCTCATGTAGACCTATCAGAGGTATCTCTCAGAAGCAAAATTATTATATCGTCTTTCGATTATAATTTACGTCATCTTGTGAAATGGCTTAGAATTAGTAATTCCTGTAAATCTGAGTCATCAATACTGATTAAAAATTTTAAATTTGTTCATATGTGTGATTTTGATGTAATCTCGAATATTTACTTTAATGTGACGGAGAAAATTTGATAAAAATTCAATTGAGATTAATTAAATGTATTAAATTTCATTGGGTACAAAGTTCAGCTACCGCTAAAAACAGAGTAGATAAAGGAAGTACTACAATAGTGCTATTTATGCAAAAGAGAATCTATTATAGAATCATGTTATCTTAGTTCAAATGAGCTGCTCATCAAAAAAATAAAATATTTATCTGCCAAGATTCTCATAATTTGTATGTATATGAAATTTATATTAATTTACGGTTATGATGTAATTTTATAATCGCTATCATATCCATTTTCCTCGCTTTATGAATTGGTGTAGGTAGAAAGCAGACTACTTTCAAATGTTTAGTAAATAGTTGTAAAACGCATAAAAATGTATAAAGTTTTCGCTCGCTTCGCGAGCTTCGCTTAAAGCAACATTTAAACAATTCTAAAATGAGTCAGAAGAAAAACAGTCGATTGGTGTGGTGCATGAACCGCCCATTCTGCAGCGGGCCCCTCAACCCCTCTCCTTGACTCCGCATGCTACACGGCCTGGCGCAGCGTTGCAACCTTTTCTTATCTGACAATGAGTGTCTTTAAAACACTCTCTTGATCATAATATTCATTCAATTTCAAATCCAAAATATGCAACATGTTTAAAAAATAAATTTCTAAAACTTTTTTACCGCAAAATTTAATGTTTGGTTAGAATAACAAAAATATTTTCCAAAAAAGCTGTAAAAAGAAGATTGAATCATCGAAGAAAAAGAATCTTCGAATTTTCAGGCTTTTTATGACTGAATATAAGGATTCCTTAATAAGGAAAATGTTCTTCAATAGCTTCGCTAATATTTCTCGAGTGATTGCTCGATACCCGAAATAAAATTGTCCAGATTGATATTTTAAACATTTCTTCACCATTTCATACATTTAACAGGCTAATTGCCATTTTTATCGATGAATTATTGCAAAATTCTTTTGGAATCTATATAGTTCTTTTCAATTTATTTTTTCAGAGTGAAGAGGAAGATGAATATCAACCTCCAATTGCTATTAGCAACAGTAAGAAACCCTCTAATATCCATGATGATGCCCATTCACCAACTAGACCGATTGGAAAATTTCCTCATTCATCCATGTTTAGTCATCAATATCATAAGATACAAAGCAGACCGGGTGTCGAACCAGAAAAAAGACCAAATAGTGTGCCAGGTAGGAGACCTGGGGGAAGCTATTTCGATAGAACTTCCAATATCCAGCA
Source organism: Sympetrum striolatum (assembly GCA_947579665.1). Taxonomy (NCBI): domain Eukaryota; kingdom Metazoa; phylum Arthropoda; class Insecta; order Odonata; family Libellulidae; genus Sympetrum; species Sympetrum striolatum. Next base: position 89,881,987 of record OX388341.1, read on the forward strand.
ACATAAAGGAATTGGTCCCGACCCTCCCTTCGGAACGCATTCTCATCCGCAAAGTATGTTGGGATCAACAAAGTCAGGGATTCGATTAAGACCAGGCAATATTCAAACGAAGAAACCAGGGATAAATGTTCACAATTCCCAAGTTGATTTGTTGCTACAAAGGCCGGTTGATCATGTTACACATCAAAAATCACCTAATCGACCTAAGGGCAATAACAAAGTTGGATTAACCAAAGAAACAGAACATCTTTCAGGAAAGAGACCAGAGCTTGGTGATATTGACCTGCTTCTACAGCTACATCAGCATAAACCTAGTAATCCAGATCGAATTTCTATATCGGGCTTTCACAAAATCATCCTAATCCCCAACTCTGGGATCAAGACAGGGGAAGATGATGTACCATCTGGAAAACCAGAGACAAGTAAATTAAATTCACCACCTGTGTTGTTCGATCACAGACCTGGAAGACCAAACCAACATGAGAAAACCAAATCCACGAATCCCCAGTTCGGATCAGATCAACAAACTCTTGAGAAGCCAGGAAGTAGTGACTTCAATTCAAAACCTGATATATTTAATTACAAACCAGTTGGTCCTGACCCTCATGACTTCGAAGGACCCACAAATGCAGAGACGACGAAGGATCAACTCCATACTACTGTTAAGAATCCAGCAGGTGGTGAAATCAATTTAACACCGAATGTATTCGATTACAAACCAGTTGGTCCTGACCCTCATGACTTTGAGGGGCCCTCAATTGCAGAGAATTCGAAAGTACATGATCATATTATAGTTAAGAATCCAGCAGGTAGTGAAATCGATTTAACTCCGAATTTATTTGATTACAAACCAGTTGGTCCTGACCCTCATGACTTTGAGGGACCCACAAATGCAGAGACGACGAAGGATCAACTCCATACTACTGTTAAGAATCCAGTAGGCGGTGAAATCGATTTAACTCCGAATTTATTTGATTACAAACCAGTTGGTCCTGACCCTCATGACTTCGAAGGACCCACAAATGCAGAGACGACGAAGGATCAACTCCATACTACTGTTAAGAATCCAGTAGGCGGTGAAATCGATTTAACTCCGAATTTATTTGATTACAAACCAGTTGGTCCTGACCCTCATGACTTTGAGGGACCCACAAATGCAGAGACGACGAAGGATCAACTCCATACTACTGTTAAGAATCCAGTAGGCGGTGAAATCGATTTAACTCCGAATTTATTTGATTACAAACCAGTTGGTCCTGACCCTCATGACTTCGAAGGACCCACAAATGCAGAGACGACGAAGGATCAACTCCATACTACTGTTAAGAATCCAGTAGGCGGTGAAATCGATTTAACTCCGAATTTATTTGATTACAAACCAGTTGGTCCTGACCCTCATGACTTTGAGGGGCCCTCAATTGCAGAGGATTCGAAAGTACATGATCATACTATAGTTAAGAATCCAGCAGGTAGTGAAATCAATTTAACGCCGAATTTATTTGATTACAAACCAGTTGGTCCTGACCCTCATAACTTTGAGGGGCCCTCCATTGCAGAGGATTCGAAAGTACATGACCATTCTATAGTTCAGAATCCAGCAGGCAGTGAAATCAATTTAACGTCGAATTACAAACAAGTTGGTTTGGATCATCATAATGTTACAGAATCAAGCAACTCGGAGACGCAATTTAGACCAAAGGATTTTCCAATTAAGAAACCTGGTGATAGAGGAAATTCATCTGCTGATTTGTCAAATTATACACCAGTTGGTCCTAACGATCACGACTTATTAGAGTCAGCTATTTCGGAGGTTCCTTTCATTCCTGAGCGTACACCCGTTAAGAATCCAGGAAGTGTTACAACCAATTCAACGCACAATTTGTTCGATTACAAGCCAGTTGGTCCTGACCCTCATGACTTCGAAGGACCTACAAGTGCAGAGACGACGAATGATCAACTCCATACTCTTGTTAAAAATCCAGCAGGCGGTGAAATCAATTTAAAGCCGAGTTTATTTGATTACAAACCAGTTGGTCCTGACCCTCATGACTTTGAAGGACCCGAGTTAAGAACTGATGATCTTCCTGTAAAGTATCCAGAAAACAGTGACCTCAATTCAGCACCTAATTCATTTCAACGAAGGCCAGTTGGTCCTGATCCTCACGATTTTGAAGGATCCGGTGATGCAAAGAGACAGCCAGGGATAGACGATTTTTCAGAATATTTATTAGAAAGCATTAAGTAATTTTTAATAAGTTTTTCATGGACTTCTATGTATCAATATAAATGGTCGATTGCAATTAATGTAGTGTTTATTAGAAAACCGACAATATGTTTCTAAGAAAAAAATTGACCTATTGTAATGTAAAGTTCAGATTTACTCATATTGACCGTGTATTTTTTAAAAAGAAGTATTTGTGTATTTGTAGTATAGCTATTGAAATATATTTGGAATTTTAGAATGGTTTTTGAGTAAAAATTTTGAGGAAGAAGTGTGTTAAAAGTTTATGATCCCATCTGTTGTTAAGTTCGGTACCATCCTAAGATCCATACAATTATGTGATTTCCCTTGTGCTTCATTACAGCAGAAATACTTAATAAATATTTCCATTAAGAGTGGATCCTTCATTTTTTTCTCATCTCTAATGTCACTCAAATCGCTTTTTCCATGAACAAATGTTAAGGAAAGTCCCCGAAAGACCATCTTCATCCTTCGGAAGGCCGATTTGATAACTCTCTAACCAGCAGCATACACCAAAGTGAAAGTACCAAAAATTATCGATCTCGGATTAAGGAAAACTCGATTAAGTCCAACGAGAGTCACCACTCAAGGCCCCAAATCGATTCCAGTTCATCTGAATCGAGCGAAATTTAAGAATTGAGAGACTACGATTTCGATTCGGTTGAATCGGAGTTTAAGAAACATTTTGTTGAAAGTAGACTTGTTTGTGCGTTTGTGAAACTTGCTTCTCATCATTGTATGCATTCATTCACTCGGCCATATTTTTTACGAAAATATATTGTATTAAAAGATAATTATTTAAAACGAGACAATTTTAATTTGCCGGTTTAGGGAGCTAGAAAAAGGGTATGGTTACTTATTTAGTCTCCGGCGGATAAGGGACGAGGATTAATTAGTAACTCAATTAGTTATTAAATTTATGTCGTTACCTTCGGAATTAATTGATTGAACAGAAATACCGTAGAAAGAATTCCACTTCATAATAAATACTGCGTATTTTAAAATTCATATTTTAAACCAAATAACATTTTTACTTGGGAATTTTCCTGGATGCACGACCTTATGTACAAAGTCACCTCAACCCTTTCCTTATATGATGTTTTGATTTTTTTCTTTCTTAAGGTCACTGTTGAACATGGAAATGGATATTGATGATCAATTGATGTAATTTTAAACCAAGAATTGTAAAAGTCATCATAATTTAAGTAAATTCATTACAGCCTGAAATTAATTCATCGTTTAAATCACGTGGGACAAAAATATAAATATTTTATTCTATATTACACTTTCTTTACGATATATTTTGTTTACCTGATCAGGGGTTGTCTTTCTCTCTCAATAAATCAATACCACCACATCTGAATTCCCTTATTATGGCAAATTGATAAAATAATCCATTTTCCTCCGCTTTACCAATTGAGCTCTCGTCTGCGCAAAAATATTATTCGGAAGGAAATTCTTATCGGCAGCCATTTGAAGCAACGCGCGCTGCATTCCGAAGACTTAAATTAACGAGATAGATAATTCGGGAGAATTTCTATAAAAGAAAATTTCATCAATAGCGCTTTGGATTCCATCCTTTCATTCTGGAGGGAATGAGACGATATTAGGAAATAAAAGAAGAGCTCCACCGGAGAAGTTGGAGTAAATTTTCCAGATGATCCTCTTCTTCTCCTCCTTCGTACCCTCGATATATATTCCGAAAAAATGGAAAAAACTTCCAAAGTCTCTTCGATCGCAAAACACATTGAAAAATCCCATTACGGCCCTCGCGCTCCCCTTACTTTCATTTCCATCAATTTATTTAACTCTTCCCCACTCATCTGCAAAAAGGTCTCCCTATCGTATGCCTCCGATATCCATACGAGGATCATCTTAAAGCCCTCTCCAATTTCATCCCCTCCTCCGCCCACGGATCCACATTTTTGCAGACGCTATCCATTTTTTGATGCTACTATCTACTCTGCTATTTATCTATCTTAAATTATTTATCATAAATTGCTATTAACGCTAACCCTCAAAGCATGTGAACCTCATTTACGCAACGATTCAGGCCAACGCTAAAATACAATACCCACAGCTCAATTTAAATCAATTTATTTGACTTGGTGTTAATTTTAAATGATGTCAAGCGATTGGAATAATATAATCTTGCTGAACTCACGCAATTTTTAAAGATTATGAAGTCTAAAGGAATGTAGCTGAATTATTTTTAGAATATTTACTCATTAACTTACAGTAATTATCTATATTATCATTCAATTATTACTATAGACTTTACGAGGCCATGGAAAAGCTGAACAGTAGTATTCTTTGAAGAAGCAAATTTGAGATCCGGTTATTCTATTCAACAACAACTATATATTACAAACATATTCTGTTTAAGATTGTATGAACATATCGTGATTTTTAACGCAAAATTTAACCATTTGACGTCACCCTATCCAATCATAAGCAAAGCAAAACTTAAATAATTAGCGGCGATGAGAGCTATTAAAAAATAACGAGTGGTTCACCCTGAATGCGCCTCAGCCATAATTTAATTACCTATAAAGTTACCATCTACATTGTCAATGCAATTTCAACTCGCGACAATAAATGCGAAACTCATTGATGGATACGCGTTTGCAACGTTAGTTTAATTCGGTTCCCGTCCTCCCCATTTTATTATTGCACCCCTCAATATTCTCTATCTCGACGCAAAGCTCAACTGTATTCACACCACCTCCAAATACTTATCGGAATCTCGGCGGATAATGCGGTAAGAAGTCATTATTAATCTTTTCGCGAATGATCGGTAGTTAAGGTCCTATTGGGAGTGTCCTCCAATCGAGGAAGTGTGCCAATTTGGATGATCTGGTTGGCCTCGGGCAAATTTGTCATCACCGTTGAGGTCGAGGACCCTCTTCTTTTCAACCTGCGTCACGAATTCTTTCCTCAGAATGTTATCTTTAGCGCTTATCTATGAAAATCTTCGGCCGTTGTCCCGGCGAACGCCAATGTAAACGGAATGTTTTCCTCCTCCCCTTTGCCCTTTCGAGCTCTCCTCAATTTACACCCATCCATTTTCTCTCGATTCCATTATTCTCCCGCTTGACTTCCTTTTCCCCGAAAACCCATTCTCCGCCTCTCTTTTCTCCCATTTACTCCTCTATTTTCCCTCCAATAACGCTGTCTCGAATAGTTCCCTTCTCTTTTTCTTCCCTTCCGATGATTTTATACCCATTTTTTCTTTTTATTCTTTTCTCTTTGAGTTTTTCTTAACTCGCATAGAGACTGATTGAATATCGGGTCATTGGCAACGCCCTTAAATAAACACTTCAATGAGCTGTAGAAATTGAGAGACAACCATTCGAATGGGATTTTATCATCGGAAACTAGTTGTAGTCTGCTTTCATATGCAATTGTTACCTCTCGATGCATCTTGAAAATGCGATGTGAAGAAATAATGAACAATTTTAAATCATTCGTTAAAATAACTACCTCAAGTTTTATGAGCAAGTAATGGTGATATGTAATTGGCATAATCGATAAAGCAAAAAGAGTTAGCCAAATATGTTTGTTTAATTTTATCAATCTGCTTTTGAATTTAAGATTGTACATTTTAGGATTTAAGCTATTATTTACAGGTCGACCTCGGGCGAGGAATGATTAGTCAACGAATGCAAAGGCCCCGGGTTTTAGTCCTAGGTAAATCGGATTTTCCGGGTTAAGGAATTGCTTTGTGTAAATCATAAAGTCATTCAAATTTTTCGAAGTAACAAATTCACTCTTTGGAGCCATTATTGTTTTCAGATAAACTTGCTAAAATCATCTTTCGTATCAGGAAGCATTAATTTGCTAGTTTATCATTATTTATTTAAAAATGCCAGTGCATAATTAAAGAAAAACCTTTCAACAATGTCTTTGGAAGTCAAAAACTTTACAAATTTTTTAAGTAAGCAAATAAAGTTGTAATCTGACTACTATGTAGCTGTTGAAGATGAAAATATTTACGGAGACATCAGTAAAACTTACTATTAATAATAATTGAGCAAAACCCATATAGCCAAGTTATACACGAGATGTAAAAAACCATTTTACGTAAAATTTCGAAGGTCGATCTTAACAAGAATACAATACATCACTCATCGCTATATACGGTTAATTCATCGGCAAAGTGCCTAGCTCTATCTATATTTATCGATTACTTTTAGAGGAGATGATGAAATCGTTCCGTGGGCTCCTGTGATTGTCAAGCCATTTCCAACTCCACTGAAATATTGTTCCAGTCCATTGTCCATTGTTTCAGTCCCGCAAATGCTATTAAAATATGCGTGCGTAAGAAGCCGTGACAGGCATGATTTACATCGCAAATAATTTTCCCTTTTACGTTCAACATCGCGAGATATATTTCCGTGTCCCTTGTGAATTAGCCCACGCCTCGTTCATTTAACGATCGCCTTGTCAATTCCTCTGATTTTCCCTCTGCCTATCCTACACAGGCGATTTGTGTAGAAATTTGCGACGTGATTAATTGGAGGGCAGCCCAGATCTGCCTGGGTTATAATCATTCGCCGATCTTGGAGCGTTTTTCTTTTTTTCCTCATCGCGAATTTCTTTTCCTAGAATTTTCCACGCTTGCCTTTCTTAACGAAGCGCACATTCGGGTTTTAACTTTTTGTCCCGAGAAATTAATCGCTAACGATTTCAGTAAAACGAGCGCCTCGCTTTGTTTGTCTGTCATCTTCCGCTTAATATTTCCTCGTGAGTGTGACTTAATTTTAGCAGCTGGCCTCTCCTCGCGCGCTATTTTTTTGTAGCTGCCAATTTTTTCGTTCGCTCGCGTTTTTTTGACTCGAATTTAATTCGGGTGTTTCGAGCATTCGAAAAGGATTTCTCGGAATCGCTTCGGAGGTAAGGGAAACGTTGAAAACGGAATTAATTAGGGTTGTTGACATTTCGAAATCTCGCGTTTCTGCTGACTCACTGTTTAATTTCTCGAATGATAGGGGCGGAAACGTGGAACTGAGCATTTACCTTCCTATTTATTCATATGAACGGGTAAAAGTACACGATTTCAGAATGTGCGTTACAGGAGTACTCCAAACTGACCTATTGGACAATATGTATGTTCCCATGAGGAGGTACGAAGGAAATATTTCGTTAAATTTAAGTTTCTCTCCAAAATTACTACGAAGGAATGATTGATTGTAAGAAAAGTCCAAGAAATACGTTTGTTTGGTCCCAAAAGGTTTCATTCAATTCGTTTATCTATCAATGAGGTTTGGAACGGTAGCTGTCAGCTGTAGTAGCAGCAGCTTGTAGCGAATTCAGTCCATTGTATTGCAAAAGTCATCTTTTGCGTTATTGAGTAGGCTGAAAGTTAGTTTTTTCAACGATGATGACTTAAGTACTAAGCATATTAAAATCAGAATTCACGGTAACTTATATGAAAACAACTGAATTGGGATATTATTTAGAGCAATACATGAAAAGCAGACTTTTGGAGTACCTTATAGGGTTCTTGCGATGTCATCCTTCCGTAGAGCAGATACTTTGAGGGTAGAAATTAAGCGACTCTTGAGTTACTGATACATATCTGATTTACTCTTACCATTAATTGGGTACCCTCCTCCGAACTAAATGTTGACGGGCACTTCTGAAACGCTTCTTCGCCGATCGAATTATCAGTTAAAAGTATTCTTCATGACGAGTATGAATGCAGTGCATTGGTCAGTGGCGATGAATGTTAGATTTGAGAATGACAAAATGTTCAGCGATAGGGGAAACTTCCCGTAAAGACGACACGGGTGTAAAGAAATACATTTAAACACGGTCATTAATGAATTAAAAATTTAGAAATCTCCCAAAACCCTCTTTATCAGCATTAGGTACCTGCGTTGCCATTGGTTATGGAAACATTCGAATGTCCCGGATAACCAGGTATTCCAGGACTTTCTGCTTTTTGCAGAATTAGTGGTAACGTGGGCACGAAATGATGACAGCTTTGAGGGAGTTTTTAAACCTCTGATTGCTGCAAATGATCACCACAAATCAGCCAGATAGACGCAGGATGGGAATTTTTGAAAGAAATAAAATTTAGACCTGGCCGAATTTGAATGATGCGCTCTCATAGAACTTTACATGTAGGATTTGTTCTCTCTGTTATAGGAATATAAAGGTGGGAAAAATCAGGGATATAATGATTGGATTGGTTTCAAAAATTAATTTTCAGCGATCGATAACTAAACCTTTTTCCCATAGCTACATGCGATTCAGAATTCATCCATTGTTTACGATATTTGTGAGTTTTCCATCGTAATGAGCAACTATAAGAGAAAAATTTCGTTCTCACGTATGATTGCGGAATTAGGACATAATCTGTGTTCAGTATATCAGTGTATATGTAAGTTCATAGATAAATACAAGGTATTGTTGCAGCTGTACTGAAAGGATGAATGCGAGGAGGCAATGTTTGATTGTGACGAGACGCAGATGCACTGCAAACCCATTTGCCTTCGTTTGCATCGTCTTCAAGATAGACAAATGACGAGCTTGGCTCGCAGACGCTCCATTGGACGGCGTCCAATCCGAAGGAGAAATCCTGCCAAAGAGAGCGAAACTGACTTAACATTTGAGCAGTTGGAGACACAGTCGATTCTGTCCGCAAATATGATAAACTCACCTGGAGACATGAAAATGCAAAAGGAACGCTACCTTCACAACCTTCCCTTTCCGACTGAAGGCCTTAGTTTGGACTTCATTATTGAGTGGAGATACGGAATATATGTATTTCAGATAAGTGGATGAGGGAAGATTTTGATAGATTCGTATGGCAAGAGAAAGACTAAGGTCAAGTGGTATCCAAAAATCGCCTGTATTAACTAATTCGTAATTAAAGAGATACACCGTAATTACTTTATTTTAAACGGAGCGAAAACGGAACCCGAAGTGACAAAATCCTTAATTCTGAACCGAACAGGTATCCGCCATTTAGTTTGGTCGGATTCTCTGTTCGTATTCTAATGATATATTAGTAGTTTGTCAAGAAATTTTGTATAAGAGAATGCAGGCTCGATATCTGTCACGAAGATAATTTCAATTTATGAATCAATGAAATAAAATGAGATCATATGTCTATAAGATATGTTTCATTGGTTACTACGCCAATCTTGAAATATTTGAATTCTTGGAGCATTGAGCGTAATTTGTAGCCGATATAACTACCGATCGCTTTTCGATTACTGATACTATACTGAATGTTGCGTTACTGTTAAACTAAATAGCCTTAAAATTAATTTTTGTTAAGCTAACTTTGTTTTCTTTGCGGTGGAAGTCATTTTATCCTGTTTACTGTTTTACTGAATGACTCTTATTTGTAACATTTTACTAGGAAACGGAAAACTTGACTGCTCTGGATTGATGGGAAGTTTTTATAAGAATAATAATAAATAAGCTTTAAAAATCTTTCCCGTGATAAATCAATGTTCATCTAAAATATAAAATAATAACTGGATGATTTTCCTTGGCTGTTCATTCAACAAAACCTTATGTTTTCACATAAAAATTTGAGGTACCGTGTCTCGAGAACATTTCACACGTTCGAGTAATTATATGTATTTATAATGCGAATAAATAATTATTAAAAGTTTTTGAAGGGTGTCTGTGAATCTGTGAATGAAAAAATTCGGATTTTCCATTCTAGGAGCCTTTTAATTTCCCCTCGTCTTAAGAAAATATGGCGAAATGATCGGTGGTGATCAAGTTTAGGAAGTACTTGTTGTTTTTCTCCTTTAGCGCGAATACAGATGATTAAAATCGCTATAATTGCTGGAAGACGGGTGGGGAGGGCGTCAAACCAATCGGAGCAAATGAAGAGGTTTCCATTTATTTTTTCGCGAGGACACTTGGCGAGGGGTGGAGTACCCTTAAGGGGCGAGAAAGGGTTTCCTCCCCATCGAGAAGGGGAAACCACAAGTGCTTTATTTTTTGGAAGAGCGAGCCGATGCGTGTCTTTTCCTGCGACGGGATGTTCATTTTACTCATTTTTTATCCACGAGTTCCCCTATCTCCATTTGCGTCAACCCTAACATACGCATCTGCAATTCTCTCGTAATCGAAACATAAAGCCCCATTGAGAAAAATGTTGAGCGTCATTATCTGAGGTTGCTGATCTCTCCTGTTTCAATGCCGGATTCGTACAGGAATTTATTCGCGCTCCATTACTTGATTCCAACAAGTTTCAGTGCTTCTCATTTGGAGCAGGATTTAATTACAAGTGTCAAAGAGTGTTAAAACACCTCTCATAAGTAATTGAAGCAAATGGTGCAATTGGCTGTCATTGAAAGAAGGAATGAGTGTGTGAGCAGTTGGATAGATTGACGTGGAATATGCGGTTCAATTTCAGAGCGTTTTGATGCAAGAAATACATCACAGTTTAGCTGACTTCATGTCAGATGAGCATTGCATCTTTCCTCTTCGCACAAATTCGTCTTCATTCAACGGATGAAGTATTGATCCATTTGAAGTTTAACCTCTGCATTAACTTGGCTAAATATGCTCACATATTTAAGATGATATGAATGGCATCGACATTGGATCATCGAGTAGAGAATATACTGACTTGAAACAGAATGGAAAAATTGAGGAGTCCATAGTTATATCTGTCAGCATACACTAACAGAAATTGTTATTTCCACAGATATGAAACAAGTGTTCCATCAACTATAAGGCAATGAGATAGAAACAAGAGGAAAGGAAGAAAAAAAAGGAAGAATTTAATAGGGTAGAGTTATATAGTATGAAAAATATGTATCGTTTGTACATGAAATTAATAAATTATCATATTTCTCTTACTAATTCTAGATAAACGAATATTGGTTTAGTGGCATCTGATCTAAAGTATGGACTCATGACTGCATAAAAAGACAGGAAGAGAAAAAATTTTATTTTTTTATCTCACTCATCTTGTTTTGCAAACCTCCTTCTCGCTCCGGGGCTTTTTATTTCTAATGATAGAAGGATTGATTTTATACCTTCGTGTTGAAGGATTTAGTGATGGCACTCATGAAAGTATTATTTGGAAGTTGTAATTCCTGTCACAATGGTCGTATGAGGGTTTGCTTCTTAATTAAACTTTCTTAAAGAACTGTTTCTATAAAAGCTTTCTAGAGGATGACCTTTCTTTCAATTGACTTTCTATCGCTTTTTGACCTGATTTTCGGCACGAAAATATTAAAGAGCTCCTCATATTATTCTTTTGCACCGCTTCGAACAAAATTTTCCTAAAAACATGGTTATTTTCGTTTTGCTGGGAATGGAGAGTTGACGCCTTTGTTCGTGCGATCGAAGAGAACTTCTCGACAGCATTCTGCCTCAACACCATCTCGTACCGCACCTTTCCTACGAAGGCGGAAAAATCCAACCGCTCTCCCTTCACGACTCAGCCACGAACAATGTTAATCGGCCATCGTACATATCCATTACGCGATCCTTTTCGATTACAGCGCACCCGTTCGACCGGATGACGCTATTAATTGGGATTCGCCCCAACTTGGAATTCCTCCCCGTCCACTCCCTTTGCTAATTGCTCCGCGATGACTAACGACTCAGAAATGAGAGGCGAACACACGCCTCGCGACCTAACGTTCGGAAATATATTAAGTCAATTCTCGAGACGTAAAATACATCTAATTTGGCACGTCCATCTCAACTGTAAATGAGACGATCATGAAATGATCGAAACGTGGTTTAAAAGTATCTGAATCACGCTCTGAGAATGTGTGGTGGTTTATCATGCGTATAATAGAAAATACTGCGAGGGATACGATAAAATGTTTTGCTCTCTTGGATGTTTTGATCTAATGAAACACGCTAACATAATGAAAAATGTACCCACGTCACTTATAACTCATGACAGGAAAAATTAGCCCTAAAAAAGGAAAACCCATCCCTTAGCGGTGATGCCACGCTCCTTCTCCTCACATTATTTTCTTTACAGTTAAACTCTTGGATAATAGAACGTTTTGGTCGCTCAGACCCCTCTTTACGCTACTTTCTTCTCTTAACAATTTCATTCTCTCATAATGATTTTCGTGGGTCGTATAAGTATACCATTCCCACCAGTTAAATACGCGGTAACATTAAAAGTCTTAGTCAAATTTGTCAAATAATTATTTTGAGATTATACAAGTTCAAAGCCATGGTTCACCAGTGGTATAATTCTCGGAATAAGGGGGAATCAATGAAAAACAGTTTGAAAATTGCGGCATTAATTCATAAAAAATATCTGTCGCTCGTTTGACAATGATTGAAAACTATCAGAAAATGCGCAGAATTACTCGTGAGAAGTTTAGTGTAGAAAAGAGGTCATTCTTCTGACACTAAACAAATTTAAAAAGAAAGATAAAACGTATATCTAGCTAAATCGAAAATTGCGAAATATTTTTTTTTCAGATTGTTTCTGCCTTAGATAGCGTGGAACTCAGCAATGATAACAATAATTATAAAAAATTAAAGATGTAAATAAAAGATTTTGACCCAAACATTTTTCTTTTACTTATTCAAAATCTAATTTGTCATTTGAAGCAATTAATTATTTGAAATGCATTTTAACCAAAGAAAGTTTTCAAGTCGGATAAGAAACAACGGAAAACTACTTATCTGCGCGTGCTCGTCCTAAATATATTTGTCGCCGTGTACGTATATTTCCGCATTGGAAAAGTGTAGTCGTCAGAGACATTTTTCGTTGTAAATGATGCATGCGACCCAGAAAACTACCTACTACCATCACCATAAGATGGTGTAGTCCACTTCCATTTCTCACAATTAGTGTTTTTTTTTAATCAACTGAAGTGGCTCAAATCATTTTCTATTTCTCTAAAATCCTTTTATTACGTTGGAAAGTAAGTTATATTTCCTAATTGATTCCTTGTGGGACTTATTCTGCAAGTAATTTAAAATTAACGGTGAGCTCAACAAATTCGTTAGACATTCATAGTGGTAGTTTATTAGAAATGCTGCATTTTATCAAATTTCAATGTTATTAGTTCCACAATTATTTCATTAGCAACAGCTTTCGTCAACGAATCAGGAATTTTTGTTGTATTCCGTTCTTTTTATTACTAATCGGATATCTTACCACTGTCATAATAATTATATAATTAATTACATTTATTCATACATCCATTAAAGCATTCTTATGGTAAAATTGACCTCTTCGAAAAATCCAGGGGTAGAAAAAAATTAAACCTAGCTCTTTTTTTTTCCTTACGGTTTCTTGATTTCCTGTATATCTCTAGCACTTTTGATTCAGTCTACGTATCAACATAGCTCTTTGAAAATAAACTCTCTAACCAAATTTCAATTGATATTTAATTATTATACACTTTTTCAGCAAAAAGACACTTGGCATGGTGTAGACGTTAATTTATGTATTAAAATTTATCTAGGATATGCCAACTAATTAAATCGCCCATGAAACGAAAAATTGGCTAAGTATTACCACCAAATAATGTTTTTAGATATATGATTGTATTAATATAAAATTGAATCGTTATTATTACCTTTCATGCAAGATTCTTCATAATTCCTGATAAGCCTTGCATTATCACATGCAATCTCATACACCGCTTTCATTTCGTTATTGTGTGGCTCATTCGACCAAATTAATACATTTTAGTAAAGATTTGAATGTGTTATTTTAGGAAATGACCAAAGACTTTTTTACATCAAGACTTCTCAATTTCAAAATTCAATGTCTCGAACATCAATCTTTTGACTATATTTTTAAAAGGCAATAAATATTTATTTAAGTTGTCTACTATAGAAAATATTCGTTCTTGTGCTACTTTTTTCGTAGTTCATTACGGCTGAATACGTGTGACCAATTAGTGGTGGAGTCATTGGGACTCCTCGTGCGTGGCGATAAATTCTGGAGACGGTGTGTTTTTTGATCGATCAGGTTATTGGAGAAGTGTAAGACGAGACATCCGTGCATGAATTAATGATGGGGAGGCAGTTCATTATCGGAGGAAGGTATTTAGATCACGTCGGAGTAATTTGAAGAAGGTGGAGAATAACAAAAAACGGTCCTTGTGCGGAACTTGATGGCGATTACCAAATGAGGGCGACGCCCGGGATTATTTTTTCAAGCGAATCAATGGGAGATATTTATTGGGAGAGGAAATATCATTAAATAAGAAATAATCATTTCGGTGTGAAATGCGGTCTGTGGATTTTTTTCTTCGGGAAAACGAATCGGAGATTGGAATGAAAAATATACATTCGGGACTGTCTGAATCGTAGATATAGATGGCATTGGCGTAGTTTTAAGATAACTAAGACAGAAAATTTCATTCTGGAAAAAGAAAAGACCTTCGGCGTGTTTTTCCAGTATAGATAATTATCTATTAGGGATTATATCCATTACGGATAACATATATCGGTGGTTTTTAACCTTTTTGATAGTCAGCACCCCCTTGAATCTGCAAATTAGCTCTAACTCCCCCTTGAAAAACGTGTTAATTTTTTTTACTTTAGGAAAAGGCATTTATTGCGAGATAATTTACTTATTGCATAATCAAATTAATACTTTTACTATACGTTACATATAAAAATATTTATATTATTAATTGATACGTTATTTCTTATGATTAAGCGGTTAAACGGTAATATTCAATAAAAATTAAGAAACTTCTCTCACGTCCTTAGAAATACTCCCTCGAATCTCTAGTGGTGCTCGGTCCAGTTAAAAACCACTGATATATATTATTGAAGCTCCTGGATATTTAATTGTAAAACATATTTCCAATTAACCATGATGTTCTCCTGCGTATCGACATGAGTATTAAACCTTCAATTGTACATTCTCTTTTTGTTGCAATAGGCTAGCAACAGCTATCGAATGTTGAGCATTCGCAGCGTCAGCTGAAGAACCGATTTGCAAGGTCCCTTAAAATGATTCAAATATGTTTCAATCGCACTAATGATGTGATATTGAAATCATCATGGATACTCTTGTAAGCCTCGACTCATATATTTTTGTAAATTTTCTATGTATAATATACTTGAGAGTTAAGTTTGGAAAGGACGGGCACTGACTGTGCTCGAACATGAAATAACTACGTATTTTTTCATAAGTAATTTTTGCAAAGTGTTTGAGAAAAATTTAGGCAATATTTTCATTCAATGCTTATCCGATATTATAAAGTAAGAAACCATTTTAATTCCCAAGGAAAAACGGACTTGAAAAAAAGTGTGACAGGGCCGGGAACTTTTTCAAGTCCGTTTTTCCTTGGGAATTTTCCTGGGTGCACGCCCTTACGTGCAAAGTCACCTCAACCCTTTTCTTAAACCATTTTAAATTTAAAAGTATTTTACTTATTCATGATTTTATGCGATGCTACTTGGGTGAATTTATTTCGGGTTATAAGAGCTGTAATAGGTACTGTTTCAAATTCATTAAATAGTCCATTCGGTAAAAGTTGAAAACGGCTAGAAAATAAAGATTTCGTAGAGTTAGAAACTGAATTCTTCATATCTATTCTAGATAAATAAATACGAATACTGCCTTCATTGTCAAGTCACTAAGAAAATCATATTTAAATTCGCAGCATTAGGCGAGTTGTCGTGAAAATCCGTTATAAAATAACCTTATATGATAGCGTTTCTGTTGTTTATACTTTAAATATACATCCTGTGAAAGTGCCACTGGAAGATTTTTTTCCCCCTCCAAGTCAAATTTAAGCATTGCGAATTAATAATACGTTATTAAGGTTTAGGTGATTATTTAAAAGTGAAAATTATCTTCGGCAATTAGTTTATTGGAATACACTCTTAAAGAAACATGAATACTTATTATGCTTAGTATATGTTATAGGATGATATTTTTATTTTCTTTACTTTTCATGTTCGTCCAATGAATACCTTGTTCTTGTACAGCAAAGTCAACTAGTTATTTGATTTAAACCCATTTTAAAATTTGTATTTTCTTTCTTTAGATATTTAAGTAATATTGCAATAAAATTCAAACGGTTCCCGTTCAGTCTGACTCTTTGGTTTGAAAGCCCAATAACATTAGCAATGCTGATATGAGCGGCATGACTCTTGATGAACGCTTTAAACACAATATGACAAAGACACAATTAGGCTCTTATAAAAATTATACAGGTTTAGCGAATGTGTAATAAACTAACCTAATCATCAACATAACTGATTCTAAGAAGGAATAACTAACTTTAAAATATCTAAATGCTAGTTAATAAAATTATCCCATAACAAATAAAAGTAGGAGATGAATAAAAATGAATTCATTATGTGGTTATTATTTATTTTCCTTTTTGTTTAGTATTATACACTTAAAAAGGTTATTAATATTTTTTCCTTATTATTATAATATATTTTTCCTGAAAGAGAGAATTTTTTACATTAATTATAATCACCACGATTACAACTTTTTTAAACTATTTTCTTTTCCTATATATTTTTTTAAGTTCCTAAAGACTAGTAAGTACGTACGTAGGTAAGTACTACCGATAAAACTAACTCCGTTCGGTCTGACTCTTTGGTTTTAAAGTCCAATGACATTAACAATTTTCGTATGGGCGGTATGACTCTTGATGGATGGTTTAATCCCAATATAGCGGAGGCTCTCCACTATAACAAGTAGGCTCTTATAAAAATTATATGGGTTCGGATAATTTTTCAATAAACTAACGCAAATATTTCGTTAAATATGAGAATTCTATGGTCTGGAAGCGGACGGAAAAATTTTCCCATTTGGTGGAAGGAATGGGATCGCATTTGTTGCGAAAAGATATCTTGGGCATGTCTTCTTCGCTTCCATCCCTCCGAAGGCACATCCTCCGAATGCCTCTCTTCTTTTTGAAACTGAGCCTCCCAATCGAACAGACACGCCATCTATAAGGAGCTTCATCAACTTCTCTCCAGAAACGCCTCGCCATAGACATCGGCACGGACGGAATGCGCCTCCGCGGTCTCTCGCGGCGAATTTGCGAACTACACGGCAGTGTATTTTTTGCCCCGTTCTCTTTCTTCTTTCGCTATAATATACCCTCTCCTCCTCAGACACACACTGCGAAGCAATAGAAGGAGCAGTTGGGGGCGGAAGAGGTAGCGGAGGCCGAATTGAACGGAGGGAGGAATTCGAAATTGCCCGACAGGAATTTCGGGGTTCTTTCGAAGGGTTGAATTGGTGGGGGTGCGACACTAGAAGGGGAAACTGAAGGCGCTCATATAATAGTTCGCTCCTTAGCTCGGATGTATGCGAAACAAAGGGGAGGAGGAGGGGGAGGATGGAAAGGGGAGAAGATGGAGGAACGGGATTGAGATGGCGCGGCTGTTTATGGGTTTCCATCATAAAACAATCAAAAACCACGGATCCTGAATATATAATATATGCAACACGTCAAATAATATTATAATACGAAAATATTGGAATCCACCTCATATACCTCGCCCAAATATTTTTGCCAGATGTGCCGCATTAATTCATAATATTGAAAATTCCGCTTTATCAATTGTGTTTAAATTGCGCTGGGGATGTGAACTCACTCAGGAAATGAACGAGAATTTATCCCAAGGCTCACTTTCGCCGTTTCGGCACAACTATCTGTCGCAGTAAACCCAGGAAAGAAGGGGATTTATTGTGCAACTAGTTTTAAATATTTTGTACGCATTTATTCCTAGAACCGTATCGCGGGGTGAAAAAACACCCCAGACCGGTTTAAATCTCGCGGAAAACACAAACGGCTTACGTTTACGACCCGGGACCGTAGCCATAATTCAGTTTCAACGTCTGAAAGTAGAGGGAGCACACTCGCTGCATCAGTAGCACGTGGAAGCTCGAGCAGTAAACATTTGAAGTGCGTCTGGGGTGTTTTTTCACCCCGCGATACAGTTTGTGTATATTTTTCGTCATCTTAAAGTTTTTTCATATTTTCGAGTGTTTTGCACTTTTTGGGGAAGTAATGAGTGTATAGTGGCCCCACTATATATATATTATATAATTTATATACATAACACTATATTTACATATATATACTCGCGTGTGTATAACATAACCTCACTTTTGTTTTCATCAAGTAAAGATTCGAAAAATGGCTAGGCGGTACAACTTATGACCTTTGGAGGCTGTAGTTCAGTTGATCAGTCAGGAGGACGAAATTCTCAGTCATTATAACGATCTGTGCGGTAAAAATCGATTTTTCAAATTCTTGCTATTTGCGCACTTTGAATTCTCAAAATAATTACCTTTTTTGGAGAATTGGCCAAAACCACTATAATACCCATAAAACGTAGTATCTCCCCTTTAGAACCCCGTTGGAATTACTCGATTTGGTCAAAAACTCAATGAGATATCGTAATTTTAACGAAAAATGTAATTTTTGCTAGTTTTTCACCCTTCTTGGTCAATTTTCTAGGACCCTTCAAACGGTTGGCCAAAACTACTTTGTTCATGCGATTCTATATTAAAAGACAAAAAAATGAGCCCCCTTGGAACCCTCAAAGTCATACTGGGCCAGAGATACGGGCCCTTGGAAATTGTGGTGTTTTTTCACCCCGCAATACGGGAATAGGTAAAAAAATAGCGATACGGTTCTAGGGTTATGGTGGTTCCAAGGTTGTCTAAAAGGAAAGAACCACCTATTTAATTCTATTTTCAAATTTCCAAGTGTTTGGTCCATTGGAGATTTTGTCTCGTCTCAAAACTTCTTATAAATACTGAATATCAATTTAATACGCTAAGTTTAGCATCCTCTATCATTCCGAAATGGACCTAAACATTGGACAAGCCACAGCTCAAGTTCAGAGTAAATTCACATCCTCAATCTGCTTAATTTTTAACTACACTATGTTTTCATGCGAGCCTTTCCAATCGCAAAGGTTTGAATGCAGTCGTTGAAGTCTTCAGCAAATGGACATGTTTGTTGTTATCATAAAATCTATCCGGAACCGTGCTGTCCTTCCTGCATATCAGCAGTTTAGTACTGCTTAAAATGCACAGTGCAATCAGATTATAAATTCCTAGGTTTATTTTTATGGCCCTTCCAGCTGCATCTCTTCAGCCTATTTCTTCTTTTAATCAAATGTCTCCATAAGGATCTCTTCATTTCCATTTGATTCATGACCTCTTAAATTGCAGCCCACTGAATTTTCATTTTATTCTATTACCATTAGGAAAAAATGAACAGATAAAACTTTACTAACCACAAGAAATTTTTATTCGGAAACGACCATGGTTTCGACTCATGGAGCCATCCTCATGGTTTCGATACATGGATTCAAATGGTCGTTTAAAAATAATTACGTTTTTGTGGTCAGTAAAAGTTTGTCTTTTCATTTGATCTTAATGGAGACTTACCATGGAGTCACAGCCCAAGTTGTGGATTCTGTTACCATTGTTTATCCATTTAGGAAGTCATCAACTTGATGGCCTTCTATCGTCTCATCCTTAACTATCTAAATCTTCGGAGAAAGAATGAGCCTTACAAGAGAAAAGAATGGGATAGAATCATTAGCGAGTTTCATCTACTTTCCCTACTGAGTCAACGTGGTAAATGATGGTAGTAAATGCAACTCCATGACAATTATTCAGAATCACTCATTCTTAAGCAATTTTTTATATAATCACCACAATGCACAAGACTGAGTAAACAAGATATTTTTCCTCTGCCCTGTGCCAAGTGAAAACTACTCTAATAATTCCATTCCATTCAAATATATTGCATTCATCAAGATATGGTAGCAGAAACTTTCTTACCACATAACTGCAAACATTTTGTCTCTTCCCTGGGCTGTTTACGGCCTCCCTCCATATCCTCTTTCTATACGGATTAAAAATTATCTTCTTAATATTTAAGTCATTGACAAGTATCTATTCATTGACAGGTATCAATTCATGTGGAAATCTTTTATAACTCTCCCTAATTTATAAGCTCTCCGTGGTTACATGTTTCTGCACTTAAGTATTGTCATTTCGGAGTGAATTCAACCAAAATGAATCATTCAATATTTGCGTTTTTAAGTACATTAAAACCCCTGGTAAATTAAATTATTAATATCTTACATTGAAATTGCATATTATTAAATGACTTAGAAACATTAAAATTAGTTACGGAAAGAAAATCATTATGCTAATAGTGCTAAATTCCAAGCTAATAACTCCAAAGTGCTGTAAAAATCAGTTAATCGAAATTTTCAATTGAATTCAGTGAGAAATCCTCTGTATGACATAAAGACTGAAAAGACCTAAAATAATACAGGATTTCACGATTCACGGCGAGCAAATGGGGAATTGAGGAAGTTTTACCACTTCCCCAATTCGAATTAAGCATTATTTCAGCAAATTATCTTATCGCAGTCATCGATTACTAAAACCGGTAGAAACACTTGGAAAATCGCTCATGTAACGAACATGCTTTGTCATTCTTTCCGTTCTGTGAATGTGTCAGATCAGTAGTTATAGCCTTAATCTCACCAGAATAAAGTGATTTATCACTTTATTCTGGCGGAAATTATCCTTGGGTTAATTCTGGCCAAGAGCGCTTCCAGTACTTGCGCATGTTAAGGTTGAACTTTATGATTATAACTTATTTTGAACCTGATATAATTGTGACCAAACTTAATGATTATCGCCACAAGAAAATATTGCGAACAAACATGTGTAAAACCTTCCAAATTTCACTGATAAATTTAAAAAAATAATTTTCGTAACCTAATTCTTACTGTTTATAAAGTAAGAATATGGTTCCGAAGGAAAATCAAAGGGAGCTAAGGCTCGTCAGATCCTTCTCCTTGCCCATATAACGTTAATAGTGATATTTATTGTGTTAGACAGCAACGGTGGCTTAAATTTTCAATGTTATTTAGATATCTATAATTAATTTAATTTACTTCCTTATCTTCTTCTACGTCTACGTAACTGCAACAACAGGCCACATAGAAACTATGATTTCATGATGTAAAATAATATATGCATTATAAACGATAACGATGGAAAGCGGAGGATTTTAAGAATTTTAACGGATATTTTAACACCTGGGATTTTAGTTTTAGTGTCAGAGCAAAATTTTATCTGAAACAATATTATTTTCATCTTGAGCGCCGCAAAGTATTTGTTTATAAATATCTTTCATCCTTATTAAAATCTGCATTTTCTGTATTCAACATAGATTTCTCTTCGAAGCTATTCTTTCGCCGTATTTATTTACAAACGTCTCCAACTCATCGGTTCCTGAAAATTCCCGCAGCGAATGTCGGGACGGATGATCGCTTCCCAGCATTCCACTCGTCGCCTGCACTTGGAGCACAGGTCGCACACCTTCTCCCCTTCTCACTCCTTTTATACAATTCTCCCTTTCCCTAGAATTTTCTTTTAGTCCCTCCATTCCATTGATTCGCCCACTTTCCCTCCTCTATTCTGCCATTTCTCTTTCCACTCCTCCTTTTCTTTCCCTCCAGATTCTTTGAGATCAGTTCACATTTTTTATTTTAATCTCTTTTCTCAAAATTCTCATTCCCTTATCCTTTCATTTCTTCCGAATATTTCTCCGCCTTTCAATCCAACGGATTCTTTCCATTTACTTTCCGTTTATTTCCATTTTTCATTTATTTTCCCCGATTTTTCGAACATCCGACGCTTCGTTTCCGCGGCTGGCATACTTAAGTGTCTAAGAGAAGGTAAGAGCCGCGGATAAAGACATAAAAAAAGGAATATCGTTTCATCTCTACACTTCCTTCGAATCCGAGCTTAAAATCACACAACGAAACTCATAACTTCCGTGGCAGAGTTTGCGATTTCATTACTCCAAATCGACGCAACTCATCTATTTATCGAGGCATCGGGCCCTTTTAATTTTCTCACCGCTTCAATAAAAAAATCGGCTAATATTTTGCCTTGCGCCGTCAGTCGAACTGATTTGAAGCCGAGATTTACTCTCCAAGCATTTCCTTTCCTCTTTTTGAGAAGCAAATTTTCAATGAATTTACATTCAATTTAAACCTTAGAGTAAAACTCTGTATATTGAGCGAATATCCAAGGAATTGGGTCAGTTATTTAATTAATAAGTCATCGTTAAACGTGAGTTGTAAATATAATTGCAAAACTTAATTAGAAAGCAAACCGAAAATCAGAGGAGAATAAAAAATAGCTTCCGGTCACAATTCAGTTTCAAGAATAGGTTTTTATAGTAACAGAAATT
Organism: Sympetrum striolatum; assembly: GCA_947579665.1. Lineage (NCBI taxonomy): Eukaryota > Metazoa > Arthropoda > Insecta > Odonata > Libellulidae > Sympetrum > Sympetrum striolatum. The sequence continues at coordinate 89,904,433 of OX388341.1, forward strand.
TATTGAAATACAAAAATCACGATTATATTCAGATAATACACTAAATGCGAACGTATCTCTCGTCATATAAAAATTGATTATAAAATTATATATAGCGAATTATAATGTCATCTAGTCTGCATAATTATCTAAATCAATATAATATTATTATTCCATATTATACGTTTTTATTACATAATAAACACGAATTTTATTGGATATATGTTATTATTACATATTATAGTTACATTTTACATACCTACATAATTTGCAATGTATTAATTTTATTCGAGGGTTTTGCTTTCTTCATAGGTTTCCAGTTAGATTACCTGCGACTTATATTTGGAATACTGACATTTATTTCTAAGAAGAAACCATATAATAAGAATCATTGCATCTTCAGAGTCACATTTAAGCCATTTAAAAAGTTTTTATAAAGAATACTTCTAAGGGTCTTTTCATTTGCCATGATTTTAAATCGTTCTAAGAGAGAATGCGAAATATAATTGACGCGAGAGAACTCACGAAATTCGACTTACCATCTGAGCAAAATCATATGATAGAGCATCACATTGTTAGACGAATACCACATTCACTGTATCGGACGATCGGTTCTCGTTTGCAGAGACTACGAACACATCTAATGCGCGCCATTCTTAAGCGTGGCATCTAATATTTTCCACTTCCATTCCGTTCTCCCCTCCTTATCTTCCGCCATTTCCCACGCCCGACATTTTCATTAACAACGTCCCCGTTCGACGATGGATTTTTAATGGTCGTCAGTGAGGCGGCATGGAAGTGTATTTATTTTCAAATCGAATATTCCTCGCTCCCATTCACTCTGCCCTTCCACGGCTCTCGAATTTATTTCCACCACATGAATATCTACTCCAAGAGTGATTTCTGCAGATTCCACTCGCCGAGCACGCCCTTCGGAGGCATCCTTTGGAGGACCCATTAGATTCCTAAATAAAAAGGGGAAAAACCTGCTGCTTCCGTCGCTATTAGCGACCCTCCAAACGAAGGCAGTTTGGGACGAGAGGCGGGGGCGTTTTTCAGGAGTGAAAGAGTTAGACAAGTAATGCGAAGGGGATCTCGGGACGTTTTATTATTTTTTGTTGCTCGAGAGGTTGCCTTATTGTACCCCGATCTTTCCCTCGAGCCTCGTTCGTAGATAAATGACCAGCCTTATCGTTTCCCGAAGAATATTTTTAAATTCGCTAAAAGGCCGCGGGCCATCCACATTATGAGTTTAGAGATCGCTTTTTCGGAGAGGTTGTGGGAAATGAATTGGAAATTCGCGATGTATATTTGCTGGAGTATTTATGATTTACCGGAATGAGTGATTTACCGATCGGAATTTTCCTCGGTCGAATTTCATCGTTCCACTACTCGAGATTGCGAGAGAAAATATGAGATTCTTAAAATCGGAACTCTGCATATATTTTCCTATGGCTTTTTTCGAAAGAGCGATGTCCAGTTTTAACTCTCGTATCATGAGAAATTTCGGAGATTAAAAGCGAAATATGTGTGAAGTAGCGAGTATTGGTGACATTGAAGAACATTGAAGTATCGTAAATTAACTTACATCTGAAGATGCCTAAATTACCGTTTGAATTTTGTGATGCATTTTTTGGTATACTAAGGTGATTTTAAGATTTTTCCATGAAAATTCTGAATTATCTTCTTGAGATATTTGGCTTGTTCCTATAAATTCATTATCTCACGCTCCAACTCCAACTAGTTAGGTGTACTCAGAACCTGGCTATGGTTGTATACGGAACATCATCAAATAATTCAAGGAAGGGGCCTGAATGAGAGATTTTGGATCTATTGGGTGGTGTAGAATATAAATATTCTCATACAATACGAATATGACTTATGAAAGAAATTACATGGATACGTATAAATGCTGGAATTGTCTGAAGGAAATTTGAGAAATTATTTCCTATAAAGCATGAGGATTCCGAAGAATTCTCCTCAAAGGTGTGAAAGTTATTAAATTAAACATGAAATTTTTATGTATGATTATTGCTTCATCTTCTTTCAATATTCATTAAAAGTGACCAGCCATAGATACTGCTCCATGTTTAGAATAGTGTTAAGTTAGGCTACTCCGTTAGTTAGCTCCGTTATTCAATCTGATCATTACAAGCTCATGTTTTGAACATAAAAACATTCACTCAGGTATGTAATTGGAAATAAAAGGAATTCGAAGACTTGGAAATACAAGGAATGTAAAACGAATCACGTTGTTCCACTAAAAACTCAGCATCCATCTTATATATGAGATCCGTACTAGGACCAAACTGTGACTCAGACCATTACTAAGCGAAAGTAAATTTTAAAGGACAGGCTGTCTTGAAGTAAAACTAATGAGCCTAGAGGATATAAATGGAATATTGAAATTGTAAGAGATCCCGTGAAAGCTGTTACACATAATGAAAATTTAATAAGGAAGTTAACCAGGAATGTTGAAAAACAAACAGAGATCCTATATCCTTTGGAAAAGCAATGGAAAAAAGTTAAGCAGCCTCTTTTATTAACAGCAAAAGATAGAATTGGCAAAGTTAAAGGAATGTTTAATTATTACTAAATGAAAATAGACATTACATAAAAGAAGCATCGAAAGAGCAGAGAAGAAGAACGTAATATACTGAAGAAAAAGAAAAAATACATCTAGAATATCTGGAAGAAACTGTGGAAAAGCTCAATTAAATGGTTCTAGGTAGGTAGGTAGAATCGGATTTTGGATGGCGCCTTGATAGCTAAGGTCATTTGCACCACAAATGGTTCTAATAATTAGTAAAATGTATGATTTAATGATATCATAAAAAGGTAGGCTCCCATAGGAACAAACAGGGCAAAGTAATTGGGGAAGAGAATGAGATGGTAGAAATGTGGGTGAATATCTGAATTAATTTCAGAGATGTAAGAGCTCATTCAAGTTTATATAGAGTAGATACGCCCATTCAATCTCCAGAAGAGGTAACGGAATGTATGCAAAGGCAAACAAATAACAAAGCACCAGGTGAAGATGAAATAGCAGCAGAATTCATGAAAAGATTGAAGGCTTACATTTGGGAATCTAAGGATCTCACATAGGATTGGAAGACAGTCTATTAACAAGATTGTTATAAGTGTTGTATAAAGGCATTATGTTATTGAATTTAGCATAAATTATCCTTAACAATATTATCCGGAAACAGTCTATGCTGAAGCTATTCCAGAGTGACTTTAGATGTGAAAGAAGCACCATTGTTAAGATATTCACAGTAAGACAAACGACGTGCTTCGGTGCTTCGGATACAATGTTAATTTACATATAATCTTCGAGTTTTTGACTCTGTTAATAAAAAAATGCTCTGTTCACGAAGAGATTATGGTACTCTAAAGAAGCTGATTAGACTGGTTGAAATGACATTGAAGGAGTGAGAAGCTTTTGTCGCGGGTAGAGTGAGAAATGCATTTAAGATTACCCCAGCAATAAGACGTTGTCTCAACTGTGTTCTTCAAGAATAGCAACAAAAGTGAAACCAAATTTTTCTTACAATTGCTTACTTATTTGTCTTTAGTTACCTAAGGATGACTCCATGAGTCGAAACCATGGTCGTATTCTAATAAAATATTCTGTGGTAATGTAAAAGTTGGTTTCACTTTTGCTCCTGATGGATCCATACCACGAAGTCACGGGCCAAGCTATTGATTCTATGTGTTATACAATTTGGTTTCAGATAAAGCAACGAAAGAATTGAAATGAATGGTAACTATTGCTCATAAATCTAAACGAGGTTTTGAATATGGAGCAAGACATGTGAATTTAAGGGAATATTTATTACTATGGAAGATATTGGGAAAAGAGATATCCTTCTTGTTAATAAAGAGAACCATATAATACCAAAAATGAATGCTGTTGATATTGTTGATGACATTATGTTTTTAACGAGATAATCCAAAGGATAATTGAAGATAACAAAGTCTATTTTGAGTGTAAGTGCAACCTCTCTTGAAAGAAACTCATTTCACAAGGGAAATTAAATTGAAAATTATTAAGGTCTGGTAAAAACAGTGGAAACATCTAGAGCTGAGGTGTTGTCCTAGAAATATGAAGATATAGTCAGAGGCTTTGAAATGATTGTTATAAGGAGAATCTTTGGCCTAAATTGAGAAGGAGGATTACGGAGAGTTAGAATGAAATGGGAAATATATAAAATAATGGAAGGTGAGGATATAGTTCTTCTGAGGATGTTCAAGCTGCGTCTGGCATGTTTGGGCTATTTAAAGGAATGGAAGTGGACATAATGCCGAAAGTACTAATTTACAGCAAGATTTGAAGGGAAGAGGAGGAGAGGAAGAACACAGAATATGGTTACATAATATTGAGGAAGATCTGAAGAAGAGTGAGATGCAAGAAAAATAACTGATGGGAGGCTTATAATAGGGGAAGCTAAAGCTAAGAGCTTTAGAAGATGATTATAATGATTGAAATTAAAGCTGTAATCAATTTCTCAAGAGTAATAAATTGTATAATAGCATAGAATTGTTTATTATAACGTCCAGTGAATCGTCTTTCCATGCTTAATGAAAAGATATTATTTATAAAAGGTCTATCGCTAATAATTTAAACCAATTTTATTGCTCAGGAAAGAGCAAATCTAGGCATTCAATAGCCAAGAAGTACAAAACTTCTGCAAAGAATTCAGTAATTCATAGATAATTTAGTAACAATCATTATTTGCACATAATACGTAAAAATTGAGACAATTAGTTGCCTTATATTGTCATTAAGACATTCAATTACAAATAAAATATATACATATGTGTAATAATAAAATAAATAAAATCCGTATATTGATATAAGTAATAGAATTCGAGGTTTACAAAAACAGTACTCTTGTATATAAATACTGGGATACGTAAATGTAGCATAAATAACAAATAAATATATGAATTAACAGTACGGAAAGAGGAATAGAGAAGTTTCGTTGACCGAAGAAAGTGAATATTTTTAAAAAGTGAAATCCACAGCAGATGAAATATCCAGTAAGAGTAGGAATATAAAAATTGTGTAATATATGGGACAATAAAAATATATAGTATATATGTTAGGTTACTTTAAGAATTGCGCTCAAAACGGGCTATTAAATAAGGCAATAGCAAGGGTGATCTTCACAACTATCAGTCGGCTTAAATATTTATAGCCAAAATTAAAAGGTCAAACCATTCGATCCTTGACAACAACTTCATAGCGATTCCCCTTACGTCATGAAAAGCACGCCAAACCCTCGGAACGCTTTCTTCGCGATGCTCATCTCAAAATGGAATTCCCTCCAACTTTGCCACTTTATTCCTCCCCTTTCCAACCCCAACTTCTATTCTTCTTCTTCCAAAGAATGCACAATATCGTCCACAAAAAAGGGAAGACGGCCCATTCCAATAGTCTAAGAAAGAGCATTTTCCCTTCCTTTTCTTTCCCTTGATCTCCCACGCCCGAGTCGTTTTTTAAAAGCGGCACGAAGCCATTTATTCGAAGCACGATATAAGGATTACACCACGCAGCGCCATAAGAAGTGGACATTGAATATAAGTGGGGATATCTTGCCTCTTGCGCCGAGCACGGAATCAATTTACTGTTCTTTATTGAAGTCCATCGAGTTTAAGGAGATTCGCAATCCTTGGTATGGACAAATAAAGCGATTACCGAATATTTATTGCGTCTCCATTTGACTCTCTGAGAAATCAAAGTCATTCATCTTGATCCCTTTGAATGAGCCATCAAATACAAGTAGGATAGTGAAGCACGTATCGTATAAAGAGGAATAACGAGAATTTCAGCGAAAGGAGAGAAATTACGCGAAATATTTTGGTAAAAATATACATGCTCTCATAAAAGCGAGAATATTCGATGACTCATGTGTTATGAAAAATGATTATGGAATTTTTCATCTTAGAGTTAAATCAGAAGTAATTCGATGCGATGCGATCTGGTGTGCAGATGTCTTGGTCGTGCATCATTTAAGTCGTAAATTTACTTAATCACAAAATTCGATTACGTTCACATTAAATTGATGGAAAATGGGGAATTTTCTATTTTGAGCATGTTGCGTCTTTTCTCGTCCAACTTTCATCATTTGCGAGGACAAACAGATTGTTATTGGTGAGGAGGTCATTTTGTTAAGAAGTCGTGAGGGAAATGTTATACACCATGTCATAAAGTATAGACTTTTGTGTCTTGGAAATTATTGGCCTATCGTTGGATATATTAGATACTTTTAGAACACAACAAAGAAAGACAAAGATGTAATTCTGATTTCAGACCTTTGATAAAATTACGCTGGCCAAGCTTAACTCTTGCATTAAAAAATATGAATGACAAATACAACCTGAAATATATGGGGTAGAAGGTGTAAATATACATATGAATGTAATATCTGGAATATTGCGCATTCGATATTGACTGAACAAAAAATCACGGTTTAAGTAACTCAGCCATTGAGATAATTCATTATCCGTCTGCAACAAGATATGACATATATACGACAAAAATTGTAAGTAATTAATGAAAGTTGAATAAAATAAAAATAATTAACTAATATGAAAGCTTTGAATTACTCGGTAAACTAGAAAAAAATTAGGCGGTTAAAGAAATAACCTATACGAGAATAATACTTTCTGCGAAAATACGAAATTAATAAGAAATAATTACAATTAGGATTAAGAATTTATAATATGCTTTTAAACTGATTACAAGGGAATTTAATTGTGAAATTCGTAAGGGGAAAGAAGAAAAGATAATATTATGACCAATGTTAAGAATGGAGATTCGTTGGCCAACATTTTACACTGAATGATCTGGGAAGAGAACAGAGCTGAAAATTAAGATATCCTTTTGAAAGTAAGTTATATCAGTTTAAAAGATGCGCTGTAGGCATTTATTTGTGATGAATTCTAATCAAACTTTAGTATGGGACTTTTCAATTTAATAAAAGATTTATGTTGTCAACAAGTTGCATGATCCACATAAAGATGAAGAAATAAAAGGGAACCCAAGCTTAGGAGGAATTGAGTTCGTTTTAATGATCATATTCTATGTTCATTAGATGCCTTGGAATTTCGGTTGTTTACTTCAAAAATTAAGGAAAGTTTCGATGAAGATCCTTCATAATTTGCCCTTCTTCATTTCGCTACCACGTCTCGTAACAGGCTTCCCATTATCCCCCTATCTCTCTTATTTCCGTCTTTTCTCACGCGCCAAGGCGATTCCCACCTCACACGCACGCACACATAAGCGTTCCTTTCAGAATGGATAGAGAGTGCGAGATGATAGCATTCAAACGCCCTCTCCTTATATATTGCAGTATCTCCTCCATCCCCACAATCTCGCATTCTTCTCTAGCAATCTTACTTCCCCAACACTTCGCTAATTCTTCTCAGTTCCTCAAATCTTCCATTAAAGGTTTTTATTCTCAAACATTTGCGTGTATCATACATAATGTCTTCCAAATTAATCCATTACCAATTTTTATTTTCTTAATTATTATTACAAATTATTATTAATTGAAATGTGTTCCACAGAGCACAGATAAGATCCACGGAAGCGTAAAGGCGGCAGATATACTTTTGAACTTGGTCTTTCTCCTGACTTTAAACTTTGTAAATCTCCTTCATATTATACATATATATTTGTTTTGGCTTTATAGTATGTTATATAAATTACTTTTGGCTTTATATATTATGTTATATAAAATAATTTTGGCTTTTTTATATTTATCCAAAAGCAACTACTTTATTTTAAGAAAGTGCGAATCAAAATTTCCTAAAATGAGGTTCATACGTGCTCCCGTTTGGTAATAGCAGTATGATAAGCACATTTTCGGAAGGAGAAAAGAGAGAGCAATTAAGTAGTTTCCATAGAATGGACATATATTTCCATAGACCCTAACAGCTACTAATTTTTACACTCCGTTCTCCTTCGTGGCCTTCCACAAAGTCTCACCTCATCAAACTGATTTTAACTCATCGGAATAAATTAGTACTATAACAATGAATATCACGCATTCCAGCTATCGTTCGTTAATTTCCCACCTAATTTGTAATCAATAGAATTCTCGGCCGTAATTTAATACCATTTTAGCAAAGAAGCCGTAAATGAATCAATTTCATGGTTTTCTATTCAACATAGAATAGGAAGATTGGGCTGAAATTAAAAATTGTAATGTAGATTGTATTAATAAGTAGATTTCATCATTATGAAACAGTGACACTGATGAAAATTACGAAATAAAAAAATACACCAAGATAATGTTTCCGGACTGTTTCCGCATGAAAGAAGTTTTGATAACCAACGCTAATTAAACTTACGGAAAGAAGGGAAGAAAATTTTTGAAATTTATTATAGGTATTATGTATAATTTTCGGATAGCTATTTAGTATCAGAGAGAAAATGGAAAATAAATGTATCTATATATTCAGGGGACGATCCCCGTACTTGTACAGCCTAAGAGATGATATCACCTCTATCCGATCGACTTTATTTCTTCTTTCCCTTACCCTATCAATCGACGTAATGTGGATGTTTAGACACTTCTAATAAAATATGTACCAAGTCAGCCTATTGTTGGTCCAAGTTTTTGACTGCTACTCATATTTGCGTATAACATGATTAGGCATACACCATCTGAAAAATCAACCTCCCTCAGCCATATTGCCTCTAATTAACACAGCGATTCTAAGAAATAGAACCGACACATTCACGTGATCTTCAAAAATTACAAAAACCAATTCTATTCTGCTGATTTGAAACCGGTCTCGTCAGTGTAAAGAATGCAGTTCATTTTAGAAAACGATCTTCAATGCTCAACAATAAAGTGCTCTGACTACCGATTTATATCCATTAATATATAAATGTATCCTAATAGTTCACTACCGTAAAATGGGGTAACTCTGGACTAGCGGGGTAACTTTGGACAAACACTCTCTTTAAATATTTTAAATCGCACGGCTTGTCCCCGGCCACCAAGATGCGTGGCAACGCGTCAAATCGCAGCTCTTGGATGTGGCAACTCCTAGCAGAAGTTACGTGAACTTCTTCGTACATCTCAGCTGTCTACGGTCAAATTCAGTCAATGGCAACAATGACGCTCTCACCGGTTTGTTAGATTAAGTGGTCTGAAAGTAGAATATTTACAACGAAGTGGAATAAATAAGGTATGTATTCTGTGACATGCTTATCTGAGTTAGTTATGTGCTTTTTCGCGTAAGAAAATACTGTTTGGTTAACTTAAGACGAGCGATGAAACGAAAAGTTGCTACCTGGTGGGGTAACTTTGGACAGTGTTTACATGTCCATAGTTACCCCACCTGGCTTAAAACGTACTAACACTGGACTTTTTTAGTAGGAAATCATGCCGAGGACTTATTTTCGGCCACTTGGGACGAGGAATTATCGAAATTACACTGATGAAGCTGTTGAGGATGCTGTCAACCTGCTCCGAAGGGGCAAAATAACCTTGCGGAAGGCCGAGGACGTACCGTAAAATGGGGTAACTCTGGACTAGCGGGGTAACTTTGGACAAACACTCTCTTTAAATATTTTAAATCGCACGGCTTGTCCCCGGCCACCAAGATGCGTGGCAACGCGTCAAATCGCAGCTCTTGGATGTGGCAACTCCTAGCAGAAGTTACGTGAACTTCTTCGTACATCTCAGCTGTCTACGGTCAAATTCAGTCAATGGCAACAATGACGCTCTCACCGGTTTGTTAGATTAAGTGGTCTGAAAGTAGAATATTTACAACGAAGTGGAATAAATAAGGTATGTATTCTGTGACATGCTTATCTGAGTTAGTTATGTGCTTTTTCGCGTAAGAAAATACTGTTTGGTTAACTTAAGACGAGCGATGAAACGAAAAGTTGCTACCTGGTGGGGTAACTTTGGACAGTGTTTACATGTCCATAGTTACCCCACCTGGCTTAAAACGTACTAACACTGGACTTTTTTAGTAGGAAATCATGCCGAGGACTTATTTTCGGCCACTTGGGACGAGGAATTATCGAAATTACACTGATGAAGCTGTTGAGGATGCTGTCAACCTGCTCCGAAGGGGCAAAATAACCTTGCGGAAGGCCGAGGACGTATACGGAATTCCGTAAAGTACATTGTCAACGCTACTGAAAAGAAATCCTAAACTTGACTACGGCCGTCCTTCTGTGGTTAGTGATGATGAGGAGGAGACGTTTGTGTCGTATTTAGTAACTATGTCAACATATGAAGTGTGGCTCCATCCCGAAAACCGAGTTTCCAAAACTTCTGAACATCGTCCTCAAACCTTCAGGCTGGGTTTAGGAAGACAGGAATCTTCCCCTTGGATCCTGAACAACTCCTCCGAAGACTTCCCTACCGCGTGATGGGAACCGAAAACGCCATCCTTGCTGATCGAGTTGCCAAAGTTTTTGTGGACCATTTGGAGCAACGCCTCGCTGAAACTGTCTCGCGTCACCGGTGCAACAACCGCAAACGACTAGACCTACCGCCGGGAAGAAGTATTTCATCAGAGGACGTGGAAGCTGCACGCCATCAAAGTGAGGACGTACCATCCAACGGCGGACGTGGGGCTCGTAGCTCACGAGTAACTCGACGCGGACGGGGAGGTAGCAGCAGCCGCGGTGGAAGGAAGAAAAACGCCCGGTTGGTGATGAACGAAAACTCCAGCAGCAGCTCTGGGAGCGAAGAAGTTGATGACGTTTCTTCCCCTGAAATCTCCGACAGTGAAATGATTTCCGTTCAAGACGAAAACGAAAGCCCTGGACCTTCCGCAGGAAGGGTTCCAATTGATCTTGACGTGGGGCAATTTGGTTTGGTGAATTTTGAGGGGGAACTGTACCCAGGGCAAATTACAGAAAAAGACGGGCAAAGTGACAGGTGCTTAGTTACAGCTATGGAAAAGTCTGGCGGTTACTGGAAGAGGCCTAGTAGGGAGGACAAAATTTGGTACAGCGCTAACGAAATCGTGCCAGGTATTAACCCCCCTCAAAGAGTAGGAAAGCGCGCTCTGTTCTCTGTGCCAGAGATTGGAGTATATTTTGCCAATGAGATGTAAGACTTGCTTATTGATAAGTATGCATTTGTAAAATGTATATTAAGCTTTAAGGCCATATTTGATGGCACGAATGATATTACAAAACTTACTGTTTTACATAAGTTTTACCAAAGAACTGAAAAATGTTTAAAACTAATATTTTACCAATTTTTCACCATTATAAAACGAATTTATAATTGTTTAAGTGTTTTAAAGACAGGTAAAAACGTTAAAAATAAACGTTTAGAAGTAATATTGGTTGTAAAGGCTTCATTTTTACCCATTTTTGTCCAAAAAATTACACTGTCCAAAGTTACCCCACTCGGTGGGGTAACTCGGGACAATGTTCAAGTCAAATTTGATTGAACAGGGTTAAATTTTTTAAAACATGAATTACGGCGTATAATAGCTAATGAATGTGCAAAACGAATGATATACATATCTTAAGTAAAAAATATATCTATAGTACGAAAAATTTAGAAAAATATGAAAATTTGTCCAAAGTTACCCCATTTTACGGTACCTGATTCTCTAGTGTATCCTATTTGTTGAATAATAAATTTTCGAATAACTTAGTCCAAGTTTCTATTTCCTTGCTTTCTTACTCATTATCTTACTGTCCGCTATAGCTATCAAGCTGTACGCTATCAATATTTTCTTAGAGTGGATTTTCCCGAGGTTAATAAGATAGTCTGAGGATAATTCAGTCATATTCCTTATAATGATTCTTATCCCATACCAGTAGCAACTTAGTAACGTCTACCGACTCATAGCAACGATCATGAACAAAATTAAGCTAGCTCTTTGTCAGTTCAGGAACGTGGAACGTAAAGAGATTCGTAAAAGATAAGAAAGTATCGATGAAAAGAAATGGGGTGAAAATACACCCCCAAAATCCCATTTCCAAATGAATTGCTATTTCCAACGATTCTGATATACCAACCTGTTTCTTTGAAGTCCCGAATGGAAAGGAATCTATGGAAAATAATCACTTATAACGTAATGTTGCAATTAAACTCTAAACTAAATTACTTTTATGCAGTGTATAGTGGCAATCTGGAACTGGTGGAGGTAATTAACCTCCACCAGTTAGTGAGAAAATGGGAATGGATAATATCCCCTATCCATATATAAATATAAATAAATCCAAAATCAAGTAAATCATAAACACCCAACTTCTCAGCAAACAGACTTCTTGTCGGGTGGCGGCATCAATATTGTCATCATCAAAAGAAACAATTTCTCACTAAATATCTTTGTTCTCGCCTAGGATAGAAATAGTTTCAAGTTAATATTCATGAAAAACGCATTCCATCCATAAAAATTTGCGTATATCTTTCCTGTTGCCTACAATTTTAAAATGGAATTCCCAAAAGGTGGGCAATTTTATCTGCACAAGTGTCTATAATATTTTAAATTTTATCAGATATATTTTAACGCTAATGAAATTGTCAAATATCTTTTTAATAAGGAGGAAATAGTGACCGAAGCAATACAATAATTACCTCAATTCAGCTGAAAAATTCTTATTTTTTCATAAACTCATTTTGTTATAAGTTACCACTCTCGGTAGAAAATAGAATATTTTACATTCTCATCATTTAATGATCTTCCCTCGTGCTTTTCATTCTCATCAATACGTTGAAATGTTCCAATTCATCTCAAATGTTTCCATAGCTTGATCACAAGCGAACTTTTCTTAGGTACTAATTACTATTTTCAGTTTCAAAATCAGGTAGAGTTGATGCACCGAATGAGTTGTTTGTTAATCACCAAATATACTCGTCGCCTATTGCGTCAAAACTATTTGGTTTATTTTCGAATTAATGGGTAAAATCTTATATTCAAATCCATATTCAACTATGTAGCCAGTTCATCTTTGCCGGCCATTGTCCCATGTCACCATTTTGCCACTTTCCTCAATTTCTCCACAGAAAAAATAACTAACTGCCATTAGCTTTTCCGAACAATCTCAAAAAAGACCAAACAAAAACCTGATGGAAAAAGGTTAAATCCCCGTCAATTATTTCGTTATAAATAATCATTTAAACGGATATATCCTATTTCATATTTGCTGACAAAATCCAAGATATTAATGAAGACATGCTTATTTTAGAAGAACTCTTCCATCCATATAAAAAATAACAAAGACAAATATCTTTGCATAAAACTCCAAATTTCATGCTGACTCCTTACTTCTCCCTATGATATTAGTTTCCTAATTGAATGTTCATAAAGTTCTCGGTATCAATAAGATGATTATACGCGAGCTCCATTTTTCATAAAACTCCGCCATTCTTCATTATGGGTTATGTAAGATGCCTGCATGATCACTATATATTTCACTGCCTCTTGGAAACTAGGAAGTTTAATATTCATTCCAAAACTTGATTGCGTTAGACTCACTCCTTCAACATATCGCATTGCTAATATCAATTTTGAAAAATATAGCGTCCATCAATCTAGTATATGAACGCCAAATAACCTTAGAACCCGACATTTCTCATAATATAGTTTCAGTTATCCAATTGTCTTCTAAAACCGGGGAGTCATCAAATTAAAATAACGTAAAGATTTGTCTTTATGCTGCCTTTTCTTAAACCCAAAGAGCATAATCAAATGGTTTGTTACATATTTCACGTTTAATTTAACTACGATTTCGTATTTTATCAAACAAACTGCAAAACTTCCACTTTATTTAGAAAATATCCTTAATTTAACATTTTCCATGTGAAGGAAGTATGTCGACGTTAAGATTTTCTCTTAGAGTCAAGTCAACTCTGCAGTCGCTTCAGTTTTAGTTCAAGCAGAAGGAATTATTTATTTTGTATTAAAGCTATGAAGCATTAGCCGAAACCGGTAGTTTAAAATTAAATCTTATGGAAACTGTAAAGTATTCTTTTCTTTCAATTTGGTTTGCCACGAATTCCGGCTAAGGATGATAGATTATATGTTCGTTTTTATCCATTTTCAGTGAATAAATTATCAATATTCGGTAATTCTAAGTCACTCTTCCAATGAAATCTCAACTTCTGCAGATTTATTCTTAAAACTCAATCAAAAATAGAAAAGAAACGGAGATCTTGGATTTTGACCGTAAAGTATTCGGTCAGCTATCTCATCAAAAATGAGTAACTCAAATTTAGGCAGAGACATTTTAGCGAAAGTATTTTATGTTATTGTTGATGTTGTGGTATTCCAAAGATATTCAGCTACATTCTTTCGTAACTTCTATCCTATATACCGTATAATTGCGCAGATAAGACGATAGTTAAATCATAAAAAGACCCCCAAAATCTGGGGTCACCTCATTGGACAGATTTCAAAAATAATCAGTGTGAATGTTTGCAGCAATTGCAAGGTAGTACTGTCAGATGCATGTAAATAAAAGTTTTTCATCAGAAAAATCACAAATAGGACATAATTCCGCTTGCGCTGTACAGTTTTATCATCCAGATGATGATCGCTAATCAAAATTAAATTCATACCCCGTTGATAGATTAAGGCTCGTATTGTGGGACAGACATATGCTAAAACAATTAAACTTTGACGGTCGTATTATCTGCGGAAATATCCGGTACTTGAACTATAAGCTGTTCCTGACTGCATTAGTTAACTTTTAGTACTTTTGTTAGGCTAACCAGAGTTTAAATATCCTCTTGGATAATTTCAAAAATCTGCCTGTTCTTGCATCGAAGAATGATGCTCCAAATGTTTTATCAATAATACTTAATATAAATATAATTAATAAAAAAATTATCTTAAAGATAATATTTTTATTTATTAATTAAATATTTTAGTACTCAATGGTTAACTAAGTAAATATTTTCTTATTACAATACAGTTGACTTAAATACTATTTGTAATATTTTTCTCCTTAATTTTATACAATTCATGTAATAAATAAAAACATATTCAAAGCCAATTATTAATTAAATAGAAATAAATTTTCTTAGCAAAGTCAGAGTAGTACAGTACATAAAAAAATTTCAACATTGGGAAATAGCGAGATACATCCGTGTATGAAATATATCCCTAAAAATAACTATTAGTAGTAGTAATATTATTATGAAGAATAAAAATGTGTACTTTTTCCACAGTATTATACTGTGGAAATAAAATAAATGCTGTGGAAAAAGTACAAATTGTTCTTCTTCATCATGATGTATTTCCACAAGACATCGCCAGAGACTGTGAATTTTATTCGTAATATTATTGTTAAAAGTGCAGCTTAGATCATTTCGCACATGGACTCCTACAGGGAATCGAACCCGGGACGTAAAAAAACTATGTAGACTACATAAGGCTGCAATAAAAGCTTCTTTAACAGTCTAAAATAACTTCCCTTTGAATAGAAGGAAAATAAATTGCTATCGAGAATGAAAATCAGCGAAGGAAGGACAGCTTACCACGAAGCAATATTCGAAATATATTTATTGAATAATATTAGCAACCGAATAAAGAAAACGATTCGAGACAAAAACACAGCGGATCCAAATCCGAAGACCCCATCTCACCCGTGGAGCAAATAACCGAATATCATCAAATTTCGCCAAATATCTCTCTCCTCGAGCGTTCGCATTATTCAGTCTCTTCGTGTACCCAGAATTCCGTGCGTCTTAAGACTCCTCCACCCGCCAAACCACACTCTTTCACAACCTACACTCCGTTGCCTTCTGAGCCAAATTACTCGACGATCCTTCCTCCCCTCTCCCGAGCCCACCCCCACACCCATCCACACCCATCCACACCCACCCACACCCGGAGGACGTGCCTCGCATTCGGAAGCGATGTCTTCCGCGCCTAGATGCACACCACAGAAATATTGACTACGAAATTCGCGCGCCTCCAAGCCGCATCGTCAACAATTCATTCCGACCCCAGCGTCTTCGCATCACCACTCTTCTTCGAAAGCGCTGGTTCGCGCTCAGAATTCATTGCGCCCCCGTTTATAGACTTTCCCTAGATACTAACCTGTTTATCTTGAAAGGTCTCGGAGGTCTCACGAACGAGTAATTCCCATGAGTTAGGGGGAACAATCCCGTCTCTAATTGAAGCAGTTGGCGAAAAGGAGATATAATATAGTTTCTTACGTGCTTTAGTTTCCACAACAAAAATACATGGATTATTATTCATCATGAATATGGAAAAGGAAAAAAAATAATTTGTAAGATTTTAATTAACCTCTTTGTGGTCTTTTTATGATATCATTTCACTAATTTCTGCTTCTTCGAACCATATTTATTATAATCCTATGCTTTCACCACAGTTTGGCTCTTGGTAGGGTCTCGTATTCTCATCACTGTTTTAATTTCGTAGTTCGAAGATTATTCTAATAAGAAATCCTGTTCTCTTTGTTCAAAGAAGTTAAATCATTTGTTATTGGATTTTCTACGTGAGAAATTTTACTTTCTTTTTGCATATTATGTAACTGTAACTCTGCTGTTAAAGTAGATGCTTAATGATGCAACTCGATATTTGACCATAAACTTCCTGTATAAGGACTCCTTCGTTGCGTCACAAGGGCACCTGATAAATTTAACATATTCCGGTGTTATCTGGTGGAGATACTCCGTTACTATGTTAACATAATGTTTTTTTATTTGTCTGTCGTTACTGTACCTGATTTGATTTCATTATTTTTGTCATTGTGTCATTTTTGATCGAGCAATTCAAAGCATCAGTTGCTCGATTAGTTAGTGTTAAATATTTCAATAAAATCGTTTCCTGTGAATTTAAAAGAGTTATCTGTGCTTCTGTTTGTGCTTCATCTTCATTACCGTGGTGCAATGATACAATATTCAATATTTGCGATTCGCTATCATTTTCAACAGAATGGTTGCATAAAAGAGCCAACTTATTGTTAGCTGTATGCAATTCCTTTATGTAGAATAATATAAGTCTCAAAGAAAATGGTTTCTATTGGTGACGGTCTACGGCAATGGAAACCGAGCTACGACTCGCGGACCAAATCCGACCCGCGAAGATATTTCTTGCCCATTCCATCCTCATTGATAATTAGTCAATCGGAATCTCATAAATGACCCATGAAACTTAGCCATGCCTTTCTTAATTCATGTCAAAGTATGAATTCTCAGAAAGATCATGGATGATTAAAGTGGAAAAAATTGGTAAAAAAATAGCCTATTATGAAATCCACATCTCTGTCCTTACGACCACCAATTAATGTCGTTGAGTAAAATCTTTGAAGCACCATTGGTGTACGTCATCTTTTAGCTCCCTTTTGAATGTACGCGTCCGAAGTTCTCCTGTCAATTCACGAATGTAGCCTCCACAATTCATTCGTACTTTTCACCGTTTCACTCTAACTTATTTCTATCATAACTTGAAACCTTTCGATCAAAATCTTTAACGACAAAATAATAAGTTCCTCCAGGTATGACCATCGAATTCGGTTTTCTTATTTTCCTTCAAACACTTATTTTCTGCTGTACTCTCTGAATCACCTTTGTGCCAATTATGTCTACTTGTCACAATCATGATGGTGAAGTAAACGAGTACGTCAAGGACGCTGTTAAATTGAACAGCAGCGCCTTTTTCTTTCCGTTGATGACGAGATTCAGCTCTCCTCCGATAGGTGGTGATGCCGATACACTCGCTCCTCTCTCAATGCGGTGTAAACTTGCTCTCTGGATGAAAACGGAGATAGTAGAACTACTTGGGTTTGATCGAAGGATTTTTTATATTTAGCCGCTTCCTTTATCTCCTCCTCCATGGCTACTGAAAGCAAAGAAATAATCGAAGCGGCGATTGATTCTTCTTAAGGCATCGTCTCTGGCTATTTGTGATATTCTTCATGTTGGACATAACTCAGTTTTGCATTTGGTTATTTTCGGAAATAAGCTAATTACTTAATTGAAATCGTAAATTACCCGAATATTTTCAAACATATCTGAAAATATTGATAGTAAGGAATTTTACGCAATTTATTCTTACCAATTTGAATGCCATAGAAACATATTTGTACAAGTATTCCATGGTAGTTATCCTCATAAAAAAACGAGAAGTATTCAGTTGAGATTGTGAATTAATTACCTCAATTTCCGTCAAGAGTATGATTGATAGTTTTTATCAGAAATACCGTCCTTTTAAGTCCATGTCCTTCTGCATTCGTTAGAAAAGCTCTGTAATAATAAGAGATTTTCCTCGAAATACGCATTACATCACTCCATACAAAAATCTTCGTAATGGAGAGTTTGATATATATTTCAAATTAATATATGAGAAGGCTTAAAGTGTTTGATATAAATGGTATTATAAATTGATCAGTGAAGTTTTTGTGTTTGAGATAGAAAAGATTAAATTTACTGAATAAAAAAAAGATATTTAGTCCAATTTACATGATAATTTTATTTCATTCCTTTACCCTCATTAAATTGCACATTAGGTATTGCTTGCGTAATGTTTTCAAAGGTTTGCATAGTGTCTTTGAGCTAACACCGATCAAAGTTACAAATTATCGAAAAAGTTAAAATAAATATTAGCATAAATAAAATAATAATAATGAAACTGCTGATATTCATAAATTTAAGAAGATTTTAAAGTAAACCGAAATTATTTAAGTATAAAAATACGAATTAGGTGAAGTTCAATGTTAATATTAAGGTCGATTCAACTACATAGGCTAAATGTTTCCTTCAAATATTGTAATGTTTACCGGGGTAACCTTACTGATATAGATATTCTAATCGCTTTCATGTGTATTTTGTAAGATTTTGAAGCAGTTTCAAATTTGTTTGGAGCTAAAACAAAGAAAAATGGCAGTGAATGAGTAAAGAGGACATTTTTTTAGAATATCCTACTGATACATTCCTTAAATATTTAAAAGAATCCGAATTTAGCCATATTATCGTCCCATCACGTTGTTTTAGCTACTCTCAAGTTATTAATGATGAAGAATTTAATGATTCTAGTATACCATCTTTTTATTCTCATCAAACATTTAGACATTCCGAACAAAAGTTTCCTAGAAGCAATACTCTCTTCTTCGCACTTCCTGAAATGTAACCGAACCTTGAACTCTCATTCAAAGAAGACACCTGGACAATATCCCATTGCTCTTAGGAGTCCTTCCCCCGGGCGTAATCTCTTTCACTGGATACATACATGTTGGACTCCAAGCAAAAAAATTTCCGAAGGGATTAGTCAATGGAGGACCGAGAATACAAAAATATAGGTACGAATAGGGAAGTGTAACGGCCATAGAAAACGGCTCTTTTCATTTCTGGACTTCGGGTTCCGTCGCTTAGAGGGAGAAAAATAGATTTACATGTTTTTATTATCAGAAAATAAGTGTTCGTAAATAGAGACTTCCGAGCCATTTATACATGTCTATTTATTTGTTTCAATGCTTGGAATAACTAAAGGAAGATATTTTTTGATATGCTTTTATTTATTTTTGAACATATAAAGTTAAGGATTATAGAGAAAACAGTTCGGGATCTATAGAGGGATAGTTTTTGACGAGTCTCATAACCTACGAGTACTTATATTTTGGTGATTTACATTTCGGAAGGGGACATTGACATTTCTTTGAATCTACAGGGTGTCTCAAAATAATGTACTCACACTTCAAATGACGATAAAAACATTATTAATGAACATAAAGTGAAATGGAATAGCTTCGAATACAGAAGACAAATGTAATTGAAGAATCATGTTCGCAAATGTTCAAATTGATGACCATTTGTCCAGACAACGCTGATAACGCGCACCAAGGGATTCGCAAACGTCACGAAACAGGTCATTAGGAACATTACATTACAATTTTTGAGACACCCTGTATTTATACCTATTTCATTCTCTTTGCATAAGCACTTATAATCGCATAAATATATCTACACCTAGATAAGCATGTATTAAAGAAGTTTAGTTCCTTAAGATAAATTAAAATCAAAGATATTTTGTCCGAGTGAGACTTCTAACATTTGGTATCTTATCTTGATGAATAGAGTAGTTTACATTTGTCTTAATTTATAGAATAAAGAAAAATGTATCTTTCATTTGCTTTTGTGTCGGTATTGTTCTAGGCTATGATAGCATTGAATTTAATTAAGTATGAGTGATGCCGATGAAAGGAAACCGATTGATCCCTCATTGTATGCTATAAGTGTTATCTAGAGGGTCCTTGTAATCTACTTTCGCAGACTTTCCGCTTACAGTATTTTATAGCGAGGAAAGTAATTGCAAACCTCTGCCTCATTCACAGCTAATGAAGGAGAAAATTGAGGACATAAACATCTTTCGTCTTGTTCACTTAACAAACAGTATTTTACAGAAAAACCATCTCATGAAACTTCTTCTTTATGGCATCAGAAGGAAAGAAACTCAAACCAATCTGAGTATCACCTTTTGGCAATCGCTAAATTATCTCATGATTCATAAATTTTTAGATCTGCTTTCATTTTTTCCCTCGTAATTCAATCTTGGCCTTCCTCTACACATCTACTGTTCCTTCCAACGCTCATTTAAAGTTGGGTTTCCTCTGCCATACGTAATCATTCCCAAGACCAATTCACTCTTCGATGGATTTCTTCACAGGTAAATTGGCATACCCGTTTCATTATTATCATGAATTTTCTATAGAAACAAATCTCTTATTTCTGCTAATCATACCTGATTTGTTGCTGTTACAGTTCGTGCCATGCGGAAGAACAGGATTTTATTAACTGTTTCCTTATATCGTGGCATTTATAATTTGCTACTTATGGTTGTTTTTCCCTTTGGAATGCTCTTATCTCTTGGTCCATTTTCCTACTATTTCTCTATTATCACTTCCATCGCATCTTATTCTGCTGATAAAGTTCTTAAAGGACTTCACTTCCTTCGACTGTGACCACCTTCACTCAGAAATTATCTTTCCAGGTTTTTCTCTCATTGGTGAGAGAACTCCGCGGTAATAATCAATACACACTTAGAACACGTTTTATTACACAGACATTTTCGCAGGTCCCTCGAAGGGCGAATTTCCCGCTCGATTCTTCATCAAGTCGATGAAAATATTCTATAGCTTCGTTCATTCTTCGCCGTTCTGCTGGTTCTTTACCGGGTCTCTCACGATCCCCGGATCCTCAAAGCGTTTCTACATTTCTCCGTCATTTTCAGAGATCTTTGAGCTTATGTACTCGAGGTACTCATCTATATATATATAAGCTCATTAAGAATGCAATGCCAAATACGAACAAACACAAAAGGGGGGTATCCTTTGCGGCATATTTTGATATAAACGTCTGAATGAGATTGCTAGGGATACATGTATCGTACGGTGACGCTTATCTTATAGGGTGATACAGTGGATATTATTACGCGGCACCTACATTAGGCCCATAATTTTAGAATATCGCGAATGAATATTTCATTATAGAAATGTGTAATTGATTAACACCTCGAATAGTCGCGTTTACAGATTTTTACGAGTGTTGCTTCATTCATTCGCATATTTCAATCGGCAACAGTCAAGAGCGTTATATTTTTCCTACCGTCTTATAGCTAGAGGACATAGAAAATTTTCATCTAGTTCGAATGAAGAGGCTTCTTATGTGGAAATCGGCATTTTGGCATCGTATCCCTTAAGAAGATTTGACGGCAGTTATTCGATCTTCGGCATCCGCTAGATTTCTTTGGAAGCGAAATTCTTTGTCGCCCCTGGACTTGGTTACGTGATTTTCCATCCGTAAAAGCCGAGGGTGTGAGGATCCTTCCTTTGAAAAGGTGTCATACTAATGCTCAAATAAGAAAGGTGTCGCATGGAAAGTGAGCAGTCCCAAAAGGCTCCTTAAGGCGATCATCTGCCTTTCAAATTACAGGTTACTATCGAGCCTTCCTACTTGACACCCAGTTTGGATGTTCTTTCAACGTTAACACTATAACAAACTCAACATTGTCCCTTTTCCATTGAATGGACCACAATGGCCCTGCTCAGGTGGCTTTCCCAAAGGTCCCTCCGGCAAAGCAGATAGCTACAATGTCGTATTGTGCGGAATGAGGGGGATGAGGGTAATCTTATGCCACGCGAGTCTTACAGAAGGTTTGCAGGGTGATGCTAGGGAAAGGAACTCGTAAATTTTTGGATTACGCAAGTAGGTTATCTATCTCGAAAAAAGAAACTTTTTTGGCACTACCTTGAAAATCTTTCTCTATGCAAAAATAAAATGAAAGCTGAAACGGAAAACAATGTATCCACTCTCACATATTTGTCCATCGTGTTTAGGATTTCGGAGATTGAAAGCGTTGTCCGTGTTAAAACACTACTTTTCCTTACGATTCCCGTGATTTAAGAGATTACATGCTATTTTGTGCAAATGGCTGGAGATTAATTGAAAGATTTCTGCGGAATACCTTTTTTAGAAGAATACTCTGTTCGTCATAGAAAAATGTACTATCTAAATAAAAATACTATCACAAAAATTAGTGGTTAAGTACAAACGGAGGTTGAAAAATGTACCTCAAGTGGAAGTTATTTCTTGCAATCTAGCGTCATAGCAGCAATATATTATTTTTCAAACATCTGGAATTGGTTAACCGTCTTTAGATCATAGCTAAGATTTCTCATTTGTCGTTTTTTTGGTATTTCCGATATAAAAGTTTGTCTCTTCTCAGAATACCTGTATTTCCCGGGATGAACCTTGAAAAGAATTGGTTCTTCCAAGCTAACTTAAAATACAGCATTTTTAGAAGATAGAATAGAAATAGAACAGATAAAATAAATATAATGTAAGCAGAAATTAGCAATCTTCACTATTCCCAATTATTAAAAATTTCCGTCAGTTTTATCTGTTAAATTACCGGTGATTTCATATAAGGATGAACTAAACCACATCCCAGAACTCATTTGCCTTTTATTTTCTGAAATTAATTAATATATTTTATTTTCTTGTACTGTGCATTAACGAAGTCCATAAGCGTTCGATTTTTATTAATATTCCTTGTTTATTTAGCAAGTGTTTCCCTCAAAGATAAAATTATCTGGGAAATATGAGAAAGATAAAATCATACCGAGATTCCAAGATCCTGGAATCCCCAAAAGGAAATTCCAGATGTTATAGATTTTATAAATTCGAAAATTCATGAATTTCATATTTTGTAACACGAATATCTCACAGATTGGAAAAGGTTGAATAATAATTTTGCGTCATAACAACGGTTTTTGCGTATACATTCTTGGTTCCCGTATTCTTGGTTCTTCCAATTAAATAAAACTGAAAGCTTGTTGAATATTTAGGAAATTTCAAACAAATATATATAAGTGAATGAATTGTAAAGTTTCTTCGGTGAAACTTTTTAAAGTTATTTGTTTTCCATTCCCTGATGGAATTTTACGGCAACGGCTTCAACATTCGATTATAAAATTTAGTGGTTTTGTAATTCTTCACTACGGCAGAGGTGCATGCAGAATTTTTAAACAAAAGAGTTTTGTGTAATGAAAAGTTTTATTCGGAATTGTTTATAAACTTCAAAATCACGCGTTCCTACTTCTATACAGTACTGTGTATCACACGTCAGAATTTGACCTGCACTATACTTCCATTCACATCCTCAGCAAATTTAGCACGATTCTTTTGTAAGATAGACCGGATGCAAAAGGAGATCAAGGAAGTGAGGAATTAACGGTTCCACAAACTTCCTCTAAATAGAAGAGTTCAAATAGGCTGAGTTGTTCCTCATCCTATTATCGTTTCTTCCAACTCAAAATTTTATTTTATTATGTATTGCATTATAATCAATGGATGAATAGAAGCAATGGCTTATAAGAAAGTTTATACTTAATTTTCTTCACCCTATAAATGTTTGTCTCTTATCTCATAGCAAAAAATCCTCTCAGCAGAAGCAGCAACGAGAGCGGACGTCCTTCAGAAGGGGATGCAGGGCAAAGATGTAATTTATCGTCGTCGCTATTTGATCTGTGTACGCAGGGAACGATGGAAATGCTTATAATTCCATCCGAATGTTTCATTAAATTCCAAGGAAATAGAATTGCGATATTCCGATGATATCATGTTTCTGGCTGAAACAGAAGATGAATTAAAAGTCCTGAATAGCTTGAACTCCCTACTAGGAAAGAGTAAACTTCTGAATATTATGTCTATATATATATATTACGTCTATAATAAGTCTAAAGCTACGAAATGTTAATTCCTATCCTTGCTCCTTCTTATGAAATGTGATTAAAAACAGAACCACGATGGAATGGATATAATATAAGTGAATATATAATGGAGTGAATATAAATATGGGTTAAAAATTTTTGATTGAAGTTGATGGATTTTGGTATGAGGGTTGAGGGTTATAAAACTGGAAGAAAAAGAGAAGTCAGTTCAAAATCAGACTGGTACAAGCAAGTAGATCTTCCATGTACAAAACACAAATACACGAATGAAAAGCATAGATTTACGGTTGGAAACAATTTCTAAGGACTTTTGTTTGAACTATATAATTACCTATACCTGAATACCTGAATCCTGAATCCTGAATACCTGAATATACCTGAATCTGGATCGAGATAGTGATGAAATTAAGAGCATTGAGTTAGTAAAGAATAAATTTTAATGTAAGCTGAAGAATTGATAAGGATGTTGCAGAATCTTATGAAAGGAAAAGAAAAGCTGGAAGTTCATGAGCTATCCAGGGTTATTTTATTGGAAGATCTATGATGTAAAAAACTACAAATTAAATAAATGTGAAAATATACTCGTATATAAAGTAGATAACGGAGAATTTAGTTTACGTCAATTAAAAGTTTAACGCAGGATATAAGAATTCCGTTCTTCATTCACTATCGTATGCTTCTTCATGTACGATGAGAGGGGCTATTCCGAACTGCGACTAAGAAATTCTGTAAAATAATTACGAATTATGTTTACTTAAATATTATTAACACCAAGAAAATTTTAAATGCAATGGAATCCAACTATATACTTTCGATTCATTCGAAGGAAAACATCAATAAATAGGTGACTGTTAAGCCTCCATTTGCTGTTTACATATCCAGATAGAGCAGCTTTTTATTTCTCTTTCAGTCTTATAATTACGATATTTACTATCCCTTTGGAATTTTTAGCGAATCAAACGAGGTGTAAAAGGTCTTTTGTTCCCTTAAAGGACAGATTTTCCCATTTTTACATTTTCGTTGAATTTTCCGCAGACGTGGATATCTTTTTTTCATCATCTTTCGCCTTGTCACACTTCAACTTTTTTCCTTCCTTTGTTTCCGCATTTTTCTCGCGTGGCGTCATATCTGCAGTTCCCGCCCTTCTTTTGCGACAGCCGCGTTTCCATTGTTGGCTTCGACGGCGCTCTGGCTTTTCGTTTCGAGTGTGGGAGTCTGGAGAAGAGTTTTTTCATCTTTGCCTCATTCTCTTCGGCCTAACATATAACCTTTGTTTACATCCGTTAGGCCACAACTTCTTACGCTCCGCCCACTCTTCATCTCCCCTCCATTCTCTCAAATATTCTCTTCATTTTTCTTTCCCCGCAGTAATTTACAAGTCTCACTTATCTTGCTATTATCTCATTCTTCTGTCTTTCACTGCCTCAAAACGCCCTCCACCAGTTAATTTTATCCAGATTCAGCCGACAATACCCACCTTTCTTACTCGACATCTGCAAACTGCTATATCTCTTAAGGCGTTTAGAGGCACAAAATAATCACGTAACTACCTTTGTGGTAATTATTCACGACGGTCTATTTTTAGATAATTCAGAAATGTCTTCTTCATTTTCATTAATGTGCCAGAAGTCAATTCTCCTTTGTACCTTTATAACTTTCCAGAAATGTGTATGCCGCCGAATTAATATGAAATATGTCAAAATACATAATGAGGAAACTTTTACTAAACCACAGAAAATAGTAAAAGTTCCCTCAATATGGATTTTGATATAATTAATAACTACCACAAAGTTACGACTGATTCCGTGTCGTTTTAATATGAAATATTTCCTGGAATTTCGTCAAAGGTAACAAAATCTATTAGAAGAGTGGATTACTATTCGTATTTTAGTCGAATTTTAAATAAGTCGGATTAAAAATCTGTCCTAAGCTTACTTAATAATAACTAACTAATATATAATAATCAAACATAGTGCCATATAGAAAATTTATTCACGAAAAACAATAAATGTGGTTTCCTAGTGTGTGACCGTAAAGAAGTATTGGGACAGCTGATTATATAAGATGAGAAGTAATGGATATGTGTGATTAAAGATCAATAAGGAAAATATATTGAGCCGGATGAGAATATAAGGAGGACGTTCGTCGAAGGGAGAATGAAAAGTCTGTGTGAGAGTTTGATGAAAACGAGGGAAATTGATATCATTCGAGACATTTACGATAGGCACTATTGGAACAAGAAACGGAAGAGAGATATTACGGAGAAAGAGTATTTGAGGTAGGCAACGGTCAATGTTACGACCAATGAGGAAGTTACGGAACAATTCTCATTTTGATAGCAATTACAATTCCTAACGTGTAGCATATGATTAGATATTAAATGTTGCTGATTTTCTTTACATTTTTATCAGAGTGGAAATAATTAAGTGAGCCTTGTGCCAGCAGGAATGTAAAAATATGTAAATGTTGATAGTTCTCTCGTAAAATCTCTCCTATTGTAAAAACTGAGGCAAGTCTGTTAGAAAAAGTGGATGCACCTTTGTATTGCAATTTTAGAACATTAATTTCCCTGGGAATGAAATACATATACTTTTCGGGCTATTTAGCGCCGATAATTATTTTTATTCAGGGTATTATTCTTGGTTTCATTATGGGCAATTTTAAAAATATCTCATAAGAAATGTGGCTTACTTTATCTTTGTATAACTCAAAATGACATACAAGGAGTGGATTTCGTAGTGATCGATAAGCACAAACAATGTAAAGATATATTTATTTTAATATAATTTTAATTTATAAATCGGAAATTCTTTCAAATGTGACAAAAGCTTAAAATATCAAACTCCTAACGAGCCTTATCATTTGGATGGTAGTGGAGTCAGCTGAAATTTTTTTTTATAAAATATATTTTTAAAACATTTTCTAACATCTTTCACACCTAACTCAGCCTAAATGTTTTCCCAAAATATTCAAATCGTCCAAAAATAAGTATGACATTTAATAAGACGCTTTTATACGCTTATGACGCAAAATTTTGTGAAGAAAAATTCGGCGAAAAGCATGGGTCCTTCATCCTGCATCTCCGGACGTATTCCTTCTTCGGAGTATATAACCCAGGTACTGAACTTACTAATTATCCCAACTATTTAGTAGAAACTTAAGTTAGATAAGATAACACAAATGTCCACTTCCAGCGTTTGAGATACATTTAATTGATATCTAATTTGTAAATTGATATTTGTAAATAGTCCAAAATGAATAAATGATTACTTTTCAGTCATCCCTCGTATATATATTTTATGCATGAATGTATACTTTAGATGTGTATGAGAATTAAGTAATTTTATTGAGGATGTTATTGGGTGTTCTTTGCTTTAGATAGCGCGGCTTTGCCCAAAGTTTAAACTCCAAACCCACCCAAATTAACCTGAATTCCTTACTGCAAATATCACAAAGTGTATGTTACTCCAAAAATGTCCTTGCCCTTAACAATACTTCTAATCCTCTAGTACCAACACAACTTATCTAGATTGAAATGCCATGCAAAGCGAATATCTTCAAACAGCAGTGGAAAAGCCAAGCTCACGTGTTTTAAGGCCCAAATTTTGAAAAGATATTTCGATGTAAGTCCGAAGAATTCTGCTTACTTTTTAATCCATTTTCATCCATACCAATTTGCGAGTTGTATAGGTTACAATCTTAGGGTAAAATCAAAATTCTACTGAGCGTACAAAGATATATTCCCTCGTCTTATCTAATTCTCCGATTCAGCAGCATAGACAATTTGTTGGAGGCTCTTCAGGGCTTCCCAACCTTAGTAACCGCGTACCACTTGCAATGTTTAGAAATTTTGGCGTACCAACAGAGCTATATTTTTTTAGAAACATATATTCTGTTGGAAAAATCACTAATGGCTTGTTTTATTATATAGAGATATATGTATATTAATAACATTTTTATAATAAAGGAAAAATAAAAAAAAATTCTGCAAATTACAGTTTTATTTATTACTCATAGGTCTAGAAACATACAATTTCATATGATTAGTACAAACAAAGCAAAAAAACCACCAACGTCAACAAAAATCAACTTTTAGTTCGAAACTTGTTGTTGTGTGCCTCTCATTAAAATATCAATATCAGGAGTTCTAAGTATATTTTTGATGCACAAAAGTTCAGAAAATCCACTCTCACACAAGTAACTTGTAATAAATAGTATCAAAAATAGGAAAGCTTGCCGGAAGATCATTGGGTACTCGTTTTTACATCCGATCCAGATGTTAATTAAAGATTTCCCTTCGAAACTGCCTTTAATGGCCTTCTGTTAGATCGATAAAACTTTTTTTAAATTTTAACTCATTTGGTGAGATTTCCGAAAGAGGGTTTCAGATCCAGTCAAATTTGGAATGATCTTTGAAGAAATATTTATAAAAACTTTCTTAAAGGGCTTTCAAGTGAACAAAAATATCAGCAACCACATCACCCTTGCGTACCACCTGAAACGTTCCCGCGTACCCGCTAGGCCCCGGAGACGAAATTATTGAAGACCCGCTTGCTTTTGGGGCGACCCTGCGTATTGATGCAGCAAAGTTAGGCAGTTAAAATCAACGATTAGATACTTAAGTTATATGCTCTTCTATTATACTGGATGCTACGTAAATTAGTGAAGACCTACAGGTGAAGGCCGAAGAGAGATATCGCTGGTGCCAATTACCTCAATCCACCGAAAGAAAATCGTTTTCTCGGTAAAGTAAAATGGGGTTCAGATACGGCTGTTTAATAATCTGTGCAAATCACTCGACAGAAGGACAAAATGTTTTCTCTTCCGCCATTCCCTCAATTTGCCCGCTCTTGCGCTCGAGGGGCGTTCGGTGGGAGCGCTGTTAAAAAGCAACGCTTTGCTTCAATTGCCACTCCTTTTGTCTCCTCCGACCGCTGAAATGAGAAAAGCGCAAATCTTTTTCTTTGCCTTTGAGGGTTTTGTTCGCCTGTGTTTTCCTTTTCTCCCTCATTGTTTCGTTTTCGTGCAATAAAGTCCCTTTTCCGGCTCAACTCCGACCCCTTTCCTTCCCGGCGTGCCACTTTACCGAAGAGGGGTAGGAGATCGTGACGAAGAAGTACTTAATAAGGCACAAATAGATTTTCATAATGCCATTTTTCATTCTTATTTTAAGATTATAAGTAATGGATTATTACTTTAATTAACTAATACTACATTATGTCCAGACTCGTAAAGCTACTTGCCAAAGATTTAAGTTTTCATACATCCATTTTAAAACACAAATGATCCTAACGCCTTAATCCGAACACATAGATCCAATTTGTTTTTAAGCTTATTTTTTAATACACGAAACTAAAAGGGTAACGTCAAAGGCATAGCTGAGATATGTGCATGTCAATAGAAATTAAAATTACGGACGAAGATGATGGTTCCAGTTAAAGAATTGGTTGTTTGCACGTAAAAGAATTGACTTAAAAATATTATGCATGCGAAAAGATTTACTGCTAACTCTCGAGCGGATGCTTGGAGGATAAAGTACTTCAATGATGACAAATCAAATTTGGCAATTATAGTACTGAATTTTACTGTGTGATATTGTGAGTATCCCTTCATTATGATTTTGAGTCCAGCTACATTCTGGTTTTGCATTTCGATATTTTTAATTGCATATAAATCGGATATTGCACATTGCATTTAATAGTGCTACTTATTGGTGCCCAACTGAATACGCCACGCGCATATTCTATTTAATTTTATTTTACAAATAAATTTGTATATTAGCGATTCCTTTAATGGAAAACTATTCCTACGAAATCCCTTAGACATAAAAAGTATTACCCAAAACATTAAGCCAATAATTGTACAGAAAAATAATTACGTCTTTTCAAATGTGATATGAATAAAGAACGCCTAATCGTGCAATATAAAGAGGAGCGCTTGATCGAGATATGGATAACTGTTATCAACGGCTCAATATTGGAGAAATACGCTAGGTATGTGACCCTTTTTGCTAACTGAGTCTCGCATGTTGAGCTCATCACTAGAAGAATTTTTGCGCCGAAGAGTTCGGTGAACAGAGTGATAGGATTCCTTTGTCATCCCTGGTAAATTTTGAAGAGCTCCCATCGGAGTGGACGCCACCGAACACCACTAGCGCATTTGACGGTGCTAAGTTCTGTTATAGTTTCCTTTGAAACACATTGGAATTTATACCTGCAAACCTATCACCTAGCGGTGAATTGATAAAACTTCAGTCAGTCAACGTCGAGCATTTGACGCGAAAGAACTTACTCAGTTCGGACAACGAAGGATTTCCAGCCTCCAGAAAATCGTAAGTATTTGATTTAAAAATTTCCTGTTAACTATTAAATGAACGATGTTTGGGTTGTTCAATTTTATGTAAAAATATTTGAAGTTACACATACGTGAGTAGATCCTGCAAAATTCATTCTTGATGGTGAAATTTCGTCATATTATTAATGATTTCCTTCAATATTCTTGATGGATTGTAAATTCAACAGTATCAACTCAAACAGTTGCATATGCAGTGAATAATGTTATATAATTTCACGCTTAGATTTCTTTTCAGTGTTGCCACATTTACCCTACTCCGAAACTACGAGTAATGAAACTCATACAATATATACAAGATATATTGCTTAAAAGTTTTAAATAACCGCGCTTCTGTTTTTCTAATTGTTCCAAATATGAAAATTCCATACACAGAAATAATTAGCAGCCAATATTTTTGAACTGTTTTAGTCTTCTTGTAGATTATTCAGTTGTATTCTTTGCAAAGAATTGTTCTATCTCAACATTTATCTAGGTGCATATCATTGTAATCCCATTTCAAGAACTTATTTTCTTGCTTTCTTACGTCAGGTGATGTCAGACGTTCGTGGTGATGGCACCAGTTCGTAGGAAGGTTACTGTTACCTTCGTTGCGAATTTACTGGTAAGCTTTTTATATCATGTATACAATGACCGATTACCTTCTTTACCGATTTTTGAACTAGTTTTCTCATTATGCATCTCGGCTGATAGCATTGTCATGCATTCAAGATAGACTAATAAATCACTATTATCATCATGAAATAGTAGAAAATCGCTATCTGCAATTGTGGATTCGACTTCTTAGACATAGAGGTGAAACAGTTCACCAGAATAGTTATAATACATCCTGATGTGTAAACTTATAATACATCCTGATGTATAAATGATGATGGTACACAGCTGCTAAAAATTAGGTCTACGACAACACAACTCCCATTTCCATGGCTTCATCTAGTTTTCCTCATAAAGTATGAACGCTGATGTTGCGCGTAAATTTTATGTAGATGCAATAGAATGGGTAGAATGAGAAATTTACTCGTAGTTGGTTCGTAATTTTTTCTAGAAAACTCACTTTCGGTAGCCTAATACCTTTTCTGGAGTAGGTACTCCAAGAAATTCGTCGATTTATCCCGATGATATTGTGAATTTTATAATTTACATATCACGTTGCGTTTAAGACTGCGATTCGGTCCTTATTTATCATTCCACGACAATACTCTGACACGGTAATTTTTTCCAAATAATGATTTGAATAATATAGCGATTGATGATTTCTGATAACATGCACTTACGTCTCCCTTGTTTCTGTGTTAATTTTTATAATTAGCGATTGCAATTCTGCTTCTCGTCTTATTTATGCTTGAATTAATTATAAATCCTAAATGTAAAATATATTGTATATTATGTATATTTTAATTGTTTAGGCCGCGTGCGACAAATGAAATGAATTTGAAAGTGGTTGCATCATGTGTCGTTTGTAAACGTTCCTTTAGAGAAATAAAAACTATTATCCATCAGCTGTAGTGATCCTTATTCCCAGCCTCTAATACAATTCTCTGCGCAGCTTCATTCGAAAGTATTGAGAACTCTAGTTGCGCCACGAATTTCCGCGAAGATATCTTTCGAGTTTCTTAAATTTTGCGAGAGTTGTTTTAATTTGCGTTTTTTGTCCTGTCCTGGTAACAGTCAATACTTAAAACACAAAGTCATTTTATTACCCTCTTCTTCTTTTAAAATTTGCATTTCTACGAACAAACAAAAAGTGTTTCTCGACTATAGTCTATACCAGTTTTTTTTTTGAAACGGTAAACGTGCTTGTCGTATCACCTAGGCGCGTAATTGTCAGATAGTAATTGTATGTATAGTCCGTTCACTGAATGTTTGCGGTTTAGAGAGAGAGCGACAATCGCATCTTCTCTCTCTCTCTTTTCGAAGGGGCCAATAGGAATAAAGGTGGAGTCCCGCCTCCCGAATCAAATCTTATGGTAAAATTTTGCTATGCTGCGAAAACAGAGAGAGAAGATGAGATTGTCGCTCTCTCTCTAAACCGCAAACATTCAGTGAACAGACTATAGGCGCGTAATTGTCAGATAGTAATTTTATATTTTCATTGGCTGAATTATGTGCTAATAAGTCATATACTAAGTTAGATTGACTGTTCTGTGATGTAGAAAATCTACTTCGAAATCAGCAATCCTATTTTGCCCTCTAACATAATTTAAGTAATGGTGCAGCCTATACACGCGATTAAACTATAAATCAGATAATATATAAGATTAGATTATTCCTCCTGATAGTTCAGAATAGGATCTAATATCTCTCATCCTTTTTTAATTCAAAGGGATAGGTCATCATCGAAAAAGAAAATTTTACGTGAAATTTGTATTTATTAATTAATACGACATTATTATTGATTGAAATTGGATTCTTGGGAATACTTAGGATTCAGGATATCTAGCTGAGCTGCATAATATTTTGCCATCTATTTCTAAAACTTTGATTATCGTTTTTTTTACCCAGGTAATGCAGCAAATCACCAGCAGATCGTGGTGGTGATATCTGTTCGAAAGAAGGCTACGTTCAACATATTTGCGAGACTACTGGTAAGCTTTTCTTAATTATAATCGATTTTTCTTTATTACTATATATTTCCATCTTTTACCGATATTTATCTCAGTCATCACAGTAAATTACTTTGTCGTATTCCTTCCAAAATTGATATCGCTGCTATGCCATCCTCTCGAATTGGTAAAAACTCCATATTTTTACTTTCTCCATATACGAAGTATAGAGAAAGTATTGTTTTCATGAAAAAATTCGACTTCGAGATTTCAACGGAAATACACGTTTTGGGGTCCCTAGAACACGTTTTGACCATTTTCGGAATGATGTCTGTGTGTATGTGTGTGTGTGTGTGTGTGTGTGTGTGTTATTATTATTATTATTATTATTATTATTATTATTATATTGCCAGATAGGGAAGTGAAACTGATTCCAAATCTGGCGTAGGTCTTGGGGGCTGAGGCTTGGGGCCCGACACTCCCTTTGACCATCCTCTACCTTGACCGGTACGCAAAGTCCAGATCCAACTCCAGAACTTATCAATCAACATAAGTCCCATCCACTCTTTACCGGCCAGCCTTGTTCCCACACCCTAACACACTCCCAAACCCCCTCTCTAACCACATCCCAACCCACATCCCAACCCGCACCCTAACCCATACCCTAACCCACACCCATACCCTAACCCACACCCATACCCTAACCCACACCCATACCCTAACCCAATGTGTGTGTGTGTGTATGTGTGTGTGTGTGTGTGTGTATGTGTGTATATTTATTCCACGTAGAGCTCCACGCCATATCCTCAGCACCAAACTAAAAACGGGGCCCAGGCCGCCCCACCAAACGCCTAACACCCTGTGCCCTCTATCGAGGGGTGCACGAGTAAGAGGAGGCGGTGTCCCGCCACCCGAACTGAAGCCCCGGCCTAGCCGGCGGCATCGCCCTCGATGGCCCTCTATCGAGGGAGAGTGCGTGAATGCGGGTGCGTGGGTTTGCGTTGGTCTGCGTGTACAAAAGGATGCTCCTCGCGTTAATAAAGCCTTCATCAAGGGTCTGACACGCTGGGGTCTAACTGCTCCTCACCTTGCAGAGCTTTGCGTCGGTGAAATAACGTGCATCAAGCGGCGACAAAAGTAAATTACACGTCGCCACTCCATGACGCGATAACAATAAATAAATAAATAAATAAATAGATAAAAAGATAAAGGATAAAAGGTTTAAAAAGGGGTCAGTTTAAGTGAAGGAGTGGGCAATCCTCCTTCAGCTCTCCCGTTTGGGAATCGATCAGGAAATTTTTTTGGGTCCACACGCCGAGCATCTCCCCGCTGCAGCATGCCTCGGCGTGGTCTCTTTCTAATTTCAACCTTTTCCGGAGGGCCCTCGAAAACGCCTCCGCGTAGGCGACGTCTCTCGTCCGCCCCCGGAAAAAGGCGTCTAGCTGTCTCCTAATTTCTCCCTTCGCCAACGAAAGGAGAAAGTTGGCGAGCCTGGTACCTGGGGACCCTCTCTCCAGGATTCCCCCATATATTTCCTTCACGAGGACCTCCCTTTTCCCCGTCAGGTTCTTTATGGCCCCAACGACCGCGCTCCACAGCGGCCTCGTCTTCGGACAGACGTATGCCAGGTGCCAGGCCGTGCCGACGACTCCCGGGCACCAAGGGCAGTCGTCTTTTTCTCTTATCCCGGTCTTCCTGAGAAAGGGGCAGTCCGCCCACGCGCCATGAGCCAGGCGCCATGCCGCGTCCCCATCATGCCCCAGGGTGGGGTGCGATCGGAGGGATCTCCACCTGATCTCCTCCCTCGGCTCACGACCCGAGAGTGGCCAGATCTCGTTGTTTCTTCTGTACAGAACTTCTTTGTATACGGCCCTTTTGGGGATCGGAAGATCCATCCTCCTCCCGAGCCTCGCGCTGGAGAAGACATAAACTCCCGCGCCCTCTCTCTCCGGCCCCATCGACCGCCACGCCCTGACTAGCGAGCGGCGAAAGCCGGAGAGCCGGCGCGACCCCGTGCCACGATCGAAAGCGTCCCTCCACGGACGCCCCCCCGTCGCGCGCCCGAAGCCCGCGGCCGCGAGCAGCCTCCACGGCTCCGCTGCTGCCTCCTCTGAAAGGAGGAGCCTCTGTGCGGCGTTGAATCGAAATCCGAGGATCTTAACCCCAACGTCGACGAGCCCGAGTCCTCCCTCTCGAACCGGCGCCGTCGCCACCTTCTTCTTCACCCAGTGCTTTCTACCCAACCAAATGGCATCCACCAGCAGCCTCTGGATCCTTGAAGAAAATGAGGGTGAAGGCTGAAAGGTCTGGAGGGTGTGCCATATCTTGGGCGCGACGAACTGATTCGCCACGCACACCCTCCCCCTCAACGACATCGGGCTCATTCTTGGCTTCCAACTCCTGAGGGCCGTCTCGATCGTTTCGACCATCTCTTTCTCAAGAACCTCCCTTTCCGGATCTTCGTCGTTGAAGATCTTTCGGCCTAGGTATTTGCCGTGTTCCGAATTCCATCTTATTTCGAGGGGAGAGTCCTGCCTGCCTCTCCACCTGCCGACCCACAGCCCCACCGTCTTCTCTGCGTTTATCTTGGCCCCCGAAGACCGAGCGTAGAGGTCGTACGCCGGAAAAACCCGCCTTAAATCCTCCTCCTCCGATGCGAACACCGTCACGTCGTCCGCATAGACGCTGACGGCTATCCGCGTCTCCGGGTGGCGGGGGATAGAGGCACCGGTGAGCCTCGCTTTGAGGGCCCGAACGAGGGGCTCGAAGGCGAGGGTGTACAGTTGTCCGGAAAGTGGACATCCCTGCCTTATTCCCCTTCGGAAAGGGATAGGGGGCGTAAGAGAGGACCCGACTCGGACCATGCATACGGCGTCCCGGTACAGCGTCCGCAGCATGCCGATCAGTCGTTCCCCGAAACCCATTCTTTCTAAAATCTTGATCAAATAAGCGTGGCCGACTCGATCGAAGGCTTTCGACTGGTCCAAGGAGAGCACCGCCAGAGGCGTATCCTCGGCGTTCGCCGATCTCACCATGTCCCGCACAGTGGAGATGGCGTCAAAAATGCTTCTCCCCGGAACGCAGTACGACTGCTCGACGGATATGACAGATGCTATTACTCTGCTGACCCTCATCGATAATAATTTTGCCATTATTTTGTAATCCGTGTTGGTGATCGACACGGGCCTCCAACCATCGATCGTTCTGCACCCCCCGCTCTTCGGGACGAGGGCGATGACGGACGACCTGCTGGTTCTGGGGAGGCTTCCCCTCCGAAAGCTCTCCCGCACCATGTCCCCGAACAGGCCCTCGAGGACGTCCCAGAAGGCGATGTAGAATTCCGGGGTCAGTCCGTCTGACCCCGGGGTCTTGTTTCTATTAAGCTTCTTAAGTGCCTCCAGCATCTCGTCCTCCGAAACCTCCACGTTCAGCAAGGCCCTTTCGTCCTCGCAGACGCTGTCGAGGGCTTCGAAGAGGAGGGCTTCGTCCTCTTCACTTGTTAGAGGCTCCGCGTCTTTTGGGTCGAAAATTTCGCCAAAATAGGCGGAAACGTGCATTCTTATCGCCGCAAGGTCCTCCTCCCATCGACCGTCGATCTCCAGGCCCTCCAGCGGTCTCGGAACGACGCGCGTGTACCACTTCGCTACGTGAGGAGCCAGCGGGTCGTCGTTGACGATTATATTCTCCCACCCCATCCTCGCCACGATAGCCTTAGCCCGCTGTAGTTGAATTCCTTCCTCTATGGCTTCCCTCTGCTGCCGTCTGAGTCTCCTCACGTAGTCGACCGTTCTCTCCTTCACTTCAAACTTTAGGGTCTCCCACTTCGATACCGGGTCTCCCAAACAACGTAGATCGTTGATCGCCGCGATGAGCGCCTTTATGTTTTGAACGTACTCCTCGTTGCGCAGCAACCCATTGTCGAACCTCCAGTACGGAGGTCGAGGGATCACTCTTGGCAACGAAAGAGTGGCTGCCACCCCTCTATGGTCGGTAAACGACGGCACCGTCCTCATATTTTTTACGGCTGAGAGGCTCCCGCCGGACACGTATAAGCGGTCCAGCCTCGAGCGCACGTTTCCACCCTCCGCTCCGTGAAAGGTGAAACCCTCCTCTCCCCTCCTCGTCTCCACCCACGGGTCCACCAGCTCCATGTCCTCCACCAAACTCCGGAGCGCGTTGGCGACCCGGGGATGTCTCTCCCTCCCGGAGGATCTGTCCCTCCCGGGGTCCAAAGTGACGTTAAAATCTCCCCCTAATATAGTCACTCTCGGTCCTCTGCGCTGCTGCCTCGTCGCTTCTAGGTGTTCTCTCAGCCGATCGATGACAGTCAGCGCCTCATGCTGCTCGTGCGGTCCGTAAAATGACACGAAGTCGAGCGTCACGCCCCCCAGGCCGACGGTCACACCCAAGGCGTGCCCGTCGCTAATCACGACGGGCGGGCGCGCACCGCCGCACACGGATCTGTGCACCGCGACCGCCGTTCCTGTGTGAGGCGTGGAGAGGGGAGAGAAGAAAAACTCGTACTGCGGCAGGGAGTCCATCGCAGGCGCGACGGTGTTGGTCTCCTGCAGCAGCACCACTTCCGGCCGATGGTCCTCCAAGAAGGCCGTCAGGTGTGCCCACTTTAGAGTTCCCCTCACGGAGCGAACGTTTAGCGAGATTATTCTCAAATCTGTCATATCCGTCCTCGAGCAAGGACAATCCAATCAAGAAACGACGAGCAAACTATAAAAGGATCATAAAAAGCTGGAGCGTCGTACATATGATAAAAACAGACGTGCTTTAAACCACGCACTATGATGCGCGAATAAATAAATAAATAAATAAATAAATTTATAAATTTATAAAAGCACGGACGAACACGAATAATAAATAAATAAATAGACAGACACACACTGGCCGAAGGCGGCGCAATAAAATCCCTATTTAAAATTGCTCGTTTCATCAAAAGGATAACCAAGGGCACAAATCGGACACACACGATTAAAACATCCGAGGAATGGATGCATTTAAAACAAGGACAATAAATAAATATTAATAAATAAATATAAATAAAAATATATACACGACACCGACCGACCGACCGACACCGACGAAGTAGATGCGTGTAATGGGCAAAAAATATTGATAAGGGCAATAGATATTTTCAAAATATGTAAATAAATAATGATGGTTATAAATATGACAAAATTATGCATTGAAGATGTCGTCCTGTAGGGCGTGCTGGACCAACCTCTTGATCCTCATCTTCATTGCCCCCTGTTTTACGACTTTCTGCTTGTCGAGGGTGGCCAGGACTTTAAATGCTTCGATGGGTTCACTGAAATTTTCTTTTAAGGCGGCGATCCTGTCCGTCCTCCCCTTTACGTCTCGCAAGAATTTACTTAGGGATAAAAAAGATATGTTTGTGAACCCGGGATTTTTTGTGTAATAATCCGCTATTTGTTTAAGCCCCTCGTCATCCGGGCGCATTTCTTTGGTTATTTTCGGATTCTTTTCTTTCCTTTGCACTTGACCGAGGAGGTTATCTTCTGGGGTTCCCGTGTGTGTTTTCCTCTTTTGAGAGGCCGAGAGCTCGAGGCTCTCAATCGCGACTGATGGTGGCGAATCCATGGCAAGAGGGGCAAGGAGTTTAGCCGTTTGCGAGACGACCAGATTGATTTCCTCAGGAGTAATATCTGTCTCGGGAGGAGTTTTGCCCTCCTCTGATGATAGTGCACCGGACTGAGTGGTCGCGGAAACAACGGGGACAGAGGTACTCGTGGAGGAACTCAGATCATCAGAGGTAGAGGGAGCATTGGTGGTGGCTAGCGGGACGCCATCCGTTGACGGTACGGTTTTTGGTATTTGTTTCGAGGTGGCGTTTGATTTTGGGCATGTGTTGGCTGCGTGGCCGTCCTCCCCGCACTGGAAACACCTACCGTCGTCAACTCTTAAGAATACCCGGTAAGGGGTGTCCCCAACGTCGACGACGAAGGAGTCGGGCATCCTGATCCCTTCCCTGATGACCATATGTACCATCCTCCTCCATGAGGAGACGTGAGTAAAGTCATCGACTCTAATGCCGGATGTCAGGGGATAAATCGGCGACACTATTCTTCCGGCCTCGCTTAGTATCTCGAGTAAGTCTTTGTTAGAGACCTCGGGCGGGATGTTGCTCAGAAAAACTTTTTTAGCCGCGGTCACCATGCGGCGTGCCGCGACCCATGTGTTGTTTATCTCGACACCGCCGAAGTCGGAGATAAATGTGTCGACCAGTGCCTCGCTCGCGAGGTAGATACAAATTCTATTCTGGGAGAGCCGCGTGGCATGCGTGATTTTACTCCCGCCCCCTATTTTACTAGCAACCGC
The DNA here is from genome assembly GCA_947579665.1 of Sympetrum striolatum. Lineage (NCBI taxonomy): Eukaryota > Metazoa > Arthropoda > Insecta > Odonata > Libellulidae > Sympetrum > Sympetrum striolatum. Next base: position 89,943,859 of record OX388341.1, read on the forward strand.
GAAGACATATTGGTGAACTGGGGTGTCCGGCAAACCTTGCATTATAATACCCCTTTTTCGGTTAGGACCGGTCAGCACCGGCGTTACCCTTCGACGCGTGAAAGAAAAAGTCCCGTTGGGACTCTCGTGTGTAGGTGTGCGTGCGTAATTTCCAAGAGATTCCCCTCGAACCCGCTGCGCGTATGTGCCGAGAGGAGGGGCTGTAGGCGCTGGCGGGGAAGGAATGGACGGTAACGTAGTAGAATCTGAAATGTATGTTGACGAAGCCAAAGTGGAAGGGGAAACGACAAGAGAGTGCCCCGGGGTGGATGAAGGGGCGGTAGGGGGGGCGACCAGCTCTGAGGTAGAGGGAGGAGAGGAGACGTGCGCCGAGTCTCCTGCGTCGCTACGTAGGGGTGGTAGCTGAACAGGTCTGCGTATGGGAGGGGGAGCTGGCGTGGAGGTAGGGGATACTGGCCTAGAAGTAGGGGAGGCAGGTCGAGGGACGGGGGAGGTAGGCCTCGAGGTATGGGAGGACGAGCTTTTGGGAGCACATGGCGATGAGTCACCAGACAATTGAGAAGCGGGCGTAGATAGAATTGATTTATAGGTCAATTTCTGCGAATTACACTGACTACTTCCAGATAAATCCATCTCTGAGGTTGAAGGCGACACTGTAGGTGAAGCCACGTCCATTTCTGCCGCCACCGAGGCGGCAGATGACGAACGTGTGAGACTCACGCTGATGGCGAGCGTATGCGAACAACACGAGACGAAAAACCAGACAAATCAACAAATTGGACACTCACCGACGATCACTGGATGAAGACGAAGCACAAACGAAGCGAACAAACACAGAACGATGAGATGAAACGATGACAACGATGAAAGAAAGCGCACACAAAGTAAGAGACCGGGAGCGAAGCCGAAACACGTCCGAACGCTACGGAGTCCAATGTGTGTGTGTGTGTGTGTGTGTGTGTGTGTGTGACAGTGGGCGCTCTAACGTGAAAACTATTAGTCGTATCAATACCAAAATTCATATATAGTACTGTAGTGTGTGCTGTCAGAGTTGATTAGTTTTTCAAGTAAATCGGTAAACCGGAAGTCGAGCTTCATGCATCAAAGCTCATTTCCGGTTTTCAAAATATCTCCATAAATATGATATATAGGTATATTGTATACGGAACAAAAGTTTTAGATAATGTGTTTTACTATAACTTTTGTATTTAACATATTTTTGTATCACCGGTTGATTAAGAGTTAATCGTGAAATACTGATCAACCGGAAGTAGCTGATTATGTACTTTGTGGGCGCTCTAACATAAAAAGTATTTGTCGGATCAACACCAAATTTCATGAATAATATTTTTGTTTGTGTCTTTAGAGTTGATTAGATTTTGGAGAAAATCGGTTAACCGGAAGTCGAGCTTCATTCTTCAAAGCTCATTTCCGGTTTTCGAAATATCTCCATAAATATGATATTTAGGTATATACTATTAATAATAAAAGTTTTAGAAATTGTAATTTACTATGACTTTTGTATGAAACATATTTTTGTATCACTGATTGTGTAGGAGGTATTTGTGAAATACTGATAAACCGGAAGTTGCTGATTATGTACGTTGTGGGCGCTCTGTTCGCTAGGGCGAAAGGCCACTTCATCGTTTTTCATCGAAAATATCCTGAAAAACATGATTTATATTGTTTGTGACGTAAAAGATAATAATATATAAATTAATCACTCATATTCAAAGTTTAGATGGAATACAGAGTTCGAAATTACTGTCGTAGATAAATATTTACATCTTATGTATGGAGAAAGTCATGTGCTGGCCACATCAGATTTTTAGTAATGGATTCCGTTTCTTTAGAGGCGGCATTCGTCACCAGAGTAGAAATTATGTTACATCCTGATATATTAATGAAGTTGGTACGTTACTGTACAAAATAAGTCTGTGTAAATAAATTTCGTATTTCCATTATTATCGAGTTTTTCTCGATCCAAATGATCGAATCTTTCAAAAATAATTATCGAAATTATATCCCGATGCGATGAAGTGTAGAGAGAAAAATTTTCTGATTCAGACGCAATTACTCCTGTCCAAACAAATAAAGTACAAAAAATGTACTTAAATTAAGAACTAGTTGCAATTTTTCATATTTCAATTGGTTCTTTTGCACAATAAAATTCATAAAGAATTGTAATAGGATTTCGAGATAGGCACCGAAAGAAAAGAAACAGAATAAGGAATCGTACTTACGTGATGATATTGATTTGATTGAAATTCAAAATTGCCAGAGTTAAAATAAAGAAAATGAAAATATTATGATCGTAAATGCGTTTTATGGGCTAATTGTCACAATTTACTTCTTCACAGTGCATTGGTCATGTTGATTCTCTTTATCCTATTCTTTGGAAATTCCGATACACAAGTGAGAGTTTGGTTACTTTATAAAATATCGGTTATTATTTATTTATTATCTTCGTCGCCCTAGTCTCTGATTTTATATTCTCCCGCGTAATTTACTCCGCGAAACTTTCGGTGACGCCGTTCTAGATACTCCGCGCGCGGAAATATCTCGAAGATGATTTTTATCTTTTTCTTTGCTTTGGTATTTACTTTATACAATGTACATTTTTAAGAATTTTGAGATAAGTAACATTGCGACCATTTTCCAATTTTTTAATCTTATTTAACTATTTATTATATAATTTTAAACCTTTGTCCCGATAGGTCGGACCTTGATATTAACAATGAGATTTTCAATTATTTAACATATTTAATGAGCCATTTTAGTGTATTTAGTACGTAAAGAAACAGGCACCAAAGAAAATATCCCTGGCAGGAAGTGAAGACGACTTAAGTTTAATGTAACGCTTCCAACTCCAAAGTCACTTTTTCTTCTCGAAAACACGGATTGTTGCCCGTTTTATTTATGTCTAACTCAACGTTTGCGCCGTGTAAATAATATAATATAGTAGTTTAGCATATAATTGAATATTTATTTTTAGCTATTCCAGCTCTTTCAGAACAATGCACTGTTGGACCTGAGTTGTGAGAATGATTTTTAGAGTACACTCAATCCGTTCAAAAATGCAATTTTGTGTGGGTTGACTGGATTTTAAAATCCTTTTCGCTTAACTTTGAGCCCAGCAGTGCATTTTTTGAAAGTGATGTACAAAAACGACTCGAAATTGAATTTTTTGTAGCCGAAAAAATAAAACGAGAAAAATGATAGAAATGAAATTGTAGAATCTTAAAACATTTAGTGCCTATAAATATGATTGAAATTATGAAATAATGCTTCATCTAAATTCGTTACAAGGTATATCATGTCATATCAATGGATAAGAAAAAATGGTGGAATCATTGGGGAGGCGGTCACCTTCCCCTCCCCTTACGGTGGATCACTTTTTTAAGATACGATGATGAGCTCAAACTAATCAGTGAGAGCATTGTATTCCTATGAATGCGGTAAATAGATTGCTTTGATTATGACATCTTGACGCCAAATGGTTGAAAGTTAAAATAAAAAAGATTATTGTTACTTTAAAATAAGGTATAAAAAAGTTTTTTCTTAACCTCCTATCTCTATATCTCCTATCTTTATGTACGCTGTGGCATAATCGAGCGAGGGTTGACGTTGTAAATTATTGGCTGAGATTATTGAATAGACTGGCTGAGATTATTGAATAGATTATAGAATAGTGTTCAGTTATTACGAATCTTTGAGAATCTTCCTTTCAATTTTTCCTCGGTTGTCATGGCTATATCAATGTATTTAAAGAGTGCTGAACATATCTCTAATTTGCCTTCCACCGATTGCAATGTGACCCAAGCTCCTTCTCCTCTCTTGCAGTTGGTGATGCATCAGCGCCTTAAAAGGGTCGTTAGCAACGGACAGCCAGGCACTGATTGGAATGCGGCTTACTGATGGATCATCCCTTGTCACCATGAACTGAATGCAGAGGTATGTTGGTTAATTGTAAGTAGTCGCTAACTTTCAAAATGGATTCTCAACATTTTCGTCCTCTGACTCTTTGGGTTGATCACTTTTAGTCTGTAGTCTTAAGTAAATGGGTAGAAACATTTTATTCAAAATGTATGCTGGTTAATAACGCAAGGTTGCCTTAGAGTTATGGAAATTCAGGAATTAAATTGTACGAATTTACAAGATATCGATTTAATTTCGCGTAACTTAATTGACATTTAAGATTCCTATTACCGAACCTTTTGCTTGAATTTCAGATGAAACTAGCTGTTCTGTATCATCCAAACTATAATTTGTAAAATATTTCAAATCTCAAATCAAATGTCTAATGCAATTATTGTCTGAAAGTTTATATCTAAAGCAAAAATTTGGCTAAATCACAACTCTTTTGGGAGTCTAGTGATTTTAAACAGTTTAAAATGATATCTGAATGTAAGCTATACCAATACCTACCAAAATAGAAATAGCTGTTCCAAATTTGCCTTTTTTGAAGGCCTTTCGGTAGCTCCTGTAAGCTTTAAGAGATCGTTCATAATTATTCTCTCAGTAGTTTGATAGGAATGCTATTAGATTCATGTTTACTTTCGAAAACGTGTCAGTCAACTTTATTTTCAAACTAATAAATCGTCTTTATAAATGCTTAACGAAATTATAAATTTATCTAAATAGCTAATTTCACTTGTTACTTTCTTGTTTTATAGTATGGTATTTCGTGGCTTTAAATTTATTTATCGTGTTTTTACATTTAACTAAGCTTAAAAATTAGTCGATCGTTATGATATCACGATATATATTTCATGCCGAATATATCAATATCATATCTAAGTAAATGCGTAATCATGAGTTTTTTTCTATCAAATGCTCATATTCTTAAGCATCTCTAGTTATGTGATATTTATTTGCAAACTTGGGAGGTAATAGGAGATTTAGAGGATTATTATCACACGGATTTTTATGTTTCAAGCAACGTCTCATGAAAAGTCTTAATTTTTATTACATTTCATCTTTTCGATATGTTTAAATACAACTCTTGCATTTTACTGAAAGTTTATTTCGTCTCTCGAAGTATCCTTTAGTGGGAAAACTATAGTCTTCTAATATTTAAGATCTTAAAAGGGGACCGTATTGTTTGCGGTAAACTTTACTGTATGGCGCTAAACCACCGCACAGTGGTCCGAAATCGAAAAAAGCCGGACAAAAGTCCAAAATTGCTTTTTTTGAGATACAAACTTGAAACTTTGCATATATACAGCAAAATAATTGCTGATTATGGAATGGTAAGCCACTTTTCATAAATCGTATGCGTTACTTAGATACGGAGAGTCAAACATGACTAAATTTCCAAAAACACGCCCGATTCTATTTTTCTTCGAAAGTCTTATAAGTTAAGCTAATAGTGGACTTGTGGAAGGAATTTAGTAGAATAAAAATCATTATGTTCGATTAAAATGGTACTTTATCTATACTATCCATCAGTTTCACAGCCGAAAAAGGCTGGGAACCACTGCACTAAACGATTATATTGCGTGGCAAAAGTCGATGGGAGAAGTACCCCAGTTCCAGTCAATCCGTCCTAGTTTTATATTAAAATGCATACAGAATTTGTGGATAATTGTTATGCTTATTGAGCGTACATGTGTGCCATGCAGCAAGATAGGACAGTGGTCAAAGTGCTAGACACAATACGTTAGATTTGCGTGTTCGTGCGTTCTAATTCTGGTTTGAATATATTTTATCTTATATTTTTCCTATTGTAAATTTCATCCAGTTTTAGCAATGGAAAATGATGTACAATGATGTATACATTTTTTTCAATTTTTCAGGTCTGTCCTATGGTTATTTCTTAAGGTTTTTTTTGTAATGAAGTTTACGGTAAATAAATTGCTCCATTATGAGATTAGATACCACGAAAACTACATTCATCGGGATTGAATTGCCATTGCTCTAGCAATATCAAAACAATTCAAATTATTAATATGTTCAACGTTCTAAGATCCATCATGCTGACATTGAATATGGACAGTTAGATATTCCTTTTTCATAATCATTTCTAATTTCATAATCATGAAAAAGGAATATCTAACTGTCTAAACTAACTAAAATCATGAAAAAAAATTGTCATTGTCAGACATAGATAGACAAGAAAATGGATAACATTTGGGAAAATTTGGGAGATATTGAGCAAAATTAAGTGTGCAAAGAAAATTCCATTTGTATGAAGTTATCTTGAGAAAACTTCATACACCAACCACGCCGCAATTTTATTCGAAAAAAGCTGGCCAAAAATAAGAAAGTGGTTTCTCTTCTTGAGTGCGGACTTTGAAACTTCGCATAATAATTCTTGAATAAATTTTGAATATAACTACGAAATTATTTGCGTTGATTTTCCGCTAATTACAATTCTACAGGAGGGTCAAAATTGGCCAAATTGTACGAAAAATGCCTTCGATTTTTCAGCAGACAGCATTATTTACCGCAAACCGTGCGTTTTTTCCTAAGATCTAAGAATATCTATCTAAGAATAGCAGAATTTAGTTTTACCATTAATGGATACAGTGAGAGGCGAATTTAACTTTCAGTAAACCGCAAGAGTTGTTGATAAATGTGCATTTAAGTTGATAAAGTACGGCAACCGGTGAATTGATCTCCCAACAGATTGGTATGCGGGCAATTGATCCCCCGCGCTGATGTTGTACTACTGTTATTCAGTCTTATGTTAATTAACACGCCCTGATTATTGGTTAATGTTGTAAATAAATGGAATGCAACATTTTTAGTGGTCCGGCCATATCGATGTACATGTGATGAACATATCGAAAATATTAAATTTAATGAAAATTAAGATTTTTCATGAGACGTTCTTAGAATCATTTAAAAATTCTTGTAAGAAGTATACCATTCAAAATATCTCATTACCTCCAGAGTTTGCTAATAAACATCACGGATCTAGAGATTCTTAAAGATCTGTGTGTTTGAAAGGAAAACAACTAACGATTACACATTTAATTAGTTACATTATTGATATATTTGGCATGGAGTATATATTTCATTCTTTCATGAAGATCAACTAGTTTTAGGTTTTAGTTTAATAAATTGTAAAGAACTTAATAAAAAAAACGAAACATTATACAATAGAACAACAAAGTATCAAGTGAAATTATTTATTTACAAACATTTAAAAATTTGTTAAGTATTTAATTCGAAAATGCAGTTGATTGATACGTTTTCGGAAGTTTACGCAACAATTTTATTACAGAATTCAACAAAAAATGTTTTATGCTACTTAATTCACTAATCCACTTCAAATTTCATTCAAAACAGGTCCAAGTCCCGATACTTCAAACTACTTGGTATAAAAGGAGATGGCCTGGCAGAACTGCTTGACTCCAGCTGCTGCAGCCGCCTGGATCATATTTGCCCTTTGTACTTACACTCCGTTTGTTGTGCTACTTAATGACCGTGTTCAGAATAATTTCTACAACAAATTTACTCTGTTGTAAAAATCATTCTGAACACAGCCATTAAGCAGCACAACAAACGGAGTGTAAGTACAGAGGGCAATAGTATTTCCCTGAAAAATGTAAAGTAGAAATTAAATAAAAGTTTTAAAATGAAAACAATGTTTGCTTTTTAACCAACCGATTGACTTTATGGACTTAAGTTAATTTCCACAAGAGTTTTCTAGGTAACAATAATATTTTCCCCTATTTCTCTTACTGAAATTTTATCTTATTTCATTAATTAAAGATCATACTCGTATATTCTCAACTTGAAATTACTGTGGCCAATCCTTGTTGAGAAGTATACCAGAAGAAATCTGAGAAAATCAACTGAGAAAAAATCAGAAACCTTCGACAATATTCCAGAAATTTTGTGGAAAAAATCCTGGTTCAGCATGAACGATTCTCGGAAAACTAAACGAATACCTTCATGGTGTTTTACGGACATTTCAGTTGCTAACTATGCGGCCAAGATTCACGTGAAGAAGGGTGCATAGTAAGCAGCCAAAATGCCTTATCACACAGTGAAGACATTTGGTTAATTCCACGAGAATCGTTCATGTTGGACCAGGAAGCTTTACAAAATTTTCTGGAATACTCTAAAGGATTTCTGATGCTATCTCAATAGAACACCGAAGTTTACCGTAGCCTTCCTTCAAGTTAATGCCACCACCACGATCAGTTGACATTACCTGAAGAAAAAATGCAATAATGTACATTTTTAAAAAGGTTGGCACAATATTTAGGACCAAGATATATTTTATAAAGAACAATTCTTCTCAGAGGTTATCCAAACAACTGACGGCAGGTGAAGAGTTGAATAATTCAAATGTATCATTATATAAAAATTTACTTTATGATGCTATTATCCGAGACGCAAAATAGGTAAACTAGTTACGTAAATTGGTATAAAATGGCAATGTATGATATCAAAAAGCTTACCAGTAGACTCGCAACGAAGCTAACCGCAGCCTTAGAGCTGATGATGAGTAACACAATCTACTGACATTACCTGAAAGAGGAAAACAATAATGCAAGTTTTTGAGAAAGCTACTAAAATAAATTGCTATACACAAAATACATGCCTATCCAATCACCTGAATAACCAAAGTGAAAACATGAATAGTAAAAAAATATCAGCAGTGTTCTTTCCTCCTATGGAACTTTCGTAATTTTTGAGCCTTGCAAAACAGAAACAGCTATTCGTAAGCAAATCATAGAAATGTTTCACATGCATATACTGCGAGTTACATAGCTTACAATTTAGGGGTATGGCTTAGATGGCTAAACTGAAGCAAAGGAATGGAGGAAGGGTCCACCGACTTGTTGACTGTATTTAGATATACAATAATTTGAAAGACTTAACCATTTAAGTCACCAAAGATATTGAAGGACGTCATGGAGAATATCACGAAATTTCACCATCAAGAATTAATTTCACAGGATTTACTCACGTATTTGCAACTCCAGGTATTTACACAAAATTGAAGAACCCAAAAATTGCTCATTTGATAGTTATAGGAAATTATTAAATTAAATACTTACAACTTACTGGAGGCTAGAAATCCTGAGCTGTCCGAAATGCGTAAGTCCTCTCGCGTCAAATGCTCGACGTTGACTAACTGAAGTTTTATCAATTCACCGCTAGATGGTAGGTTTGCAGGTATAAATTCCAATGTATTTCAAAGGAAACTATAACTAACCCTAGCTCCGTTAAATGCACCAGTGCTGTTCGGTGGCGTCCACTCTGATGGGAGCTCTTCAAAATTTACCAGGGATCACAAAGGAATCCTACAACCCTGTTCACCAAACTTCCTCGGCGCAAAAATTCTTCTAGTGATGAGCTCAACATACGAGACACAGTTAAGTAAAGAGGTCACATACCTAGCATATTTCTCCCATACTGAACCGTTGATAACAGTTCTCATTTGCTCTCGATCAAGCGCTCCTCTTTATATTGCACTATATGGCGTTCTTTTTTTACGAATCGTTAATCTGCAAATTTATTTGTAAATGCAAAAAATAAATCATCACGCATATACAATCACCACCCGTAACATGTCACACATGCAAATCATACCTTGCCTTACCTTACGAATGAATATTTTTCCTGGATCATGTTTAGAAAAATTAAAGCTATAGAATACGCACGCGTTGTATTTAGTAAAGTACGGAAAATACAACTGATAAACGTTCCAATATTATTTATATAGCATCTTGCAGAAGAATTCAGTAGCATAGCAGCCAAATTTTGAGGAGAAAGCAATGCATCGGCGTGCTTTATCATCCATCGCGTCCACTCGAGGGCTACTAGTTTTACTCTTCGCATTCGTTCTTTAGACTACGATGGCTTGCAGGCAATCATTTTACGTACACCAAACAAAGTCTTCAACTGAAACTGTCATCTCGATCAATCAGTAAGAATTCCGAGTAATTATTCTTCTTTTCTGAAATATTTCACTTCTATTTTAAACACTACCTGTCGGAACAACTACCTGAAAGCTCGGAATTTACGACCTCTGCAATAGTTTCTGTGGAGAGTATTCTCATGAAAGATTCTCTATATCGAACATGCCCTGGTTGCATATATTTTGGGAAAGGACCTTGAGGCAGCTTAAGCAATTCCACGCCCATCCGTCTATATGATTTGGAAAATAAATATTTCCTTATTTACATAAATTTATATATTGGCCAGACTAAGCATTTGGCCTCCCTGTACATACAACTTATATTACTCAAGTTTTAACACTATAAAGAAGGCAGTTAGCATATATTGAACCACCGGCATAAACTTCTATGGCCATTATAATGTTTTCTTCAGCATTAACATCGCTGCGATATTCAACATGAATTAATGTTCAGCTTAAATATATTTTCTGAGCATCCAGCCGGATTCATAATCACGGTTCAAAGATGAGGGCTACGACTATTGTCTATTCAAAGGTTAGGACTGTACAATGGACTAAAGCCTCCAGTCATTTAACATTAACAAATATCATATTCCAGGAAAGATTGATAATTTTATAGGAGTTAATCTAGATATATTGGTTTTGCAACTGGGTTTTCCGAATCTAATCTTGCTTAATACCTTAATTAGATAGCTTAGTATCAGTTCTGTCTGACAATGTGTTCAGTAGGGTTCAATTAATTCATAAGTTTCCAGAATATCCAGTCTTTTTCAATGGCTTAGGGAGTTATCTAGTAAATTACCATTATGGATGTCTGTGTCTCTCATTACTACAAAATAAAACCTGAATTAATTAGTTGCATTAATTACAATTAGGTTTATTGTATAATTCTGGGATTAGACAAAGTTTTTTTGCAGCTATGAATTGCCCGGACGCTTGTATTCTGGGGTCCTTTCACCTCTTACATAACCTGTTCAGACTCAATGTTTTACAAGCATGCAAATTTAAAGAATATAAAATTTTTGGCGGGTAGTCTTGACTTTTTCGTCTTCCGTTGAAAAATGTTCCCCTCATTTTATTGTCTGAGTTTAATATTAATCGTGTTAGAAAAAAGGACTATAGTAATTTTTAATTACATGTATATTTCCCTTTTTCCTTGATCATTCTCATTGATTGTATTTGACGTCATTAGAAATCTAATTTCTAATGACTAAGCCTTAAAATCATCAAAGTAGAAAAAGGTACGCAGATTTACGAATCCGAAGTAAATACTGAATGAATATTTTGCGACTTTTGGGTTTATGAGTACTGGATTTCCAATTTTCAGCACGACTTTAATTCTCTTCTCTTGCGAATCCCAACTTTTAAATTTAAATCGAGATTTAATAAATAATTAGATAATTGTTTACGAACCATACCCTTTTCCTGCAATATATTTTTGAGTAGAATTAAAAGGGTTTTGTGATTTAAAATAGAATATCAATAATTAGCTTGTAATTCTAAGTTGCATTAATGTCAACATATTTCAAAATGTATGATTCCTTTAATAATTATGTAATATAAAAAATGTAACTTAAAAATGTTTAATAATGTTGTAAATTTTGTATTTTTTAACTTAATAATTTTGTAATTGTATTTTATGAAGTATTACCTGCGGGAGGTTTTGAGGGATTTTCTCCGACTTAGGGTGAATATCAGGCAGGTTATTTAATTTTCCCACCCATTACAGATTAGGCCTGTCACTTGACCTACGACCTGGTCTGTTGTCTATTTGTAGTCTTTGACTATAATTAAATAATAAATAAATTTCACTTCCCCCATTAAGTCAAACGATTTCTATCATACTTTACTTTACCTTTTGTCATACTGTTCCATGGGGATTCGTTTAAAAAAATAACCAGCTGTGGCAAAGTATCTGAAAGTGGGCGAAGTATATTTCTTTACGACTACGACTGGTTTGGATGAATTACTGTCTCGAAGATAGAGGACTTGGGTAAGAAGTCTTTTTGTAAAAAAATAAGAATCTTAAGAGTTTCGGGTAAATGGTGAGGGCTCATTAACGGATGAGCTAGGTCAATTTGGATGAATAGTGAATGGCACAGAGAGTATGAATGAAAGCTGAATGACTGGGAAAATATAGAAGTATGCAGTGAGTGGGCGGCCCAAAATGAAGAGCAAATAGAATCTGATTTAGCATGACGAATGAGAAACTGAAAGAAAGAGACGTTTGCAGTCTGAGATATTCCTCAGATTGGCATATCATGAAAATTTCTTTATTTAAAGATATCAGTAAAGCGTAAAAATGGATGGGTGTTGGTTTCCTAATTCCGGAATTGTTTGAAACTTTGTATTAACGTCTGTGTGGATACTTCTATTTGCGATATGTTTTACTCGTTTACATAAATTAGCTAGATAAAGAAAAATCGCACTCTGACATTACACTGTAAAAAAAGATTTGTAAAAATACAATAAGTTTCACTGGAAAAACTGGTTTGCTTGGATTTCTACAGTAAGTATTATTGGGAAATTCCGTCTCCGGCCGGCACGTTAAATATCATTGTATTTTTCCAACAAATTTTAAAGTAAGGGCGAGGCCTTCTCTTACCCCCGCTGAACAATCATTAGATTCGCAGTGGCGGTTTCGGGACTTCGATGATGTTCATGTCTATGCTAATGGATTTTTCTTAGAAGCAAGGGCTTCTTCTTGAGGTTGGCCATTAAAAACAGCTCCTACTGTCCATAAAAGTAATTCCATCGAGTTTGGGAAGCTAATGCTTCACGGGTCCACCGATTTTGAGGAAATGGAATTCATCAGTGCCTTCGCATATCGAGTATATTACATTGAAAAGTAGTTTTTCATTGTTTTATTATCGTTTAATTCTAGAATGTTCTCTATAGCAATATATGACTTTATACAGTAAACTATATATGTGATATTATAGTTGTGCCGTTTATAAATGATTTATCTCTAATGTGTACCTTCTATTAATTGCAGCATTTTAGCTGTGATTATTATGTCCCCTCAATTTTAATTTTAATTTCCCTCAATTTCAATTTTATTTTTATTTATTTGTATGTTTTATTTATATTGTATATTATATTGCATGTAATTGGGGTTTTCCTGTTTGCGGCAAATAAAATATTATTATTATTATAGTGATAAGTCTGCGGTGTTTTGAAATGTCTCAGTGCTGCAAACATTGCAAATAAACATGCAGTTTCACATTTGAGCTTATTCAACCATTTTATTTCATTGTGATTGTGATTTAACAATGAATATCAATGCTAATATATCATTGGATTAAAACAATGAAAATTGTTGGCAATTTTAGTACAAATGATTCTTATTGTATTTTTCCAATACTTTTTTACAGTGTATATTTACCCCAATTTAACTTTATTCGCTTTCCTTAATTGTATTTATTCGAGAAGCCTTATCATCAATCAATTAAAATTCTCCTATCCCCTTTCCGGTGGACATAACGCATAGTTAGCAAGAGTTACTCGCGCGAATTCTGTCCTCACATTTTCCCTCTCAGCTTCCGCTAATCGCCAGTTATAGCGAATTATTAGTCCTTTCCGACAGCCTACTTACTTCCGCCGGAGTAATAAAAGGATAAACATTCCCATTCGTCTCGAACGCCGCGTCAAGTCTGGAACTCTGGCCTTTCGACGTGTTTGCGGGTTTTCAGAATCGCGGCGCATAATTTTTTAATGCCTCTAAAAAGCGGCGATTTTCGCAAAAAAATAACACATCGGCGACACAATCTCCGCGCAAATCGCTTTCCTCTCGCCGTCGCTCGAATAATCACAAAACCCGCGCTACTTTCGCCTCTGCATTTCCTGTCCGCGATCAAAGGGAGAAAGTATACAACGAGCCACGCTCTTTTATTTCCGCGAATAATTTTTCGCGAAATCGTCGCGGCAAAATGAGCGCGCCGTCGCTAATCACGAAATTAACAGCAGCGCTACCATTTTGCACCACTCGAGCACACCTCTGTCGCCTTGGATGTCTCGCAAACGAGCGGATTGGAATCGCCCATTGCACACCACACACACACTCTGATAATATTTTAACCCGTTTGGAAATTCCTTTCGTTTGCGCGAAGAGCGCTGTGTGCGAGACTCACACATTGTCCGCCGCCTCGTTTGTCAGCTCCCCTTCGAATTTCCCTACTTCAATAAGGCAACCCCTTTTTCGCTCACGTTATTCATTCGCCTTTCGAACGGATCCATTTTTCTACATAAAACAATTAAGCTCCCCTTAACACGTGTGTCCCACCACATCTGGGCGAGGCCGCCATTAACCATTCCGCTAAGACGTGTGATTTATTTTTCGGATTTTGTTTGTTTTCCTCTCAATCGAGTCGCTTGTTTTCTCTCTCCCTCGCGCAACGGAATTGTTCGTTTGTTTCGCTGTCGTCTATTCCTCGCCTTGTCCGACAGTTGGCCGAATTTGCGCGCTCCGACCGTTTCCTTCACTTTCTTTTGCTCCGTTCTCGCAACCGAATTATCCTGCACCCGACTTATTACTGATTCCCGAAATTATTCCTCTTCGACTCTGTGGCATCTCATTTTCTTCATTCATCTAATTTCGGATATCGAAATATTTCATTATTGTGAATTGCATATAGATACAGTTTATTATTCATATGCGGGAAAATTAAATGAATTCAATTCCTCACAACTATCCATGCCACATTCGTTCTTAATACACATAACATTACGGATACTCTTGTGAAACAAGGAACCTGTCTATTTCTTTTCGCCTTTATTCTACTTTTCGTTAAATATCTGAATAGTCATATCATACGCGTGTGCATGTAAGTATTCCTACACATAATTTTCATGGTTTTTTATTTGCATCTTTTAATATTACCTTTTATTTTCTATTATCTATACATATATATCTGTTATCATCTAACTAAAAATATACGTTTTACTATTTCAAACGACATGATTGAGTTTTAAAAATAACTGTATTGCATAGAAAACTGTAACATATTTTCACTTAATTAGACCATGATTTATTACACATGATAAGCACTGTAAATTTAAGTTTTGAAAAATACTTAAGTGTAAATTTTCTCTTTTGTTCGACTGGTAATTTGTTATTCTTTTCCATTATATACTAGTGAAATCTTATCCTATAGAATTTCGATATTTTCCACTGGCTTTATAAATTAACTGCTGTGTCTTCACGGTTTTCTCAACCCTTCTCAAGGGTATATTGCCGGTAATCGGGGTTATACTTTTTTAATTTCAGTTGCGAAGATCAAAGAAAACCGGATTACCACCGAGCCCGCTCAAAGCAATTCCGCCTAATTCACACTTTGCTTAAACTACCTGTACCTATCACTGGAAACCTTGATAAAAAAAAGCCGAAAGAGATGAACCCCTGAGCGCTCATAAGGTACCACTGGATCCTAAGGTGGAATGCACCGTCCCAAAATGCACTATAATGCGCTTTAATCAAATGTTCACATCGTTTGATAGACAAATATTTATATTCCTTATCTTAACCGCTGCAATCTTGCCTTACCTTGTTTCCAAGGGGTCTTCTTTATACTAATTTGTTTCTGATAAATAATTCTGCGGTAAGAAATAGAGTCCATTTTCCTCCCAATGACAGAGCATCTTGTAGCTCTGTGAATGAGAGTCTTTACCATCAGTATTGTCTCATTGCAGAGAATTGGCTCCATTGGGAAAATTGGCAATCCATCCCTTATTGCCGGCATGGTAAGAAATTGCTTTATTGTGAAATAAAATCGTATTTCATGGGGTAACAAAGGAAGGCACCCTCCCTGTCCGAAATGGTGGAGATTCCTCAAATATATGCCGAGAAGGTAGCCTTAGTTATTCGTACGCAGCAATAGTTGGCCGATTCTATCAATATCTATTATTTAAAACTAAGAAACATAACAAAGAAGATCTTCTAATCTCACCATTAGTAAAAAGCAGCAAACGCATAAGTTACGAATAAAATATGTCTTAGCGGAAAGAAATTTGTTACATAGGTTCATAAATCTCCACAATTTGCTCAAAAGACAAATCTAAAATTTATTTGAATCAGTTTTTCAGGATGATCTCGAAGTATAGAGGTCCGTTGCCTTGACTGAAGTGTTAGAACCCGCAAAACTTTTTAAATCTTAAAGTCAATATTTTTCAACATGCTAGATGGATCTTGTTTACATGACCCTTTCTGTTGCCTTGGTGTTCTGGAATACACTATATAATACGATTGATGAGTTATCTACTGTAAATTCGTTTGATACGGATATATACATAACTGTTAATTTGTAATTAGATTCACTCAGAACACTTTTGATGATTAAAAAAAGTTGTAAGCTTTGTATTCACAATTAGAAACCTTAATTATTGTTTAGCTCAAATGAGTAAAAATTTACTGGTATTAAACCCTATTAATCCTAATGAAAGAGATAAAATTTGTAAATATTTTTATAGAGTCGAGCCCTATCATTTGGTAAAAACAAAGAAAAAAGGGAAAAAAATCGACATTATCTGGACTGGAAAGCAATAGGCCCTGGAAGGTGCTCCAATCAAATCTGTAAACGGAATTTTTAGTGAGGAAGGCAACTGGGGCTCGATGACAGTCCCGGATGTAGGAGATATGGGTTCGAGACCTTGTCTTGTTGATCAATTACTCTTTTCTTAATCCTCGAGATTAAAGAGGCAGGATAATTCTTTCCTTACCAGGATACTTTGACAATACCAAATTGAATAAGTTTTCTTAACGGTGAAAAGCACTTTGCAAGAGACATTTGGGTCACATTGGTTCATTGCATTATTCAATTGCAGATGAGACCAGTGAATCCCATTAGAAGAATGTCAAGTGCTAACTTTGTCACTCCCAGGATTTTCTTTGGTGGAAATATTCTGATGAAAGAAATCAGACAGGATAATAAAAGGAATTTAATACAAACATTTTTTCCTAATGTAAATAACAAATTTGGTATCCAATTCTCTGAAATTTAACGATAATATAGCAAGATACAGGAAATTCTATTATTTTCAATTACCATTATCAATGCAACTCATGATATTTTTGGAGTGTTTTTCCATTCTCACCAATACATTAATATTACTTTTAGGAATTGACCTTCCAGCAGAAAATACATGACTTATTTTTTTTCTAAATTAAGGCATTACAAAAAATGTGATAACCTACTTTATTTAAAACGACATTTGTTAAATTTGGGAATTATTTCGCGACTTCAATCACCATATGTCGATGCCCATTTATCGTATTATCAATAGATGCACATTAAAATGCAGTGGCTGATTTCTCTCAGTAGCCAAAAATATTTGAGATGTAATCGAATGAACTAAATCGAATCGAATCGAAAATCGAATGTAACTACAATTTAATAATTGTGAAAGAATCTGTGCTGATCGGTATTTTGATGGTGGGTAGTCTTAGCACCTACTTTTCCATCACTGTTATTTAAAACTGAAGGCATGGGGCTATCTTACAGAAATAACCATGAAATTAGCCATTTGAGCCAATAATGTTACTTTTATAGAAATTCACCGGGAAAAAAAGCAAAAATAAATAACTAACTAAATAAAAACAGTTTGTTAAGTTGGCATCGTTCTTTATATTTCTACATCCATCAGCTTAAAACTGTGTAGTCTTCCAGTCGGCATACCATCCTTAAAAAATGAAAAAACTGATACTAATATTTCATTTGAACTTAAGCGTGGGATGTTTTGTATGCAAGTGGATTCAAAGCTTAATCCAGACTTTAAACATTGTTTCTGAATATTAGTGAACATTATTTCGCAACCATTTATCAACATATCAGAAACATTGTTACAATATAGGCTGTAAACATCGTTTCGCGTTTTTTTGCTTCTCAACTGGTCATTTCCAGTGAAATTATTGCAGGATATTGTGTGGTCAAATGCACCTCTTTTTGGTGAACAACCACTCTACTTAGAAATATTGTATTCCCGTCTAAACTCCGATTTAAGGATGTGGATTTACTTTTCGATTTCTGATCTCTGTCACGCCAAAGGATTTTACTTTTCCTTCTAAATCTCTCCTTAATTCGATTTTTCAAAACGGGACCTTTGATATCCCATAAAAATGTTGCAAAATGTAAATATACTATTACTTTTTATATGTTCTCCTGGTTCAACATTCTAAAATAGGAATATATTTATGAACGTATACCCCGCCTACTTACCCAGGACGACTGAATAATGTTCATAAGCCCGTCCAATGGTGTCCATATATGCTGATGCTTGCTTATAGTTGCGGATACTCAAAAAAATTACAGAAGGAATTTTCAATTTCAAGGAAAAAAATAATAGTAAATATATGGTGTGCAACATTAGTGAAACAATTCCTTAATAAAACAGAAGTAAACTTGAGCTGTTGCGTAACATCCAGGAACAGTTCTCAGAAACATTATTCAGGAAACTTTTTGACAGTCTAGACTAGCCTTGAGTTAGAAGTACTTACCAGCACGACAAGCCTTATGGCTTCAAAACACGAGAAAAATTTCTTATCACGAATTCACTTGATAAATTATAATTTTTCTTTCGTGGATCGAGAGGATGTGTTACAGTTAATCACTTTCGTATGCAGGGGCATTCCAAAATACGGACTTGATAGACGACAAAATCAGAGGCAGTAGATTGATGCGAAGATGTTCTATAAAGGGGTCATTTGCAAGATGCTCCACAACCTCATCAACTTCTTGGTGTTAAACTCCAACCATATAGTAGAGGAAGGAGAATTGGAATTGGTAGGACATGGTATGCGTCAACTTACGTATTCCTATGGTGTTGGCTCATCTTTTGGCAAATGCAGAGACAAATATCTAAGAATTGATTGAAAACAGGGTCTCCGGGGAGTGAAGATCTCCCCCACCCCCTTCGTCCCTATCATCCCAATATCCTTTCCCGGGAACACTACCTCTCCCATAACTTCCTTCAGGGACACGCCTCCCGGATCCCACCATCAAGTGATCCTATTTCCCCTATCCTGATTCCCGGGGACCCAGCCTCCCAATTCCCCATCCCGGGACATTACTTCCCGGGTCCTCTCCTCATAGACGGTAACTCTGGACCCTTCCCCCATATCCAATGTCCTGGCTACCTTACTTCTCCAATCCCCGAAACAGGGACACTGCCCCACCTATCTCGCCTCCCATAGATACTACTCTCGGATCCAAACTCACTGGGACCCTACCTCCCAAATACATCTGTGACGAATTTCTAGGGAAATTTGGCCATAGTAAGTTGCCCATTTTTAAGTTGCCCGTTTACAAGTTGCTGTCAGAATGGCTCAGTCAGAAAGGCCTCAGGCAGAAGGGCCGAACGGTTCGCCTTCCTTTCTATTGGGTATACTGCAACACATCTCACCTCGGACCCAACCTACCCTATCCGCCGTTCTCTTCCCGAGGACCGTACCTTCCCAATTCCTTCCTACCAGGGACCCTAACTCTCCAATGCCAAATTACAGGATCCCTGTTTCTCCAATCCGCCACTACAGGGGCTTTATCTCCCTGATCCCTCGCCATTGATACCCTGGTAGTTGCTTCCATGTGAGGAGTGATCCCTGGTAGGGATCCCTAACCGTCCCTACAGTTACCCAGGTGACACTTCACCGATCCAACTCACCCTACATACCTTATCCTCCAGTGGGCTTACCACACAGTTCCACTCTCCCAGGGACCCTACCTACCCCAAGTGGTCCTACCTCTCCGATCCTCTTCCCAGGGCCCCTAACTACCCAATCTGAAAGGGGTCCTACATCCCCGATCCCTCCCCTCAGGGGCCCTACCTACTCTATCCTCCTGGGACCCTACCTCCCCGATCCCACTTCCCATGGCCCCTACCAACCCTATGCCCTGGGGGCCTATCAACGAGTGCCAACCACCCCAGGGCCCCTACCTACCCTATTCCCCAGAGGACCTACAACCCATTTCGACCCTCCACAGGGCCCCTACCTTCTCTATACCCCTGGAACCCTTCCTACCAGGTCCTCCCCATGGCCTCTAACTACCCTATGCCTTGGGGGCCCTAAGTCCCCGATCCCTCTCCCCAGGGGCCCTATCTCCCCGATCCCTTCCCTAAGGGCCCTATCCTATGCCCTAGGGGCCCCGCCTCCACGATCCCTTCCATCAGGGCCCCTTCCTACCCTATCTCCCAGGGGGCCAACCACCTAGTGCTACCCACCCTAGGGCCCCTATCTACCCTATCCCCAATGGATCTTACCCTTAAATGCATAGTTGGCTTAGAAAGCAAGAATTTCGCCTTGGACTTAGAAAACCAACGAAAGGAATCGAAGGTCATTGTGATGAGAAATAATTAAAGTGAGACATGAATCTTCCTCTTTTGGAGTAAGCATATCATAAACTACACGAAAAGGAAAGTGAGATGTCGATGGGCATTGGAAAAAACTCATAGTAAATATCAAAATACATTACCGCGTCCTCTTACAGAAACAATGAAATATCACGAAACGGAAAATAGAGTCGAAGTAACACATAAAAAGTATCAAGTCTGGAATAAAAGGAAGAAAGCCTTAAATTCAAGTTTAACATGAAAAGTCTATTGTGTTTGATCTATTGTTTTAGAGAGCGGTATCTTATAAAACGATCTTATACGAAAGTGTAATATTTCTCTTCCATCCTACATAATGCCATTAATGTTCTAAATGAATAGTTTGCATAGAAAACAAGAAAAAATCCACCTTAGACTTAGAAAATAGAAGCAAAAAATTGCAAACTGTTTTCATGAGCCTATATCATAATTTTTTTGAATGACTTCGTAATATAAACTAAGGAAAGTAAAATAATAATGGACACTGGAAAAAAATCAAATTATCGTAAATAATAAATTACCCTGGTCAGTCCTTTGACAGATGTACTGAGATCGCAGCATATAGAAACTGAATGTATGAGACAGGCGAAGTTATAGACAAATAACAATTGGTAATGAGCTAGGCCTTAGAGTTGAACCAAAGAAGTACAAGCGCATGGGTTTATGTGTGCATTACAAGGAAGATATCAAATGAAAGAATATTCTGCCAATAATTGCAAAATATAGCAAACGCAAAAGGAATATTTATGATGATGATACTAAAACAATTAAATTTACGAATCAACGTTCTACTACAGAGTTTTGAGCTTTATTTTTTCGCACGTGAAGAACTAAGAAAAAACTCTCCGACTCCTATTCAGTACATGGCATATGGCCGCATACTATAACAAATGGGAAAAAATAGAAGGAAGAGAGGGTATATTATCAAATGAATATGAGTGATGGAATATTTTACCGCTAAGTGAAGAGTAGAATTTTTCACTTCACCTTAAGTTTATATACTTAAGGGAAGCAATATATACAAGGGAAATAATATATACATGGGAACAATATATTTTGTATCCCTGGGTAAGTCTAGCTAATTGAAGGAAAGTAAATAATTTGCTTCATCCACTACTGTGTAGTTAGAAATGAGAAAAACTGTCATACGTTTATAGCATGATTTAAATTACTAAAAGTAAACTAGGCACGGAAATATGAAATATTAAGAATTCGAATAAAAATACATATATTAATAAAGTTTAATTAATTGCCTTGCTAATGAACAGTGTAGCTACACAATAAGGAAAGCAATCATGCGTAAATGATGGAATTACAACTACTGAATGTCTAAAAGAAGCAAAAAATAGGAGTTAAACTCGAAAAAGAATACGTATATAAATAAAATCACTATGACATCTTGGTCTGAAACCACTTTCCATTCCCTTTTAATTGGATCAACTCTGTGTTTTGGTGTTCAGAATTTCTCTCTCTAGAGATGATTCAGTCTAATTTCACTTTCGGCTTGTGTCTCCTAAAGATAACCTTAAAGGTCAGTTAGGACCTAAGATTTGAGATGGGTAAGACTTCTTCAAGGCCGTTGGATTTACTTTCTTTTTTCTTCAAATATACGAATACTATTATCTTCGAATGATCTATTCAGTGCTGCGCAAAACCTTTACTTAATCCACTTTGGAAGACCATTTCTTTATATAATTTCAGATTTACCTACACTTCTTTCTATAAAAAATCCGAACATGCAAACTAAAATAGTTAAAAGCTAATAATAGCTCTTCGCAGTAATTTATATCCTATTTGAAAACATTTCCTAAATTATATTTTGATAATTCAATAATAATGAAAACGATTTAAGACGGGTTTATTGTATCATTCATAATATTTAACAGTCGAGCGTTGTTTTGTCCTACGAGCAATTTCCCGCCTAACGTAATCTGAAGCACTTAGGAGGTAACTAGAAGACGCATCTACGAGCTATATTCTTAATTCGTCAACTCAAATGAACATTAACGGAACGCTAAATCGTAAAAGAAAGTTTCCCTTGTAAGTCTTCAATCTTGTACAAGCTCCAACTGTGTATCTATGATTTATTATTTCTTTGTTTAGTCAAGTTTAAGCCAAAATCTGAATAATTGAAATCACAGGTTCGGGGATTCCAATTTATCTTACTTCACCGGATTACTATTATATATAAATTACAAAATCATCTGAAGGAGTTAACAACCGAGGGCGAATAAGGAAGCACTACCAAGCATAAATGTGAAAAATTAATGTTTATTTGAGAGTTATATTTTTAAACACAAAATTATGTTTTAAATATCGTTCTTAGGAACTGAATTTATCATACTATTTACTTACATAAAATTTGGATAGGAGTAAAACCACCCCTACCTTCCGACATAAGGCTTTCTTCATGGATTAAGAACGAAGAAAGATTTTGAGAAAAAAAAAAGCCCGAAATCGAATTTTCGTGCCAGAAAAACTGCCAAAAAACATTGAAGGAAAGGAAAATATCCATCATATCCACACATAATGTGGTATGAAAAGTATCTTCCGTACCATAAATGCTGTTTACTACTGTTAACATTTGGTTCAAGATATCTAACGTATCTCACGCAATAAAATTTCGAGAAAATAATTCATCAAGAAAAACTGTATTGCATCAACTCTAAAGCAATGAAGGGGTGAGATATAAGAAGTACATTTTCTATTACTAGATAATTTCAATTAGAATCATGCAAAGGTGATAAAGCATGAGAGAAAATAATCATATCTATACAATATTTATGCTTCTTGCCGCTACAGAGTAATGAAACTACCGAAAAATTCATGTAAATGATTAAATCATAGAATCTCACCGAATAGGTACACTCAATGAAATCTGTGAACATCATGCCACGGAATAAAACACTGCTTGGTAAATAAACCCGAGATACTAAGTTAAAAAATATGTTCTAACCGCTAAATAATTGAATTGCTTAAAAATATAATGCATTTGAAATGAAAACCTACCTATCTATTCTCATCCTAAATGATTTTTTTACAATATTTTCATAAAATCACAGTGCCCCTAGGATACTTATAACGAGGAAAAGAAGTCAACGTGGAAAATTAATCCGAAACACTTAATCAAACAGTATGTTTCATTTCATGGAATGATAATTATTAAAATTAAGGGAACGAGAAATACAAATAACCTTGAATTTTCCTTATCTAGTTTTGGGCTCGGGCAACTTATTTCCATTAGCATCTTCGGTGAAGCAACACAGAGAAGTCCTTCCGATCCATGAATACGCGGCATACCGTAGATTTACCAGGGAAGGAGATGGGATTCATCGTAAAAACCTGAAATTGCCAAGGAATTAGCGATGGAGTAAGAATAAAATTAAAGCGGACGAGTAATTACATTCCGATTAATATTAATTACAATACTTCATAAGAATAACACAAATAAAGTAATAATAATAATAATAATAACACAATAATAATAATAAATGTGAAAATATGATGGAAGAACTTATTGGGATTTCAAATTTTAATGAAAGTCATTAAGGTTAGAAGTCTTCGAACACTTAAGGATAGCGGTAATTCCAATTAAATGAATGTTTGGATAGCAAACTAACTAATAGCTCAAAATTTTTGAAATCTTCATTACCGAAAAGCTATTGAACATATTCATTGTAACACAAGCAATAGACTAGCAATGTAACAATTCCAGGACTCTGCCATCCTCGCTAATATTAACATAGTAACTATATTTTCTAAGTATGGTTGAGATAGTTGAATAATAGTTTTTCAAATCAAGGATACCGCTACGACGGAGTTCAAATGTAACTCACGCAAGTAAAAGTGCATTTATTGTCAGTAATATTTTAACCTTTTTTATAAAGAATAATACAAATTATGACTGCAGTAATACCATGAAACTGAAATCCGATGTTATAAAATACGAATGCGAACATATTCGAGACCTCTGAGAATCACTTTTAAAATTCGATACTTGTCGAAATAACACTCAGAATCAAACAGTCTACGAAAGCCTTGGACAGGTTTGATATAAAAAAAATATGTTTTTAAATCATAAATACCGTTTCAAAGTTGTTCAGAATAGCTATCGTAAATCCCGCGATGAAATTGAATGTATATAATACCGGAATTGAAATGCGGATTCGCCCGTAATATTAACGGATAAATTATGAATTATATTACTTTTGAAATTTCCATGAATTCGCTTGCATTTATTTCCAAATAGTACAGTTACGATCAGGCACATACTCAATACTAACAAATATGAAATTCGATTCCAAATTAAGAACGTTGTAGTTTAGAGCATTCGATGAAATCCATAAATGGTTGAGAGAGTACGAGCAAAGATCATTCAAACCTCCGACCCCAATTTCCAACGTAACTGGCGCAAAAGAATATCGAATTAAAACTATCTGAGGAATAAAACACAATTACCGTTGATGATATTAAGAGAGTAACGCTTGAAATTAAGTATGGATCAAATAATAAAAGCAGTATCTTTTAAATTAGTTCTTCCGTTATAAAGTAATAGAAAATATCCGTCGTAAATTATAAGATGCAATTGCAATAAAAATTTTCCGAGAGAAAACTAACGCAAATAAACAGAATTTTTTAGAATAACAATTTACTTGCCAATCGCAGTCATCCAAATGCAACATTCAATTATCACGACCATTGACTAATAATATCAATTCTAAACCAAATGAAAACCCTAAGAATATTTGGTCTATCTAAAAAAACCATTACGAAAATAAAGAATCATTGTTATCAATATAAGAGAAAACGTCACCGAAATTCTCTTTCATTAGCAATGTAAACGTCGCTCTTAAAGACTACAATGAGGACGTTAACAATATCAGTATAATCAAATCGTACTTTAATTAACTTCTTTGAATAGTTCAATCTATACGAGAAACCAAAAATAATTAATTTATTTCCCAACTTACCTAATGATCGTTTTCCTGGTAAACACCTCAGACTTCTTGAAGGCTGGATATTATTTCTTCGTTTTGTTACAAAATGTCTTTAAAACAAGAATGAGTATTGCAATGAACTTCGGTAACTCATTTACGATTTCAGATCATCTTGGCTTCGAATCTAATATCAGATTCTAAATTTAAAATTAACGGTTTTCCTTGATTAATAAACTTGCAGCACTTCCGTAAATTTCTGTAGTTACTAAAAGATCGTTCCAATGGATCGTTTTTGAACTTAGATACTCTTCTGTGGTTGGTCCTTCATCATTAGCTCCCCCCTCCACCTTATATAAACAATTTTCGAAAATGTTAGTTATAACTGAATTTAAATTTAAACCATTGAAATATAATGGGAATTTAGTGATAGAGATTTTGGAATATCAAAATGTCATAACAATAAATATTACTTCAAACTTCTTTTCTTTTCGACTATATTTGTTGGCCATGTTGAAACCAAAGAATGTGCTGTGTGCACTAATTATACGTTTACCAAATAGATTATACATTTCAAGTACTTATTATAACATTCCTACAAATATTTAATAATACGAATTCTCTTCATTTCTATCTATCACATTTGTTTCCAAATTGTCTGGAAAACATGAACATTTGGAAATAAAACTACATTCATTGCTTCTACTCATAAAAGTAAAGGGCAAGAAATAATCATACGGTACACCGAAACACGAAAACAGTAAAAGAAATAATGTTTTCGGTATTTAATTATTGATATTTTGAAAATCCAACATGATATAATAATAATAATTTCTTCAAACTTCGCTTGATACCGACTCTAACAAAAGTAACTGCGACTCCGATTACATACAATAGGAATATATTTATTTCAGTTACTGCAAGAAATTAACAGGAAGGAATATAATAATTTAAAAAAATCACTTGAATCCATGTTGCTTTAATAATCATATGTCCTTACATGGAATATATTTAATTATATGTTGCTTCCCTGAAACAAAAGAATATGGGTATTCGGACTTAATTGTAGTAATTATATTCCTAAACGTTAATTTAACCTGTTATAGGGAATAATCAAAACATTCTTACAAACGTTTATATATTTTATTAGGAATAATTTCTTATATATACTTCCGATGGTCTAAGATTTTTCTGTGAAGATATATAATTGGAAGTGAAACTATATCTACCGTTCCTACACACGCACTCTTGGCATAAAGTGACAAGTAGTAGTACTATTGTTCAAGTTGCTTCGATAGCTCGGGTCAGTTACACACTTTTATCAGGAATTGAATCTGGGATGGCTTTCACCGAAGCCGAACGAGCTGCCCAGGCCCCTAATCCGGGAGCCTTTTGAAATAACAAGACAAAGAAAACATCCCAACAATGATTTAAAAATACGAATTCTCTCTAAATAATATCTCATTTTTTTAAATAGTCCGGAAAATATGAATATAAATATAGATATAAAACTACATTCACTGTTGCAACTCATGCATCATGACGGTAAACGACAAGAAAAAGTCAATCAGTACACCGAAAATGAAAATATGTTTCACTGTAACCCGAGTAGAAAGGTTAATAAGTTTCAGTTCGATAATGCAATAGTTATTAAAACCTATGTATAACTTTCTATACTTTCTTTGCTTGTAATCCCTATGTTCGGGTATAATAATTGTAACTTTCTAATAAAATACAGACTACATAATACGAATGTCATTTTCCACTGTACCGTAATGTATCTCTAATTTCCTATTGAATGTGGGCATCCATTTTCATGGCGTCTCAGGAAAATTACTCCACACTGTCTTCCTCACCAGTTGCACTTGCACTCGCATACGTATCTTGCGATAATTTTTGAAGACGGTCACCGGATTTAAACTTTGTTTTGCTCCTACGTCTGAATTAAAATCATTGAAATCCCTAATTTTACTTCTATAAGTGTAAAACTCACTCACTCACATCATATGTCACGCTTCACTTGCCCACTTTCTCACCGTTCTACACAGAACATACCTCTAAATTCCTTCTGCTGACACATTTCTTTCTCCTTGTCGCACAATTTTACTCCAACAGAGAACTAAAGACGATACATTTGCTGCTTGGAGGGCATGAAAAGGCAGCCATTAGAGAGAAATGACGATTACAACTGGAGTCGGTTTAATGTTCATCATCTGATATATCCTAGGCATGGAGGTGATGATGGATCTATACTAGCCAACATTGATAAGAGATGTTGTTCCAATTTCCTGATTTTATGTTCAACTTATAAGTTTCGACGACCCTATTGTCCATGTTAAGCTAATTAATAAAATGCGTTCATAAATCATTGTCATCTTATGTGACCAGGAAAGTTATTTAATTCTTAATAATAGGAGATACGTTTTCCTCGACGCAAACCAGCATGGTTTTCGTAAGTCCCGATCATGTGAAACCCAACTTGCTCTAATTGTACACGATATCTTAAAGTCTGCCGAATGTAAAAAGCAAGTGGACGCTATTTTCCTAGATTTCAAAAAAGCATTCGATAGAGTCCCCCACTACAAACTAATTTAAAAACTAAAACTAGCGGGCATTAATAAGGAAGTAGTCGACTGGGTTAAGGATTTTCTCTACGAGAGGGAACAACAAGTTGTACTGGATGGCGTTAGCTCAAATAGAGTCAAAGTTACCTCTGGCGTACCTCAAGGCAGTGTAATTGGACCTCTTCTTTTCCTTATTTATATCAATGACTTGAGTGACGAGATAGTTAGTAATGTGAGGATATTTGCGGATGACTCGGTTATATATAGGGAAATAACAAACGAGGAAGACCGGACATCTCTCTCAAACGATTTAGTCCTCATCCAAAGGTGGTGCGAAAAATGGGAATTAGATATTAACGTAAGTAAATGGTCCGTAGTTAATTTCTTCGAAAAGAAAAAAATGCGTCCAAATCACCCATACAAAATAAATGGAATTAGTATCAAAGTAGTAGATTCAGTTAAATATCTCGGGATCAACATTACTAATAAGTTAAATTGGAGCACGCATATTCGAAAAATCTGCGGCAAAGCAAGTAAAAGGCTTGGCTTTGTAAAGCGTATTGTCGGTAAATGCGACGAAAAGGTGAGAGAGCGATGTTATTTTACCTTGGTCAGACCCCTTCTGGAATATGCGGCAGGTATATGGGATCCGGCGGATGAACGTGTACTCGCGAACTCGAGAAAGTGCAGCGTAAAGCGGTTCGTTTTGTTAAGAAATGCTACGATAAAAAAGCAAGCGTTACAAAAATGCTCTCAGACGTAGGTTGGGAATCCTTGAAAGAAAGGAGATTGGAAGTTAGGCTGAGATTGCTTAATACATTCAGGGAAACTACATTTTCCAAAGATACAATCGGTATCATGCAACCCCCTTGCTACGTCGGTCGATCCGATAATGACCGTAAGTTAAGAGAAATAGATGCTAGGACGAATCGTTTTAGAGATTCATTCTTTCCGCGAACAATACGTGACAATAATCGAATAAGGAAGTAATTTAGATTCAACTGGTGTTTACACCCCCTGCCACACGCCAAAAGGCGGCTTGTAGGGTATTAATGTAGATGTAGACATTGAATGAATAAGTTCGATTGATTCATCGTTTTCTGATATTAAAGGGCGAGGTAAATGTTTAACTTAATGATGTATTTATCTAAAAATTTGCGCATTTCAAAAACTGGACGCAGCTCAAAGAACGTGACACTTTTCTATATCTTCATCGTCTCCGAATCCACCTCCATTCAAGTAAATATTTTCTCATCAGAAACTCACTTCATTCCGTTAATTTTTGTACCATTTGGAAAATTTGATTAGAAATTCTAGTTAACATGATAGTGTCTAGCGGCAAAGGAAATTGAGTTAAATGCAGATGAACGGAAATGAATATTTAAAATTATTTGAGCTAGTAGTTTGCTCTCAATCATTATTTTGGTAATGAAAACCTTAATTAAACATTTAACTTCCCCTGTCCCCATGCTTTTCATCCAGTTTTGTTGCCCAAATATCTTGTCCCGTAATCCTTCGGCAATTCATCCTGCGTTACTCTTGCGTAATATACTATGCAATTTAGAGAATTTTAATTCATCCGCTATCAAAATAATCCTTTCTTTATTCAATTTCTAATTAATATGTTTCTTTGTTTTCAGTCAGTGAGAAACTGAACCGTCTTCCTCTCCTGAAGAACTTAGTACTGTCGGATACTCATGAAAAGAGAAACGTCTTCGCAGGGATGCGTCATCTACGAAATTCGAGGAAATTGGCTGCTTGAACGCGCATATCAGATAAGGAAAATCCAAAGATATTTCTTTTTTTTCCTTAATATTGATCATTATGATTCCGTGGAAATGTTTTACTAATTGATTAAATCATTTATATACTTTGTAAAATAGTTTCTCGGGTTTATTTAGCGAACATTCCGTTGCATGATGTTCACTGATTTCATTGAGTGGACCTATTCCGCTTTTTCCGCTTTCAATTCCAACTTTTGATGATATGAAATCCTTCTATCTTAGTAAATGAATTTAATTGATGAATTTTTTGTCATTATTTCACCCAATAGTGTAAAGTAGCATAAATCTTGAATAGATATGTTTATTTTTCTTATGATTTATCCCTTTTGCATAGTACTGATGGAAATTATCTGGTATTGAAATAAACGTGGTTTTAATATCTCATTCACATTTAGCTTTAGAGCTGATACAGTTATGCTGCAGAAATTATTTGTTTGAAATTCTATTGCGAGAGTTATTATGGAAATTTTGAACCAGTTGTTAACGATTGTAAACAGCAATCATGGCACGGAAAATACGTTTCTTCCCACAAAATGAGAGATCTGATAGACACTTATTCATTCTTTTAATGTCTTTTCTCCGGCACACAAATTCGATTTTGGGCACTTTCTTTCCTTAAAATCTTTCTTCGTTCTTATTCAAAAAAAGTTTCTGACATCGCAAGATAGGGGAGATTTTACTCCTATCTAAATTTTATGCAAGTAAATAGTATGATACATCCAGTGTTTAAGGACGATATTCAAAACATAATTTTGTGTATAAGTTATGCAACAAATGATCAAACCCTCAATTAACATTAATTATTCACATTTATGTTGGGTAAGGCTTCTTTAAGAATGTATCCATTCATTCTTATTCCCTCGCGTGTTTTATCTCCTTCACATTATTCTTGTTGAAATGATTTCGTAATTGATCTATGGTAATTATACGGTGAACTTAATATGGAATGCCCAAACTAACAGGTGATTTTAATTATTTAGAGTTTGGCTTGCACTTGATTAAACAAAGGAATAAACCATCATAGATACATAGTTGGAGCTTGTACAAGATTGAAGACTTACAAGGGAAACTTTCTTTTACGATTTAGCGTTCCGTTAATTTTCATTTTGACTCTACGAATCAAGAATATTCCTCGAAATGTGCATCTTCTTGTTACCTACTAAGTGTATCAGATTACGTTGGGCGGGAAATTGCTATTAGGACTGACAACGTTCGACTGATTAATAATATGAATGATACAATTAGTCCGTTTTAAATCATTTCCATTATTACGAAATAATTAAAAATATTTTAGCGAATGGTTTCAAATAAGATATAAATTAAACTTCATTGAGTCAAGCGAGGTGTTTTGGTAATCCATAATGGAAATAATCTTCGAAATATTTGTACTTTTTACCACAATTTTATATCAAGTTCTTTCGATCAATTGTTTACGAGAGATTAAAGAACGAGGTATAATTGTGACCTAATGTTGGAAGTCTCTCGTAATTCACATTGGAATAGACCATAAATGGATACGCCAAATAAATATTGATACATACGAGTGTTTAAGAAGTATTCCAAGGAATTCGTATGGAGGCCATTCTCTTGGCAATTTCGATAGATTTAAAAGGCTAATCATAAATACAAGTCCCCCATTTAAGTTTGTAAAGTATCAGACTTAATTCTTTATTTCATTTAAGTTATTCAAATTACCAGATTTAAAGTAAGCAGTTCATCGCTATCAATCTCGTAGTACCAGCTATCCAAGGTAACATTTTAACTACTTCATCCTTACCACAAAAATAACTAAATTTAAATTCAAGCATAACTAACTCCTTTTCAAAGTAAAGCGCACCTAAAATGCCACAGATATAATTTGAAACGAATAGCTTTAATTAGATTCTCTCATAAAGGATTCTCACTTCTCATAAAAGGTAAAGTATATTGTAATATTTTTTCCTTCGCTTTCCTCAAAATATAAACGTTTTAATTTACATTTATCTAGTTTAACTCTCATTTTATTATTCTTATAATACTCCCAGGCAATTAATTTATATTTGAGGAAATCTTTCCATTTTGTTGTTTCAAAAGAAAATCTGCTATGACAATATTGGGAATTTAAAATTATTAGAGCATAAATGTGCTTAAAATACTCTCTGAGATTATATAGTAAGCGTATAACCGTGATATGCATTCCAGCTGGAAGGAATATTCTATTTATTGTGGTTTGAATTTATTTTATAATATTATACATTTATATATAATTTTATTTATTTCTTTTGTGTATTCCATTTTCAGGCTTCCTTCGCTACCAATAAGCTGCCATTCATAAGTCAGATGGAGTTCCAGAAACAAAGGTTAGGATGGAGCAGACTGTGCTGGTAAGGCCGGGTCCTAGGAAGGTTACATCCAAGGATACCGGGTGTATGGTAAGTTGGGAGGGCAGGGTCCCTGGAAGGAGGGAACTAGTTGCTAGGCCCACTAGGGGATAGGGTAGGTAAGGGCCCTTAGGGAAGGGATCGGGGAGGTAGGGCCCCTGGGGGAGGGATCAGGGAGGCCCCCAGGGCATAGTGTAGGTAGATGCTATGGGGAGGACCGGGGAGGTTGGGTTCCAGCGGGATTGGGTAGGTAGGGGCCCTGGGGAAGGGGCAACTGGGTGGTAGGTCCCCTGGTGGGATAGGGAAGGTGGGGACCCTAAGGGGAGGGATTGAGGAGGTAGGGCCCCAAGGAAATAGGGTAGATAGGGGGCCCTGGGGGAGGGATCAGGGAGGTATGGCCCCCAGGGCATAGGGTAGGTAGGGGCTATGGGGAGGTAGGGTTCCAGCGGGATTGGGTAGGTGAGGGCCCTGGTGATGGGGGAGCTGGGTGGTAGGTCCCCTGGAGGGATAGAGAAGGTAGGCGTCCTTAGGGGAGTGATCGAGAATATAGGGCCCCTCGGGGATAGGACAGACAGGTTCCATGGGAGATGGATCGGGGACGTGGATCCAATAAGGCATAGGGCAGGTAGGAGCCATGTGGAGAGGGATCGGGTAGGTAGGCCCCCTGGAGGGTAGGGTAGATAGGGGCACAGGGAAGAGGGATCGGAGAGGTGGGTCCAATAAGGCACAGAGCAGGTAGGGGCTATGGGGAGGGGGAATCTGGGGGACATGGCCCCTTGGAGATAGTGTAGGTAGGGGCTCTGAAGTGAGGGGTTGGTGAGGTAAGTGAGCCTCCTATGGGATAGGGTAGATAGGGCCCTAGGGAGGGTGCTCGGAGATATAGGACAACTGGTAGATAGAGGCTATGGGGATGGGGCTCAAGGATGTAGGCCCCCGGGGGATAGGGTTTTTAGGGGCCCTTTGAAGTGGGTTCCTAGGAGGGGAGCATACACCAGGGTAGGGATAAGGAATATATTGTCCCTGGGTTGGTGCATTTGGATAGTAAGGTCCCAGGGAGGTGCTTTCGGGGAAACAGGACCCCCGGAAGTTGGGATTCAGGTGGGATGGACCCTGATAGGATGGATCTGGGTGGTACAGTTTACGATATCTAACGTAGTATAGGGTAGGAATGGGCCCAAGGGAAGGGAATCGGAAAGAAAGGGTTACCGGACCGGGATATTGGAGGTAGCTTTTGCGTTGGAAGGGATCAGGGAGGTAAGATCCTCTAGAATTGGTTTTCTAAAGGTAGGGTAAAGGGAGATAGGAATCGCCCAGGTAGGTCCTCTAGGGAGGGGTAGGTAAGGTTACCAGGACGATGGATAGAGGAGGAAGGTTGCCTGTGGAGAGATTCAGACGTAGGATCCGTAGGAAAATGGGTCCGGGGTGTAGTGTCTCGGGAGAGGGGAGGTTGTTTCAGCACTGTTTCACGGATGCTGCACGCCCTTAATGTTTAATTTTCGGGTTTCTGCCTTCCTTGAAATGGGAAGCACCCGTTATTTTGTATTAGTAACCGCAACTTTGGATAAGCCTCAACAAATCCCGATGGGCTTACGAAGATGATACACTCAAACATGGTGTGCAGTTGGGGGTATACGTTCAAATATATTTTTCTACTTTAGGAGGTGGAACCAGCAGTATATAATGAAAATAATTGTATATTTACATTTTAAAACTGGTTTATGAAATTTTACGAGTTCCGATTAGAAAAATCGAAATAAGAAGAGGGATACTTCAGGGAAAAAGTAAAATCATTTGACTTGGCAGTTGTAGAGATCAAAAAGTATATCCAAATCCTTAAGTCAGTTTCTACAGAAATACAAAAAGTAACGGATTCCAATAAAAAGTGGTGGCTCACCAAAGAAGTGCATTTGGCCACACAAAATCCCTGCAACAATTTTACTGGAAATTATCATATTTTGAAACAACGATAGAATGTATGAGGTCTGGACGCAGAACAATGTTTCCAAATGTTTGATAAATTTTTGCGAAACAACTTAAACTAATGCTCAGAAACAATGTTTAAATTCAGGACTAAGCATTGGAATCCACTTGCATACAAAACATAAGGAATTCCAAAACTTTAGTTGATGTGAAATTTTAGTGGCAGATTGTTGATTCCGAATTTTTCTAGAGAAAATGATTTCGTGTAGACCATTCATCTAGCATGGATTAATTTTAACAATATATTGGTATTTTTTGTATTAAGGGACCGTATGCAGACTGGAAGATTACGTAGTTATAAGCTGGTTGACGTAGAAATAATGAGAAAAACGTTTCTATCGAAGTTAGGGCGTGTTTTTAGTCTTTAATACCACTCTTAGTATCAAACGCAACTAAATTTTTATAATTTCTATGTATTGATGAACTCATAGAACAATATCAGCTACTATATTTATCTTCGCTCCTCGTCAATCTCCTTATCTACTGTTCGTTTGAGATCGATGGAGTCCCTTACAGTTAACTCAGTTAAAGACTCCATTTTAAATTTTACGTTTGCGGTCTTAAAGAATGTCTAGCCTTAACATGTTAATGCACAGAAACGATGAAGGAGATTTAAGTAGTTAGCATTTTTTAATGAGTTTTCTCCAGCTTCAGGAACTGCAACATAGGACAACCGCGATACCGATAACGTATTTTTGATTACATTCATTCACTTTCATTAATTCCGTGACAATTTTCATTTTTATGATTAATTATTGTTTTGTCCTTAAAATGAGAGCGGATTACATAAGATACTCGATATTTCCACTATTTATCCTAACATAGTGGTGAATTCCAACATTCGAATCAGTTTTCCAACAATCCATGAAGATTTTCGTTAGTTCATTTCTACACTAAAGAGTCTTACGACCTTTATAAAATAATCCCACCGTTTCATTCTTTCGTAGCTTTGCTGAATAAAAGTTACTTCTATTTTAAATTGCATGCTTTATGTCTTGCGCACATCTCCAAGGACAAAGTAAAGCCAAGTCTCCCTATTTCTTTTTCGCGAAATATTATTAAAATTAGTTTACAATAAAAATTCACACATTATAAAGATCTCTGTCGGTTATATATTCATGTATAAATTATCATTATTATACACTGAAAATTACTTTAACACTTATTTATAATAGCGAAACATACCAATGTAATAAGGAAAAAACATTTTAAGTAATTTGATAATAATGCGTCGAAGTATCCATCTTCATATGGTAAAATTTCAAAATCCTGTCCGGTCATGGTTCAGTTCCTTCAGAATCAATAAGACCCTAAGCTTCTCCATATTGCTATACATATTGATGAGTCCGAAATCTTCTACGTTTCCTCTTTTTTCCACTATCCACACACACAGTATCATATCCTCTTCACCAATCAACATCCTCGACGTAACTACTCAGTTGCAGGTGCATGCCACTTGCCTGTGCTTCTGTGATGTGAATGCTTACAACGTTACTCGCTGCTCCGCATGCGATGTGCCATGCAACATTCCACGCCACTTGCCACTGCTACCTTGGTGTGATCGCTCCCTTACACTTACATCCATTGCATAATATAAACATTATTATCTCGTATTGTTTGCGGAAAAATATGAATTTAGAATCGAATTGTCCTAAAATCTGATATTGCGCGCGATGTAACACATAATATCTAATAATAATGACGTACTCGTATAATGACGCTTGATTAGATGGAAGAAGAGAATTACTGCTTCAGGGGAAATAAATTCTCATTTGATCACGATTTTCAATCTTGATATCCCACTCCCTTAGGCAGTATTGCATATATGGAGATGATCCGAGTCTTGAAGCGTTCATGTTTTTGAAAACTAAGAGCTCCTCCGAAGAAAGAACTAATTTCACTCTACTGAAGTTCACTTTCATTGTTCTTCAACCATTTCTTACCTCTGGTTTTTCATTCTGATATCGTTGAAAGAGAAACTTATGTCCGCTATCTAAGTAACGTAAGAGAACTGCTACTTGGCATAGACAGTTGTCGATATCAATTAAGTACTGTTAAATTAAGCATGTTAAATTAAGTATTAGCCAGTTAATCTGTTAGCAAACTACAAAATAATTCCAAATACTAATACGCTTGGGAAAGATAGGATTAAAGGAGGGAGTTAAATCGTCGGAGAGCGAAAGTCATCTCGCGATACCCATCAACTACGTCCGAACCATAATTCCGAGTCTAAGTAAAGCACAAAACAAACGCCGTTCGCTCCTTACCAATCGAGTTTCAGCTCACGGTGCGTGACGTGACTGTGCACCGTGCGAAAGCCAACAAAGGTCTCCTTCTTACACGCCCGTGCTTTCATCGGGTCACACACGCTCACAAAAAGGCCCCAACGGAATTAAGGGCGACTACCGCACGCGCGACGAACTTCCATTGAAGCGACAATTCGGCGAGAGTGGTAATTCAAAGGAATTCATCGGCGCCGCCTCTGAGCGGGAAATTCAATAGATAGAGACGCGAGTGTAAAAAGGGACGCAAATACAATATTCCCGCTCTCGAGCATTATCTCCGCCACGACAGCGCATTCTTGTCTAAGAACCGCCATTTCCGAATGAGTTTAATTACGAGTTCGATTCCGGTGTCTGTGACTCAGTGCGGTAAGTTAGCCCCGAGAAGTAAAAATCGGGCACGCAATGGGCTGGCTTGCAATTGTATCATGGCCGACGCTGGGATTAGCGTCCAATTAAAGGCCCCGCCGTTTGTCACGGCTGACTGGCCGAGAGACAATCCGCCTTTTCATCTCCCCAACTTTCACAACCTAATCTGGTTCAAGTGGGCGGCAGGAATTAGCAGGAGACGTAGAGGGCGACACACGCCCCACCGGTTTCTCTCTCTCTCTTTCGATGTTTGTAATCCGCTTTTATTTTATTTAAAGAAACAAACAAATTGCCGTGTGGCGTTTGTGGAGACTAGCAGCCGCAAGAAAAAACAGAATTCCCTCTCTTTCGCTCTCCCCAGCCGTGTTTCGCTCGGCGCAGCGAATCGACGGCACGAATGGGAAACGGAAACAAAGGAATAACGCGAGTGGTTGGCGCCGCGGCCCACGTCATTAGCCCAATGCGCCCTTTCGACACATTCGCAGAACCGACATCAAACGGTTGCAACGGTCAACCGCCGAACACAGAATACTAATTAAAAGATTAGTATTGCGAGGCTGGTGCAGCGGCGACCTCAACAATGCGCACTCGGGTTTCTTTCCCTCGCCTTTTTGCCGCGCAATAGGGTCGGCCGCCATTTTCCTTACTTATGGGTACTGTAGTACAGTTTTCCGCCGTGGCAACCATAACGAATCACAAAAGGTCGTATTCGTGGGTGAATTTCGCGCGAGTTATTCTTTCGTCGCATGTAAAAGGCGAGGGAAGGCCTTTTTTGATAGCAATTAGCGAAATCAGAATGTCTCAAGAGTGTGCAGAACGGCAATTCCTTTTCCTCTAAATTGAATATTGCGAAATTCCACGTCCCGACGGAGCATAATTCGCGCGAAATGAATTCGTACTAAATTTACTGCCCGCTTTAGTTGATCAACCACCGTTTTTAAATTTTAAAATTGTTTATAAGGATATTATGCGTCGCCTTCTATTGGAAACTACGTCCTCTGTGATTAGTGTCCTCTGCCATGAAAAATTGCTAGAAGAATCTCAAAATTCCATCGGCGTATAAAAAATTAAAGTTGGAAACATAGAATTACCTTTATCTGTTAGTTTTTTACATAAAGCAACGCTTAAGAACTACATAAAGTAATACTTGGCTATGGTTTTCCCTGAGGAGGATTTTGCAGGAAGGGTTGCCTGCATCTCAGGGGCAATTTTCACCTAACACTATATGGCACTCTTCGGGATTAATTTTCTTAAGGGATGACAAAATTCATGTTTTATACAATTCGCGAGAGGTTTGCATCATCAATCATAGATGATTGCCATCACCAACGATATAAATACATACTCTAAATAGAAACAACTATATTAAGAATTGTATTTGTCTACATGAAAAAAGGGGAATTTTTTTTTTTCAAATAGTTTATTTAGAATGAGCAAGTATTATATTTTTGAATATTCAAAATCATGGTGAACTGATGTTGCTATATTGACATGCTTGATCTATTGTGTGTTGAAACAGTAGGAAAAATGTAATTCAGTCCATTCTCCGTTAAAAACTTACCCGGTGGTCTAAATTTGGAGATTAAATCATGGTCAATGGAAAATGGTATGACTTAGCCACAATACCACAATCGATGGAGCTAAAATGGAGCGATAACAAGGATTCCATGAGCCCTTGCTCGCCTGATTCATAATTCTCGGGCTAAGTTCTTCGTGTTATGCACAATACTCAACTTATAAAATATATCACCCGTCGACTTCATCAAATGGATCTGTAACACTAATAAATTAAAACTCGTCTAAGCATTGAAATATTAAGACTTACTCAAATGAATCGTTTAATACACCAATAACGAACCTTCTGATTTGCTCGTAGTATTTCAAGTCATCAACCGAAGGTAATTATAGGATTAATACATGGATATGGTGTGTATCCAAAGAGAGATTTGCATAAATAGATATTCCAAATGCTGAGAAAAAGGAAGGAAGTCTTTGTTTCAATCTCCCCCTTACTCTCTTTCTTTCTCTCTTTGCCCTCCCTCTGCCTCATTCTGATTACCTCCTCGCTCCTTTTTGTCTGAAAATTTCATTTTTGTCATAGATATGGAATGTCCTTGTAGTGTAATCTACTCCATGATGATTGCTGAACATAAAAAGTAAATTGATACTTAATCGATACTTTTATACAAATACGGAATGAATTGAATGTAGATGAAAGAATGTTTGCTTTGGATGGGAAAGTTAAATATAAATAGATTAATCTATAGCTCTTTGATAAAAGTAGGCGAAAAGCCTTACTTGAATGGTACTCAAAATTGTAGTGTTGAATTCTCTTGCCAGTTGGTTACAGTAAGGGTTGGCTACCATTTGAACATCGGACAGTCACACATGGCACGACACCGCACACCCTCAATACGCTTTTAAATGGCTTATTTCATATAATCAAATAGATCCACATCGCAATTTTATGGAGTATAACGAAATGAGTCGCGAAGTAAACATAATTACAGTGCATACCATTTCACTCTCTCCTAGCTTATACGGATTAATATATTTTGTAAATAGGGGCATTTTTATCTGGAGATGAAAAGTAGGTCGAGTTGAATGCAAGAAAAATCGGTAGGATCCCCACCTACGAGTGAGATCATTCGCCATAAAATCATTAAATTTTCCTCATTTACAAATCACGTGTAATTGAATACATTTCGAAATACATTAAGTAAATTAGTCAATAGAGGGTTAAGTAGCCTTTCTATTTGCGATTTTTGTTACTAACTTGGGGGATTCTTCAAAACTAATAAAGTTAATTTATTTTAGAAACTTTCAAGTGATCTTGAAATTATGGTTGTAATTTTACGGCCAATTTCTTTAAGTAACGAAGTAGAATTCTATAGAAACTAAAAGTGAATATTAACGAAGACAGATAGGTAAACATAAAATATAGGTTCAAAGGTTCGGATATTTTTCTTCCGAGGAAGGCTAAAGGATGCTGTTCAGGTTCACAAATGAAGATGTGATTATCAAAACCCTTCTTCGAATATACTTATGGGTTTTAAACTAACCTAACTAAATTTATTTATTTAAGTTTATGCTGCAAATTGGCATGATGGCCAGTTGGCAACGTTTACGGGGAACATAAAAATGATTTTAAACCTGGCATTCGCCCAAATACGGGAGTAAAACCCCTCCAAAAACCTCCTGTAGACTGTACAACTAAATTAAAGTATACATATTATAATTACATTAGATACAAGATAGCATATCATAAATAAGATCTGTCATACATAAAATATACGTAAGATATGTCAATGGGCAGTACAAGGTAGAATATAAATATATATATCCATATAGTCACATACATAAATATAGATTCATAGGATATAACAAATGCAATTCGAGATGATAATGCAGAGTAGGTAGCCGTGAACTAAACTATAGTAAATATCATACAGTTTAACTTAAGATTACTTTTGGAAACTTTTTTTAGGCATTGGCATGAGAATTTCACCAGATAAAGCGCTCCATTTCCTAATACCCCTATTAATGAAAGACATGTCCGTTTTCTGCTAGCATTCCTTGATTCTTCTAATTGTTTCTACTTCTAATTTTATAATTAATGACGATGGGTTAGATGGAAGAAGAGTCTTTTTAGTCTCAATCTCGTCTAAATAAAGGCGATTATTAATATTATTATTATTAATTCATAACCAAGAAAAATAAACGACATGTTGTAAGTGACTTTGAATAATATGGTAGCATTTAGCTCAAATCGTAGAATTAAATGGTATGCGGTAGATAAAATCTCTCGATTACATTATAATGTGCAAAACAAAGTATCGCCTATTGTTATATTGTCGACGATATGTGGAAGGATATTTGAATTTAAATCTAGCCTCAAAGTGTCCTTGTATTGAGTTATTTGTAACTTTGTATAATAATAAAAAGTCATCATTGTAATACTAGACTTTACATATATTTATATAGTAAGTTATTACGTAATTCGTGCATATGAGCCCCGAACCGATAAATCTTCTCTTTAACAGTTCACCACGAATCGCGGAATTGTTTCCTCGAGTAGTGGGGGACCACAGAGATATTCGGCACCCACTTTCTTCTATTCTCCCCTTAAAAAGCGTACCCAAGGGAAAAGGAAACGAAGCTCCATTGAGATTTCCTTTCTGTTGCGCTTCTTCTGAATCAACTGTTTGGGCGACACGCACATCTCTAAGGATGCGGAAGATTAAAATGAACACTCGTCTTAAACGAGACGCCATTTTCTCGTTTCTTTGTCTCCCCCAGCTGAGCCCCTTAAACACCTTCCTACTGTAGCCGCTGGCTTGCGTTTCTTTTGGTTGTGGAAAGGGTCGAAATGTTTCCGAGGCCCTCGTGCAAATTGGGAAGCGAAAGGTGAGTGGAGGAGGGCGAACTCGCTAACGAGTTTCAAAGAGATAAAACGTGTAATGATGATAATAATTTCAGTTTTCCCATCCACTCTTTCGTCAGTCTTGTAATTATTTCAAAGCGGGATCTCCTTAAACTTTCCCCTCCCGAAAGAACTCATGTCTCCTTAATTCTTTTAGAGGGAAATTAAGTTCTCACATTTAATCGTATAGTTCAGTCGCGTAGAAAATAACCTGCGCGGAAATGTTTGCGCAAACGCCCAATCACGTACATTCTTTATCAAATGTTCTCTATCCTAGGATCTTTACTTCCTAGTTTTCGCTAGCTTTCGATATTCTTTATTTATTTTTCGTTTATTTATGTATTTATCTAATCTACACGTTGCAATTTGGTATGATCACCAGGTGGCAACAGTCGAGGCGGAAATAACAATACAATCTGTCCGGAATTCGCCCAATGACCTCTCGTAAAACCTCTTTTGGAAAGTACACATCTTAACAATAGCAATAATGACGTTTAATAAAATAAGTCAAACAAGTCAAATAAACAATGTACAAACACCTCCACAAAACAATCCAAACCCAAACAACAAACTCCAAAAACATATGGGCACGTTTTTAAATTCATCGATGGATCCATCGATGGCATCGGAAATCCATCAATCCGTTTATAAATTCATCGATGGATCCATCAAACCGTTTTTTTATTCACCGATGGATTTACGATGCTTTCCATCGATGTCCATCGCTTCCACCGAGATTTATTCCCGATGAAAAGCCGATGGTACTGATATCAGTAGCGGGTCATTCAAATGTCAATATCAATAACCTCATAAAAAGCAAGTAAATGACAACTTACAATGGGAAATATAACATATTTATAATGCATCAATCGACGAACAGAAACGATGCAATGAATTACGTTGCAACAGAGTGTAAAGAATTATGGAGATGGAACAAATTGTAAATGCAACAGTAGCCATCTTGTCAAACAGCAAACAAATCAACAGACTGTTCTTAAATTCATCAAGAATCAATAACTCATCGAAGTAATCAGACAAACATTGATGCAATCCATCGCTCATCAGATTGCTGAATTTAAAAACGTGCCCTAAGTTAACTGTGACTATGACATTCATTAAGACTTGCTAGTAAGTAGTAGAGTCCAATACCGTATGTGCTGAGCAGATAGTCTCTGATGGTTTAACATTAGGTTATGCTCCCCATTCCGACACACCCCGATATACTTTCTAAATAATTTCAAAAGGTTTTATATCCAACGGTTAGTCACTTTTTAGTATTAGATATATGGACATTAACACAAATTGTTGAAAGAAATATATGGAAAATCTCGACTTTCCGAAAGAAACTTACTTTGTAAGTATGCATATGATAAGCATAAGGATGATTTTATAAAACCCAATCAGGTGGCCCAGTCAGTCGTCCCTTTATCATGAGTTTTATCGGTACAATAGTAAATTTCCATTGCATATTTTCGTTAATATGTTAACTTCTATTCAAAGACATTCTAATGAGTTTTTTATTTACAAAATCAAGACCAATGATAGATATTGATTTTGTTCCTAATCTAGAAGCTATATTGATTTTTTTCCTAATCTAGAAGCTATAAATAGTTTTTATCGAGGACCAATTTTTCTGGACGAATATCTGTTATTATACGTTCATCTTTTCTTTGAAGAAATTAGTAATATTTGTAATTAATGATCTGGAATTCATGTAGTTGTAATCTGCTCCGCCATACAGCACGTATCCGAAGGCGGAATCATGCTTTTATTGATCAACATAAGTTACCAAATTGAATGTATACAATACATTGTAAGTATAGAAATGTTTACGCAATGCATTTATATAATTTATAAATATTCTATTTTAGGGATTTTATTGCAAAATATGCTATTAAAATCTAATAAATGCGTACAAATAAAAAATCCTTCACTTAAAGTCAAGGATAAGATACGTTTAAATTAACAAATAGAGTTTAAATTTAAATAAATATTGTGCATTCATCAAGTGATTACACAATATGCGTCTTAAATAATATCGGTGAACGAACTCAAACCGAAACTATGATATTCTTCAACAAGAATCTTCTTTCCTGAAGAAATTTCTTGAATTATTTTCTTCTCCATTACTTCTACTCTATTACATTTTCCGATACTTCTAAATCACTACGAAATCCATGTGACTTTTTCATAATCACTTAATCAAACAATTTCGAGGATTTCCCAAA
This sequence comes from Sympetrum striolatum, assembly GCA_947579665.1. Lineage (NCBI taxonomy): Eukaryota > Metazoa > Arthropoda > Insecta > Odonata > Libellulidae > Sympetrum > Sympetrum striolatum. Next base: position 89,987,022 of record OX388341.1, read on the forward strand.
CATCTTTCTAGCAATTTTCCATAGACAGGATTAATTTCGTAAAATCAGCGAAGATGACGATTTCATAAATCTATCTTTATATAGGTACTCCAGATCGACATATATATGATAAAAATTAAATAATAGAACAACTTTGCCTTTTCTCGCCTCTCAAGGAAGTACGAAATCGTATTTCAGCAAAACGAGCGTGTGTGCAAACACACATCTGTCTCTCAACTTGCTTCCTCTGGATCTTTAGCCCATTATCTTTCCTCCAGTCCCGTCTCACTCCTTCGGTCGATTTTCTCACCTTGAAAAGGACCACCATTCTCCATGGCAACACTTTAAGGAGCATCACTCGTCGACCTCCCTCCTCTCTGAATCATTCTCTCATTTGACAAGAGACATTTTTCCTGTTCTCGTGTTAAAAATCTCTTTTCTCTATTTCAATTTTACCTGCTTTATAAATTTCTATATTTTAATTCATATATATCGCAGTTTATATACTTTTTTCCTTCTTCAGCGCCGTATTATTCTTCGATGATCCAAATTTTCTTTTGTCTCTCAAGAGATGTAAAAGAGGGAAAGACAATCAAAAGAACCTCTGATTTTTATAAAATTTGAATTGATGATGCTCTAAATACCGTTCACAAAGCGATTAACCTTTTGAGGATGGAGAACTAAATGTTAATGAGTTAAAAGTGTTCTTGTTGAGGGCATTTGGTTGGAAGAAGCTTACTGACGAGATGTAAAAAAATTGGCGACAGGATTATAGACAGAGGTAAATTAAAATAAATGTTAGATACTAATTAAAATCGAATTATAGCATAGTATTATGCTTAATGATAGCTACTGTTGCCTTCACCGGTGAAGTCCTCCTAAGCTCTGATGAACTTATCAGTACGTGCTTCACCGAGGTAACAGTAACAACGAACACACAACCATTCCCTGGATCAGGCTCCTGGATAGTCATGTGGACAGCGCGTTTGCCTCTGGTGAAAACGGTCCTGGGTTCGATTCCCGGTGGGAGCCAATGTGCAAAATGACCTAAGCTGTCGAAGCTACTACTACTGTACTACTAATACTACATTCCCTGAATCGGAAAATCCGATCAGCCGGGAATCGAATCCGGGACCTTGGGGTAGGAGCAATAGCGTAGATGGCATACTATCCACTGGGCCACCAAAGCCGGTTAGTAAGTAGAAAAGTAGTTGGAAAGGAAGAAAAAAAAGATAAAGCTATAATTTACTCTCCAGATCGATGCCCTTGCAGTTACAACTGATCAGCTAAACTAACTTAGTGTAATAAATATACTAGTAAATATTTATCAGCTTCTTATTTCGAAAATTATATACCTTACTTGAAATTTTGGATTCGTGGGCCTTAAAACTACCTGTGGTTTTAGTGTTTACCGTAGAACTGTAGAAAGAATAATTGACATTCCATCCAGAGATGTCATGAACGAAATTACCAACGGAAAAATGATTCGAGTTGTCTTACGGTGGCTTTAATAATATCAAAAACCTATTCTAGAAGATTATGCATATTTTTAAGTGAGATTTTAAACTAGAATCACCAATGCAAGTAAAACATCGAAAAGTCATGATCCTCTAGTCTATGAAAATGGTTCTACAACCTTTCATTGTAACCGAAAAGAAACTAATGATAGAAAGCCTAAAACACTAACTTTATAAGTACGATTGAAAGTGATTTATGTGTTACAATATGATTCTGCTAAGTAATTTTCTTAGGACACACCGAATAATTCTTTCAATTAATACGTATCGAAACAGAAAACCCTGAGAGATTTGCTTAAGGATCGTCTATTCACAATATTGAGTAATCAAGTCCATCTTCAAGTATGTTAGCCCATTCATTTCGTAGCAACGGAGTTACGAATCAAATCTTCTTAAAATCAATTCTTAAGGTGTACCATGATAAATATTCAAGAAATGTTTTCATGAAACCGATTAGGTCTACATTTAATTACAAAATCGATCAATGCTAACACATTCTTTTATACCTTAATAAATATTTCGGAATTTCTATGTCTCATATCTATTTCTCTATATGATTCCCATATTTTTACAACATTTAAAAGCACAGCTAAAAGTATCAGGAAAGTAGAAATGTTTTCTTAATCCTCCTCTCTGGATTCGGTCTCTTTCTGCTGACCGTCACTGTCCTTGATCGCAGAGCAGCGCTATTCCTTGTTTGCTATTTGTCACTCGTTCTTTTTCTCAAATAGCATATCTTTCCCGTTGACCTTTTCTTCTGCAGAATAAATTTTAAGTTCGTGAGGAATGAGCGATGCGAAAAACACAGGACTTTGAAAACGAGGAAAACGGCAAAAGAAAATTCTTTTCCCTTTGGATTCTTATTTCTTTCTCCTCACATTCTTTCTGTCATCTAAATTATTCCATTATTTTTCCAGCAGTCCATCGCAACATCTTTTGCAAAAATCATACTTTCGTGACTTGTAATATCAATCGATTATTGATCGACACAAGTCAAATTTTGAAGGAAATTAAAAATTAATCGCAGAAGCGTCAGTTAAGTTGAATATTTGATTTTTTCCGAGAAAATCGTGAAATAATACATAGCGTTGACGACTAAACTTCTTATAATTTTTCCATCAGTATCTTTTTTATCCAGTCATTTGATAGTGCCAGTATTTTTATAATCGCTAGATTAAATTGCGTCAAACGGCGTATGGGTACGATAAAACGAAGGAATATCGGATAGGCAGAAAGGCAAAGCAAATGCAGAATAAGAAAATCTATGATAGAGAAGAAAGTAGTGGTACAGTGGCAACAGTACAATTAAATCGTGAAGGAAAATGTAATTTCCCCTATATTGTTTGCTTTGAGAAGAGCGAAGACCTTCCCGAAAAGGAAGCCTCGTAAAGCACTCTATTGCCAAGTGAACAAAAACCCATTTCTTATTAACATGCAATGCACCAAAAACAATTTAAGTTTGACCTAATTCACGAACGCTGTAGTACTATGTCACTTAGCTCTTGTAAATGCTTGAAATATCGTTGCAGGAATGAAAATGAATACTTCCTCAGAGAGTTTATGCAGAATATAAAAAGAATATTTACCGTTAAAGTTATTCTCCTTAGATTTATAAGATTCAAAGTTTCCACGAATTCAAGACAAAAGTAGGGAATTACACACCAATGATGTACGTTTGTGGATGGAGAAGGAACTCATATTAAATCAATTTGAACGAAAGAGGTATTTTCAAGATGATCGCTCAAAATCAGTTGAGCAGAAGGTATCAAAACGTTTAGCGGAAGGTGAAAAATAAACATTTGTCCGCTCCGGAGGGTTGTGGAATTGAAGATGTTAAAGGAATAATCGCTTGGAAATGTTCATCAGAGAATGTAAATAGTAACATATAAACAGAATTGAAGAGGAAAATAGTAACACGAACCAACTAAAGGACTGCAGCAGACCAATCAGCTGATTTGCCATCGTGTTTTGTCGGCCAGTGAAAAATCCGAGAAAAATCTGCATCTTAATGTGCATCTATTTCACATAATTAAGATATTGAAGGTTTAATTTCCTCTGAAAAACCGCTATTAGTTGCATACGACAGCTGCCAGGATAATTGATGTACTCAAGTTCAAATTCAGATGTTCAAATTCAAATCTGATACGTCATAGTCTTAGTTTGAATTTTCCTTGACTGGCCTATTCGTCTCCTGTAGAGGCTACTGGCTATCCCCACCCTACCTCATATAAACAAGCAATCACCAAGTTCCTCCAGAATTACTGTCATTGCATTTAGCATTAATAATAATCATTCTTTCACTTCTTAAAACATATCGAATAATTTATGTTTCTTGATGATTTAACAATTTTAGACAAGAGCTTGGAGAATGATCCAGATAACTCACTCCATTTCAGTTTACATTTAAAATTTTGAACCTAAAAGCTAAATTTTGTAGCTTTGACTATCTTTTACAAATAAATCCGGCTTCTCGATTTATTTTAGGTAATATGTAATGAATAAAACGTTTACAAAGTTATTCTGTTGTAAATCGAATAGCTCGTTCGCGCTACAAAATTGTTCTTTGATTGAGGTATATTTCATCCAAAAATCGAGAGAGATCGCTTTTTCAAAATTGATGAATTTCGGGCAAAGAACCCTTAACTCTGTTTCGGGAGTGTGTTTTTTCGCCACTGACAATTTTCCTTTCCCCTCGATTGTTTTCCTTTTCTTGGAACTTACATAATTGCGAGTGCTTCGCCCCCTTTGGCTCTTTCCACTGCCGTGGGGAGTTCGAGTACTACTTGAGCCTTCGCTCGGATCAAAGGGAAAAGGCACAAAGCAAACGGAGCCTGTCGCGTTCCCTTACGCTCAACTGTATTTTTACCTCACCCACTATACACTTTCCGTTTACTCACATGAATAGGCCTAATTCATATTCCATTTGTCGGGAGAAATAATGGTCTGCTCGAGAAGCAAGATAACAACTAAAGTGAAGATAATGGAATCAGAATTTCCTGCGAGTTTCCGAAGAAGTCTGAGTTCTCGGAATAAACTTTATCCTATGATTTTAATACGCTATTTATAAATATATCCACAAGGTTACGAAATACGGATGACATTAAATATGTACCTAATCAACGTCATTCGTTTTATTTTCCGGTAACCGATGAATGCGAGATTTTTTATGAGAGATTCCCTTCTATTGCTTAAATATACCGAATGAAGTTCTCCTGTTTAATATCAAATCATTTTAGGAAAAACCTTACAAATATGCTAATTGCAATAAATCCAAGAAAAATTTTAATTGATTTTCTTACGAACTCGGAGTATTGAAATGAAGTTTAAAGAAAAATATACGATCGAGGGTATTTTAATGTGAGTTTCTCTTTTTTTTGTTTGTTCGATCGAATTTTCTTGCCAACTTTGTGACACTGCAAGAATGAGTCGGATGAACACTTGAACCAAGATCGCTTGACGTATATTATAAGTGGACAGATATTTCTAATCGTAATTTTTTTTCGGTGTGAAGAAATGTATTAATCTAAAACAAGAGGAGTTTTTCCTCATTGGAAGGCCGCATTTACTTCATACCATTCGGCAATACGTGATACCATTCTGCCGCCCTAGATTGGGGATTTCACCTGTACAAATAATTCGTCATCGCTATTGTATGAACGAAGGAGCGTATATTTAATTGCCGATAAAACCTTAATGGAATCTTCTCCAATTTATTTTTCCTTGACTTTACGAACGAGACAAGGAAACAAAATAACTTAAACGTGTGTATTTATTTTTGGAATAGAAGGAAGAAGACTAATGAAAATACCTCATTTATCCTAAATGCCACAAATCCCCACCTCTGGATCTTATTCTTCATCTATTACATCAATCGTACACAATTTTTTTGGAAACTTACCTCCTTCAAAATTTCTCTCTCTGTTTAAGGGAAAAATCGTGACAAGTAAGTCAAAATAGTTAATTCCTCGCTTTAAATGGTGTTTTCCACCCCTAAATAGATGAAGCTGAGAACTGATTGCCGGTAAATATCTCAAAAAAATTTTGCAAGTTTTCAGAACTCTACAAGAAATTTCATTTTGTAGCCTCAATTACGAGGTTTTCCGCAATTAAGGAGTTCTCCTCTCGTAAAAGTCTTCAGTTATCTTAATTAAGACTGAAACTGCGCCGATTTTCTTCAACAACTTGGGATTTTCAAGGAATAACGAGGTCTTTCGAGTCTTATTTCTCCTCCAAGAGCACTCTTTTGTATGTTTCCACATTTAGTTTGTATTTTCTCAACGAGCGTTTTTTTATCCGCGGAATGTCAACGGCAAACTCTTGCAGACGAGAGGAGCGGTTTTCAAAATGTTGCATTGTACACAATCTTTGCGATTCTGACGCTTTTATTTTTTGCGAGGTAATTCCACATCCCGTTTTTTCATTTTATTCGCTCTTTTCACGAGCTTACACATTTTTTCCAGGCTTCATGTTTTATCTCTTTACAACATTTTCCTGTCCTATTTCTTTCCTTTCATGCGATCTCTTTTCCAACCGTGAATGATATTTCCAACAGTAATCTTGGGTTAAAAGCCGAGGATTGGTTTACAGAAGTTCTTCAAACCCCCCTAACCACCGTTAATTGTATTAACCCCTCCTTATCTCTACCCTAAACACTAATGATTATAACGATAACTTTTCTCTCCTAATACATTCTTGGTCAGAGATTCTCAACAGATGGAACGCACACCACTGATGGTATTTGGATTACGTGGTCTCTGAATTATTGAGCTTGCGAAATAGTTTGTTTAAACTATTATAAAAATCACAGTGAAAGAACTTGAAGATAAATAGAAAATGTGACTTTTTTGGTGAAAAAATATGAGTCATATTGAATAATATTGTGGTCCTATTTCTATTTATTTTTATGCCTGCGGATCGCACCTAAAAATGGTTTGTAACTCCTTCGTTCCTTTAAATTTCCCTACTCGCAACACAGTCTTCAAGTTTCTATCTTTCTGTGGTGTGGGAAGAATAAGTTCCCACTTCTTCTAACCAATGTTTTCCACAGAATTCTCTCTTCGTTTGCACTTAGAAGTATTAACTGATTACATATTTCATATGTCCATTTTTCATTATTCTTCTTCAGGGCCACATCTCCGTTCTTTCTTAATACCGTCACCATTCACGGGTTGAATCAATAGAATAGGACGATCCACAGATAGTTATAAATATACATCCATGTTATATAAATATCCATGTCTTAATTCTGACAATGATCTTATTTTTCAATTTATTTTACATACATATATCCATACTCAGTTTAGCCTGAATAATTTCTTTCCCGTTTCTATCACACACCATCACTTTCAAAATTATTTTTTACCTTGTACTTCCTCAATATTTTCTTCATTAAAGACATAATTCTTGTTAAAACGTTAGCTTTTTATCGCGCATCGCTGTAACATCTGAAGAAGGCATGCCGGATCTTTTTTTGAAATTCATACTGCTACTTTTTCTTTCCCTTGACTTCATCCATTGCCTTCTCGATATCTATCGCACTTTGTTGAAGATAAGCTCGTTAAATTTTGTCACCGTTCTTTGTTCTCAGGGATGAATCATCTACTGCGGTAACTTATACCAACTTCTTAAGAGTCGTAAAATTTTATTTCAGACAAGTTCATCTGAATCTTTCCCTGGATCCAAATAAGTCCATCCATATGTTGGATGAGATTGTCACGTTGAACTTAAACACAATTTGAGTATCTTTTACCTGTAGATGAGCAGGAAATATAGCGGCATGACTGGGACCCAGATCTCACACATTCCGGGTTGTGTTCGAGTCGCAGTCATGTCGCTATTTTTCACTTCTGTTTATCCTTGAGTTTCAAGGCAAACACCTCCTAATGTTATGGAAAATTTCATTTAATTTCATAATCACTAAATTGTCTGCACAACTTATTGAGAACTTTATTTGATAGATTTTTTTTAGTTACTATCGATTTTTTAGAGTCCTGGACCTTTTTGGCCTCTAAGCCTTTCAAAACAGTTGAAAATTCAGATCTGAGAATGAGTTTACCTTTTTCTACCTTCTCACGTATTCTTTCTAGTAAATTAGTTATAAGTATAGATTATACAAATGGTTGAAGATATCCTTGTTAATTATTGTAAACTGATGCGAGATGCATAATAGATGGCGGAAGAATCTCCTAAGAGCCATTAAAAGCTACTTCATATATTCTCGTGTACAAAACAAAACTAACAAAAGACAAAACTGGAAATTTATCGACATTTAAATGCAAAACAAGTAAACAAACCCATTTTGAGGTTTAGTAAACCATAGTTGAGTCAATGATTGCATGCGAAAGCGGAACATGGGCAGCACAATAGGCGTACATATAACTATGATCTTAGATTGGGTTATGCAGATCGATCAAATCGTTACGAAAGGCTCCAGAACTCTGAATTTTGTTATGAAAAGGATTTAAGATAGTGCTAGTCAAGCAACTGACGCGTTCAAATATTTTTTTCAGGTCGATCATAGTATATGCTACTAACGTTTGGGATCCATACCGCGATTCACACATTTCTTTTCATTTCTGTTAAACCACTTCCAACTTTTTATGCTTTATTGTAAGTTAATTATTGTATCCGCACCATTCATCCGTATTATGTTTATATTGAGTTTGATGGTAACCCCGAAACAGGTTACACCTATGGGGTACCTATTTCCATCTTAATATTAATTTTTTCATGCTGTTTGTATTCTTGCAAGATGGAATAAATTTACTTTACTTACTTAACTAAAAAGAGATTTGAAATAGGTTTACCGTTACGAAATTCATTGGTAAAAAGGATCATTTTTGAAAAATATACAAAACCACATAAAAAGGATTTTGGTAATTATGCTTATGTAATTAGAGGTTTCTTATAATAATAATATCAATAAAAAAGAGGGAAACAGAAGAACACAGATTCATCGAATAAGATTGTTATGAAAAATTAAATTATACAAAAAAGCATTATTTAAAGGAACATAGTCATGAGAGCTCAAAATATTTAACCTAAATAAAAGAGTAAGTAACGTATTGGAAATAAAATCGACAGAATTGAAATATAGAGGATGTTATTTGGATATTATTAGTAGTGTAGGAAGAGACAAGGAACAGATGGTTACCGCACCAGAAAAATTGCTTTCTGCACGAAGTGGAGAAGAACATAACATTTCTGTACCCAAATACGACTTTATGCATTATTATATAAATCAATAAAATTTAAACGATGAACCTAAAAATCCGTACTGTGACTTCGATTCGAAAGCGGAGTGTAGTTGATTGGATGATGAACAAGAAGACCCTAGGACAAGTCGTTTTAAAAATTCATTCTTTCCACAATCAATACGTGATAATAACAGAGTAAAAAAAAGTTACAACAAATGCAACACGCCGTGTCGACACCACATACCACAAGCCCAAAGATGACTTGCAGGGTATTTATGTAGAGGTAGAAGACCAATTTTCCCCTTCTTTTCACAAGAGCTCTCTTTCGCTTCGTTCCATTATTTTGAGCGACGTTGCTTATGAAAGAGTTTGTTCTAAAAGCTCTGATTGCATTCAATTTTTGGTATGTAGACTAAGATTGCTTGTCTCAAGAGTATTTGCGTAAATAAAGATTGGAGGGAGTAAACTACGCATGGAAAATCGATGGAAAAAAGGAGGAGACTAAGGCAGGAATTGATCTATTGAGAGCCTGCGGGGCCAGTACAAAAGAACTGGGTCAATAATAACATAATTCTATTAGATATATGATGGTATGATGATATAAATGAGAAAAGTTTATATAGGAAACGTGGATTCTTACTCCGGAACAGGAGTATGTATTTCTAAGGAATATGGGAGGCATATTTCATTGATACATATTGAACGAATTAATTCGCTCTATAAATCAGCAAATTGATGGAATCTTTAATCTAGTCGACATATTATTCTGACCATATAGATATAACTACTCGTGAATTTTGATTTTGAAAAATATATTTTTTTTCTAATTTTATACTCAATTTAATGTCTTAATAAGTAATTCTAAACAAATTTCTCAATAACTGGCAGTGCAATCAAGACAATCGCATCCCTAGACAAGATAAAATGAATTTTATTTTAATTTTGTTTAATATCTAATTAGTCGGTGTACAGAAAATTCGGGAAATAATTGCATGCCGAGTGATTTCCGTTTCATTCGCTGATATTACTCAACAAAGATTAGAATAAACTTTCCGCATACTGAATATCAAGTAATGTTACATTAAATTAGATAAATTAAAGCCAACTTTTTCTCTGTCGATGTCTTAATTCCCCCAGAATTTCCTAATTTCCGCAGAAATTTAACACTGACCATTACCTGCCTTTTCTAATTTAATCAACGTCTTCCTCCCTTATTCCTTCCGTCGTATTTTAGGGAGGCTGTCGTCCCTTTTTATGCGCCCCATTGAGTTCCATCTTCCTTCATGTTTTCCATTGATTAATTTCCTCATTTGCTTTTCGAAAGACTTCATTAATAATCCGGTCTGTCTGCTGTGTTTTCACAATTCTTCAGCACCGCAATTTCAGGCACGATCCAAATTGATACAACAATAGTAAACCCGCGATGGTGGCTTTCAGAAAACTTTCCGGACATCAATTTTTACCATCCCAAGCGTAACGATTGTTTCGCTAGACATTCTACTTGCATTTTAGAAGAACAAAAGAATAGTTTAGAAGCGGCTTTCCTTCCTTAAAACTCTTCAAAGCATTCTCTCTCTTTCTTAGAGGACAATCGTAAAGCGGTTAATATCTTCCACTATCTTTTAATTGTGAACTAATTACTCGTTGTCTCCCTGCGTCGCCGCGGCGTAACTTGAAAAGAAATGTCTCCAGAAAGGAACACAAAGAAATCCGTTTGACTGTTCATCTGCCTTATTTGTGTGCTCCTTTGAATCCGAACTTAGTTCGCACCCTCCCACTGGAGGTAGCGAAGAGGAAATGCCACGAAGGAAGAGGCCAAGTTTCAAGCTTCAGTCAACAGACGAGGTTTCCATGGAGACTGGTGCAAGAGTGGTTGGTTTGCGCTGCCATCTGTGGAGGACGTTTTGAAGGAGGGTCGCTTTAAGCGTTTGAAGTTTTTGGGGTCGCAAGGGGGAGAGGCTGCGTGTGGGAGTGGGGAGGAGGGGAGATGGGGTGAGACATTGGGGGAGGGATTGGGGGAGGGGAGGGGGTGGGAGGGATTGGGGGAGGGGAGGGGTGGAAGGGATTGGGGGAGGGGAGGGGGTGGGAGGGATTGGGGGAGGGGAGGGGTGGAAGGGATTGGGGGAGGGGAGGGGTGGAAGGGATTGGGGGGAGGGGGGAGAAGGATCTTCATTTTTATTTTCGCCAGAGTTTCTCGGAAACAAGGGCGGGGAAATTGGAGGAAGAGTTGAAACCAGGAAGTTTATTACTGTGAGTGCAATTACAAAACTCATTTTTTTCTCCAATTTCCCCCGTCATTCGTCCGAGATTGGGTGAAGAAAGAAAAAAAGCGGGTGGGTATCTTAGAAATTATTTCTTTAAAAACTCCGGGAGTTATTCCTTCGCGAAGGATCTCCTCCTTCCGGAATCTATTCGGGGAGAAGTTAATTTTTTCTCTTTTCTTGTTTCCTTGATTCCCTCCGAAGGAGAGGCGCTAGGACAATAGAGTGGCTTTTTATATTCACTTCTAAATCTTTGAAATTTCCGTCTTACTGAGAGTATGTAGAAACTTAATTGTAGAAGTAAAAGTTTCTACGCTTCGTAATTTCGCAAACACAATAATAACTCGCAATCCACGGTACATTCGTCTTTGCGATGTTTCAGGCACTTTCAAACCCTTCGAAAGGAGAAACTTTATTACTAATTGAACTGCATTGGCCTTTATGATACTCCAGGATACAAATACGCAGGTGGTAAAAAATACTTTAACGTAAACTGTAACTCATATTGAAAATGGTACACATACAATCACCTACTCTAGATTTGAAGATATTTCAATAAAACTTAAGCTAAATGTTAGAGGTACTTTTCATTTCCCTCATGAAAGCTCGTTAGCTGAATATCTTAATTAAAAATTTGATAATTTTTATGAAATATTTTTACCGTTTTTGGATTAAAATTCCATTTAAAAAGTCTTTTATATAAATAGTACGGCCATGTTAATATTTTAGAATGTAATTCTTTAGGGTAATATTTCAAAATTTTTCGCGATGCGTATTGGGTCGCCATAGAGAATTAAAAATATCTGTACCAAATAGATAGCAATATAGAATAACATCAACTCATAAATAATAATCATCTGCATTTTTGTTTATTATTAATAATATCCAAATACTTTCTTTCCAGAATTTATTCGTAAATAGCAATATTTAAAAAATGTCCTTAGTGCCAAAATAAGACTAAAATTCAGTTGTTTTGAATTTCCAACATATTCCTAAGGGAAAACTTAAGAGTACACTACGCTGTGTTCAGCTTGGTAAAGTATTTCCTAAGTTGTGACCATCGAGATGTATCCTCTTGGATCAATTGGTTCCCATTGCGGGAAGGCATGCTAGAAACCTTCCTCCGATGTTGCCTCCGAAAAACACATTCCGAATCGCAATTGCGATGCCAAGTCGTATCACCAGTGATAATGGAATTCAAGCCAGCATCGCCACCCTCCGCTACCTGATCATGAAGTTCTTCCATCAACTCGCAACATCTTCCATTAACTTGGCTACAATATGAAGACTGGTACAGAGGCAATGTGCAAGCGATTGTGCAGATCGGCGAATGGACTGCTACTAAAAGTATAACACTTGTGCCAATCCGTTCACTTTTATAAGTACAGCCGCTAGACCATCTCGCTTGGTTTTCTAATCCAATACTGGAAAACTAACTCACTTTATTGACGTGCTTACCACTTACTTTTCATGCCACGAAGAATTTTTCATCATTGTATTTTCACTTATATTTTATGAGCAGCGACTTCAGCTGCGCCTGTGGTTATCAAGGTAGTATTTCTTAAGTCGCAAAATCACTCTAAAAAGCTGCCAATGTTATCAAAGTTTTAATATCTTATAACTTTAATATCTATTTCCTAAAAAATGTTATTTTCAATATTATAATATCGTCAAATGAGCGCAAATCGAATTACGCCGTAATAAATTCTTTGCGTAATTGCGTAATTGTGAGTCAGTATGTCGTCTCGCTCGAAGAAGAGGGAATGGATCCTTTCGGAGAACGCCAAGGTGTACGTAGAACATTTTCATTTCGCACTTCAAGCGTCGTTTCGAGGAGATGAGGAATATACTCGCTTTGAGAGAACTTTTCCTCCACTTTTCCCTTCCCTCGCTTCGCCTAATCTCCAAAATTCAATCAGCAACACCATTCTTCTGCTCCGCGAACTATGTTCAATTTCCTGCACGACAAAGGGCTTCGGATCGATGGAAGGAAATGTGGAGAAAGACCTTTCACTCCCCGCACTCGCTTTCTTTTGAACTTCGTCACTGGTGTCATCAGAAAGGCGTTTATCACTTATACCTCGCTAAGTCTCCCCCCAACTCCTCCACAGTTTGAATAATCCCCGACTCTTGAATTGTCTGCTTATAAATTACAAATTACCGCCCTCTGCGAAGAGGGGGAGGAGATATCGGCCTTACTTGGGAATATCTTGGAATGGAATGGAGATATTTCTCGCGCTTAGTGATGGAGATGAAAGGAAGGCATGAAGAGGATGAGGTAACGAATCCTTGTATCTCAACACACGCTAGGCTCAGCATACAACATTATTTACCGTTTGGAAAATTCTGAACTAAAGTAAGAAATGTAAAACTTGGAAACGATTCATTAGAGCTCATTTTTCGGATTTCGCCACCTGTTGTATGCGTACGCACATATACACACCTCTCATTGAAACTTCCGTAACAAAGTTATTTTATTTTTACCTGAAATTTTACACATGAGCATACATACAGATATTTTTATATAGGAAGCATGGTGAAATAACTTAGCAAAGCTCCACCAGAAATTAGATCTAAATTTATATAGATACGAGGAAAAATTTATGTATAATTGCAAAATAATTGGCTGCTATTATAGTACTATTGATTAAATGCATAGGAATAAACTGCATTTTGCTATTTCTTACATTTGCTCTGTTTTCATTCATATTATATTATGTTCCTATTCAGCATGTATGATTTGCTAGTTGTGGAAATTTAGGAAAGTTCATCTTACTGGTTTATTTACTTGGATATGAACCGAGCAGAAAATTGATCTGTCTCGTCCAATACTTGATACTGGCGCTGAATAATTCTTAACTCTATGACAGAACTAAATAGGATTAGTTGATTACTTAGAATTCACCAATGATTGCAGATAATATGAGATCTAATAAGGTAATTATGAGACAAAGATATACATGAAATCCTTGGAATTTTACGGACGATTTGAATCTTAATTAACCTTATCTGAATGAAAATTAATCGAGGAAGGAATTTCATGGAACAGAAGCGATGAAGATTTCTCGATCGAATTGTAAATCCCAAAAATCTCGAAAGTTCTTCCGGGACAATGTCGACGGGTCAAGACTTCGTTCCCCCATTTCAACAGAGTACATATATAAAATCAACTGTGGAGATTTAGCGAGATTCTCATCTCCGGAGATGCACTGAGCGTGTAAATCATCTCTCAGAGACACATACTTTTGAAGTTATCGAAACTGCCGAGAGAGGGAAGATCTGATGAAAAACGACTTCCGAAATTAAACAGAAAGGAAGCGGGGTTCGACTGTTTTTATTCCTTTGGCTCGTAAAAGGATTCGAGAGTAATTTCGAGATAGTTCATAAAAGAGTGTGGATCTGACAACGAGCGCCGAGGGAGAAATTAGAGACTCGGGGAAAAAAGAAGGAAAAAAGACAAGGGAAACTGAACGAAGATAAGAGATAAAGAGATTAAGACGCTAGCTTCCTTTTTTCGGACGGCTGAACTGCAAGAATATTCTACATTAAGGGAGCGAATTGGGTTTTAGTTCGAGAGACAGAAAACTAAGGCAAAGGAGATGTGTGGCTTCTGAAGCGGCAAAATGGAGGGGGAGAGGCAAGTTGGCAGAGAACAGAATACGGAAGTACGGTGGAGTTGAACGTCGCAGGGTAGTGTGGAAGTTTTCAAAGTGGAGGGGGCAACACTGGCGGAGGGGATTGGAAGAGAGACTGCAATGGATAGACTTCCTCTTCTTTTCTGAAGAGGACAACCCCCTCACTCTATATAATCTCTTTTGACCTCTGTTTTCCTTTCCAGAATCTCCTCAATTTCGTCCTTTAAAATGAAGTCCTTTGAGTGTCCCCTTTTGGGAACATTCCTTCGGGAGATTGTCGCCAATTTATCCCGAGGAACATCGGCAAATTTGATCTCGTAAGCCGTGTAAAGACAATTCGCTTGAAATATAAATCGTATATTGCGATTAAAATATTTTTTCCCCGGAAAGAATCAGGTCGAGAAGTTCGAGTTAATGAAAATGCAGAAAATTGATAAAAAAAACTTCTCTTAAGGCTTTCTCAGTGATATATAACACCCGTTCATGAAATACGGGACGATTCAAATTGTCCTAACCAAGGTCCGAAAAAATAGGACGATGTTTATTTATGCATAATTCTCGTCAAGGTAATCCTGAAGGGGAAATATTATGGATTTGATTATATACAAACATTAAATCATCAAACTAATGTAGAGTAAGATAGGTATGTTATCTGGGAAACATACACTGACGCAAAAATTACAAATAATCTCACAATATCTTAGATTCATTAATGACGAAATGATATAATTATCAATTTTAATATTTTCGAGTTAATATTGGTATATTTCTTTACACAAAAAAGTGATCGAATGATTTCATCGTATTTGATTTACAGCCATCATTGCATAATATTTTAGCCTTGATACACACTATTCTCGGGTACAGAAACTGATTTCATTGTGTTTATGCTGTGTATTATTTATATTTTTCTGTGTGTAATACTTAAATGTATGTTTTCTCATATTGAATAGATAACATTGACCCCCTCACTTACTCTACATTTGATATCAATTGATTTGATTGTAACTTGATCTCATATTGATGTTTGCACAATTGAAATATGGCATTTGAAAATTTTAATCGAATATTCCTTGGATCCTTCATCGATATACTAAATGTGAGGATATGTACAGTCCTGGCCAAAATTAATGCAGCACCGGCCGTAAGGATCTCTATGGAGGTGCTGCGTTAATTTTGGCCAGGAGTGTACTAACGATCTAATAGTCACGATGGAATAGAGAGAGTCCCACAAAAAAGGGAATTAACTAAACACTGATAACAATATCAGGGCACAAAATTAAATTGTTAAAAGCACAATCAGAAATAACTAATAAAATTGGAAACACAGTTTTAAAACAAACAAAATCTTACAAGTTTACAAGAACTGATCTTACATATTACTATAAAATATAGCGAAGATGAAGAAAAAATAACCAAATTTAACGCTATTAATAGGGTGATTATCAAAATAAGAAAAATAAAAAGAAATATAACTCGTTTCAAAAATAACGATAACTGAGACGACACTTACTTATGGAGTATGTAACAATAACAAAGGAAGGAAGTAGAATAGAAGTTCGTGGAGTAAGATTCTTAAAAAGAGTAGAATTAATCAGTAAAACAGATTACTTAGGGATGGAAGTATTGACCTCGACAATACTTAATTCTTGTAAGTACGTATGGTAATACTGCGCTCGGCCCACACAAAATGCGTGGAATCGTCTGAAGAGATCTCTCTCATCTATACATATGACAACACCCTCAGTGAAACGTTAACTGTCCTTTAAAACCTCGCGGGCCGCGGATGATGTACTTTGATATATTTTAATTATAAGTGCGTAATTCTTGGAGAAGTGAGCCCAATTTTACCATCCAACAGTTAAATTGAGTGCTGAATATAAAATTTTAGAGATGTGCTTCAGACTTAAGTTTCTTTTTTTTGGGAATAAGGTGTAAATATGAAAATACCCTCTTTTGTTTTTTACTCAAAGGCACTTTATTTGGGGATAAACATTTATATTTTTCACCTACATTCACAACTATAACAAGCTTACTAAATGATAGGAGACAAAACGATGATTAATATCGATTATTTTATTCGAAAACGAAGATTCGCCAATAGCTTGTAAAATAGAACTACGAAAATTGGGGTGCAAATATGGGCCCTCCCCAAAAAGTCGCATCAAATTGTTGAAAATGTTTTAAAATGTCAAGACAATACAATATGGTACAAAAGGCAATTTTTATATTTAAGAATTTTAAATTCAAATCAAATAAAAGGTAATTTATAGAAATTCCTCTTTATCGTACGAATTTAGAGGCCTCATGAACGTTTTATCTAGCGGCTGCAATTTGTGGGTGGAATTAGAAGGAATTAATAGTCACATGGTCTTTTTTGACCAAGTTAATCACATCGGGGTTACGAACGTAGCTATAATGACCACAATGCCGACTAGAAAAAGATGCTCTGCTTTCCGGATATCATGGTGAAATAGTTTCAAACCAACCGTATGTACATGAAAAGAAAACGATTTCACAAACCTGTCAAAGACTGCAGCCCAGAACTAGTTCACACAGTAACAGACGCTGCATCCACATCACTTGAAAGAAAGGTTCCAACTGCACATTCCTATCTCATTCCAACAAGTAGTACCGTTTGGTGTCCTAACCACCAGTATGTAGGACCTGTCATTTTGGGAGGGGTGTCCATATTTAAACCTGTTTCCCTTTTTAACACCTTTTCCTCTATCATACATAATTTAATTACGCTTTATGGAAATAATCGATAAGTTACTTAATTAATGAAGTACTGAATGCGTTTAGTTACTTTGATAAATAGTATATGACCCGTAAGCCACGGATGCAACATTTGTGGTCTAACATAAGAAGACTCCTCTTGGAAAATACCTCAGCAAATTTCGAGAAAAGGAAATTAACAATTAAATAACCTCCCCACTCTCTCAATCCAACTATATATCTGTCGGGCCTGCGCACTTGAGAACAACGTGAGCAGAACAAACTGAATGGATACCTACTTTCTCCCAACATTTAAACACGTGAGTATCATACACTGTTGAAAATTTAGACATTTAAATTAGGATAAGATGTAGAGATGGTCCATCGTAGAGCAGCTCGATTCGTTAGCGGCGATTTCAGTTTTGAGAGTATTATTTCGGGTGTGACAGTGTCTCCGGCGGGATTCGCTTCAGCTGAGCAGCGCCGGGAAAAGTGAAAAATTCATCGTACACGAAATAGATTTGTCATCCGGTTCACAACGATGACCAAATTTTTAAGAAAACCTAATGTAAAAATCTGATGTGGCCAGCACATGACTTTCTCCATATAGGTATACTCGTAAGATGTAAATATTTATCTACGACAGTATTTTCGAACTCTAGATTCAATCTAAACTTGGAAGATACATACTAATACCTTTCTTGTAATTTTTGTAGATAACTGTATATACTTAAATATCAGATTAATGGAGGAATTTTGCAAAGACGGAAACGAGCTTCGAATAATAAAGCTCGACTTCCGGTTAACCGATTTACTCCAAAAACTAATCAACTCTAACGACACCAATCAAAGTATTATATATGAAATTTGGTTTATATACAACAAATAGTTTTCATGTTAGAGCGCCCACAAAGTACATAATCAGCAACTTCCGGTTTACAGTATTTCACAAATAACTCCTAAACAATATGTGATACAAAAATATGTTTCATACCAAAGTTATAGTAAATTACATATTCTAAAACTTTTATTTATAATAGTATATACCTAAATATTATATTTATGGAGATATTTTGCAAAACCGGAAATTTTCTTCGAAGAATAAAGCGCAACTTCCGGTTAACCGATTTACTCCAAAAACTATTAAACTCTGACAACACCTACCACATTGCTATTTATGAAGTTTGGTATTCATATGACTAATAGTTTTTACGTTAGAGCGCCCACAAGCACACACACACACACACATACACATATACATCATTCCGATAATGGTGACCCCAAAACATGTATTTCCGTTGAAATCTCGAAGTCGATTTTTTTCATGAAAACAGTACTATATTTTATACTACGTATATGGAGAAAGTAAACAAATAATCGCTGTGATAACTTCTGGTCGTTTTTTTCTGTGCAGTATTAGAGAAGTTCAAAGACGTTAGGCTAGGAATGCTCACTTTTTTACTTTCTCCATATACGAAGTATAGAGAAAGTATTGTTTTCATGAAAAAAATCGACTTCGAGATTTCAACGGAAATACATGTATTGGGGTCACCATTATCGGAATGATGTATATGTGTATGTGTGTGTGTGTGCTTGTGGGCGCTCTAACGTAAAAACTATTAGTCATATGAATACCAAACTTCATAAATAGCAATGTGGTAGGTGTTGTCAGAGTTTAATAGTTTTTGGAGTAAATCGGTTAACCGGAAGTCGAGCTTCATTCATCAAAGCTCATTTCCGGTTTTCAAAATATCTCCATAAATATGATATATACGTATATTGTATTACTTATAAAAGTTTTAGATAATGTTATTTACTATAACCTTTGTATTCAACATATTTTTTTATCACCGGTTGATTAGGAGTTATTCGTGAAATACTGATAAACCGGAAGTAGCTGAATATGTACTTTGTAGGCGCTCTAACATAAAAACTATTTGTTGTATCAACATCAAATTTCATATATAGTACTTTGGTTGGTGTCGTTAGAGTTGATTAATTTTTGGAGTAAATCGGTTAACCGGAAGTTGAGCTTCATTCTTCAAAGCTCATTTCCGGTTTTCAAAATATCTCCATAAATATGATATTTAGGTATATACTATTATTTATAAAAGTTTTTGAAAATTTAATTTACTATAACTTTTGGTTGAGACATATTTTTGTATCACTGATTGTGTAGGAGTTATTTGTGAAATACTGATAAACCGGAAGTTGCTGATTATGTACGTTGTGGGCGCTCTGAGCGCTTGGGCGAAAGGCCACTTCATCTTTTTTCATCGAACATGTCCCGAAAAACATTATTTATAATCTTTGTGACGTAAAAGATAATATGAAAGAAATTAATCACTTATCTTCCAAGTTTTGATTGAATATAAAGTTCGAAAATACTGTCGTAGATAAATATTTACATCTTATATATATGGAGAAAGTCATGTGCTGGCCACATCAGATTTTTTTGTTTTCATGCCTTAGCTCTTAACTAATTTAGCCCCTATCCTTATCATAGAAAATTGCTTTTTTGCTTATCCACGATACGAGCAGGGATTAGCATGGACAAGTAACTAAATGCAAATACTATTGTATATTTTTAAAAGTACAATCTTTTATTCTATATTTTATATTTATATTTTATGCTATTCACCCATTGACTAACTGCTCGTACCCCTTGAGGGTACGGATATCCCAGGTTGGGAACTTCTGCTGTAGAGATAAAGAGATATTGGTACTAGGTTCATCGTCTTCTATATGCCCCAAACGGTTTACACGGTAACATGTAAGTGTGACCAAGTTCAATCAAAGTAGCCTTTTAACAATCATTACCTTTCGCTACAAGATACATCGAGTGCCCTCGCACATTCATTGAAATTGAAACACCCAAAAATCGGCCCATCCCTTGGAATCACAGAGAAATAATTACTCTGCAATACACGCTAAATTTGATGCAAAGAACATTAGAAAAGTATTAGTTAAGGCCAAATATAAATAAATGACTTGATAGGCCCTGTATTTCAGCAAACGAGCGCAAACTTACAAACATCATGAGCGCACCAATTTACAAACAATTGAGCAAATATAAAATAAAAAAACGCGGGAGAAAAACGGAGAATTGTTTCCAAAATCTACAATTGCTGAATATATAAAAACAAAAATATTTCTCTCTGCCAAAATCTTGTTCTTTTCGATTTTTGTTTTGAGTTAGTGATATTTTCTACTTCGTTTTTACTTTGGTTAAAATTGAAGATAAAAATACCCGGGCAACCCGAAGTCTCCCCCTCAAGTACACGCGATTCCTAAAATTCAGTTATTTTGAAATGAATGTTATCTGGAGTAAATACATCAAACCGTTAGGATTTTTTTCTGATTTTTGCTCCGTTTCAAAGCAAAAGTCAAATTTCAATTCTGTTCCCGTTTTGCTCCATCAGCCACCGTTGAACCGATTCGAACCATTCTCTTCGATTCTTAGTATACTATGACCCATGTGGAAAATTTTTATTACACATTTAATTTCCTTAACCTCATGGTGTCGAAACGAATATTAAAATAAAACACGTTATATACTCAAATTTGAGATTATTTCTTCAGAGACAACACAAAATTCGATTTTTCTCAAGAAAATTAGACCTTGTTTAATCGTAACTTAGCAGAACCATCACAGTAAAAAATGCCACGACTATTGGCACGCTTAAAAATCTTGAACATGACGCTAATATACAGCTGAACAAGATCTTTCCCTTGAGAAAAATTGATTCCGGCTACATTTATACAGTCGGGATTCAAAAAGTTACTCCTGATTCAGTAGAATTAGTCTAAAATTTATATAAGTTAATTAAAACTCATTTTTTCTCATAATTATTGTAGAATATTCAAATGTTATTGGATAAAAGGGAATTATTTGAAACTGAATTTAGAAACGAAATAAATAACAACTTTGAATTAACAGCATTGATTACTTTAATTAGAATAGGAATTTAATTCCAGGAAAAACTAACTGTTACCGGAGAAATAAAACACACTTTATAACTTCCACAAATACTATTTTCAATAATAACGAAACCCGGGTCGTTTTTTTAAAATGGTACACGTGGAAGTTATAAAGTGTGTTTTAATTTTCTGGTACCTCGAATGATTTCCACCAAATAACGCCAGAAACCATTACTTAACTTATAAGCTTGGTTATTGTAGATAGATTTCATCCCACACTTCTTCCTAATATCATACACCATTTTGCAATCGTCGTAGAATGTGGGAAGTAGAGGGGAGTAGTGTTTCACGCCTTACGCCAGAGTGGCTTGCTTCTTCACATTTTCATCAGCTCCGCCATTTTGGCCGGACAACAAAGGAGAACGTAAGCTTCTGATTACCTTTCGATTGTTAAGCAAGTGTCGCGCCCTTTTCCTCAGGCATCAATCGGCGCCATTTAAGGATCCCTCCGCCGGCCCTTCCCCTTCCCCGGCCCTTCCCCTTCCCCGGCCCTTCCTCTCCACCAGATTCCAATTAAAGTGAGCATTCTGCTCCATGGGAGTGTCCCTGACATTCAAGTGACGTCACTTTTCGCTTCTTCCTTCATCGAATCCTCCCCATTCTGTATCTGCCGCACCTCCCTTATTACCTTCTCAATGAGCCTATTCTCTCCACAAATACCTAATTTCAATAGTTTCAGCCCTACTTCATTACCTGCGTTTTACGCGCTATTTCCGTTGAACAATTCAAAGATCGTTATTCTTTAGAATTTGGGAGAAATGGCTACCAGTATCACTTCATCGTTGCAGATTCAAGAACAGAAATTCATGTAAGTGTAAGCTACTTAAGTCTGTTGCAATCATACTTGAATTAATTACTCGTTATAAATTTCTTTGAGAGTAATCAATGCAAAACTACCGATTTGTGACGAATGCATAGCAAAGTAACACTTAAGCTCATCTCATACCACAATTCCTAGAAACGGTGTTTCTTCTAAGAAATTCTTCTTGGCAAACGGTCTTATTTTTGTGTGGATTTTCACAGAAAAACATGGACTAAATTAATCTAAGAGTAGGCAAAAATTATTTTACAGCAATTTTGAGTGATGTTGAATTCATAATAGCTACGAGCAGGAAAAATGTTTTTTATTACTGTTCGCATTAAATATAAGATAATCGAATCATTGTGTGAGCTTAAAAATTATAACTGTTACGCAAATATTATGCTTATTAAAGAGAATAAATGTACTGAATGGAATTTAGTTATGATATATCAAGTATTATAGATCATTCCGAAATCATTGTCAATTTGTTTCAATATTAGGGCTTTGGAACGTCAGAGATCTCTCAGGGCATCAAGTGAAACTATATGGAACATTCGGACACAAAGAAGTTTTTGCTACATCTCTAAACGAAGACGTAATTCATCAAAGCCCGTACTTATTTAATGAGCGGACTATCCATGCTAGGAAACACCTCATCACCGTAAAACTATACGCAAACTCTTTTAATTAACTCCTAAATAATCACTTGAAGCTACCATGGAACGAGAGTAGTATTTGGGTATACAGATCACCAAATTCAGAGAATAATGAAATGTCTTAACTAATCAAATATAACATTCTAACGGAGTGCATGTGATCGACTGTGAGTCTCAGCAGCGATTTACTTTTCCAAAATTATAAATTCGTGTTAGATGCATCATCGAACTTCGGGAAAAATATAAATGGATTACAATAGAGAAGGAATCGCCGGACAAATTTGCAGGCGATGCCGGGATGAAATTGAAATTGGACGAGTTATTTGTTCAGAATGTTTTTCTCCCCCAATGGAAGGCGAAGAATGAGATTTCCGTCGAACGATGATTGGGGGCGGGCAGAGATGAGGTGTCAACGGTGTGGCTGGAGGAAGAAAAGAGTAGAAACGAAATCATTTCTTCCGGGATATTGAGGAGTGGGGAGGACAAAGACAAGAGGGAGGAAATGAAATTGGGGGATCTGTGAAGGAAGGCGATAGGGTTCCAGAAGAGATTGGAATTGGTTGATATCTCGGCGGTAAAGGAAAATTTTCAAATGAATAGAAGCCGATGGAATAAAAAAGAAGCGAGTGGTGAATGGAGACGGCAAAAAGCATTGGCAAAACTTTATATTCTTGAGGATGGAGTTGAGGAATCAATTTCCCGGAGTCCCCTTAGTCTTCGCCGGGAGTTCGAAATTTGGAAATTAACGTCGACGGTTGAGCTATTGTTGGCGGAGGCCTCTCTCGTAGTAAATCCTACCTGTTACCTCCCTTCCTGACCAACTTGCGAAACTCCATTCTGCCTATTCTTAGGAGGTGTTCTCCGAGAATGAAATTACCAAATTGAAAATCCTATTTGGAGATATATAAATGCAAGATCTTTGAAGCGTACTTGAACTATCGGAGCAATTATCTCTCTCAAGAGTTTTAATGGACTTCAAAATATACTTATATTAATTATCTCCAGGTAATATTTAAATTCAAAGCGTTATCGGATGTAGAATAATTGTGAGTTGATAAACATATATACAAGATATATATAAAATATACTAGATACGAGCCGGGTTTCATAGCCGCGCAACGTCATCAGGTAACAAACTTGTGGTTGCGGTCTAGTAAACGTTTTCCGTATGAAGTTTTTTGTGTTAATAATTACCATCGAGTGAAACCTAATTCTTTAACTTATTATAATATTTTTCAATTTTTTTCATAAATGCTTAGTGAATGACTATTGCATTTACTTTTATTCCTTTTCTGGTGCAAATTTTTCAGAAAAATACGTATTTAAGTCAATTTCTATAAATTTTTCTTGATTAGCACACTACCCCTACCACCAATCTGGTGAATATTGCATTCCCTTTGAAATAAAAAAAATAGAGTAGGTAAGTAAAAGTAAATAAAGTATAGTAAAATATAGTAAAATCTGAAATTCATATGGAGTAAATAAGTAATTAGTTAATTAATAATAATTTTTAGATGCTCTGGGAAATTCCCACAGAGCAGGGTAAAATAAATAGATATTTAAAAAGATTCCTGAGAGAAAATAACAACAGACAAAAAGTACAGATCCGATGCAGATGTATAAAAAATGCAGAAAAAAGTCAAATGTGAAAGAAAATATTAAAAACGCAAGAGAGGATATTGAATAAATGTAGGAAAAATCATTAATTTCCATCGTCATCCATTCCTAAGTGCCTGGAGTAATATTCTACCAGACTATTGAACAGAAGTCTCTTATAAATTTCAATATTTAATGAGAACGGTAAAAGAATTTTGGTTGCATCCTTTTTGTGAGATATCCATCATGTAATCGAACGTGCGCCTCGGATTCTAAGATATTGCCTATGCGCGAATAAAGGCCGATGTTTTAGATCTTCCCATAGATAATTTAGTGAAAACCTAGGGCATTAAAAAGGGCGTGAACAGAACTGTTTTAGGAGAATGGGTTGAAAGAGCCGTGAAGAGATAAATGAGAATAGTAAATCAAACAGCGGTGGAGGCATTAGTATAAAGAGAAAGCTTATTGAGAGGAAATTGAGAATCGAAAAGAAATAAGAGGAAAGGAAAGAGGATCTGGATCGAGGACAAAAGAGGGGCACAAATCAAGCGAGAGGTCGCTGGTTAGAGAGAGAGGAATTAAAGCGAAAATAGAAATAAATTGAAAAAAGAGGAGATGGAAAGGAACCAATTGGAAAAAAGAACATCTCCTGTGAGTGTCATTCTCGTCGAATCAGATTTCTTCGAAAAAGGGATGCTTCTTTCTTTGAAATCGAGTGGGAAAGAGAGCAGAACCAATAACCTATTCGATCTCCGCATTCTACGAGGAAAACAGTATTATGAGTAAAACACTAACGAATTCTGAATGTTGGAGGAAGAGTACAGACGTAATTCTTATGCTTCTGAGTTATCGTATCAAGTAAACAGTACACTTTATCAATTGAATGGCCAGCTTACTGTTTCGACTTATAAATCCTCTATATCCGCCTTTGCTATCGGAGTCTTTGATGATTGCAATATTATTAATAATGATTAAAATTTTGCTTAGTTACTGAAACTATTAAGGTATTTTTTCATTTTGCATTAGACTTGTTTCCGATCATCTTAGAGATGATCATGTCTTGAGATACTACATCTCCAATCGACGTAGCTTCTATTAACAACAACTAAAAAGCCCATGTCTGGATCTATCGCTTATTTTTCTGTCTCCAATGAGTATGATTCAAGCTATATTTTTAAACTTTTCACCCTCAGACATGTAATTAAACCCAACGTGAGCCCAATAACTGTCTGCATTCAACACCTCGATCAGGTATTTCGTTGGACACTTTTCCGATCGCAGATTCAGAATAGGAACGCTGACTCAATCAATATCGTTAGCTTGTTGCGAACATTAAAACACAAGCCCCCTAACTAAAGGGGTTTAATCTTAACAAGATAGTAACATATTATATACTTCTGTTTTATGAATTTTACGATAGTATTAGGTATAATTTCTGTTTTGATTCCGTGAATGTTTTGCCATATGTTGCAAAACTGTGTGTAAAACCGAATTAAGTGATTCTAAATGTTTTTTAATTCCAGCAAATTGTACAAGTATTTTTATATGCCTTTTTTAAATGTTTAAATGTTTTATTTCTGCCATGAGATCAAAAAGATATTTAGTATATTTTTCTTACACAATTCTATTTAATTCAGTATGTAATAACGATTATCATCATGTTCAATCAAAACAAAGCGAAACTTTAAACAAAGAGACGGAAGATATCAGGGAAAAGGCGATTTAAAAATATATATTGTTCGTAAATACGCAGCATAATAAATTATTGCTAACATACGCCATTCAGTCAATACCGGAGTAATACATGCATGGGATTGCTTATCCCATGATCATTGAAGTCTAAACTAAGTGTTATTTTTGTTAAAATTAATTGATTACGATTTTCGCCATACAAGGTAGAAATTCAAGAAAAATACGCTCTTTCACGTTCTCATTTTCTCTTCTCCGACAATACGAATTACTTACTCTTCGACAATTAGTGGGTAATGAATTTCAAATTTGTCGGAAGAGTGCTGCAATTATTTTACATTTGTCGTTAATATTATTAATGTCGCACTATCCTTTGATCTCATAAACAAGTCGCAATAAAACATGATAATTTACTAAGGGGAGCTTATTCCAATAAATAATAATAATAATGTATCTAAGGTACGGTTCCTAAAAATCAGAAATTTTGGAATGTCAACTCCCAATTGTACAAATAAATCCCGCGGATTATAAATAAATTTTTCTGGAGATTTGTTTAACTAAAACTTTTAATGACAAAAATGAGAAAATGGCCCATTGCTCTGTTAAAAAGTACTGTTTCTTCTTCGTGATTGAAATTAGGTCTCAAAAACTGAAAAACTTCCTTAATTCGCGTCTCTTTCTTACTACTGAATTCGGCGATTCGTACGTATAATTTCAGATTAAGTGCAAACTGTTCATCCTTTTATCGAATTCCAATCTAACATTCAATATTTTCGTTTTACCGATTGAATGAAAATGAGATTCTACGCATTCTTCGTCGTCTCAAGATCGACGTTCAGAAATCGTTTTCATCTTCGCTGAGGGATAGCGTGATACGTTCGCGGGAAGTACTTTAGAAAGTTACACATTTGAAATTACGTAATTATACACAACAGCGCTATAAATTAGGGCAGTTTCGAATCTGTCGCTAAATATCTCTGGTGAAAGGTGAAATAGATTAAAAGAAGATGTTGCGCGATCGAAGATTTAAATTTGAATTCACGGAAAGCAACCGCCTCTCAACGGCGTCTGCATCGATGTAACCGAAGAGTGGGCGTGTCCTCGCGTAGGAGGAGCAGCCATTCCTTTGAGAAGAGCACCCATTCACCAGACGCTTCCTTTAGTAACTCAATAACCAAAAATTGGTTCATCTCTCTTCGTTCCACGCCCTTTTCCTTACTTCGAACCGCACTCTTCCTTTCACCAACAAACATATAAGTTTACTTTCGTTCGTTGGCAACCCTTCCTCCGCCCAACAACTTTCCTTTTCATCTCAGCCGATTTATACCACTGCTTTCAATCATAGTGATAATCCATTCGAACCGCATTTCCTGTCCTCCTCATTGTTCGTAATAACAAAAGCTACTACTTCATGTACTGATGTTATTGGGACGTACTCTAGCGATCAAGTCTCCGGGTAAGCGCATCTCATATGTATTGTTATATCTCCATTCCAATGGAATGAACGAAGTTATCCAATGAAAATAAGCAGAAAAGAGTAAGTTCTACATCGTTTACATGAAGTAAATTATTTAAAATAGTAAAATCTAAAGTAAGAGGAAAATAAAATAATATTCGATCCTGCTTCTTGGTAAAACTTTAGGGTCAAGCCGATTCTTAATTAGAGAAATTACTATATTTAATCACACTTATCGTCACTTTACAAGATTTAGTGATGCAATCAATTATTCGTTACCTTCCAATCATGATATTCATCTTCGAAGTAATCTGGCTGAAGACCGCTTAGAGCTACAACCTTGTCATCATTAGTTATAAGCCCAGGAGAGGGAATTTAATTTAACTGGAGGTATGAGGAGTAAGGACCTTGTCTACTCAAGGAGCCAAAAATACTACAAGTGAAAAATGTCTATGTAAGCGCAGTTCAATGAGAAATACTTTTCGTGGCTTTTTAATAAGAAGTGACTAATACTATATCTGAGTATCACTAATAACTCCATTTTTCATTTTATCACAGCCATCAGCAAGAATGGTACAAAATCAAATGAAAAGAAATATTTTCTTTGTCTTGTACCAATATACAACAGAAAATTCTTCATTCGTCAAAATATGGTTACTGAATTATGGAGAGATAAATCGTATTTCATTTATCATATTATTTACCTATCCCTAAATTCTCTTTATTGAAATATTTAACGTAATAGGGATATGCGTAAGATGATACTTGTCTCAATCTAGCCCTTAAATAAAGTCGTTTATTATCATTATTATATTTTCTTCTCCTAATTATTCAGTATCTCTTCCGTTATGAAAGTCGTAGTTGACTAAATGATGGCATTACTGTAGAAAATTCTTCGAGATGGTGAAAATAATATTACGGTTGGGAATCATCGAATTGGATACAGTTACTTACTTTTTATATTTAACTTTTATCATTTCAAACGGTAATACGAAAACACCATCCACACAGTGGTGAAAACACGTTAAACATCTGACCATGAAAGTCAGTTATCACTTGGCTGTTCTTATACATATACATCTATATGTAATTTCTATTAACTGCTTAAATTATTTATCAAATGTTTTATTATCATTCAATCTAAGTAAGCTAAGAAAGACTGTTTTTTCGATACTCTTATCTAATGTAAGTAATTTTCCATAAAAATACAATGATTCGATTTTTAAATTAATCTCACACATTTCTCGTAGGTAGAGGTAGAGATATAGAATTTATGTATTCATTAGAGTACCAATAGAACTATCACAAATCGATATCTTTTACAGTATTATTACAGGTATTATTACAGGTATTATTGGTTCGGCTTCAGATGACTGGATACCTCCATAAGAATGCGTGTAAAGTTCATTTTGAACTTTTGCAGTATTTATATGTTCTTATATTAGACACTATGGTGAGACAAAATAAATATTTGCACCAATAGAAGAGAAATTAAATGAATATTCCTATTTTGGTCGATTTGTTCTCAGCATGAAACATCGAGTATTTTGAAAAATTGAATGAAACAGTTGTATAATTTAGAGTTTCTAGACGACATAGACGATGGTTGAGTCTGAGCTCATGCATTCTCCCATAAGAAAACAATTGATTCCATAAAAAATTAATGGCAATATAATGTATAAGAGGAGGCATTTTCTTCTGATTCCATCATTTGTTATTATTTAGAATAAACAATTTGCAGAGATACATGTATGATTGTTTCTCAATCGGACCAATTCTTATGTTCTGCATTGCTATGATAAAAGAGGTGATTAAACATCATCATATTTATCGTTGAAAGGAGAGGAAACAGAAATATATCATGTGCTCATAATATTCAACGGAATTTAGGCTTCCGCTCACAGTTTCTGCCTTAAAATCCTCTGTACGGGATTTTTAAATATTTTTGGTGCGAATAAAATATGAAATTTATTATTATTGGTTTCATAATCAGTTTTGATTCAAATCTGTCGTTGTAAGTAAGGAATTCACAAATCTAATTTACAAACATGAAAATGTTAGGAACTCATCATCTCGAGTTACTTCAACGTATTTCAAGAATTATTGGATATATATTAAAGCTGTGACTGGGGATTGAACCCAAAATAGCTCGAACCTGAATCCTCTGCGGTAAATTTGGAGCTGCAAATCCTGACAACATAAAATATTTACGTTTCTGTCCATTCTTTGGAATCAGAAGAAGGATTTTCTGGAGTTTTAAGCATCTTTAGAATCAATGATTTTCTTATAATAGGAGGGTTCGATAAGTTAGTATTTTTATTCTTAATTCAATTATTCGATAATTTTATTGTTTAATTGTTTATCTTCCTCCAGTTCCACTAAGTGGTCCATAATTTTTTATCGAATGTGAATTTCTTTAGACACTTTTTAGATCTTTAATGTGGGAAAATAAGTCTCGTAGATTTTTTATTGCATCGCACTAATGACCCAAAATATTTACATTGATTAAATTTTCACCGAGTGAAATACCACATCAAGGATTTACTCAATTGAATATCGTTGGAATTTGAATGGTAGGAAAATTTCTTAATCGGGAAATGGAATAATGAATTTGCTATGTAAATATAGAAAAGAGCAATTGAATTTAGTGCTACCGGAAGAGGAAGAAGAAAAAGTCGTTAATAGTGGGAAATAGTGGGAAATCCTAGGAGACATCAAAATCAGGTGCGACTAGGCATAATTCCCAACATTCAATTTGGAATACGATTCACTCTAGCAAATCCTTAAAGCAGTTTTAGCCAGAACGTTCATATAATGCAGATATTTTGGCTTTCCTAAAGCGATACATAAAATTCCTTGGGGGCGTTTTTTTTTCAAGGCAATTTAAAGAGAAGAAGTGGATAAGATTTCCCCCGCAAACCACAGTGTCATCCCCTAAACCACCATCTAAATGGGCAGAGCGGTTCGAAGAGATATTGGATAATGGTTACGTCCGCAGCCTCAGGCGAAATCCACACCAGGAAACATTTTAGGTCATCCCTCGTCTCCCTCTTTTGCAACTGCCACAATCAGCCTTTCTTCGCATCCCTTTGAAGCCATTGCCGCGAATGTGTCTTCTTTATTGCCCTCAATGGGGAGGGAAATTACATAGGGGATTGTGTTTCTTTCAGAGGGGACCGCAGACTGCCATTTATTCTGAGATGCAGCTCGTTGCTTACATACGCATCTTTTAGTGCTTCGCTCCAAAATGCTCTGAACTATTTACGACGGTGAAATTCAAAGATTTCC
Source organism: Sympetrum striolatum (assembly GCA_947579665.1). Taxonomy (NCBI): domain Eukaryota; kingdom Metazoa; phylum Arthropoda; class Insecta; order Odonata; family Libellulidae; genus Sympetrum; species Sympetrum striolatum. Next base: position 90,017,796 of record OX388341.1, read on the forward strand.
GTTTTAGCGAGGATTAACTGTCTAATCCTTCGTGCATATTGATGCCTAAAAATATGATTCCTCGTCTTCGATTGATTTCGCCTTTTCATATATTGCAAATTGAATTCATTTAGCGAGAAATAATCTGCAAGTACGGCACGCTTAATCTTGTTTTCCTTGCGGCTCCAGAGTTACTCGTTAAGAAGTTTGATATATTTAAACTTATCGCTCCTAAATGCTAAATCTGCTCATTTGAAATACTTTTTCAAGACAAATACTATCAAATTTCTTAGACCCAGTATGCGACATTAATTCACCTACGAATTAATCTAATATTAAATCTAAGAAAATATAGAGTATATTTAGATACCAACACTTTATTATTGCCAAAATTCATCATACATGTGTATCTTTATATACGGATTCTACATTTCAAACTGCGCTACTTCAGGTAGTAAAAGTCCTTAGCCATGTACCTATGCAAAATTTGCTAAAAAACAATCGAGTGCGTTAAATTTAAAAGTAATGTGTTTAATGAGGTAAAGATTACCACTATCTGAAATCACGATAGAAACTTTTCTATCCAAAATTATACTAATTATACTATATTCAAAATCATTTTCACGAATTCATCTCCAACTTAACTACGATATTGCCAGGACGTTTGGATATCGTGCAAGACATCAATTTTTTGTAAACGAAAAACATTATTATAGTAAAGGTCAACGATAGCATAAACAAATAACTGAACAATATCAGAACTGTAGGCTGATTTTGGCTGTCTTGTGATCTTTTTTATAAGAGCCTAAACTCATGATGATTACTTATCCTACATTAAATACGCTGATCACCATAGCAAAACAGATCTCTAGCAGAAAACCACAATTTCGTTATTTATCTGTAAGTGCTGAGTGGTTGCGTTATATGAAAATAATATCAACCGCTTTATCATTAAAGTTTATATATATATAAAATTTTAGCTATTACATATTACACAAACCAAAAAACGACTCACAAGCTTAGATAAATTTTATTACTGTAACAACGTTTGCAACGAGTAAGTTACCATTGTGTACTAAAATATGGTCCTATTTCAGCTTTACTATTTAAAAGATAAAATTTCGACGAGGATGGGATTCGAACCCACGCGTGCAGAGCACATTGGATTAGCAGTCCAACGCCTTAACCACTCGGCCACCTCGTCACTCCACTTTCTCCTCCACGTATTATAGCAGAAATTTATAATTGTAAACCAGAATTCTTTTAATCAGCGGAGGCGTACGTCACCTGGGTCGATTACCAAGAGTGCTGAGGACAACACGGTATCCAACTGATACGATTAAACCAATTAAGTACTTGTGACTTTACGCGCTATTTGCGTCTTTATAAAATGAAACGGTATACTTTCCTAGTAATATCATTATGATTACTTTTACTAAAATTATCTCATGGAAAACACCCTGAGTATAAAATAAACTTCACAGAAACAGGTGAGGTAATCCATAATAGAAGGAATCTAAGATTCGCTCAACCATACACAGAGTATGGTTGAAGGAGGGCGATGCTCATGGTTATAAGGACTTAAGTTGAAAGCAAAACTATATCTTTAGAGAGAAAACGGTGGTCCAAAAAATGTGACCTGCAAGATATTTATCAAGATCTACGGAGAGCAACTGTTGCAGAATCTTCTACTTGAGCCTCCGCATATTGAAGCGTAAAATGAAACCTTCCTTGAAGTATCTGACATCACTTAGCAGGAGGACCAATACGAGCAGATGCATCCTCCGGCGTGGGAATGGCCCTCGAAGAACGGCTACAGTGTCCTCACCACGTTCAGACTCTTAGGCGCCATCCGCGACCTTTTCTACCTGCAAAACACCTCTCCAATTTGGCCCTCTCGTTCGGGCAGTCCGAAACGCGAAAGGAAACCCTCCGTGGTTTACCTTCTTCTCTTCCCCATTGTCTCCAACGCTCCCTCACATTGTCCAAAGGATACCATATCTCCCTTCGCAGATTTGGTCTCCGTTTTCCTCATCCTATTCAGTTTTCCTGCGGTCTCAGGGTGTGACGCAATTCCCCTGCGTAATCCATTGATGACGTGAAAATCGAATCCTCACGGAATCACGCCCCGTCGAAGTGAATGAGGGCCTATTACAACTGACGTCTACATTTTTCAAGGGTGGATCTTCCTCAGACATTTCCCTTCATATTATTGTGAATAAAAAGTCGTGTAAAGAGCCACTTAAGGTTAACACTGCTTGGCTACATAAGGGACGGAAGTAGACACCTTCTCAGAGTGGTAAGATTACGGGCTATTTACTCGGCGGGGTTTTCGGTGTTTAACCATCAATGAAATGAAAATTTTCAAGTTAAACGAGGCAAAATTCCATATTTTCAAAAACTGTGATCACACGTTACTTCTCTGTAACTGTACACTGGCTCTCTCATCTTAAAGCTGTTGGAGCGCGTATTTTACGAAGTTTTTTTATGGAATTTGTACTGTTTTATAATGGATAGTATATTGACTTCACTCATTCATATCAAATTATACCATTTTACCTATTGAATATATTTCAAGAAAAACTTAAAATTTATTATATATATTTATTATATATTTTTACACAGAAATTATATGTCAACATATTTTTACATTTTCTTTTGATAATCTGTCCTTGTTGATTTATGGCGAAGAGATATAAAGTGAAAAGAATCTTTAAACGAATGGATGATCGGCCTTAAAATAAATTTAGGAAATGGATAAATCAGAAAATTACCATTCCAGCGGCAGGAGGTGTTCGTCAAAGAACAAAGCCTGGGAAATAATTAAAGGAACTTCAGTTGGATTTATTTTAAATTAAGGAGTATTCGAAATAATAAAACGAACGAGCATATGGTCACCTGCTCAATAGTATGAAAATTAACTCGTTAAGAGTTTATTAAGTATTTAACTCTAAAAAAATCAGCTTACCTTCCCTCAATCGGAAGCATAATGACATGTCATATCAACTGAATGATTTAGTGCACGTTCCTCATTTGTTCCTCGTAATTTTCACGTCTTTAGACGTATTTATGTCTTGATGTCCTTGCTTCATGACTTGAGGACTATATGAGGAGGTGTTTAAATTTAATTAGTAACTAACAATCAAATTTGTATTGTTGAATTGTGGTCAGAAACAAATAAACTGTATTAAGTAAAAAGATAAAATGTTAATGTTATCATTTGAAATTGGTGAATTATCAGCAGTTAAAAGGTTAAGGAAAACTCGGAGCAAAGTTTAAATTGGAAAGATTTTCATTTAAGTTGGAAATAATGTCCAACGTTTTGCATTAAGATTAAATTTTAATCTGAGAGATTTTTTAACCCGATATGTAGCTTGGCTGCATTTAATTAAGTTTTTCGTCAAACATATTTTGTCCCACACACAAACACTACTCATTGGAATTCAATGAGTAGTGTTTGAATTCATGAATTCGAATCGACAGAAAATGTGGTTTTTGTTGCCCACCTACTTATAATATCTGTATAATGAAAATAGCTGTTATTATGCATTATATATTATGCAATATGAGCGGTTAAGTACCGATTATTCGAACGCGAAAATTAGAGGATGAGTTCCAAGAGAAATTAGGCATGGACGCCGCTTAACGAGTCAAACAATTTCGCTATTAGAGGAGCAAGATCACCAACAATTGAAGTATACTTCCGGAAACATATCCCGGCATTCTGATTTACCCTGATTGAAACATCTGTTTTTAAGTTTCGCCAAGAGACGTTTTGCCGTCCTCTTTTTCGCTTCCTATGACTTCCCATTTAGCTGCAAAATCCCTCAAAGAAACTAATCTACGAAAAAAAAGCGTTTCATTCAAGTGGCGAACAATGCAAACTTTCCGCTACGCTTCCATACTCCTTTAGAAGGATTCGCCTTGGGCAAACAAACTTGAGAGCCCATTACCTGACCGAGATATCCGATACACGAGAGAAAGAAGTATTTAACAATCACGGCGACGGAAAAATAGCCTTAGCCCGATGTATTCACAGCGCTCTTTCTATTCTCGGTCGGAATTTTCGGGAGCGGAAAGTCTGATAATAAAAAGGAGAATATAAAAAGGAAAAAACACACGAGGGGGAGTCATCTCCCAATTGTGCTCCGGGTCGTTCTCTCCATTCCTCCTCTGCTCCAAATGGCCATTAAAGACGGCCGCAAAATATCCGTTCCATTTTAAACGCGCGAAAAACCCAAAGATATATTTATATCATATAAGGCGAATGGCAAAAGTCTAGTCGCGAGAAAAAAAACAAAGGGTTTTTGAGAAAGGGGAGGCTGTGTGGGCGTGGCGTGGGGAATGAATTTGATTTTTTGATTCGTGTCTGCGTTTTATTACCGTCCCTTCTTTTGTGGGGCTGGCGGGGGGCGTCCGTGGGGCGTCCGTGGGGGGCGCACGATCGGGCATAACACTGACCGAAGGGGCGAATTTTTCGGCTTTAATTCGGAAGCAAAAAAAGGACGGCGTATCGACAGTATTTGCGAGGCTTCGCCATTACCCTTTTGGATAAGTTTATAGCGCATAAAAAAGGGTTGTTTTTCGGCCCTTTTTTGCTCCGGGAGTTCGTCGTTCGCAAAAATCTTGTTTATTTTTCCCCTCGTAAATGAGAAGGAAATAAAAGCGGAAAACTCTTTCTCGCGCGCGGTTTTGTTAACGAATAAAAGAGTGGATAATAGATTTGAAAAACTGGAAGTTTAATGTTGGAGATATTCATCGTTTATTTCATTTCATTTTCCCGGATATTCATTTCGCCTCTGGTTTCAATTAATAGTTTCGGTAAGCAATTTAAGTTTCATCGATGTATGCCTTTCAATCAGTCCTTAAAACGGCATAATTTCGGATACCGTTTTTTGTAAGAGAAGAGAGCGGGAAATATAATTTTGAAAATATTCTCTGGTAATATTAGCAGAGTTATAATTGGTAGAAATGTATCATTAATATATTTTTAATTGTCTTTAATTAACGAATTCTATTGAGAAATGAATGACGTTGAGATTTATTCATTGTTCTCTCCTAATGTGTTTAACGAAAATAGTTAGGGTCCATGTCCAACACTTACGGGGACCTTCTCCAAGAATGGCATTCTGGCTCAAAGAGGAAAGAAAGGCAAACTACCTTACTCCACATTTTGTAAATTAAGCGTTATTTCTTCAAATATTGTTACAGTAAGAGGTCTTGAGAATCCTATCAGCTCTCAGTTTCTCTTTAACACGCTATTGCATGTGAAAAAATTGAAATAAGAAATTTTAAGAAACTACCAATAAAACTATAATTAATTATACTACTGTTAATAATTTATTTATTTTTCTTACTTAAAAATATTAATTAGAATTTCGACAATTGGATAATAGTCTAGTATCTCATGAAAATTTTTCGGAATAATATAAACCATTGATAAACTCTAATCTCATATTCATTTTTTATACCAATTTTAGTATTTTTTTGTGATTTTTACAAAATGAACACCAATAACGAATCCCATTATTAACACAAAACGGCGTAAATATCTGAGAATTACTACATTATAAAAGTGATTCTCGATATCAATCATTAATAAGTATGTAAAGTATTAGAATCTTACGAGATAAGTAATAATGTCAAATAAACAGTTTATGAAATATGCTCTACATCTAAGTAGCCTTATGTTGAAAAATATATTTATTAATACCTTATTTGTGAAATGGTGTTATTACTTACGTTATTACTTTACGTATATTATTTACGTGTTATATACTTATTTAAATAGATTCTAGATAAATTTCAATTATTAAATAAAAGATGTCAATATACATAATATGCAACTACGACAATCATTATGCTATAATAAAATGCAGAAATTTGAATCAATCTCATAATTCAATAAAAATCGAAAGACGAATTCTAGTGAATTGTATAAACGAAAGGAGTTTCATCAATTATAATAAAAATATATTTGTAATATTTCAAGTAGGTGTGTCGAGCCCTAAAAATTATAGTTCATCCGGTTACTTCTCGAGGATTTCTTTTCTTCTTCCATCAGATTCTCCTTTATTTCCTCTCTGACACTCCCTCTATCGTCACCTTCTGTGATTTATTCCTCTCTCCCCTCCTCATTTTTCGCCTATTTTCCTCGCTATCAAAACCTCCGATTTCCCAAAGCGTATCTGCTTCGGACGCGACAAATAGCCGCTGACCATTGCCTTAAAATATTTCCGAGGGAAAGACTGATCGAGAGGCGCGGTTTGTGTTGCCGCAGAGGCAAAAAAACGACCAAAAAGTGCTTGGGCAGCGGTTGACCTTTCCGGGCCCACATTTTTGGTATTTTCTTTTTTCCCCGAAAAATTGAAACGACATTATAAATCTCGAGAGGGCGAATGCAGGGATATATATGTACGCTTATTCCTCGGGTAGGAATATTTTTTCTCGGAGAAAGAGAGACAAACTTCGATTTTGGAGAGACCGTTTCCGTGGTTACGCGAAAGAAATAAATATTTTGCGTAATATTAACCGAGTGAAATGTTCGGCCGTTGGGAGAGATTTCTGCGTCGAAACGGCTCTCCATTTATCTAACGTTCCCGTGAGATGTCGTTCTGCCGAAAAAAAAATAATGCCGCCGCCGCATTGACATTTTGGGGGCAAAAAATTTGCTCGCTATCCCAGCCGTGAAGGTAATAAATTCTGGTTGCTTGCGGGAGGTATTTTGTGCTTTATCGGAAACTCGTAAATGGGGAGGATTCGGCAATTCCACACAGAAACGCATGCGATGTCAAGCTATCGGAATGGAATAGAGTACATTCGGCGGAAATAAAACTGAGGGTTGCGCGAAAGGTTTTTAACTTCGGGTTAGCTCTAAATTCTTAGATTGTATGCGAGTTTGGTTTATTTCACCGGTGTTATTTGAAATGAGGCTACAGACTCGCAATTTTGTGTAAGAAATTTAGCATTCTCAAGTTACACATTTGTGCGACAAAAATTGTCTAAATATATCAAATGACACGATTTTCCCAATATTTCTCGGAGAACTTTGTTGCGGGTGTGATCGAGAAGTGATAGCCAAGTGGTGTTATAGTTATACGATATAATATCAATGATTACGATTTCTTTAGCTCATTCCCATTCATGTCTCCGGGTACCACTTCACAGAATGCTTCCTATTGGTTTTGAAACATCTTGTTTCCTTCAGTTTCTTCTTTACGATTTCCAGAGAGGCTTTAATTATGAATCGAAATATTACATTAATATAGACTTCCTTTAAGATCGAACCGTAATTCTTTTGTTCCAGTTCCACAAATACGATGAATTCCGGTTAATTTCCTACTTCGCTTCATTTGCCGTCATCGAGCCTATGAAAATCGGATTCTTCCACACCAAACATTACCACGCATATCCATTTTAATTTTCATTAAAGTCAGTTAAACCTCAGAGTAAACCGTTTTCCACATATAAAATATCAAGTTCGAGTTCTGATATGCCAAAATGTATGTATTTATTAATGTGTTAAAAGTAACCGAGGCCCGTAATGGGTAAAGACAACAACTATTATACCATAAGACTTTGCTTTACTATAAAATTAATTTCATCTACTTTTTTGCCATTTCTTCGATGTTCTATAATTTGGGAGATAGAACTATGCATTTCTGCATATATTCTCTCAAACGTCTACAGAAGCATTTAACCGTATTTCAGTATTTTACATGGCTTAATTTTGTTAATGATAAACGATACAATGGCGGTGCAAAGTATTCTTATAAGGGAAGGATACTTTAAACCACATAAAGAAAAGCATGAATCTAAAGGAGAGGAGTGGACGTAAATCAATGAAATAACATTGCAAGGTCAAGTCAAATAAGTGGTCTATATTATTTGGAACGAGAGAAATAATTTATTTAGGTACAGTCCTGGCCAAAATTAACGCAGCACCGGCCGTAAGGATCGCTAGGGAGGTGCTGCGTTAATTTTGCCCAGGAGTGTACCTTGATAGCTATACTAGAAAGTAACAAGCAATGTATATTTTCTATGGTTCCGATCTTCATAATACGAAATGAGCGATTAATCAAAATAATCATGTAATTCTGATACTTTGAAGTAGCCACGTTTTCTAAGTTGCTTTGGTTGCTTAATGGACCCCAGGACATCACACCAATTTCAGTTTATAATATCATCCTCAGTTGTCAACTTCTAAGCTTTTTCAAGTTTTGCATTGGAAATATTAATGCTTCGTTCTCATTGAACCCGATGTATATCTCAGGAAACAGCTAATTTTCGTATTTAAAAACCATGAACTCTCCAATTGCCTCCTCTGTTTACTGTCTGAAATTTTCTTATTTCAAACACATCAAATTCTACGAACGAAATGGTATCATAAAGTGACATGGGATCGTTCATTTCCAACTGAATCAGTAGCAAGATATAATTCATTCTTTGCAGCTTTCCATTCCCCCTGCATCCCTATTTGCTGATGAGCCGACGTGCGTTCACTTCTAATTGAACTTTACCTTTAAAATACGACTTTCAATACAATTTTTTTAAATTTATAACATGCCAACATACTGATAAATTATATACATACTCGTACATTCTTACCTTACTAGTTTGCTGGAATGGAGCAACATAGAAAAAGAGGAGCACCAGATTTTACCGCAATTTGCACTCATAAAGTCAGACACAAAGCACGTGGAATCTGACTAATTATCAGAAACTTGCTTCTTCCTGGCAGGTAGCATCAAGCGTCACCAATAAGATAAAATCAAAGCTAACACCAACTTATTCATGGTTTCGCGATCAGACACCACCGAAAGTGGTTTTGTGAGTGGTAAAGTTTCACCCTAAGCGCAAAGTAACCCCAGAGTAACCCAATTTTGGGTTCGCAACCCAAAATCGGACAATAAAAGGTAATGGCATCCTGTTTCTGTTTGGATTTTCATTTTTCGATTTGAGTTGGGGAAAACAGAATACCCTATATTATCAAGTGAATGAGTGATCCCATACCGAAAATTCAAATGTGAATGATTGTGAATTTGTAGCGACGGCGGATTTAAATAGATTCAATTAATAACCCTATTTTCTCTTCGCTCTTCCCCATGTCGGATCGGCTGATATAATTGGTCATAATGTTGTTTAAGCGTTCATTCTTATCAGCGGATGAAGTTTGGCATCAACCAAAAGAGGAAATAACTGTACATTTGTGATTTGCGAAGTATTTCGTCATTTCGCTCCTCTAACGGTGTCTCGGAAATTGTGGTTTCGTCAAATAGGAAGAGGGAAACCACGGGTTCCTCGAAATTGAGTGGTTCATCGCTTTCCACCGAGGTAATTCCTGTGATTTTCCATGCGAAGGGGACAACATTGACGGAGGGAGTTTAGGTGTATTACTCACAAAAGATTTTCTTCTTTAAAAAGAGCTGAAAGAGAAGAGGGTAAGTGGCGAGGCAAAGAAGGAAGAGCACTTTGACCAAACCTCGAGTGGTTTCCAGAGGTCGCAGAGGAAAGAAGAAGAACTTAGAAAATGACACGCGGCGCAGTTTTTTCCGCAGAAAGAGTATAAAAGATAAAAAAAGGAGATAAAGAAGTCGGCGACATAACGACTAGATGTCCCTCTCTTTTCGAGTCACCCTGTGGAAGGGAATATAAAGGCGAAGCGGGGGTCGGTGACCCGCTCGCCATCCCCCAAATTCAGAGGGGAAAAAGGACCGCCGATGGCTAAATACAGCGTCCAAGTCTAATTGATTGTCCTAAGAAACTTTTCTATTTCTTGCTACCGAGCCTTTTATGTCAATTGGTAGGTATGAAACGAGCTTCCACTGGTATAGTTGAGAAATTCTAATGTGTGGTAAATACAAGTAAAAATATCATATCACAGTTATCATCTTGTTTGATATATCCCTATACGTATTTTGTGGTATATAGAGTTAACCATATTGAAAACTTGGTGTTTCGTTACAATATAGATTTCGTGGTATTCTTCGCAAAGGTTCGGGATATTAATTACTGATCGAAAATTAGAAATGAATAAAATATACACCATAGGGTATAAAATTAAAGGACGGAATCAATATCTCGAGCTATGAATCACAGAAGACTAACTATAATTTGCAAATATAGGAAATCATTCCGTCAATGTGGTTGTATGGCATGAGGTGGTACACCCGCGCCTCCAATCGAAAACAAAATGTACTACATTTACACATTTCTGCGATTATTTATTGTCTAGGGTGTCTTATTCGAGCTATACCCTCCACTATCCATTTCCTTTTGGGAAGTTTCTTACACCTATTTCCCTAAAAAAAGATAACCAAAGAGTGAAATGAAGTAAAAAAGATAAAAATATTTACTCTAATCAAACTATCTTAATAAACTACGTAGATGTAAATATTCGATACCTGTGATCTAAAAATATATCACAGTGCGTACCACCTTTGTTTGAAAGGAATATTTTGGTGTAATAAGTCAAGTATCTAATAAACTTTACTAAGTAGCAGAAACGGTTTTCGTTGCAAGAGGATTTCATTCAAAGCACTAGATTCATAAAAGAATGATTTACAACATCGCATGAAAAGAGATCAGTGAATTGTTGTTACGATTTATGTAGGTACCGTTAATAGCGTGTTTATAAATTAATATCAAATTATATTTTAAGTTTTCCGAGAACGGTTTTCGTAATGAACAGCTTATTTTTGCATTTTACTGCTTCTTCTACTTTTAAGCGGAGCGTTTTATTCCTAACTATTCCATCTATTTGTTATATAATTATTATTTATTAAAATCCTTTTAACTGAAAAATACGCTTGAAAAATAAATTTTATTTCCACAAAAGTGATGCGATTTTTTATTTGGGAACTGTTTTATAACTCTTCTACCTCCGATAAATAGTACACATATTCATATTAAGTGATAGGGACAAAAAAGGCAATAAAATTTAAAAACTGAACAGAGTTTGTATTTTAATAAGTGAAGAATAAAACCTACCTAAAAATCAAATTAATTTAAACCAGATTTGACTTACTTAAAAAAATCAATAAATGTTAGAGTCTTTCATGATCCATGATAATGGAGTAAATATTTGTAATAGAATGCACCCAGTAAAAATGTATAATCTTATTCTCCAATCAAACGGGAAAGACCAACTCCCAGAATTCATTCTTTTCACCTGTGAATTCAATCCACACTCGAGTCCTTAGACATTTCTGTGTCTTGTATATCGGTGCCCGCATCCTTTCCAAAGATGCAGGTATTTACTCACGCGTTTCTTTGCCTGATAACTATCTCCTTCTCAAACCACAGGACATTCCACAGATGTTAGGATAAGGAAAGATCTCGGGGACAAAAACTTCTCACGAGGAAAAGAAAAGGTGGACATTCTCGATTTTCAAGAATAGAGTAACAAGTGTTTAAAGTCCTTACAACGGTTTATTTTCCGTTCTGGATTATATACAGGATAATTTGTACAAAATCCCGTTCCGTACGCCACTGGTGGCTAGCGGAATAAACGATACATCTCAATTTTACTTTATATGCGTAACATCTTTAACTTCATTACCTTATTTCCCAGACTGGGTTTAGGAGAAGGGCTTCATAATTGGATTCTCGCTTTTCTATTTTAATTTCTTCTTTTGCAGCATAAAAGTATTTATGGGCACTAATTGAATTTCGTATTATCTCCAAGTTAAGTATTCTGTGAAGAATCTTGTTTATCACTAATGGGAGTTAATAAAGGGTGGTCCTACTGGAAATACGGCTGTATCATTAAAAATAGGAGTAAGAATCTAGGACGTCTACTCGAAAGATATTAAAGAAACATTAGCATAAACTTTATCAATAATTATAACTAGAACTCAGAATTGATGGATTTAAGTATTTTCCGTGTTTGAAAGTCTAACTTGGTCTTCAGCCTTCGGTAAACAAGAAACTTTCCCAAATAAATTTATAGATTTAAAGCGAGAAAAGAATGACACTGTAAAAAACTTATCTTGGAATAAATGTTTCATATTGGAAGAAAATTAAATTGGAAGTAAGTAAAACAATTACTACGTTTATGGTGGATCCAATTGGTTAATATTCCTGACAAATTCAAACATAAACCGAGGTAATTTGAAAAAAAATAGTCTACAGAAATTATAGCAAATAATCTTAACTCCATTCGATTTGGTGTAAATAATAGCATTAAACCATTTATTTGTATTTAAAACATAAATATTGAGTTTATATCTTAGCATTGTCGATAATAAATGCAGCGTCGGTTTCTTCTGATCTGACTCGTTACGAATAAAATGATTTTAATTAGCTTCGATCCTCCTGAAGTAGATCTGTCACGAAGGTAGAAAAACCGTTAACTTTTAGCTTTTGATTGGTTGAGTTGGAAAAGGGGAGAAAATGTTCAACTAGACGAGTCGCATAGGCAAGTAGTCAAACTGGATCTCTAAATAGAAGGAATGGAGAGAAGTGGGAACCCTTTCTATCAAAAAAATGTCCGGGGAATGGGATTGGTCTCCACAGAAATTAAAAAAGGGAACTAATGCGTACCCGCTACTCAGCGAGGTTTCCGTAAAACTTTCCCAGATGACCGGTACCCGATGTCACAGGTAGACCGCAGTGGCCGATGACAAGTCTCCACACAAAGAGAGGGTAAAATTGCGTCCTTTGGGGACAGCAACCTGTATGACCTGGAGGTCGCATGCACGGCTGCCGAGGGACAATCGCCCCCGAAAGGTCTTCCTTCTCGTTGAGTTGGTTTCGCCTCAAGTGGCGATACAAAATGGAGGGGAACACGTCCACGACGACAAACAGGGGCGTGCGTAAATGTCAAAGAATTTTTTTATGTTCTCGAGAATAGAATCGAGCATTCCGAGGGAGAATTCCGTCGAGTGGTTGGTATCTTTTTGGCGGACATCTGAAATGGAGATCCGTTCGTATCTTGTCTCCCACGCACTCCTGCGACCTTCTTCCGCCACTTCAACTCCCCAATTCCTTCCGCTCCCTCTCACAAAGTTCTTTGAACCACTTTTCTGCAACTACTTTATCTGCCGTTTTACAAATGAGGTTCATTCTTTGCGCCATGTCTTACTCGAGTAATGATGGCAACCGAGACTACTGCATCCAGAGGACGCTGAGGTCGTATGGACCGCTCGCTATTGCGAAAGTTTGCGTGATTCTTACAGTAAGCAATATGAAAATTGACTGAATGAAACTAGCTTCTCGTTTAGACTACCACGCTGTGTTGGTCTCGAAAGTGAGGTCTTATAGTGCCCACTTCCTATTTTCAAAAAATGGTGATGAGAGCAGATGTCTTCAATTGAACAAAGAACCCTGCGCAAAGTAATTCCATGAATACATCTTACAAGCCAAGCGTATGAATTAAATTAAGATAAAATTTAAATCTTGCTTACTTTATTGAATATAAAGTTTTTGACAGTAGTTTACACTTAGTAGTAGTAGTAGTGATAAGTAGTAATACACTTGAAAACTCAGCAAACTGTATTTTTTAAATTTGTAAATTAAAAATCCCTATGTACTTCTTCTAAAAAACTTGATTTATACCGATATATCTAATTAGCTATATCCTAATATCGCGAACTCGAGAAAGTGCAGCGTGTAGCGGTTCGTTTTGTTAAGAAATGCTGCGATAAAAAAGCAAGCGTTACAAAAATGCTCTCAGACGTAGGTTGGGAATCCTTGAAGGAAAGTAGATTGGAAGCTAGGCTGAGATTGCTTAATAAATTCAGGGAAACCACATTTGCGGAAGATACAATCGATATCATGCAACCCCCCTGCTACCTCGGTCGATCCGATAAAGACCGTAAGTTAAGAGAAATAGATGCTAGGATGAATCGTTTTAAAAAATCATTCTGACCGCGAACGATGCGCGACAATAACCGATTAAAGAAATAGTTTAGATTCAATTGGTGTTTACACTCCCTGCCACACGCTGGAAGGCGGCTTGTAGGGTATTAATGTAGATGTAGATTTGTAAGGATTGAACTTAGAAATGATCTTTCCAGTTTTCCAATGAAATATCTTCAAGTGTTCACGAAGTTAGAATTAGCTACGTTGAGGAAGAAATGTCAGTAGATTCAAAACATTATTTTAATTTATAAAATGCTTATGTTTCGAGTCCTAATAATGATAGACATATATATTTAACAAAAGACAAAAGCAAGGGTGATAAAAGACGAATTAATTTAACAGCGATTATTAACGTGATTAATAGTAATAAATAGTTATCGAAATATAGACTACTACTGTAAAGTGACTTAGATTCCTGCATTGTGTGTCAGGTATGTCTAAGAAGGTTTAGATTCTCGAATGAAAGAATGGTTCTGTATTTGGAGTGCAAAACAAAGGCACTTAAATTAAGGCAGGAATGTTCTCTGAAATTCGCCATTCGAATGCTTTTTCATTGTGATGCCACTCACGCATGAGATCGAGTGGGAGGAGGAAATTGGAGGTATCAAGTGTCGATGTTGTGAATGTAAATAAACAGGGCCTAAATTAAAAGGGATGATTATCGCAGAAGGTCATAATGAACAAGGACGTCATCAAAAACGTACGGATATAATTTCATGAAATAATAGTAATTCCTTATAGTCAGACAGAACCAAATGTCATTTATGCTACTTATTCTTTCCCTTCCAACTTTGATTAATAATATGATATAATACTACACTATAGAAGGTTCTGATGCTTTCATATTGGATGGTTTACAGAAAGTGTTCAACCGGGAAAGTGGGTTGAATAGTTAGATAGGATAGTAATTAGATAGTTAGACAGAGTAGTAGTTAGATGGTTGGAACTATCCAACGCACTTTCTCAGAATTTTCATTGGATTTTTCTTCTACTGTGCTTTGCAACATTTTTTGCGACAGTCACATTGCGTGATTTTACCTCCAAAGATGCCTTTTGCTTATAATACGTAATTATATTTTCTTATAGAAAACCAAAATAGACGTAAAAGAACCCGTTGTTCATAAGCCAATAATATCACAAGGAAAATTATTTTATTCGGTTACCTTTTTCTATCGTTACAGAGGAGCAATATAAAACAATATTTTAAAATATATACATGCATTTCTTGGATGTTAAATCCAAGAAATGCATGCCGACAGATTTCTTCTTCCTTAAGCTTTAGATTAGAGTGCGTGCAACGTAGAGCGGCTCGTTTCGTAAAGGGAGACTATAGATTCGATAGCAGCGTGTCCGAAATGATCAAAACCCTCAGATGGGAATCTCTTGAGAAAAGAAGAACTGATTATAGGCGAAAATTATTCGAAAAATTTTTACATAGTGATTTACACGACGAAATACGCGACGTCGTGATCCCAACTCTTTACGAACGCGATTTTTGCAGCCAGACGACATAAAGAATTCGCAAGGTTATAGCGAGAACAGAAGGCTTTTATTGGTCCCTTTTTCTGTATAGAATAAGGTGCGCTAATTTTAAAATTACCTAGGTTGTTTGGTGTTACAGACCCCCTGCCATACTCCTTAGAGCTGCTCGCGGGGTAAATGTAAATGTAAATTAGATTAGAATGACCCTTTCCGCAGCGTAGTTTCGCCCGACCGGGCCCTCTCTCTTACCTACACGAGTATGTCGTGTTGATTTATTTACAACATTATTGAAATTAATATAATAAACAATATAATATAAAAATATGAAAAATAAACCCGTTTCAAGGAGGCAAAAATAAAACGAAAGTTTTATTTTCCCAAATGAGGTTTCAAAAAACAGGAATACACGAGAAATGAAAACAAGATTACAAACTATGCAAATGGATTCATCTATAAAAATATCAATTTTGTATTAGAATACTGAATTGTACTGAGTGTCATGAAAAATTATGCTACATTTAACGTTCAATTTGAAACAGTGTTTCCCGTTCGCGTGAAATAGACTAGGTACATTACTTATTTGCCACTTACTTAATTTTACTTATTACCACTTTCACATAATGTTGTTTATTTATTTACCACTTTAACATAATGTTGCATTGTATTAAAGAGCATCAAGATTGATTTGTACGAAATACTGAATTTAATAAAAATGTTGATCTTTTGGACCGAATTTCATATTTATTATGTATGGAACAATACAATAAATAGTCGCAGCACTGAATCTCAATGGTAGGAATTTAATATTTGTTATTGTGGGTTTATTATTTAATTTGTTTCCCATTCATCCAAAGTAAGATAATTTTTATTAAATAAAGACTCTATGACAGATTTTAAAATCAATTTCATGAACAAATGAGTATATCAATATAATCTTACACGAGTATCGCCTTATGCAAAAATCATTACAGATTATTGAAGGTATCCCTAATATCCCTAATATCAAATAAAGCTCAGTTGATTAGCCTCCCGTATAACTGCAGCATTCTTTATGGTAATGATCAATGAAATGGTTAAAGAAAAAATTTATAATGTCACATTACCCGCAATTAACAATGAAATGAGCTCTCACTTTCATCGTTAGTTTGAAAATTACTTCCAACGTCTGAGTCGTTGAAAGTCGTAATGCGGCTGATAGTTTTTCTTCGCATTTTTGTCATTTATGCTAAGTACGTATGTCGTATATAAACTGCATTACTCTAAAATCTCCAAAGAAAAGACGGACTTTACATGTTATTATAACAGACCTCCCGATATTTATATAATCAAACACATTCATTCCAAACACGGAACATAATTCAAGGAAACTTTTGAAAGCATATCAAACTATTCATGTATTTACCACATACTTGATCAAAGTCAATCGGAGACATTCCTTTGGCCGTAATTGAATGGTTCGGATGAAATTCATTCCCACGCTGACCACGATACGCAAAAACATCGGTTTAATGTAATTTCACGAGTTGACCAGGTGCAAATCGGAGCGATGAGTGTGAGGGCGAAAAGGAAAAGAGATCTGAAAGAGGAAGGAATAGAGACAAAAGAAAGTTGGGAGGATATGAACGAAAGAAGGGAGCCGTTCGGTCGGCTGCAGGTGTTGGGAAACTGGAGACACACACGGCGGGGGTGGGAGGCGAAAGACAAAGGGGCCGAGTTTGATGAAGGACGATTAAAATGGGGAGAAAAGATTTCCAAATCCAACGTTTCATTCTCGGGTTGCCATGACAGTTGGGAATCCCTCTGCATCTGTCTCTGTGGCCCTATGAGGGCCTCCCGATGGAAGCACCTTGGCCCCCACGTCTCATTCAATGACAACTAGCTTAGCGTAACGGGGGAAATTTAATTCCTCAAACCCAGTTAAACTTGGAAGTGTATTGAAGAGTGTGAAACATATGTATTTTATAAACTCAATATCCGAAGACCTCTGGTTCCCTCTGAAGTTCCCTGGTGGAGGGCCACAATAATGGAAATAAATGGAGGTCTGCGAAAATTTTTATCACCATAACAAAAATATGTTATTATTTTACATATTAATTCAAGGGAAACAAAAAGTGGAATTTCGTGAAACTTTAACAACGCGTGGAGAATCATCATAATTCATTCGTGGAATACAAAGAAGTTTAGTTGAGTTGCACCGAAACATTGTTTTCCTGCAATGATACATTTTTAACTGGCGAGGACATGGCCTTCAGTGCACTCATTACTTGTTCAACATTCTCCAGGATCACTCATAACAATAACTCTCATAAAATTCGATACATGTCCCCTATCGCGCAACTACAGTACTTATTGGAGGTAAATAATTTGTTTCCACCTTTTACTTCGCGGTCATAAAAACGGCATTATTGATATTAGCCAATCCGCAAGTTAATCACCCCATTGAGATGTTGAATTTACTATTTCATTCTTTGCTAAGTCTTTATCTTAACCATTTCATTAATAAAAAACCAAAACCTTGGTTATTCCTCTTCTCCCTCCGCTTGACTAGAAAATTGTTTGGTTTAGTCGACCTTCATAATTGTCTTCTTTGGCCATGATGATGTCATACTGAAACAATACATCGGTTCTAAGTGTCTCCTAAATGGTTCCCCTCCCAATCTCAAAATTGAGCACGCTCTGTGTCGGTCACCCTCCGTCATCTGTCCTCCTATTGTTCCCGCAACCCTCTTAACATGGCGGCGTCAACCATTTCCATTCACGCGTTGAAGTCTCCCCTCTCACCTTATCTCTTTATCTTGTTAGCTCGCATCATCCGCCACCCTTCCCTTCCATGTGTTTCTCTTCCCTCCACCCCAATCCCTTTTTTAACATCTTTTGCCTCATCTCGCCAATTCTCTCCGTCGATGTACTTACAAAAATTCTCCGTAACTGGCCGATAAACCGTCGAAATAACGTCTTCGTCGAAAGAGAATAAGATGATTTCATTTATGTATTTAGGGAAATAAATAGAACATCTCTCCCGCATCGAAGTCTCCTATGCCACTACCAAGGAAATGATACTTTCAGTGATATTATGTTAAACCCGTAAACTGCACAATGATTGAATTTCTGAATGCATCCGATGAAATAATGTGGAGCTTAGAAAAAAGACATAGTCTCCAAGCGGTCAGATTATCCTCAGCCATCCAAATTGATGATTTGAGTCCGAATGCTCTTTATCTCCGTCTTACATAAATATTTCCGTCGTTAAATCTCCTTTCAGTACGACTTAGGTGGCAATTTTCGATTGGGATTCTTTTTCTGTAAATCCGCGATCGCCATATTTCCTGGTCACATCCTAATTACTGTTCCTTTGTATTTATGGAGCCTTTCATGCCACTCCTCATCCACTTTCCCACAGATTCATAAAGAAGAAATCAACAAAAGCGGACGTGGTTTGATCGCGTGAGATGGCTTCAAAAACAAAAGCGACATGGTGTCCGCGTGTCCCCGTCCCTGAAGACAATAACGCCCCCTTCTCCGAGTAATACAATAACTGTCAAACCATTCACATGCGTGCGTCACGTCGTAGTTTTATTCCTATGATTATTTTTTAAAGTTTTTATCTTTCTTGACCCGGTATTTTTCTTTCCTCCTTTATTTCCCTCCAGTTTTATTTCCCAATCCTTTCGTCTCATTTTCTCTCTCCATTGTGTTATTTCCTTCTTTCATTGTTCTTAATTATGTCGTTTTTCTTTCCCATTCAAGCAACTCGTCCGACTCTTTCCCTTTGTGATCGCAGGTTTTTTCTTTTCCTCCTTTCGTTTCTCGCAAGTCTCGCATTACTCCTAGCAATTACCACAGAACACAGGGGCACAGAATGCCCCTTGTCTTTTGTCTCACAGCCCGCGCTTAACATTGTCCTTTCTCCATTCTGAAAACCCTCTCTCCTTCAACTATTTTCTGTATACTCGCCAAGAGACATATCATATCTTAATTATTCATTTTTCAAACTTAAACCCTTTTAAATAAGATTTTAATATTAATGTTATTCTAAATGTTTACCTATTGCTCCCGAAATAATTTCTCACTTTCCTATGCATATGCATCAATACTACCTGATTTAAAATGTATTTGAGACTTCTATATTTCGATTCCACAGGTACCAGAATATCCAGAAGATTATTTCAATAAAAGATGTATTATTCTACTGAATTTGGCGCTGCAAAAATTTAATTCGTCATTCGATTGTGAAAGTTTACGCTATTGATTTCCGTGATAAATAACAATTAAAACTTGTTACTTTGCTCAAATTTGATAAAAATACCGGGTAGAAAAAATATGCTTCAATCGTAAGATCTTTAATAATAATATGAATATAAGGACATTCTTTCATAAAAATGTAGAACAAAAACAAACGTTCGTAACATTCCATAATTTGGCCAATACGCTAACGTCGTTGAGACCGTTCATTGCTTTTAATATACTTAATACAGTAGAAACATGACGTTAGAGCCGTAAACATATCGTAAACGGACGGTTTAAACATAGTATGTACTACTTACATGACAAAATAAATGATTAAAAAAACTGCCCTGTAGTGCAAAATCAGAAAAGGCAAACTCATTTAATACTTCACAAAATATGAACCGATTACGCTTAATCTGAAATTTAAGCTCAAGTACCATAGTTAGTTTAGTAAAATAACTATATTTATTTGGCGCTCTTAATTTTCTAATGTACTATCATATATAGAAAAAACAACAGGGTTCTGGAGCAAAATAAAGAACAGACCCATCTGATTGAGCGCATCATTGACCTAGTTATTCAAGAAGCATTAAGATAGAACATACGTTTTCCATTTCATATCTGGTCCAAATTTTCTTCCAATATTCAAGTGTTTTGCTCATCTCTAAATTTATATTTAAGGTCTCTTAAGAAAACGATTACCAACTTCCAGCCTATTCAGATACTTCCTGAGTTGAGCCAGAGAACCGTAATAGCAGGTACCAAGTTCCGCATTCAAGACCGACGAATCACTAATTGCTCATCCCTACGGATTCGCACAGTTACGTAAAAGCACTCCGGAAATATCACGTTTTCCAAAACATCCGTGACCGAAGTGTGTGTGCCAATACCACTTCGATTCTTCTCTCCGTAATCGAAAGATTTCCTTCTAAAGAGCAGGTAGATGGAGCCCAAGCAAATTGAGGGAAGAAGGCGCATTACACTAATCCCTCCTTCCAAATTGCCCTTTTCAAAGGTAGGGCTACCTCCATCGACGATATTCGTCGTTATTCGAGTTTCTCGCTCGTCAAACGGATAATTATGGGCCACTTGTCCTCCGAGCGGCCATCCCTGGCCATCTCCCTCCCCCACAATGGAACAATAGATCACCGCATAGACTGCCTTTTCTCTCGCCGCCGCATTCGATGAGAAGGGTTAAATCCAAAGACGACGGAGGTCACGGAAGGAAATATCCTCAGGTGCGCGGATTTCGGTATCTGCCGTTAAGATGTCCGGACACTTTTGTCTTCGCCATTTTCCGGTGTCTCGGCAAATCCTTAGGTCGACGCCCCATTTGACTGCGGGGGCGAGTATCCGCTTACGCCTTCAACAGAGGCCTTTTCTCTTGTTTTCGCCTCCTCCCGTTGGGCCTATTGTCCGCCTCTCTTCTGCGTGTGTGTTTTGGCTAGCCGAGGCGGGAACTCGTGAAAGCACAGGAAGAAATTCCGGAGGGATTTTCGCCAGTCTGCGCTTTCAAAAGACTGGACTAGCACACCGTTTCGCCTGTTTCCTGTTCTTCTGTTCCACGCAGCGCTCCTTTTTTCCTTCGTTAGTTCGGAGGATGGAAGCTGACCGCACTCTCCTCCTCTCATTATGGACAATGCCGTAGCGCAATTGGGATACGACTCATCCCATTATCTGCATCCTCGCTTAAATTGAGTAACGGTCTATCTTGGCGTTTCCGGTCATCCGATGCTCTCTTTTGTAAATTTTACGTAAACACGAAGCTTCCTAAACGGTTCTAAAACGGTCAAATTGATTACTCCAATTCTGGAGTACCCAAACGTTTTTGGATGAGAGTCTGAGCAAATTGTAAATCCTGCATGAACGGTAAAGTGCTTATTTTTATTCTTTAATTAATATAACCAATTTATTCCTAAAAAGAAAAGGGAACGCCATGTAGTTCTAACACAAAAATGGTATGCAACTATACAGTGAGCGTTTATTTGATGATGAATTCTGAAATTCGTTTAAATTATCAAATATTTTATAGTGAAGAAGCTGTCTATACATAAATACACACTTTTCATCTCTTCTTTCATAGGAAAGACGCCATTATTATTGAAATATTAAAGTAATATTAAAACTTGTAGGAAAAGAATAAGGACATCGATATTTTCATGGAGATTTCATTCATATCATTCTCTAAAAATAAATCATATTTTATTACTTCTTCTTGAGAAGCCAGACTAAAGTTTCTAAATTAGTCGAATTTTTCAAAATATATGCACACACAACTAAGTTTGGTCTATTTTTGACTTTTTTCGAAAAGAAGAAATTAATTGCTTCATACTCATCGCCAGAAGTGGAACGATTTCCAAGGTGAATATTATATGGTATCAGAAGTTTTATTATGTAAAAGATTCTTATTCTTCATTTCCTTTGAGACGTAATTTTCTCTATTTGTGCAGGCTAGCATACTTTTTCCTCAGTTATCGCCGTCAATGTTTTAGAAAGGAATTAAAAACAACTTCATTAAGATTTCAAGGTTTACTTTTTGTAACTGGTGGTTTCCAAACTATTAATTGTTTAGACTTCGAAACTAAGATAGTTATGCTTGGCATAAAGCTACGATAACACTTCCAAAAATGAAACAAGTATCATATTAGTGCCTTATTCCTAGAAGAAGTTTTTTGTAACATTCCTTGCATATATTAGTAACACAAATTTTTCTAGAAATTCTTTTCGACACCTACGAAAATACCACCACAGCTTTTACTGATATTCTGTAATTATTTCTTATATATTTTTCGCAATATGATCTCCTTGTTAAATATTTTTTTACGATTTCTATAGATTAACACTACAACATGCGTAAAGGATGCGTCTTTAATAATTTCGTATGGATAAATTGGTCAAGGCGCGCCTTTAGATATTCGCGAAAGTCTTTTAGTTTGAATAGAATTATACAGTCTGAATTGAAAAGTAATAAGTTACTTATCTCTGAGGATTAATATGTATGATATCAATATGCAGAAAGATTGCATGTCCGTATTCATCCAGACAGGCTATCAAAGCGCGGTTGTTATATACAGTAAAGTGAAGAAAATTATAAGATAAAGGGAATAGGAATTCTTAGTTCTTATAAAATCATTATTGAATCTCAACTTCTCAGACGTGGTAAATTATGTTAATTAAGTATTTCGTATTTTACAAATGATACGTTATCTCAAAAACACGCGACTGTCTAGTTTGCGGAATGCCGGTCACAGAAAAACGCCGATGAGATCTGCATCTGTAAATTAATAGCCCCTCTTACCTCTGCTTCAGTGTCCAAGGTCCTCAACTTGCCGCGCGTTATCGAGATTTTAATGTATTGAGGAGAGCGGGGCTAGTTGATACAGGGGCAAGTTGATACACTGTAATCTTTTAAATACTCTCTGGTCGCAGCACCTCTGAATTTTTACAGACGCCTTCCTATACCCTATGGAATGCACTCGTGTAGTTTGAGTGCCGTGCAGCTTCGAGGAACGTCACTGTGTTCACTTCAGTGTTTTTGAATGTTAAAAGAAATATTTTTCATCGCCGTTTGAATATCTCTTGTAACAACTGCTTTGGGATTCAAGGAAAGAAGATTTGTTTTTTATGTTGAAACACTTTGCACTTTAAAATTAAGCATTAATTTGCGCTATTGGACCTTCTGTTAAACCTAAAAATCGATTTATTTGCAATGGCGGCTAAAGGGGCAAGTTGCCACAGAATGAAAGGGGCAAGTTGATACAATGTATCTTATATGTAGTATTTGTAACACTTTGCGTTTTATTACTTTATATCCCGGTCATGGTCCGTACATACAAGAAAAAACATTTGGCTTTGAATTGTGGCTTTAAAAGGAAAAATATTGCATGCAAAAGTAAGGAAATTTTAGTATTTTTCAAGTAAAATTTATTTTTTATATTGAATTTATATTAATTTTCAACGTTTTTATTTATATTAAATTTTAACCAATTAAATATAACACGTTTTCTTGTTAAATTTTGTTTTTTAGTTTGTTTTTACCAACTAATTTAATGATGTATCAACTTGCCCCAGGCGGAAGTAGGTTGATACACTGCGGATATCATTGAAAAAATACGATTGTGTGGTAGGCAGTTAAATAATAGCCCAGAAAATAATCATCTATGTATTAAGGATGCTTCAATCTTATATTTAGTCATAAGATTGGTGAAGTAGATTGTTTCTAAATATTTACAAAAATAAAAAACCTAAAACTGTATCAACTAGCCCCGCTCTCCCCTATATTTTCTAAGTCGATCTTAGGACTTAGTAGCGAATCCCTAGGATAATCATATTACTAAATATAACCTCCAGTATGATGGAATGTACCATTCGATGAAATTTTCATTTGAATAACAAGTATATTAGCCTAAAAGCATGCAAAGATGTCGTTGAACAAGGCGAGAAATAAGGCGTACGAAAAAAAGAATCGTGCGAGAGCGCGTACTGGGGGGATGCGTAGGGATAAGAATTTCTCCACAAGAGAACAAAATTAATGGAATCGAAAGAGAGCGGATTTTTGCTCTTCACGCGGATAATCCCGTGTTCAATCCCATTTTTCTGGAAGAGGCGGCCCACGCCCATCTGCAGCTGACATTCCCTGATTTCCCTTGGACCGAGGGAGCTCTCTTTCACAAGATCATCGCTCGCTTCCCACAATGCCGAGGTCGCCATGGTTTCCGTGTCGACGGAGAAATTGACTGTCACGCTGCCGATACCCCTTTTCACAAAATTCTCTCTCCTTTTGCTCTCTCCATCGGATATTTCTCTGTTGAGATGTTTGGGATTCCGCCAAGCCAGTAACCGAGAGATAAACTTTGCCCCAACACCCTACTGCGAGGGTTTCCACGCGCCCTCTTCGTTATTTTGCGATAGTAACAAGTAACATGTTTATCTGTCACTGATACATTGCCACCGTATTTTTATTTTCGAGATAAGGAAATGCGATTCGAGTCTTTTCAAACGGAAGTAAAACCATGAGGTTTCCTTCCCCTCTTGGGAAAATGCCAGGCAGATTATTTTTGTACCCCTGTTATCTGTATAGTAGTAAGGATATAAAAGTTGTTTTGAATATTTACGGTAATAATTACGAATTATTTTCTTTGCCTTACTAATATTAGCCCAATTTTTAGTATTCCTATTGCACAAGAGAATGAGATATGGTCGATTAGTGGACTTAAGAACTTATCTACCTACTTCCCTCCTCTTCCTTTACTTTTTTCAATAAACTTATTTCATCGAAGACATTTATCATGTATTTTAAAGAGAAAAACGTTCAAAACTCACAAATTTAGTGAATGATCGTGGGTCAGGTAAAATTAAAAACTAATAACGTTCTCTGAAGAAGAAAAGGTTCAGTTTTTTTAAAAAAACAGCGATTTATTATATATCTCTTTATTTATTTATATATCACTGGAATATAATTTCAACAAAGGGAATAAAGATATTATAAAAAAACAAAGAAGGAAAGAAAACTATCTTCACACCTCTTAGCTAACGAAAATAGAGTTACAAAATACGAATTCCGACAATCATGTTGTCATCAACAGAGGAAGACAGCCTTCTCCGATTTAATTTAATTTGGATTTGTGGATTCCTGTGGATTTTTATCATCGTTAAGGGTTATTGTATAAACTTTACCATGCCCGCCATTTAATGTTGGACATTTGAAAGATTTTCTCTCATTCTCTGACTTTGGTACGAGAAATTTGACGCACATAAATACTATATCTCAAAATGAGCTTAATCTTCTCTTATACGCGCTAATTATCGTCCTTATAAAGATCTGTAGAGAATAAAATTGAAGCTTGGCAACGAATAGTGACGAGTCTCTTTTACGCGATTTTAAATCCGGCCCACGAGGGCCTCAAGATTATTTTATTTGTCAACTGATCCATGAATGCTAATCATCGCTATAATAGTTACAGAGTAACTTCTTCAAAATCTGATTTTTGTTAGATAGTTTTTTATCTACTCGTTTGGATCCAAACTACCCAAATTTCCCGTGCTGAGATAGTTAAATAGTCTTGGAATTCAATAGCGTCAGAAATTCCATTATTGAACTCCTAAACGTGAATATGAAAAGAAGCCAGCTTCCCTCCACACGAAGAGAGGTAAAGGAAAATCGTTTTCCAAGTTTAAATTTCATTTTTATCGCTATAATGATATCTTACAATTAGTGACTACTTCAGAATTTTATTTTTAAGCAGAAATTTGTTAATAACAATACATTTGTCGAATCAAATGGTCAAATTTTATGGTAAGCGGCAAGTACAATGACTTTGTGGATGTTTCTGTATGGATGGAGAAATATAACAGGGAACTGTAAGCAATTGGAATGGATACTATCAGGAGCACGGGTGACGAAAATTGGCAAAACAGGAAAATAATGAATGCAAACTTTAAAGAAAACAAGGTGGCTTGTTTGGAAGAGTTACAATCACATTGATAAACAGAGAAAAGATGGAAGCAGAATTACAGAAATGGTATACTAGGTGAAAGTGAAAAGTTCTTAAATGAGAGGAAGGCTGAGTTGTTTGAGAAGAATGACATGAGGAGATGTAGCAATAAGAGCTTCGTGAATGGCTGCATTAGATAGATTGCAGTGAACCAATAATTCCCCTGAACGCTTGGAGTTCTGGAAGCTCTTACTGCGAGGCAATTCATTAGAGCATAGTTTTGCAAAGATTTTGTTTTATGCGAATTGTTGATGCATTCTTCTGTAACATTGTTTTCTTTTCAAATCAGATTATTGGAGACGATATTTTCAGAAAAATATACCACAAGATATTTGAATAAATATCAGAACATCAGAAGTATAAAATGTGGCGGATTTAGACATTGAAAATTTGCCAGATTACTCCATTGGTCTCTTCCTAGATCTCCCACTGCAATGGTTTTCATCGAGCTTCTTCATACCAAAGTTCAACTTGTTGTAGTACAAGTTCTACCACCAATAAACATAATGGGTCTTGTCATTCCTTTATAATTTTTTTGCGCTTCTTTTCTCAATTCATTCTTAATTGTTCTGAGATTTGTGCCATTTACGAGTAAGTCCTCAAATCGTTATAACATTTTCTTTGTCACATTGTTTTCAAAAGATATGGCATTAATAAGGTAGCTGTTTTAATTTCCATTAGAAGCAAATCTTTTTGTCTAGATATTTCAAGAATGTATATTTTTTAATCATTCTTTTCCTGCTCTTTTTAATAATTCCTTCATCAATAATAATGATTTAGTCATATACAAAAGGGTGTATTCATGTAAAAATTTCCATTTTTAGAATGTACGCTGTAAGATATTGCTTCTCTCCAATGTCGTATTACATCATCTATGCGCGAGTACATCGAGTAAAAGATTGCATCTTTTACTTCAAACCTTATATTTTACAGTTTCTTTCAAATTTGCCTTCTCAGCAATACATAGGAATTTTTGTTCTTTTTTGTTCAGTTTTTAACCAATTTCTACTTCTAGCTCCACAATTCTTCGCCCTTACTTTTCTTCTATCCTATTTCTCCTCTCTTTTCAACTCCAAATCGAATTCCAATACACTTTATCGGCCACTCCAAGGCCAAAATGGAAAATTTCTATCTCCTGTACAATACCTCGATTTCCACACCTTCTCTGATTCTCCAATACAGACCTTGCGAAGTGACCGACCTTTTCTAACTCGTTCTTTCCCCTCTCTGCAAAATTTCCGCTCCCTTTCTTTAGAAAAAGAAACACAGATTCCAAATAGTTTCACAAGATCTAACTCCATTATGTATTTGGTCATTTTTATTCATTAATTTAGGAGCATAATAAATTAGATAACTACGTTTACAAAAACAAGGATATATAATTAGCATTCTCAGGTTTTCTTATGATAAAGTGGTCGTCGTTTCATATAAAGAGGACTAAATAAAGAACTCGAGAAAAAGAAATAAAATGAAGAATAAGGAACATTTTAATCTTGATGCAGTCGTCAGTGAAAGAGATTAATCGATAGGGGATTAAATTAAGATTTGTAGCTTGATGCTCGCTTTCTTAACTTGAAGAGAGGCTAATTTCTTCCTCTCCTCTCTACTATCTTTCCTTTTCGCCTTCCCGTTAATTACTCTTATGAAATTGAATAGTTAGTATTGAGAATAATATAAAATAATAAAATAGTTTAGGTTTTTGCATAATTATATAATACAAAACATTAAAAGACAATGAAATTGAAACTGAAAACACATACACAGTAGATATATGCTCCTCTAATGAAACTAGGAAACTCTATTCCAAGTTAAACACACTGTGATTGCCGAATTCAAAAATTCGCGAGGTAACGCACCGCTCGCGAGCGTTGAGGTGTATTATTATTGAGGTCGCGTCTTCACGTAAACGCCACGGAACACAATTGTACGAGAATTCAGTAGCACAACGCCACTGCACTTTTTAATTGAGAGAAGTCTATGTGAAATAACTGGTACCTAGAAATGGGATAACTGCTAAAGGTAATAAGACTGTGCTATGGCAAATCAAATTTCAAGGAAGGAGAGAGAAGGAAGAGCGAGCGAGTCGAAGGGATTTTCCATGTCACACAATTCATTCGGAGCGAACTCACTCTAGAAAGGAGAGAGTGGAGAGGTATGTGCGAAGATGACAACCAGTATCTCTCCCTCCTCTGACATCCACACGATTACTTCCTCAAGAGTTTCTATTCGTCACTTGGCTCAAACGGAGTGGGAATGTGAAATGCGGGAAATTAATTAACGATTCTGAATGCATTTTCGGATGCGCTAGTATCCTAGATTGCATCGAAGCTGCCTTTTGAAGAAAACGGGAAAAAATGTGCCTCAAATTCACGTATTTTCATAGCCTAACTTGTAAACCGTTCATATGAGAAAGTCGCAGAAAATCATTTACATTAGAAAAATTTACAACCGTCTTAGGTGGTACCACAGAATTTGAGTCACTCTTGCTCCTGAGTGGGCTCTAGGCAGACGCGGAGAAGCTATGTATAAATTTGGTGTGCATTATTATAAGGGTGGAGAATGGTGCGAGACTAAGAAACAAATGAACTAAGTATCGAATAAGCGGTAAAGCTGCCCTTTAGAGAGGAAGAGAATGAAGGGAGACAGAATAACTAGCAGCTCGCTGTCTACCAAAACTGTCGCGAGACATGATTTATTTGTATGAATGCAAAACGTAGTCCCTAAGGAAGTAGAACGTCAAAAGATTTGAGTCTATAGAAATACAGCTGCGACGTCTATTCGAGAGAGTAAGTTAGGTTTTAAGAAAGACAAACGAGGAGGTAATGGAAATGGTAGGAAAATAAAGTAGTTTTAAAGGAGAAATATGGAGAGAAAGAAGATAGGTTTGTGAATTATAGAGAATTAAGATAACGAAAGAGAAAACGATATGAGTAGATAGGGTACAGAGGAAATCCAATGAGAGAGTAATAACTCAAGATACCGAATAAAACGATGGCTGTTTACAATTTATCAAGATGTTCAGTGAAGAAAAAGGTAAACTTGAAGGTGGATGAACAAGCAGAGAGATTATGGACACATTTATTTTTACGTGATTATAAAAATATTTTATGAACAGTACACACACATTAAAATCGTTTAAAGTTAAAGTTCTTGAGAAATGGACACTCAGCACCACTTTAAGTAGAAGTGTGCGGGTGTGTTTTCAAAGAAAGACATCTTCATCGCGTGATGATAATGAGGAGAGAAGTAAGGGAAAATGGCGGTCATGTTACAATGGAAGAGCGAGGCCTAGGAGACGAGCAGATGCGGGTCATCTGCTCTCATCTTTCTCAGAAAGTGTTTGAACGAAACGGTTATTCGCTAGGGTGCGGTCTCATTTAAGAAATACGGGTCAAATTTGGGGGGTTTCAGATTACAAGTGCCGCGATGATAACGATCTTCTTACTATTTAAGAGAATTCCTAAGGGATAACAATTGGTTGACGATTTTAGTAACGACTAATATATTCTGTGTTGAGTCGATTGTTAGCCGACATTTTTATAATTCGTGTTCTCTTAAATACCCAGGATCGTAGAGTCATCACAAGGAGAAGCAATAGATTTAATGTGTTTGGCCGCATTGAAACAAAAATCTAAATACTTTTAACAGAAGGGGCGGAATAAGAGTGGGGTTCCGTGAATACATACCATTCGGGCCACCATGGAAGGGGGCCCATTATATATAGGCAACTTCCTTATTCTATAGGTGACAAAAAATATAACTTTAAAAAAATCATGTTATGTTCAACTTCATGCTTTATTTATGAAAAATGCCTGATAAGACGGGCAGAAGGTGAAAATGTTTCATCGGCCCCTTTTGATGGCCGGTCATGATTGTGGATCAATAAATTAAGTTTCCCTTCAATGAGTAAATAAAGGACTACTAATGAGGAAATAAAATGCTAACTACGTTAATAAATAGAAAACGAAATTTAATTGGTACCGCTCTAATAAGTTAGTCTCCTGAAAACGTTATTGGAAGTAATAGTGGAAGGAAGACATAGAGGAATATCTGGGATGAATTGAATGAATGAACAATAGAGAATGACCTGAAACGAATGAATGAACTATACATAATTAAAACCTCGGATATGTTGTGGAAATTGGTCTTCTTTCTAAATGAAGAGAAGTATATACTTTTCCACACAGATTCCACATTTTTTAGGAGACTCCTAGAAAATACCTTTCTTTATTCAAATTATATAATTAACTGAAATGAATGAATAAACTGTATCACCTTGTATCGAGTGCATGAAATAAAGGGAATGACGTGGGCAAGAGTAAACTTGTTTAAACAAGTCTACCAACAAGTTTACCAATTATCAAACAAGTTTACCAAGTCTTAAACAAGTTTAAGACTTGGTAAGTGCTTAAATCAGAGCCATACTAAAGTCATAGGATTCAAAACTTTCCATAACTAAGATTACGATTAGTTCGACGAATGAGTTGAATATTCATAAAAGAATCTCATAAGCTTAAACCGAATTCAGTCTCTGCTTTGCAGGTTAAAAATCTTATCGTTTTCTAGGTTTGCGTCATCGTCAAAGCAGTTTAGTAAGCGAAGCATTCAGAAGAAATGTGTCCTCTCCTTTCAATGGTCGCAATTTATATGTAATCGCATAAATAATAGAGACGACCTTCGTATTTTACACACCTTTTTAATAAACTACCGGTTTCGGCCTTGGAGCCATACTCAGGGATTAATACGATTAAAAAATACTACAGGAAAACACGAAGTTCGTCTCTATGATATATGTAATAGCGTCCTACGAAGTAAAGTCAAATAATATCGATTACATATATATGTAATTACTTCCTAATTGAAAGATGTTATTAGATTGACTTAAAAGGTAATCAAAGTGAATTAAAGTACTGCGTTGCATCGACAGATAGTAAATATCTCGTTGAGTTTGACTTTGGTCTTTCAATCGATGAACATCTGCCGCTGCAATCGCCCATGAATGGGGAACGTGAAAGAATCCCTCGCTGCCACTTTTCCGGCATGCAACAGCCTCTGCCAAAGAAGCTCCCCATCGAGTACTTATTGCCTTAAGCAGTTAGTCTCGCCACAGGAATTCTTTTCGATTTCTAATCATCCTTTTGCCGCTTACTCCCTCCTACTCTCAGTTATGTCTCTTTTATACCAAAAAATCCTAGAAACGGAATTTAAAGGAAGGAAAAATTTTGGGCTGATCAAGGGGCCTTATCTTCGACACACGGTTGCAGAACCTCAAATCTCCGCTAATGTCTAACTCTAAGTTGGAATATTTATAAATTCAAGACAACAATTCTTCACGGGGATCCCAAATCGCGCTGCATTAATCGAGAATATGCAGAATTAGATTTTTTAAAACGCTAAATAATAAATCTATAATGATAACTTGACATTATGCAGTTTTGTGACTCTCACAAAGTTATATGAGCATATGAGTTGTACGGAAACGCTGTTTAGATTCCGATGGGCTTTCTTTTAGAGTTGATTCCCTTGTATCCCATTCACGATTCGATGAAAATTCGCATTTTGGATATAATTTCTAAAGGAAATGGGTCACTCCTGTTTATTTACTTTGACGCACTAACTCCTTAAGATATCCTCAAATTTATTTCCGTAAAACAGTTGGTGGAGCGCGTTCAATAATCAATCATATTATTTAAGCACAAATCATACTTTCTGGCCCCTGTAAATGAATACATATATCTTTAATAACGTTCCATGTGTCTACTGGTTTTGAAGCGGCGGCGTTGTGTATTAGAGTATCACTGGAAACTAATCTAAAGTTATTCTAAAAATTATCAACCGAGTTGTTAACTTCGATAAGGGACAAAATCGACCCTAAAATACTGTCCACTTAAACGCCATAAGTAATGTAAGTTTTATCGAATGCAGTGCCATCAAGAAAAAACTGCTAATATCTGTTTGCGAACGATTTTCTTAATCTTATTTTACCTACGATGCATGTCTCAATACAAAAGTAATTAAATAACCTCAAAAGTAAGAAAGAAACATTTTTCGCGTGGGAAAGTGTTTCCATAAGATTATAATAAATAAAGTCAAATTTTCTAATGTATTTTAATTCTTTAGAAGATTATTCGGTAGTTTTCATTAACTTTTTATACCGTTCTTGACCGCCAAATCAAATATCCATGTTTGGCTGTATCTTGTCAATCAAAGTTATTATTATTTTTTAAAACCTAATTTATGTGATTACTTTGACATATACTGAATTAGGTTATTGGCATATCGGGGATAGGTAGGGGATTAAAACACTAAAATGGAAGGCGGTGGCTAAGTTAAAAAGAGGTTGACGACCATTGAATAAATTACTCCTCAAAAATATTTAATCGATAATACTTATTATGAGTCCCTCACCACCTTTGGTTGGGTATTCTTGGGATTATTTTTCAATGACAGCCATCGTCAGCTTTGCGTGATAATGCATTCGTGGGATCCGTAGAAACAAACCCTCCTCAAATCCCCCGTAAGAGTCCCTTCGCCGGCCATTGCAAATAATCTTCGCCGCCGTCCGCGGATTTGTGGAATTGAAATATCAAAAGCAGGCGCGACTTGAAAATGTCACGCCCGTAGGGGAGTAAATCCAACGGGTGTCGTGGGGGAAAAGGGCGGGTGGGGGGATTGCCGCGGGATTTTGCAGGATGCCACGTGGCGTCCAATTTTCTATTTATATGTTGTCCCGCGGAGCCTGCAATTGAGTTTTAACAAGAGTCTAAAATCCTCGTTCGGTTTGATTAGCACGATGAAAGAGTTGAGTTTGTGTGACTGTTTGTGTCGTGGTACAATCGAAATGGTGAAAGCTGCTGAAGATTTAGTGAATGGGATGCGCATCACAACGACATGAGAGGATGGAGGAATTGATTATTACAACAGATCAGGAGGTTAATATTGAATTATTCTGAAAAGTTTAATCCTCTATTTTGTGCTTTACGCTACAGCAATTCTGACAGCACTGCGAACACATGTTGTATGAATTCTTTTTTGCCTGATACCATTGTTGAATGGAATATTTTGCTTTAGGTACATGATGGAAAAATCTGATGTGCCCAACACATGACTTTCTCCATATTTATCGAAAACAGAAGCGTATGCCGGTAATATATAAATAACTCCAAAACAATGTGTGTTACAGAAAAATGTTTCGAACAAAACTTGTAGTAAAATACATTATCTATAACTTTTTTTATAATTGAATATACCTACATTGCATTCTGACAGAGATATGTATGAAAAACTTCCATTTTTGGATAAACAACAACTTCCGGTTAACCATTATTCAAGAATAATTCCTAAACAATCAGTGCTACCAAAGAAATGCTTCAAACAGTTGTAGTAATGTACATTATCTATAACTTTTGTATGTAATTGTATATACCTACATTGCATTCTGACAGAGATATTTAAGAAACAAATTTTTTTCCGGTTAAACCGCAACTTCCGGTTTAGCGGTATTCATCAAAAACTAATCAACTCTTGTTATTGTTAGGAAAATACTAAATATGAATTTTGGAAATGATCGGATAATTACTTTTTAAGATAGAGCGCCCACATTTTTTTACCACAGACAGACATACAGACACACACACAGACAGACATGTTCGGGAAAATAGCGAAAACGAACTCTATGGGCCTCAAAACATCTATTCCCGTTGAAATCTGGAGATCAAATTTTTTTGCGAATACAATACTTTCTCTATACTACGTATAGGGAGAAAGCAAAAATGTATCTCACATTCAATTTTGCCTCAGTTTTGATCAACAATGTAATGAACGTATACAAATGCTATCGAGGAATGATAACTGAGTAATGTCATCCATTTCGGTGTTTGATGAATTCTATGAGAGGCACTGTCTATAGGGTCATAATAATAAAAATAACAATCATTTTTATTTGGGCGAAATTGAGACAAAAACTCTCTTCCAACCCATCATGGTGCTCTACTTTGACAGACTTCAGCTTTTGACACTCTGGTATCAGTCCTATGTCTATCAAGGATAAGCTACAAAGGTAACTTCCTCACTCCTCATTTTGACTAGTATCTTTCTCTCTGCGATGCTTCTGGCAGCTAATGGTGGAGGTTAAAAAAGAAGTAAAAATTAGCGTCATCGCTGGGACTCGAACCCAGGTCTCCCACTTTCCTACTCCTACAGAATATCTACATCTACATCTACATCTACATTAATACCCTACAAGCCGCCTTTCGGCGTGTGGCAGGGGGTGTAAACACCAGTTGAATCTAAATTACTTCCTTATTCGATTATTGTCACGTATTGTTCGCGGAAAGAATGAATCTCTGAAACGATTCGTCCTAGCATCTATTTCTCTTAACTTATGGTCATTATCGGATCGACCGACGTAGCAGGGGGGTTGCATGATACCGATTGTATCTTTGGAAAATGTAGTTTCCCTGAATTTATTAAGCAATCGCAGCCTAGCTTCCAATCTCCTTTCTTTCAAGGATTCCCAACCTACGTCTGAGAGCATTTTTGTAACGCTTGCTTTTTTATCGTAGCATTTCTTAACAAAACGAACCGCTACACGCTGCACTTTCTCGAGTTCGCGAGTACACGTTTCATCCGCCGGATCCCATATACTTGCCGCATATTCCAGAAGGGGTCTGACCAAGGTAAAATAACATCGCTCTCTCACCTTTTCGTCGCATTTACCGACAATACGCTTTACAAAGCCAAGCCTTTTACTTGCTTTGCCGCAGATTTTTCGAATATGCGTGCTCCAATTTAAGTTATTAGTAATGTTGATCCCGAGATATTTAACTGAATCTACTACTTTGATACTAATTCCATTAATTTTGTATGGGTGATTTGGACGCATTTTTTTCTTTTCGAAGAAATTAACTACGGAGCATTTACTTACGTTAATATCTAATTCCCATTTTTCGCACCACCTTTGGATGAGGACTAAATCGTTTGAGAGAGATGTCCGGTCTTCCTCGTTTGTTATTTCCCTATATATAACCGAGTCATCCGCAAATATCCTCACATTACTAACTATCTCGTCACTCAAGTCATTGATATAAATAAGGAAAAGAAGAGGTCCAATTACACTGCCTTGAGGTACGCCAGAGGTAACTTTGACTCTATTTGAGCTAACGCCATCCAGTACAACTTGTTGTTCCCTCTCGTAGAGAAAATCCTTAACCCAGTCGACTACTTCCTTATTAATGCCCGCTAGTTTTAGTTTTTAAATTAGTTTGTAGTGGGGGACTCTATCGAATGCTTTTTTGAAATCTAGGAAAATAGCGTCCACTTGCTTTTTACTTTCGGCGGACTTTAAGATATCGTGTACAAATAGAGCAAGTTGGGTTTCACATGATCGGGACTTACGAAAACCATGCTGGTTTGCGTCGAGGAATTCATTTCTATCTAAAAATCCCATGAGTGAGCTTACGACGATATGTTCCATTACCTTTCCGGACAGCGAAGTTAATGATATAGGTCTATAATTTCCTGGGTCCTCCTTTAATCCGCTTTTGTAAACAGGAGTAATATTAGCTAATTTCCAATCGGATGGGACCCTACCTTCATTTATCGATTTACAAAATACAATTTTGAGATAAGGGGCGACGCTTTCTGCCAGTTCTTTAAGCACTCTTGCTGGAATGCCTTCTGGCCCTGGCGACTTATTTGGCTTAATTTTGCGTAATATTTTAACTATACCGTCTGTCGTAAAAGTTATATTTGGCATGGAATCCAGTATATTAACCTTAGGGTGGATCTCTATGTTACAATCTGATGTGAATACGCTTTGGTAAAATTCGTTTAGAATATTCGCTTTCCTCTTCGAATCGCAAGTAATGTTACCTTCGATATCCCTTATCGAGCTCACTGTTTGTATCTTTCCCTGTACCTCTCTAACGTAGGACCAGAAAGCTTTAGGGTCTTCCTCTAAACATTTCCAAGTATTTTCTTTTTAAAGTTGCTGTGGGCGTTACGCATAGCTCGCTTGGTGTCGCATTTTGCTTTCTTGTGCTTTTCTAGTAATAGTGATCGTGGTGGTTTTGGAACAAGCTGATCTATTCCCTTAAAAGCCTTTACTTTTCCGTGCAAATCTCTTTGTTTGCGGAGAGCCCTTCTAACCTCTTTATCGTACCATCTGGGCAATATCTCCTTGTAAGTTAGGAGACCTGAGTTCGAGGCCCAGTCATGACGCTAATTTTCACCTCACGCTTAACCTTGGGTTCAAGCTGCACAGTTCCTTTTGCTAACATTAGTAAAGTTGATTTAAACATGTTGTTTATGGTGGAAGCGTTGAAGTTTAACCCGAATTGCTGTTCGAACAGAATTATTTCCGCATTTGGTATAAGAAAAGAAAAACCTATGATAGGAGATTTGTTTCTTTAAGCAATTTTTGATGAAGATGTGAGAGAAATGTCTAGGAGAAGGGCGGAGGTAAGTAAAATCGGTAAGAGGTTTCTTTTAAGCTTCAATCACGCCTTAGTTCAGGGGTTCACCCCAAACAGGTTTTTATATTGAACGCACCATGCGATAAATTGCTTTTTAATAATTTTTAAGCTCGTTCGCAGCCTTGCTCAAGGATACACCAGATTTTAAATAATGTTTATTTTATATTTGACACATGTAGCAATTTTTTTAAACGATTCTCAATAATAATAATTATTAATGGGCTGCGCAAGGCAATATTTTAATGCAATTTTCGCTCAAATTTCAGGGTCTTTCTAGGAGGGATATCTAATGCATTATATTTGCATTAGTAATATTCACGATGCGTAAGATTTCCCCTTTTCTTCTTAACCGACATTCAACCGTTTCGTCACTTAATCCGGTGCCTTTGGAAAACTGTCCCTTACAGTCACTTCTTCATCATCGTCTTTGTCCTTCGAAATCGGAGAGACAGCCGCAATAATTCGCCTTATTGCTCACCCACTCCAGTTCCACCCCGAAAGGCAGTCCCCATTCTAATAGTTCTACCCCTTTTCTGTGGATCCGTTTTGTGAGAGAGCTCTAACCCTTTCCTTCGGTTATAAACATATTTAACGACTGCTGAGAAACCAATGGCGGGACAGAGTGAGGGGATAATAACCATGATTCTCTTCCATTATCCAAACATTCACATTCACACGAGGCCTTTCATTCACATTCCGAGCCCTCGGACGGCGGCGGATCCGTGAGAGGGTCCTTTGTTCCTGGGCCCCAAAAGGCCCAAAAAAGGGGCGCCGACTGAGGCGCCTCGCGGGGGGCGTTACCGCCTCGCGGGGGGCGTTACCGCCTCGCTGCTCCCTCTATATGCACCGCCTTTTGTTTGCCTCACATTTCATCGTTATGAATTAGAATTATGCAATTCCTAAGGTTTGCGGGAAACAAAATCAAGACGCTTTCTTTAATCGGTAAACACGAGCCAACGGAGGAATAGAAAACAGGGGTGCATGGAAATATTCAGATGACATGCCCAAGCCTAGAATCAATTAGCAACGTAAAAAATGCTGACATACAAATAGATTCTTTTATTTAAAATGAGAATCAACTGAAATCAGCTGGAAGATATTTAAATTCAACTTAAAAATCTTAGATTATTTTAAGTATAACTTAACTATAAATGTAATATTGCTCACTAATAGAGTACAATACCTGTTGCAATACTCCATTCGTTCATTAAAAATTAATGATAAATATCTGCTCCGATTCTTGAAAATCTATTTCCCTTGTAAGTGTCGATGGGCTCGATTCAAATTTTTTTCAGTGGTTTGTTATACAACCGCACCAGCGAATTGAAGTATATTACCCCTTGAAATAGCAAATCGATTGAGCTTCGTTAATCCCTTCCTTTATAAATGGAATGATTATTTTATACAAAATTTTATTGAATGTTTTGTTCGGAATTCAACATTTCATCGTCAATTATTGGTTGTATACGTGTGTTCATTTACACCTGATTTGACAGAGACCTGTTTGATTTACTGTGAGGCAAGATAAATAAAAAATGAATTATGATAATGCCCCTATACATATTGACAATGAACAAACTGGAATTATTTGTGCATGAAAGATAAAAACTATCATAACTTTGAGATACTTTCATTAGATATTTATTGATAATTTCTCTCATATCCACAGCAATTATATTTAGAAAGGTTATACATGTCAGGTTATATATCTGACTCATCTCTTCAATAAATATAATATTAATGTTAATAGTATATTAATAAATTATTTATGCACGATCATCCTGCGGATTAATGTATTAAAGATCCGTTAACATTTCACACTCAACTTATTGGTTTCCAAGGAAAACAATGAATCCTCGATCCTATTCTCGTTTCTTTCTTTAGGTTTGGCAACGCCGTGGAAGTTGAGCATAACTCTCGAATCCCTTTCGAATGATTTTTGTTAACCCTTTGCGGGGACATAATCGACCGCCTTATTATATCGGCCCATTTGAATAACGTGGAAGCGCGTGTATAGTGGAACGCGGCCTTTGAGTCCGTCCTTCCACACCGGCGGGCCCCTGACGCTCAAGGGACCCCCGTCGAAGGGCACGTCAAACGCCTTCATGCACCAATGGGAGGAGGTCCATCTCTCTCATATCCTAATGGGGCCTCTCTAGCGTGCAGCGCTGGACCAAATGAATCAGGAGGACAGTGCCGACGAAATGCAAAATAGCTCCATTGTGCTCCACCGAGGTGTGCCTTATCGATTCGAAACAAAGGCATTTGTCACTCCTCTGTTTTGAGGCGAACACACTCATAATCCAACGATTCCAAACAGTGAATTAAAAAAGGAAGAATTCTCGCGTAGGAAAGGGGTTAATGTGCTTCGTATAAACTTTATTGTGGACGGACACACGCTCGGCACCGGGGCGTGTGCTGAAAATCTTTCGCTCGGATTGCTCGAAGCGCTTCCATCGGATGCGTTTCGATTGTTTAGCCTCGCACGCGGTGAAAGGAGGCATCTGCGAGACTCTTTTTATTTACATAATGGACGACGGATGGAGCTGAATAAATAGAAACGAAAATATTATACGCCAAGCAATTATGCGATTAGGGTCCGATCGTAGGAGACGCGGATTTCTTTTTCGAAGTTTTAAATGTGAGCGCTTGACTCCGTTGATTCTTGTTGATAAAAGCGTTAAACGGTCTCAGAGTTTGAAATCTTTCGATTATTAGTTTCACGGAAGAAGTAATTCATCCCATTTTCAATGGTTTAACGATATCCATGTTCAGCTAGATCAAGTCTGAGACACATTTTAGGCAGGTTTAATGCTATTCACTTAAGGGATGGATGGTATAGTAAAGTATATTAATTGAATAAGTGTAGTATGTGAAATGTGGCACGTGATAATGCAATATTTTAACTGTACGGAATTGAAGCGTACTAACCGGTTCAGCTTTTCGTTCCGGTTCAATAAGTTTATCAAATTTCGATTCGGTTCCGATCTCTCTCCCTTCCCTAAATCAATGGAAACGGTTGCAACCGGTATTTTCTTCGAGACAATTGAACATTAAATATGTCTGAAAATTATTTCATAATTTTTCAGTTAAATTTCTTTACTTAGATACATTTCACAGAAGTATTCTGTAACACATAACTTGTGAGAATAAAGAAAATATGGCCAAAATATGATATAAGATGGATTAAAATGCCCAATATGTTTTAGTTTCATGATGTTACACGTTTATGCAAGGTTCAAATTTTTCAATTCATAATTTAATTTCTACTCCCATTCAAAAAGTTATTGTTTAGGATCTTAAAGAGATTCGGAGGTTTGGGAAAATTTTTTGGGTTAAGTTTTCACTCCTGAAAAGAAATAGCTGTAATTTTCAATTAGCTAAACTTTCTTTGTTACTTGTGAATTTAGATATGTTTGCTATTTATATCTAAAACGTAAAAAAGTACTTTTTTAATTTCAATTATGTACTCATTCTTAAGATTTCCTTCTCATAATAATCCATCTTTACCTACGATTTTCCTAATAATATAGTTCAGCGTTTACTAATAAACAGAGCAAATACATGAACATTTCAAAAATTATTTGTTTTTTTATAATTATCATCTGCCCATAATTTTTAGTACGAAATCGTGATTTATATTTATTCATATTTGCATTTATGAATCTATGTTCAACTGTAGATTCAATAGCCAATCGATGTTTCTAAATTTGGAAACAAAAGATGATGGAAACTACTTAAATTATTTTCAGCAATTGCAATTATAGAATCATTCAAGATATAGAGCATTTAATCGACAATATTTATCTTTTTTACCTCCAAAAATAATGTCCGCGAGTAAACCACACTCAAATGAAATTACCCGGAAACCGAAATACGTGTTTTATTTTCTTTACTGACTGTGTATACACTAGCGCATTCGCTATTAAAGCTACGATAGCGTTCACACTTACGCTTCAAACGACTCTCACAAAACGAAACAAGTGCGAATTGCTCTCGATTTCAATAACGGGTGACTCGGATGAGACGTCCGGGGAAATTACTCGAAATACCAAATATAACCACTGAAAGGAAAGCAGTACGGCATGAGATATGGGTCGTTCTGCGGTGACATAAAGCGCCGGTGTGATGATGGTAATGAAAGCAGTTTTGTCAGACACAAGTCGTTGAAAACAGACCACGAGGATATTGAGATATACACACATCCGTATTTCTATACATAAAGTTATAGACACAGGAATTCATGGGCACATAAGATGATCTGCATGGAAATGCGGAAGAATATTGGAGGAGACAATGGAACAGAATGGTGGAGACAGAAAGAGAATAAATGTGAGGGTGCGCAGTGGGGGGAAGGGGAGGGACAGAAAGGGAACATTTTAGGAAAAAAACAGAGAAAGAGATGTGGGAATGAAAGAACTAACAGTGATATGGGGAAGGAAAAGAAACCAAACAAATGTGATTTAATGAAAACAATAAACTTCCTAAGGATGGTAATTACATAACTTAGTAAAGTTTCTCTATTTTATTTTGTAAATGCGACCCTTTTCGACTCATCTTCGAGTGAAACTTTACTAAGTTATTTAATTATCATCCTTGTTATGAATTTTCAGAAAGTGCAAAGTGCAAACACAGCTTCAACCATCGATTTTAATAAACTTCTCGATCTTTCGTGCGTTGTATTTTGAGTCGTTGCAAATATTTTTAAATTTGCGGTTCATTTAAGTATAACTCCCATTAGCAGATACTTTTTGATAAGTAACAGAGTTGAGGACAATTTGGTAACAAGTGACACCCATGTCTCGACCAGAATTTAAACTCACATCCTCGGTAAATGAACAGAAACCTCCGAGGAGTGGTAAATGTTGAGCTTTTATAACTTCCTAGGGAAATCATCTCAATCTAGTTATTTATGGAAAAATTATTCCACAGTGAAAGTCTTCCAATTTACAAGCGTCCGATTTAGATGTTTTCGCATGTGCGTGATACTTCATGTTTGAGGTTTATTCCCGATTGCCACTGCTCTCAAGTGCGACGATAGTTCCTTGTGGGCCCTATTATATACATATAACACCACATTCCTCAAAAATTTACCTTACACATACCCGTTATTTTCGAGTTTATTATTATTTACAGGAGTTCTCTTGCAAAATCATCAATATCATCCATTCTACACAATCTTGGTTCTCTTATTAACCAATATACATTACAGTTATTATGCATGTGGTCTGTATTACAGACCACACAGACTCTGTACATATAAGTGTGACTTTGCTGTGAGGGATTAACATTGAAAAGCAAAAAAATTATAGTTTTAGGTGGATTCTCTTATCATTGTGCTCATGAAGATCGTACGAATTGGTTAATGCTCGTTTGTTCCTCGCGTTAATTTTACATTATGCATATACATTTCTATTTTTCATGTGCACAATAATATATAGTAATACTCCCTTACCACAAATCAATTAAGTAATTTTTTAAGTCATTTAAGAGTAAATTACTAAGGCTGAAAAAAGCTGAAATGTAACGAAATGACGTTAACTTTTTTGGACAGAAATATCCATTAAATTTGTTCCATTCCATGAAATTAAAACACCAAAATTGTGACCGAAACATGTTTCATTGCATTTGTAAGTCGCTCAGCAAATTTTGCTGAAATATGGAGGGAATAATAAGCAAGTTTAAATTTTAAATTTTCTTATTATTCCATTGTACCTCCTGCGCAATAAATATAATATCGCGATATTCTATAACATCGTATTATATAACAAATATTAAAATTTGAGAGTAATATTATGCGTAGTATTTCCTCGAACGATTACTTAAGAAGAAATTTTTGAGCAGTCATTAATTCTTTAAACCTCAGCTCGATTACAAAAGAAGGTGGAAAAGCAAATATACTTTCCTCGACAATCAAAACCTAATCCGCTCCCTGCTGACGTAATAACAAATGGAATTCGTCTTAGCGTTTATCCCATTCTATTTTTTAAACTGAGATTTTTATACTTCTGAAACAAAACCTTTCAAGTTTGACAAAAGGCATTCTAATGGGCAAAAACTCGTAATTAATTTGAATAAGTTTTAGTTTACTGTCATCGCTTGTATTTCTGCTTCCTGAATGATAAGTAATTTCACCCACAAGAGTATACCAAGGGGAAATTGTACTGAGATATGTAATTTCTCAAAACCTTCATGTTTCCAGCGAGTAACCAACGGGAAATAGTTATTGCAATGGATTAATTTCCATTTCCTTCGGAAATGAGTTCTCAATTATCATCATGTGTGAAAGGGTTGGATGTTCATCTTTGAATACCCGATGAATTCGAAGCCGTTAGACATACCACGGATTCTAAATCACCCGAACGTGCTACCGACAGTATCTGCTCCAATTGGTTTACGAGTTGTCTTCGACGCGTACAAATATATCAAAGTAAAAGGATAATTCTGCGGAAAGAGAAAGGCATAAATAGGGAAGAAGAGAAGGCGTGGGCGGGTCGCGAGGGCGTCAGGTCGGCAGAATAGAATGGATATGAAAAGCCAACGGCGACGGTAGCGCCACAAGACGGCTTTGCGGGGTGCGGTGGAACTGACAGATACACACTATGGGAGAAAGAGATAGAGGGAGTGAGAAATGGGAAGAGCTGCAGACATATAACCTCCCCCGTGGACACACTCCTTCCCTATTCACAGTCGTTCACTCGGATTCCATTCAATTGCCAGTCTTGTCTGGACGGTCAATTGTTTAGCGAGGGCCAAGGAGGGAGCGAATTTGAATGGCGAGGGCGGGTTTAGGAGAAGAGGAACTGTAGGGCCACAAACCATGGTTTATGCGGTTGGACTCCTTTGTGTCGCCCCCATCCAACGATACTATTTTTCGTCTATCGTCTTATTCCAAATCTTCGCTCGGACTGTTATTTTAATCGAGTATACTCTTATTGCCGACCGAGAGTAATTGAAGCTAATTATGGGGTTCCCGAGAGAAGGAAAAGTTACCCTCAATTTATGGCCACAAAAGGAAGCCATCCTCAGATGCGAGCGACTGCCTCTCTTTAGTAACTGCGGGGCCTTTTTTTACTCACGAATGCCGACTTTTTTATTTCCGTTTATTTCCTTTCCTCTCTTCCTCTCGGGAT
The DNA here is from genome assembly GCA_947579665.1 of Sympetrum striolatum. Lineage (NCBI taxonomy): Eukaryota > Metazoa > Arthropoda > Insecta > Odonata > Libellulidae > Sympetrum > Sympetrum striolatum. The sequence goes on from OX388341.1 coordinate 90,061,449, forward strand.
TCTGAATTTAATACTTTTCTACTTGCATTTTTAGCCTCTTACATTTATTCCTACAGCATTCCAAAATGTTGTCTTCTATGGACAAATATGTTGTTTGGCTCAAGATAAAATTACAAAAGCTCTTAAAACACGATATTATATTTCATGTATACCTACCTGCGTATACCGCGAAGTTGTTTTAAATTTTCTGTAAAATTCGTGGAGGAGGCCGTAATTTTGTGGAAGTCAGACATAATCAAAAAATTGTTAAATAAAACGAGCTTTCAAAAACAACACAGTAACTTTTAATATCCACATATAGGGTATCATCGGTGACTAGTTTTGGCTAATGATCTTTGAAGACGGATATCATTAGCCTAGACTAGTCTTAGACTAGAACTAGAGACTAGCCGTCGATGATACCTTATAATATAAGATATCATCGACGGCTAGTCTCTAGTTCTTCTTCTTAGGCTTATATGTGGATAGCAAAAGCTACTGCGTTGTTTTTAAAACTTTGTTTTATTTAACATTTTTTTCGATTAAAATTTCCGTTCTGTCCGCATTTCATGTCAACCCGTAGTTTTTTCCAAAACTATTAAATTCCACTAAGAAAATTCCATAGCATTAAAACTGATTAATTGCTGTGGGATATTCAAATGCATATTCTCAATGAATGAGGGTTGAAAATGATTGATTGTAAAAATGTTAACATAAAATTTTGCCTGAGTCGCAATACTTTCGAATGAAGTAGGATATTATAGCAACACTTTAATAAGTTCCAAGAACTAAGAAATCGAGTAGATTTACTCTTTAATTATTATTATATTTCATCTCTCCGAATAATAGAGCATCAAATGAAGCCTTATACTGCATTTTAATTACAATGCTGATGACGATGTAGCTTTCCTATTATAAGTGGACTCTAGCATTTGAGAGCATCTGGTCTTGCATGCATTTTTTTTCTAGACCTACTCAAGAGATAGTGCGATAATTTTAAGACGTGATTAAAAAAAGATAAAATATTCGCCGTTACTCCCTTTCACAGTCCTTTATAAATTAGTTTCTCTTAGAGGGAAAAATGAGGACTTACATTTCCTTCCAGGACAAAATCCTGAGTCATGCAGAAGAACATCCTTGTTAAATAACCCGATCGAAGTAGAAGTATTCCCTAGGTGAATTCAAACAAATTAAGATACATTACATAACATTCAAATATTAAAAAGCAGTTCATCTCTTCTCTGCCTTTCTTTAAACTAACTTTTAATGTGATTTCCTGATAACCGCTTCAAATATGTTTCGCTGAAAATATATCTTCCTACAAAAATCATCAGCAAGGTTACGTTAAATGCTGGAAAATAAAAAGAAATATTTCATCAAATTCTAAATAGCCACCAATAATGATAATTCTATTATTATAATGACATTTATATGAATCACAAAATTAAAAGAAATACAAGCTCGTCTATATTTTACCTTATGAGGGAAAACATGCACATAGTAAATGTGATTGATAATTTCGGAATTATTGCTTTTAAGTCTTTCTTTAATTGTATGTTTGAGCATTCATTTATTTATTAAAACGCACGTATGCAAGTCATATAGATATTTCATAACTATACTACGTATAATATAACATATATGTGATATAACATAATAACATAAGTTCTCCATTCTGGAGAATGGAGAACTCTAGTTGGTGAATTCTAGTACCACAGCACATTCTTGCTGTTCTTTACTATTACTCATTTCTCTTCTCCATTTCCGGATTTAGGTACTTCTTCGTCATACATTTTTGTCCATTTGACCAGTATAAAAAATTACTTGTTATAAAAGGCATACTAATTTATTTTAAGGTAGGCTCTCGCTACTTATAGATTCCCAGAGTTGGCTGCTTTCGAACTTTCGCAAGTTAGACGAAATTGCAAGACCCAAGAAAATGTCCTCCCTGTATGGTTGCTTTTACTTTATAAGTGCATGTCACCATGTATAAATTTAATAGTAATTGAATTAGCCATTGAAGTAATAGTAATTGAAATATTCACCTTTCCCTCACTCTCTCTTCTTTCTCCTAAACCCTGTGATATAAGCATCTCATGTGGTAGAATTCGGGCCCAAACAATGATAAGGGTCATTACAGTGTTTTTTGCTCCTCCATGAACAGGGCGAGAGGGGAGTTGAGAAGAAAGAGCAGAACCTTGAGTTAGACGGCGGTGAATTAAGGAGCAAACTTGGAAGGAATAAAAACAATGTAGTCACAATGGGAAGGGAAATGGAGTCATGAGAGATAGCACTTCGACGTTTATTGCTAGTAGAATTTCTTATTTAGGGCAAAGTAAAATTAAGCACTTGTTGGAAAGTAGAAAAATAGTGCTTGTACATAAAACAAAACGTCGAATTTATTGCTAGAGGTATCAATATGCTACTATATGAAATCATGCACCTGCTTGAAGTCATGTCTTAGCTTGTAATACTCTATGCGCCTCCATTTCATAATATTTCCTTAACTTTCCTACTCATGCTAAGGATACGAATGATATTCTGATCTAAGTATATTATTCATGATCAGAAAATATTTTGATTGAAAACATAGTGGATATAATCAAACATATGCCTTTTTCATTTAACTGAATTCACTTCAACTTCAATCGGATCATCCCGGTTCATCCTTTAATGTGTTAATCAAATACATCTCTGAAGATCGTAAGCATAAGTGGCATTTAACATTATTGACGAATAATTGAACCTTTGAAGTCCTCGTGAATCCTAAACTTATCACTTTTTGCGAATTGTCATTGCGCATTGCAAGTCTGCGTTCATTATGAAAAAGACTAAGCAAAATCTTTTTTATCCGTTGAATGCACATACAAAAGACTTCCTATGTTCTAATCGCCCCGTGTAAACCTGTATGTTTGAATTTTTTCCTTATATATTCTCATGAATAGAGTACAAAATTTACGAACACTCCAACCATCTCAGTAATACTATTTATCAATTATTTTCAGAAATTTCTTGAGACAATATTTGCAACGAAAGGTGATACGATTTGTAAAGAACTGCTACGATAAAACAGTGAGTGTTACTCTGATGTTACAGGACGCGGGATGGAAATCATTAGAAGATAGAAGACTTATTCAAAGGATAAATTTATTAAATAAGTTCAAGGAAATTACGTTCTCAGATGATGTAATTGATATAATGCGACCCCCCTATTATATCGGCCGTTCTGATACTAACAGAAATATTAGGGAAATAGATGCTAGAACGAATCGTTTCAAAAATTCATTTTTTTCCGCGAACTATACGCGAAAGCAACCGTTTAGGAAAATAGAGTCAAGGTACCTGCACCCCTGCCACACGCCGAAAGGCGGCTTGCAGGGTTCTTACATAGACATACATATATACTCTGGAACTGTATACTATATCTACATGTGTACTCAACCACCTTTCAGTGTGTCAGGGAACTACTGGGGCCTTTTTATTCTCTTTTAGCTTTCATAATCGGGATTCATCGCGGTGAAAATACTACAATAATAAACTTCACTGAATCAGGCGAGGTGTTGTGGTAATCCATAATGGAAAGAATCTCATATAGAATTGTACTTTTACCACAAATTTATTTTTTACAAATAAATAACAACGACCGGTAACACGACCGGTTTCGACGATTAATCGTCATCATCGTCGAAACCGGTCGTGTTACTGTTATTTGTAAACAATTAATTTATGGTAAAAGTACAAATCTTTCTTAGATTCCTTCCACTACAATAATCTTCAACATTCTTCGATGCAAATGGCCTACAACTATTTTTCCCGAAAGAATCTACGACTAAAATGTAGCCCACGTTTATCGATGTAGAAGGAAGCCAGTGCATGTATTTTTATAACTCAATTTAAATAACAATGCGGATATGGATATCTATGTGTGTTTGAATTTTAAGCGCAAACATATTTCGCAATTTTTTATTCGTAAGGCGTCTATAGTATAGATTTAGACATTTACCGATTTCATTTCACTGTCGCAGAAATTCTCGACCCATTCATTATATCTTTCGGTCTTATTCATTTCAAAGGAAATCCATTTCAAACCTTTTGTCCCATTGTCGTCTTTAGATTGTAATGAGAGACCCTTTGATCCTAATGCCTTTATGAAGGACGTGATTTACTGCTACTCGGAGAAGTAAGATTTTCGAAAGATCTGGTTCGTTTCAAAAGAGACGCAGTTGGAAAACTTTTGAGCGTCCATCACTCGAGATAAAAAAGTCGGGGATTCTATAAGGACAGTAATGAGCCAATGATTTTCCCCCGAATCCATTCGAAGAAGTTCGCTCTATTCGATGGCTCCCCTTTTCCCAGAACCCTTTTATTCCCGCGGGAGCAGACGTCGCTCCTAACAAAAGAGCCGCTCCTGAGAAAGCCTTCAAAACTCGGTGACATAAAGATGAGACTTAGGGAAAAAGAGCAGTTTGAAAGTAAAAGGCATTCAATTTGCACGGAAACTGTTCTCCGATCAATTCTCGCGCGCAGGCGTCCTCCAAGTGAATCTGGAACACAAGTCTGCATCCATTCAATTGGATTCTTTGCAGATTTGCCTTTTTCTAGGTTCGTGAACGGAGCCGGATGATGCTGAAAACGGATACCCCGTTCTAGGAATGTTTTTAGATAAGGTACAGCGTAAAATTGTATAAGATAAGCCACACAAATGAACGAGGAGAAAGTAAATGGAAAAAATAAAACTTCAAGAACTATAGATGGGAAAACAGACCAGATAGATCTGAGAAGAAGGTTCATGATCGAGAATATGATTTTTAAAAACTGGTGAAGTCGTTGGAACGAAAACATTTCATTGTATAGAAACAAATAATAATAAAATAAGTCATTACTAGGGCGCAATTGGAATGAACGATTCTTTTCTAAAGTTTAAGCCTTCTAAGTTTACTGTGAATTTGAGAAAAAAGTGATAGTGATGAAGTATTTGAAAGAAAAAGACGCATTGAGGGTGTAAAAACCCAATTCTGCATTCAAAAGAAAGGAACCTGTAAAGGGGAAACTTCTATAAGGAGGGGTTAAAAACATTGCAAAGCATTTAATTTAATTTAAGAAAATGATGCATACTGCTTTAATTTAAGAAAAAAGTAGTCTATATATAAACTGAAATACAGAAATTATAGACACTTTATCAAAACGGTGATACAATTAAATTACTAGCTGTATTCAAAATGAATGAATGAGTTTCGGGATAATTAAGAATCGACATAATTTTGGGGGAACAAGAAGTTCAGAATTACATACACTTCAAAACATATTCAGGAATACCTGAAAATATGAAAGGTCAATTAAGATAATGATTTACATTGAATTTTATTTAATAACGTAGCATTGAACATTAATGGAAGGGCATATAATATCCGATGAAAAATTTCTAACAATATGATAGTTTTGATTGCAATTTTACTCCAAAATATTCGTTAGTCCTCCATCAGATAGGAATAATTTGGAAATAGCTCTTTATATACGACATAGCAACATCAACTACATAGCTGACGTCAGAGAAATAGGAATTTGATTTCTGGGTAGCGAGAAATATTACATGATCAATGAGAAGTCCACAAAAACTGAAAGGTTGAATGTTTCATTGTTTTAGATCTAACTGGAAAACGTTTTCTTCCATAATTTTCGGATTATTAATTCATTTATTCTTCAGGAATAATCGTTTAATTTTAAACCTTTCATTTTTATCAACAGTTTTTATAACAATTATAATTTTGTGGGTCTCTTTTCGTACAAAGAACAAAAATTCTCCATTTCATAATTATTGTGACCGTATCTCGACAATATAGTAACTTCCTCTAACTGCTTCAATAATAATTCTCAGTTTTCCTCCGTATCAGGATCAAAGTAGGGTACATCTACCAGAAACCTCCGTTCAGGAACAGTAGATGATTGATGTCCAATGGAATTTGTAATTTAATTGTTCTTTTTCTTAGGTGTCCTGAGAAAAGTTAAAAATCCCTCTTAAAATATTTTGTTCGTTGTTTTCACTGCTGACTGACTACTTTCTAAGGATTCACTGAAGATGAATTATGAAACACTGCAAATGGGCGCAACATAGTTTTTTTTATCCACATACACATGCTTACCTTCTTATACCGAGTCTTTCTATGATTGAGTATTTTTTTCCCCTTTACGTTTATCATATTCGTACCTTCAAATAAGATCCTCGACAAAATAAGTCTTCATTTTCGCTTAGTTTCCCTAACTCAGCGCCATCGGCTGTGAAATGAACGGGTCTCCAAAGTTCATGGCGAATGCGCAGAAGAGGCAACAGGAAAACACAACGCGGAAATACTGCCCGAGGAAATAAGCTGTCTAAAGATGAGGATTCAATTTCCTTCTTTGAGATTATTTCGGGACTTTTCCTTATGGAAGTCAAAGCGGCCAAAGTGTATTTACCTGGTGAAAGATGGAATATTTACCCTCGAAGGTATCACAAATTTCATACTTTGGGAAAGCATGAAATACTATAACGGTGTATTTCTATAAAATGTCCTCTTTCTCCACTTATGTTGGTAGAGAAAGTTATTGCAGACAGAATTAAGAATAGTGAGAGGGAAGTTCAAAAATATGGCGTCAGAATTATCATGACCGTTACTATATAATTAATTATAAAGGAAATCATTCTTAGCCTTCATGCCAGCAAAATAGAACATTTACTAGTAATTGAAAAATTGTAAAACTGAATTGATTAGAGAAACAATATAATACATAAATTAGACAGTTATTTTGGTATGTACATGAGTTATCATGAATTTTCACTGAAGACTTGAGTACCATAGTTGGCACAATTTTAAACAAATCATTAAATATCGTGGTGTAAGAAAACAAAGACTAATTTTGGTTCGCAAAATGGTATCTTATTCGACTTCACGCATTCTTGTATCAATCCTTAAGAAATGGAGTTTTCAGCTTGCAGAACAATTTTCTATTGTCAAATTCAGTTCCTATTTATTAACCTACGAAATATAGACACAGACTATACGAAGACAATTGCATAATGAATCTTCTTTTAGTTACGAAATGTAGTTGTAGGCTCTACGTCGCCAAAACTTAGTTTAAATAAACGGACCATGAGGTAACTTACGGTAGCCTTCAAAAGGTTTAACCCTAATGATCACTTACTGTTGAAACCGCCTCTTGCAAGAACGAATGAGGGAGGGCTGCAACGAATGCATTTTGAGTTAGAAATATTTGATAGCGGAAGGATTGTGCGGTTTCGTCAGTCTTGTATTATTAAAGAAAAACAATGATCCATTGCTACTGACTTTGGAATACTCCTTACGTAATTTATGAAAATTAAGGAATCCTTACATGTAAGTGACATGGAGAATAATTCAGGAATATTGGAAAGAAGGGCAGGGATTATACAGAAGTTTAGAATATCTGGATGCATATTTTGATTCCAGATAGAAAATAATTTAATATTCTTCGCCACCAGCGTCCTGAACTTTAATCAGTGATTAATGTAATCAGAAAAATAGAAAGGGTAAAGGCATTCAGTGGATCCTGGGTAAAAAAATCGAATTCGCAAATGTTGAAAATTTTTATTAGTGAAACCAAAAGAGATTCACGCCACTGAGATTTGGGTGAATTTTCGACATCTGGACTCACGTTGTTCATTCGCGAACAGGAAGTATAAACAAACTCAAATGCTAGCATACGTAAGTGTACGCACAAAGGCGCACATACACACGAGAAACGCTGTATATCCGTGACATCGTCCTTTGAAAAGGGCTCCCGAATAAAAGAGGGGCGAGCGAGATGAATAGATGATAACCACGATTACAAAGAATATAGCGCGCACCTTTCGATGAATGGAATATGAATTAATGCGAAGGGGAGAGTTTCGCATTGGGCTCCGTGGTCATCCTGGCCGACTTTCGAGGGGCACATCCCTAACAAATGACAGTCGAACGATATGCATGCGATATTTCACGTCGACGAGCAACAAAAGAACACGAGGGTGGGAAGATGGCGGATGAAGATATTGAGCGGGTTTGTTGGCGTAAAAATTCTCCCTGCCCACGGAGTACCTGAGGGCGACTGAAAAAATGGATATCGCGAGAAAAAAAACTCGGTTCGGAAGGGTTTCAATGGTCCACTTTTTTGTGAGGATGCGTGGGAAGAAAGGTGCAATGGAAGATGGTTGCCTTCGCTCCGATGATCTTCTTGCGAGGGCCTTATGCAAAAATAGAAGAAAAGACCCCTGAGAACGCGATCCTCCAACGGTGGGAATACTACACTTGATGGCAGAAGAAAGAACTGGTTGGTTAAAGCCTCAATTATTTGGTGAATTTTAATTAATGTTAAAAAATTAGCATTACGCAGTTTGGTTGCTCTCCTCCGTGTAAATGATGAGGATGAATAGGAAATATCTCGAAAATTAATCATATTGATCTGATGGCGGAACAAGGAAGAAAATGTTCCGGTAAAATTCGAAATTACCGCTATTTTGCGCGACTAAGTATTCTGCTTTTTTGGTCAAAGGTAAAAAATGATGAATTTTTACATAATTGAATTAATTAATAGCAGCCGAAAAATAGTTAGCCGAGCAGATCAAACGAAAACATTATTCTACAAGAAAAACATCTCTAATTGAAAATAATGCAAATTTTAATAATAAGAAACAGTTCGTAGAAACCTATACGTACGAGTTTATTGATTGTCCTTTTCTATGGCTGTAAAACATAGAGTGTAAAAGCAGCAGAGAAAGGAAGATTGAAAGCAATATTGATGTAATGCTACGAAAGAGTGATAAAAATAAAATGTATAGGCCATGTAACAAATGAAGTCCTCCGAATTGAAAATGAAATAATACCTTTGTGGAGAGATAATAAAAGAGATGAAATAATTCGGCTTACGCTAAAGCAAGATGGTATGCCAAAGACAGTTTTATAAAGAATGGGGAAGAGCGTAATGGTAGATTAAGACGTGAGTTGAATTACGAGAGAGGAATGGACAATGTAAAGATATGAATTGTGAGGGCATGAAGCGATTGTCTTCAGATAATCGGGAGAGCTGCAATCAACCTATCCTCTGACTGATGACCCATGGGGATGATTATTCACAAATTAAATGCAACTGATACCGTCAAGTGGTACCGTGATACCGTCTATGAAAGGCCAAATAAAATGTAGAGAGGTACTCTCCATGAGAAAAAGGGGAAAGGGAGGGTTAGGGGAAAGATGAAAGATTTAGGTTAAGCACTTACCGTGACATTTCATTTGTATTTGAAACACTTGCGCATTTTTAAGTAGCCATCTCGATTATTAGGATGAATGATGATTGTTTATTAGAAGCTCATTTTCTTCAGGTCAGTTCAGAATATAACTACAGAAATTGGCAATTCAAAGAATTAGAGCAATTGTTATGTAAGTACGATAATGCATTAATACCTCTATTAATAATCTATGGAATCAAGGAAAAAAGAAGAATCATGAGATATGGGCCTTATGAATTCTAAGCGCCGATAATCTTGTTCTTTCAACCACGGTTGAGGACTTACATCACAACTCCATCAGTGATTTTCTGATTTCGTTTAATATTTTATCAACGATCATTATGTTTCTAAAATAGGAGATCTGCAGACAAAAATAACTCGATGCCATTTTTATTTTTAATTTCAGTCTTTCTAACATATACGTTCGATTTGGATATCGGTATCAGTAGCTTATTTACTACCGTTTATTGAATGATTTATTCACCCGCCTTTCAGTGCTAAGTTTAATATACCTTCCTTCCATTCAAAATTTTTTATAAGTAATTTATCATATAAAACCGTTTTAAAGATTATAAACTCGGAGGAAAAATTCTTCCATCGTTAACATTTTATTTCATAAGCACATAACTAGATCTTATCTGATTTAGTGCAAAACATACTTAGGTGGTGGGAAGTTTTATTGGAGCACCTCCGCCATCCTTATAGTCCTTAAATATTGATGTGATTGATCAGGCAGGTTAGGAGGGCTTCTAGTTCTGGCTCATTCATAGCCTCAATGACTCGAGAAACGAACGGGATCATTCAAAAACGCTAACCGATTCAAAACGACAAAGCCCACTATAAAGCACAGGTCCAATCCTTCCGAAGGGACTTCTTCCGTAAGATATCACTTGTTTCTCCAAACGCCTTCCGCTTTCCTTTTCTTCCCTCCATCTTAAGAATGAGAGCGGATTGAGATTGTCTTTTTTTTCCTCCGCCCACGCCGGATGCCGCTCCCACACCGCTTCTTCCTCCCACGCACCGAAAAAACCCTGCGTCCGAAGGGCCTCCTTGGATTGGACCCCTTCTTTATTCCCCATGCAAATGAGCGAACCTCTTTCTTTCGAGTATCCTCCGGTGCCATCTCATCTGTTGGTGAACGGGATCAGAGTGGGCGGCCGCGCTTCGCTGCTCCCGGATGCTCGCGGTCCAAATATTGACCCTCTTTCAATGGCCGGAGAAGAGACATATATCTACGGCAAACAGAAGGCGGGGCGTCCATTCATTCAATGTTGCCCCCGGACCCTTCCCTTCCCACTCATAAACATTTCAAACATTCGCCGACTGTTCCCGGGAAATTTTCCCGAAAATGTGTTCTTTCGGATTCCGCCCCTGGCATTTGCCGTGAGTTACTCGTCCGCGCTTCCATAAAAGCGTCCGCGGATTCCGCAGCGAAATTCGGAGAAACAATGCACAATCAGGGGCCGCGATGACGCGAAGCAATCTGACGATCTCCCTTGGAAAAGTGCGCGCAGAAATGGAATGTAATTCGTGGGAATGATTTTTCAATTGCCGATCCCACGGATGACTCGCGTTTATGCGTTCGTTCGTTTTTAAAACATTAGCTGTCGATCTCGAGCATTCCGAATCCTCCTCTCAGAAATAAGTTAAACATTGAACGAAGTATTTTTCTGGGGCAGCGCTTTCTGCCACATCCGCGTTTAAGGCACTACGATCTCATTCACTACATGGTGATTGTCAATTGAAGTTGGGTTGGATCTTATTGGGAATCTATCACAACTACGATAGTCGTAAATTGATTTGATATTTGATATTTCCACCTACAAAAATTCAATTCCTACGTATTATGCTTTTGGGTAGCAAGAAGTAAATGACCTGAATAACAATATAGCTCAATTAATTAAATATCACTTTACCTCTAAATAAAGAAAATGAGGATAATAAACTTCCAAGGATATTTAGCGATAACACTTTAATTACATTTTCTCAAATGTTTACTGGAAGAGAACTATGGCAACAACTCTAAAAATATATCATATTGGTGACCATAAGAGAAAACTCGTCAAGCAAAAAAAAACTAAACTAACCTTTATTTTTAAAAATATCAGCAGCATTTATTACATAAAAAACAGCCCATTTTCAGATTGGGTTTAGTTATACTAGTTCGGTTCATCGTCTTATCGAACTGATAACTAAAAAAAGAAATACGTTGATAATTTGGTATTCGTATGTGTCACTAACGCAGATAAAAATATAGACTGTTTAAAGGTAACTTTTATGGGAAAGTTTCATTGCAGTGGCTATAGAAAAATAGCTCCTTATTGTGAAATAGGAGGCAATCATTATTTCAATGGCCGATTCGATATGGCTCATATATTCATAGTTGCATTAGACCAAAAGTAACGTTGCCTTTTGAGTACAATAAATGGGTGAGCTAATTAAAATAATGAGCCGCGTAATCCACGATTATGATTGTCATATCAGCGTATCTAATAATCTTAAATTAAGATTCCCAGGCGCCTCTTGCCGTCCAAATGTATCCACGATGGTCTTTTCAAGTTAAAATGTCTACGTTAACGGAAAAAAAGTTTTTTTTACTTTAGTTTTATGTTTGAAAAGCTATAAAGATATACTTTGCGATTTCTTTTTGTAAAAGTGAGTTTGAGATTGTCAGTTGAAACGTAAGTTTCGCTAAGAGTTGGCCAATATGAAAAAGGACAAGGATTTTTCGTGGAAAACGTTGCGTGACTTAGCGTTTTCTTACGAATCTTATACTAATGGAGGAAATTTTCGAGCATGAATTGCTTTTGAGTGTTTGCTCCCTAATGGAAATGATTGTAAGCCTGCCGTGATATTGATTCATGCCAGTTACTGAATAACAGTGAGATTTAATTATACGTAAGCAGAACCCAAAACAAATAAGCAAACGTTTTCAAGGTAATGTAAGTTACCAAGGCTAACCGCAATTCATTTCCAAGACTTTTTCCTTTATAAATTATTCCACTAAATTTTGGCAACAGAAGGGGGTGTGATGAAGGACTTACTCGGCATCTTTGTTTATACGAATGCATAAGTGTGCTTATGGACAAATCTTAGCTGAAAATTCAAATGGAGGCGTGCTTTCTATATTCATGAGATTCAAGTGGTAATGGCTCTCTATAATGATGGAATTTTGTATAAGAGAAGCAAATTTAAATTGCAGACCTTAAGCTTGAGTCACTGATAAAATGAGACGGTTTTAAAAATTACTCTCTCTTATGGAAATAGAGAATATTAATAGTCGAATATTATAACTCAATCTTCGTGTTAAATGATATTCCAAACACCTTAAAAGGCATCGACTGATGACTCAAACAAATTTTAGCCCTAAGATAATTATTATTAGCTTTCCTTAACTGCAGTAAATGATGAAAATGCTCTTCACAAAAGTTTAGATACATTTGACTCTCGAATGTGCTGTACTTTGGAATCGAAAAGTCACGAATATCGTGTTCCGAATGAATTTTTTGTCGAATTCAATCGAAAAATTTCCGATCTCAGCTTTAGATTCATTTTATGCAAAAAGAGAATGCACGAATTTTGGAGCGTGATTGAGCACAACGGCAAGGGAATTCGAGTCACTGTGAATAAGCGAAACCGCTGAGGATTTAAGAGCAGCTACTCATACTCTTCTACAGTCACTTGTCCCGGTGTAATAATTTTATTTCTTTAAACTTTACTCCGTGCATTTGCTTAGCAAAACCTTTTCTGCATTCGTGTTGTATTTTAAATTTCAAAGAAACTTATAAATGGAAAATTCATAAATTTAAAGCTCGAAAAGAAAAATAACAATAGTAAACTAATTAAACTCACCCAAAATATTTGTTAATCCATACAATATTGCAGCTTTATAAAGTTAGTTATATTTAACTCAGCTACGAAGTTAAATTTTTCCATTCTCTTACTTGGTCAGCTCAAGATATTGTTCTAGTGGGAAGAAAAGTTCAAAGAAACAAGATCTACATACTCGAAAATTATAAGCGATGAAGTACTTCTTCTACAGGATTATTTTATTCATGCGGTTTAAGAAAACCTGATGCTAATTAAAAATTCCATAAAAAGAAGTATGCATCCTTGTTATTTGTCGTGGAGATGGACTTCTACAATATCAAGGCCGCGTCCGTTGTTTTTTAGATCTATTTATATAATTGTGACCATTTCCCTTATTTATTTAAATTTTCAGAAAAACCTACATAATTTTTCAATTAAATATATAAATATTTAACGCTTATAGTGCAAATATTTTTAAATTATAAAGCGTAAAAATTCATGGTCATGATTACTAAATACGAACAAAATTGAAAATATTGCGAATTGATAGTCTAATACAAGACAATATGACGTAACACAAATGAATGTGAATTGAAATATTTTCGTTCTGTTTTTCGGCACCAACTCATTATTTAATGTATTTTCTTCGCGATCCAGATCATAATCTTACTCAAAGAAGTTATAAATTAGCCTTAAGAATTAATCCCTTCAAATTATCCGCCTCATTCACCATTTTCCATCACCGAAATGTATACATGAAGTTTAAAAGGTCTTTCTCGCCTAGAAATAGTTTTACTTTAAGCTGAATTAAGAGAGTAAGATTAACATTGGATGAAGTGCATTGGATAGAATTAAAGTGCATAGGATGATCAAAAGAATCAACAGTTTTATTGATATTCTTCGGAGATAAAGTTAAGTTCATTCCGGAAATTTTTATGTATATCAAATTATTTTCAATGTATATAATAATAAGAAAACGTCTTTTAGTAGGGCGAGATTGAGACTTTTAAGTCTCTTCTTACATCCAACCCTTCGTCATACAAATTTTAAAGAAAAGATTGCTTGAAAAAACTACACTGCGGAAAACTAAATTGCAGGTTTAAAAACTTAAGGATTAGCTTCGGAAAAATATATACCGCAGCAGGAAAACACCTGCAAGAAGGGGGTGTGAAAAATCTACAAAAACCTACTGATAGTTAGGTAAATTCTGATGGAAAAGCAGGTTAAGAGAGATCTGAAACGCAAACAACATAGATACATATTCACATAAATAAATCAATATAAATGGTGAAGAACGTAGTGGGAAGCAAGTAATAAAGTTGCAAGAGAAATAGCTAAAAAACGCAAATAACAATAGATTAGTGGATATTAAAGAGTTAAACCTAGTAAAGCTAGTAAAACCAGTTTCGTCAATACTAACTTATAAGATTAAGAAAAGGAATTCCACGAAACCTAGTCAAAATTTTAAAGACGTAATGCGATGTAATTATAAATACATTTTAGTTCAGAGCATAAACATCATAGAACTACATAAACAACAGTAGATAGATAACATCATAGAAATACATAAATACAGTACATTAATAATGATAGATATTATATATGCATGAAGGATGGCGGACAAAAACTGGACATAAAGGTAAAGGATAGAAAGAGTTTTCCATATGCAAGGGGTATGCATTTAGTGGGCCTAGGTTTGGTGCAATGATAGTGGACTGAAGTAATTGGTGTGCATTTTTGAATACTCAGATTTTGCTTTGTTGGATTAAGAGTTGATTGTAGCATGTTTATCATGCCTGGAGTAAGTGAGTTCCAGAGGTTACTGGGTGTAAGGGTGATTTAGTGCTACGAAAAGGGAGAGAGAGAACATTAAAAGTTCATCGCCAATAATTTTATTTAATTAGCTGATAACTGCAGTTAGTAAGGATTATATTTTTGATTGAAACTGACAACTGTGGAGAGACACATATTTATTGACTTATTGGTTTTAAGATTCTACAATTAAAATAGGCAATCATTTCAGACTAACGCTGTTACTTTTCATGTTCCCAATGCAGACAACTTAACGAAACACTAAAAATTAAATCCTATTGTTTCTGAATGCACTGTTTCGGCTGTGCATACTCGGGGATACACCACAATGAAAAGAATATATTTATGACTTCCTCTTCACCGTAAATATTCATTGAACCATAATTGCTCCACAAATATATTGTAGTATCAAAGAATATATTTCAAATTCTTTTTTCCAATGAGAGTTTCATTTTTATTATATATGTATTGTGATCCCAACGTCATTGAAATAAAAAAATTAAGGAATGAGTTAGTAAATGGATATCATAAAATATGACTTAAAATAGCATAAAAATTTAGACTAAATTTAAAATTGATAAAATTCAAAATTATTTCCAAAAACTGACAAAAGATATCGTTATTTTTGTAGGTTGAGAATCAGAGAATATTTTAGCTCTAAAATTAAAACCTCGGCAACAGTTCCATAACTGGAGGTTGAAGATATTTTAATGCAGACAGGTTTTACATTGCCAACATGACAGTTCTCGTATTCAACTGCGAAGAAACCGGTCCAACTCGATATAAACCTCTCTTTTAAGTCGAACTACTTTTAGAGAGTTAATTTTGGACTCGGAATCTCTTTCAACGCTCTATTTTATTTACTCTAAATTATTTATTTTTTGTCGAAGAAGACATTATTATCCTGTTCTGCAAAGGATCATGAGCGTGTGAAAGCCGCTTCGCCTTGATTCTGAGTGACATGAGCTCGAAAGCCTTTTCAGGTCCACTTTTTGTTTGGTCGGTGCAGCGAGATGCGAATGCAAATACGCACAACTGATTCGAATTTCGGTCTCTTTTCGCTCGCATTCAGATAACTGCTCCGGGCCCCTTAAACGCCATTGTTCCCTCCGCCTTATGGTTATATAATTATTTCATATTACCTGTTCATCCCTTCGCCCCTCTTATCTCCCTCACAATGTGCAGATGACCCTTTCAGCCAATCTCAGCTTCATATCCCTGACATTATCTCTTCGGTTTTATCGGAGACCTAACGGTAACTCCATTCCTCATAAAAAGGGGGATCATTTGACCTATCTTCTTTAAATCTCAAATCTCCCAATCTTCATATTTAAAACTAGGGCTGTTCGACTTCGGCCCCGGCTCATAATGTGCTGGTTCAGAAGATGTTTTCTGTTGCTGGATAACGTGCTGTAATATTTCTCGTTTTAATTTCGAAGGATATTCTATTGCTCAGAGTTTCATAAGGAGACACGAAAAGTAAGAAAAATCTGAAAAAGAGCATTTAAGGTTATTCTGAAAATTTCAATGCGTGAAATGTAATGAGGGGAGGAGTTGCTGACAGTAATTTATTTCAAAATAATTAATAACACTCTCTTATCTTTGATATTTCCTATTCCAACCATCTCCTTTCAAGAACACATAATAAATTTCACTGGATATTAAACCCAGCAATGAATATTGTGGACATTCATGTATTTTTCCTTAAGGAATACTATTGAATAGCTAAAACTTGAATGTTGTCTCTCTTAGCGGTTATCATTCGAGAAGATGCAACAGTAAAGCCATCTAGTTATAATTAAATCAATCCACTAAAATCACCTTACCAAAATATAAAAATGCGAAATACTAATTCATACACGAAGTGTGTAGATTACAGAAATTTTTTGCAACATTTCTTGGAATTGACCTGCACACGTATGTATGCGGTATGCAAATTGGTGAAAGAGTTCAAAGAATGTTGAAGACAGGAAATAACGTAAAGTATGAACTTGGGAAAACACCCGAAATGAAAGAGGGAAAGTGGAGAATGGAAAGAAGTCTCAATGGGGGCAACTGGGCGTGGCGGTCTAAGGATAGAAGCAGCTCAAGCGTGCAACCACATTAAAATGAAGATGGATTTATGTGAAAGACGTCAATCATTTGAGCAGCGGGTTTGACGGCGGAGGGACCACTGTTAAGTGACCATCAGAATAGAGAGATCGTTTGCAATTCAGAGTCATTAACCCTCTCTCTCTCTCTATCCTTTCTAGAGCCCTTTCGCCGATTTCGTGTTAAAAAACGATGAAACTATTAAACCGATGTAATTTCTGTCCAGCTGTAAAGTGGAAGCTCTTTGTTGATCAAGGATGCTTAAGTGGTAATAAACGGCGCTTTGAAAGCAAAATCATAAGGCTTCTGTTGAGCGGAATACTTGCTCTGGAAGAGGAGACTGAATGGCGAATTGAAATGTGAGCCTTAAATAGGAAAATGAATCGAAATGAAAAAACACCGCGACGCATATTCTCTTCATTTGTCTTTCTCTCTGAGATAGTTCATCGTCCTTCGTGATTTTTGGTGAAAGTTACCGTTCCTTCTTATTTCTATACCTTTAATTGATGCAACTAATAATACTCTCTATTTTTAAGAAAATCTTTTGATGCAATACTTGGTGCTATCCATTTCAAAATTTTTATTATACTTCGCAAAACTTGCACGATTTCACAGTTTTGTTCAATTGTGTATAATTTTGTGAATTAAATTTTTAGAAAATTTTACGAAATTTTGCCGAATTTCAAGCCCTAGACCAGAGGTTCCCAAAGTGTGGTACGAGGACCCCCGGGGGTCCGCGACAATATTTTTGGGGGTCCGCAGATGCTTATTATTAACATTAAATATCACATTGTGTTTGGCAATTATATTATAATTTTGCTAATAAAATTTATTTTTCTGTGCGGATGCCTTAAACTATTTTTTCCTTTGAATTAAAAAAGAATAAATGAGATATGAGTTTGTAATATTATTCCCAAGGAAAAACGGACTTGAATAAAGTCTGAGAGGGCCGGGAATCGAATCCGGGATCTTCATCAATCCGGGAGGCTGCCTTAACCATCTAGGCTATCCGGCCAGAACATTTTTACAAGTCGTTTTGGGAACTTTCTGTGAAAGGGCACACTAAGTTTTTCCTTCGGACTTTTCCTGGGTGCCTTATGTGCCAAGTACCTTAACCCTTTTCTTGTGTAATTTTATTGTTTTGTCCATGCCAAAACTGAGAAGGGGTCCCTGAGTATTTTTCCTCTTTCAGGGGGTCCAAGGACTAGAAAGTTTGGTACCCACTGATCTAGACTATATATTTAATATTATCTGACGATTCTACTGTTCTTCTTGAGTAATAAAGTCTAACTTTACTAATGGACTTTAATATCAAATTCACGAAAAGATATTTGAAAGGACAATAATGTCTAGCAATATTCAAGATTTGACTGAATTTGACGAAGTGGAAGCTTCATAAACTTAGTTTCCTTCCATAAATAAGCATCAAAATTTTGACCTAAGCACATTTTTGACTAAAGCAGAAAATTAAGATAATTCTAATAAAAATATAAACAAAATATCAATCTCAAAAATTATTCGCGCGCAAAATATAATGTTGTAAATTCCTGCAAGAATGGGAGTTGATTGACCGCAATGATTGTTTGCTTATGCTGAAACTGAATATTGATTTCTATCACCGAAGAAGCAAGGATCAACCCACCTTAGTTATATTGAAGATGGTACCTACATTGTATTTACGTTTATCTTGTCTTATGTACCTCCTTATTAGTAACCCTCGGCCTTTTCGGCAGTTATTATTGCTCCAGGATTGCAGAGGCCCCAAGTTCTTATTATTTGTTTCTGAATGAGTTGTATAATCATTTACATTAAAAGACGAATATTAATCCCACGAAGACGTGATGATTATCATCGAGAGAATATCCTGAAGAGAAACTAAATTAGTAACTCATTCTCAACAATTCATTACAAAGCCAAGAACAACTATATTGGAAAGATACGTCGAAATCAACCATCAAAGCATTCTCTACTTTCTTAGCACATTAGATTTCATGAACGATTTATAAGTAAAAAAGATTATTACCATTCTTTCATCTGTGATATTTAACTGCTCTGAAAAACGCTCTAGCTTTCCTCTTTAATTAGCTGTTAAGATACCGTTAGTTCTATTTATTTCATCAGTTCATTCCTTTCAATCCCACCCTTAGGCTGATTTTTTCCCTATCCATTGATTTTCTATACTTCAGCTTACCTTTGATCGATTGTTTGACTTTACACTCTTTTCTAAGAAGCGTATCTTCTAGAATATCTATCCAATTGACTTTACTCCTTTTATCGTTGTCTCCCGGGGCTGAGTTTAAAGGAGAGAGCTTAAGACAAAGAGGACTCATGCATCCTCATCTGCAGTTATCCTAAACTTTTACCTACCATAGTGCTGGCAAATCACCGACATTGATCCAACTACGACCTTTCGCAAGTCTCACCCTTTCCATCACTACTACTATTTTATCATTGCACGTTTGCTAAGTATTGATATTCACAATTTGTATACATTAATACATGCTATATTTTAATTGTTCTAAACGATACTATTTTGCCCGATTTATTGCTCTGATTGCTTGGTGTTTTTGCCGGAGTAGAAAAAGGAACATATATTAGAAATCGATTACTTTCTAAAGTAAATCTATTTAACGCAAATGGTCGCTATCAATTCATGAAAACATCTCGAAAGACATGTTTCTGCTTTAAAAGAAAATACTATATTGAAGTGCATTTAGTATCAATAAGTTTTTGTTATTTGAAATATAACTACACTTTTGATGAGTTCACCAAATAATCCAAAGAGAAACTTCTTAATCCTATAACTAAAACCTTGTTAAACGTTCGAACGATACACAGATGGAGAATACGACTGGACTGATAAGGAATTATTTCACATTTTAAAGAAAGGGGTAGATGGACGTAAAATACATCTGCATATTCATGGTACCCTGTAAGTCACCTTTGAGCGTCTGGCAGGGGGTGCATATACAATGGCATGCTTCCCTAATCGATTACTTTCGCCTATGGTTCGCGGAAAAAATGAATTCCTTAAGCGACTTGCTCTGACATCTATATCCCTGATCTTCCTCGCAGAATCTGAACAACCCATGTAACAGGGAGGGTGTATAATATTGGCGATATCTTCTGAGAACGTTTTTTCTCTGAATTTATTGAGTGTTAAGACATTGTTTAAGCCATCTATCTTCTAAAGATTCTCAATCTGCGTGCTGAGTAACGCTCACTGAATTGTCGCTGCAATTCTTTAAGAAAAACGTATTTCCTTCTGTTTTCTGATTTCTACGCTACTCACAGTCGGCACTTTCGTTTGCGCATTTCCGTTATCAGATAATCACCCTTCGGTTCCTTCAAGAGTGAACCTGTTATGTAATATTAGATTAGCCACCTCGCCGTAAACTTTAGCTCCCTTTAAAATTGGTATATACGTCAAATGTATGATTAAACATAGGAAGCTCTTCGTATTTTCGTATATTTTCCAACATCTTATGATTGCGTAACTTAGAACATTTTTCCAATAAATCTTAGCTATACTACGATTTCTTGGGGTAAATACATCGAGAGGTTAAGTGAAAATAATATGAAGTTATTCTTAATAACGATAGCCGCGAAAATTAAAGTATCAAAATTTTTTCTCATTTACTGAGCGTCAAAATATCACCCTATGCTCTCTATACAAGTGTAGTAAAAAAGTTTTATTATGGAATAAAATAAGTAAAAATTTAACTTAATATTAGAAATGTATTTGATTTGCTATTGATTCCTCTACGGTTGTTGATAAATGAATGGTTTTCAACTGACGTTTGTATTAAATGTTGAAATGGCATCATCAGAAGTTCCATCGATCGATTTCTCCAGCCGAGTCCATCCCTACCCCTGTCTCCCTACTCCACCGCATTCCCTTCGCCAATGTAACAATTCCTGAGGAGAGAGAGAGAGAAAGAGCGTGCGCTGCTTCCCGCCAAGAGAGCTTCCCGCCACTCGGCGATTGGCGGGCCAATGGCGATGGGGGAGCGAACGAGTAACATTGTAGCAAGAGCGATGAGGGGGGCGTCGCCCTTGTAGCGGATGGGGGCAGTGACGAATCTCGCGGAGGCTGCGATGGAATTGGTTGCCTCCCCAACCCTCGGAGGCCCTCACTCTGGGGAGGAGCTTATGATGACATGTTGAGCAAACGTTGTTTTATGAGCGGTCGGATATTGTGCCTCCGAGAACGGCAACCGAAGCCTATTTTTCCTTGGGGGGCGCCTGAGGCGACCTCCTATGGACCACGGGTGGATATTGAAGATCCTCATCCTATGTGTATTCCTTAGGCGAAGTCCCATTAATACTTGGGTGACAGAATTTTTGCTTTTTATGATTGACTGGATTTTTAAATAAATATGTATTCTTTGCTAAAAAAATAAATGGGTGATAAAAGATGCGTGTGGAGCAAAACACTGAAACCATCTGCAGACAGTGCTGTGGAAGATGGATGGTATGTAAATACATTCTAAATCGTTTACTGAGAATAACAACTAAGAAAATATAGGATAGCTATATCAAAGAAACATCTCATAAGAGCCTGCGATAACAGTACCCTCGAGAATAAAAGAAATGTTTATATAGAATTATTAATATTATATATTATAGGAAGGCTTTAAAAGGAAAAATATCTAATCTATTTTCACACAATCACAAAGGAAATTTTGAAAAGGAGAAAAAATAATATAGGATGAGCATTAAGGTGAAGAGGAAAGTGAAAATATGAAATTCATAGATAAAGAAGAAAAAGATAACGTAATAAAATTGGAGATAAAGAAGACAATGGAGTGCAGAATATAGCGAATGATTAAAAGAAGATCGTAAGAGGAGGCTCCCGGTAGTGGACAGCGCGTTTGCCTTTGGTGAAAGTGGTCCCGGGTTCGATTCCCTGTGAGAGACAATGTGAGATATGACCTTTGCTATCGAAACACTTTTAACAATACTACTACTACAAGATCGAAAGAGCGATTTAGTAGGAAACTTCAGTGTCTTAGTTTTGATTCGTTTCTTAAAGATGAGATCATTTCAAAAAGAGATTATGAGTATGTTATGTATATCAACGATATGTTTTTTTTAATTTTTATTAACAAATCTCTCCGCTATACTATAATATGCGGTTTATAAATCGAAAACTCTGAGTAATATTAGGCTGCTAAATTCAGTTATTATTAATTTATCATTTTGCTTACATTACTGACGTAAAACCCCAGATCGAAAAACAGTTTAGATTTAGTTAACTATCGGTTTAGCGTTAAACCTTTTTCTTAATAGTACAATTCAGCTAATTAGTGATTAAATTTGTTCGTTCGTTAATTTTCTTTCATTTTTTAAGTATAAATACTGATTGAACGTAAAAATATTTTGGTCCACAGCATCGCTTGCCTTCTTACATATTTATCCTTGGTCATTCCTGTCAATCTCACCGTAAATACTACACAACTCCTTTCATAAAAATACACAATAGTTAGTACTCTACCCAAGTGCCCAAATCAGGTGTTTCAATTTCCGTCACGCCTCTTTCCTAATTTATAAAGCCAAACTTATCTCCATCTAATCGATACAGATGTGCCGCTCCTCATGATAGCCATTTAAGTGTAGTTTAATCTAAGAGAGAAGCCGAATATCTCCCTCTAACACGAGGCATTATCTAATCTAATCTAATGCGTGCTATTTGCACGAGGGTGAATTTGTCCTCGGGGTTGTTTTAGCGGTCCAGAGAGAGCAAAAATGTCTGAGAGTTGAGTGCATCCCTCCTCCTCCCACGCCTTCGCCCGACACTACACGTCACTCACAAACGCCACGTATTTCATCGCTATACAACACGCGTTCCCTTTCCACTCTCCTTCCCAGCATCTCTCTGTTCCGCAGCACACAATAGCAGCCCAGTCTTTATATATTTATTTATAAAATGGGTTCGGGAGGGACTGAGAGAGAAAAAAATTAAAAGGAAGAGCCTCTCTGCCCTCACCCTATCCCTTCCCCCAAACACACGCACAGAGAGAGAGAGAGTATTGTCAGTTTGAAATAAAATGAGTTTCTGGGGTTGCTATGGAGGTGGACATACAATTAAGTTGAATGGGAGGAGTACAATGGGGGTCTGCGTCGGGAGGGATACTTGGGGTTGCAGGTATAAAGGGAAGGAGATATTGGCCATAGGTAAGGAGGCAAGGGTTCGAGTGTGGGATTCGCCCATAGGGATCCGTGTCCGGAAAAGCGGCTTCGAGGGGGAGAGAGAATACTGTGCAATATGCGGCGGGCGGTTGCTCACGGGGGGACGGTGGGGCGGAGGGGCGGGGGGCGGCGTGCTTAGCAGAGCGTGAAAGGGTCAGGGGCTGGTGGCGGAACGACTTGTACACTGTGACACTTCGGCGCTCATCTTTGTGTTCTCTTCTGCGGCTCATTGCTGTTGTGATATACGCTACAAAAACCGGATTCATTGTTACCAATCGGATGAGATTAGCGGTTTGAACTGCGGTGGTGTGGAAAGAGACGCCGCGCGAATAATCCGTGAGGCCTGCGGAGGATTTACGACAACCCGCGTGAGAAAATGGCTCGTTCATAAATCGTGCGCTGGATGCTGTTTTTGCTACCGCGTTTGACAACGCCCTCGCGTGCTTTATGTGAGTGGAAATGAGGCCTTAAGCCGTCGAAATTCAGAATCAGTTGACTGTTTCAAAACAATGGCTCTATTTTGAATAATTGGAGAGGTTGGGTTGATATGTTACGTGGGAACAGAACATCAATGTATGGATCTGTGTAAATTGCGCGAACATGCGTCATATTTCAGTCACGCAACGACTTGACTGGAGACTTCATTCAAGACATTTTGATGCGATAGTTTAAGGGCCAAAACTGATTGAAATAATATTTGATTGAAAGAATATTTCAATATTTATATTTATGCGATACTATAGTGGCAAAAAGTGATTGAAATAATACGTATTCAGAATGGGAAATTTCTTAAGCCTTCCTCTGAAGACTTAAGAATTGATGGAGGTGGAAACAGTCAACACGAATGGGAGTTGAACCCAGATTCCATTTTCTGGATGTATGTTATTACCATCGACAGTTGAGCTACGTCGATAGTTGAAATGGTTTACGAATCCGCCCCTAGAAGTTGGACCTGAGTTCAAGCCCCAGTCACTTGAAGATTTTTCACATCCATTTATCTTTTAATTGAAATAATTAGCTAAAACTAAAGTCCTATCATTTAGATGACTTGCTTAGAATAATAGGATATAGAGGATATCCACCCCATCCATTACTTTCTTAAACATTGAATTTTTTCCATTCCCAAAAACGTTTTGGATAAATAATTTTTGGATATTACTCTAATAATGAGAATCGATTACTTTCATCTTTCGCATCTTTCTGTCTTTCGAAAAATTGAATCACATTACCTTACATTGAGATTTTCTCTGTAAAGTGAAATTAAAATTCAGATACTTTTTATATACACTAAATGTGGGGGTGCCTTCTGTATTTTGCGGCGTTCTATGAGAAATTTCTTAACATTTTATAATCAATGGTTAGAGTAGCCGCTCGGTAAGTGGAAGATATCGGTTCAAGTTTCAGTCTCGTCAGATGTTTGCACGCCAATTTTCCTTTTGGATCATTCCTAGGTACACACCTTACCTAGCCAAGTCATTTTATATCCTACCCATTGTAAGACTTATTAATCAAAATTAAATATTTGATAGATAAGGTTTGACGTCATGTGTATACGAAATAGAAAATTTTCTGTCAGAGTTTAAATAGCAATGAAACCCGCTATCGTTCGCGCGACTTAGAATTTGAGTTATTTGAATGCCAAACGTCGCTTAAATCCGAGCTAAATGTGCAATGTTGGATCTAATGATATTTGTGACCTTCTGATGAAAGGAATTTCCCCATCCCCGGAACATGCTTTAATATAATCAATGTGGCCAAGCTCAACTTGGTGGAACGCCATAAGAAAAAAAAAATAACTAATAACTAAGGAAATTATTTCTTTCCTCAACACGCTGTAAGATGAAGACTTCTATTACCATAGATAACTGCTCCCCAACATTTGTTTATCGGTTGAACATTCAGCTTTAAAATTGGAATGGAATAATTACAAATCGACAGATATTATCCAATAACAAATAATATGGCAGTTTTTTCGCAAGATACATCTGAAATCCCAGTTTATGCCGGGTTCTTACATTAAAACAGTTTTTACACGTTAAAACATGAGTAGGGTCCGATTGTTTTTGATAAAAATGGTCTCAAAATTATTCCCGAAAAATTTCAATGTTTAAGATTCATCCGGATCAGAAAAATGAAATCTTGCGAATAATTTCAATATAAGCTATTATTCTCCAAAGCTATTTACTTAATTTGCCTTCTAAAGTAATCAGAAATTATCAAAATCGATTGAAGACCTTTTTACTTATAGAATCATTTATACTCCACAAAAGGTAAAATTTATCTGATGTATTGCGTTAGACGGCGAAAATAATTTTAACTCCTACGTCGAATATGTTTTATGTAGTCGATACATGTTTTAGATAATTTTAGTAGGTTATTTTTTATCTGATATTAATATGCTGGACGATGTGGTAAGAATTTGTTCAACAGTCTTCTCCAAGATGCCAAATCTTCGTCCTCTGCGAATCGAATTGGCCCATTCACTTCTTTGGGGTCATCGTGAGGATCCACCCACAGCCGATTAACAACTATTCTCATCGAAGCTTTAAAACGTTTTCTTCAATAGCGTTTGCAATTGGACTCCAAAGCAAACAATCGCTTCATCGGTCAGGATCTCCACACTTCGAGCAAATAATATGTAAGCATTCGAATTCTGAGCCAAATTTCGAGAATAAATATCTCCTTTGCTTATCCGCCGTTCAATTTGCCGAGCACTTAATCACAGGATAAGCCCCGAGAGTGCTCTCAGCGATCGAGCAGATATATTTATCTGATGATTCTAAGTAAGCATGGTGTCGATGGCGATCTCTCCCATTCAGGTGGACACTGTTGATGAGTCATCCGATTCGAGATGACATCGCAATGCAACCCTCCTAATGATGGCACCCGGACACTCCAGGAATCCAGGAGACTGCTAGAAGAGCAGTCCGGATACTTCTCGGGAGCAGTCTTTGATTCATTTCCCCATCTAAAGATTCATTTAACAATGCAAGTATACACTTTTACACTCACATTTCTCTTTTCGCATCTTCTGTAGATATTTTTATTGGTGAACTCGTGTCCAAATATCAAATCAGGGGGTGACAAACATAACCGAATTCCTCTGACCAACGAATGAACGCATACAAGGAGGAGTAGTGGATGGAATTAATTTACATCTAAACCTGTACCGCTCAGCATATATCCCTAACTTAACATATATTACTATCGCATATCGTTCGCGGCAAAATTATTGAAGGTAAAATTATATAAACAAGTTTCAATTTAAAATCGATATGAACTGACTTTACTTGGTGGAACGCCATTTATGAAAATAAACCGCAGACTTTGTATATGTGTATACGTGTATTATTAAATGTTTGTGGAAAATACAAAGTCTGCGGTTTATTTTCATTTATTTTCAAGTTTCACTTTTCTTACGTAAAGGGGTATTTAATAATTATAGTTAATTTAACAATTCAAAGTAAAAATTTAAACTTCTAGTACGCAATATTCCAGAAAAAGAGGTATTCATTTGCATAGGAATGGTGTAGGTAGAGAATTTTTGTGGATTTTTTAAATGTCGGAATTGGGTATGTAGATACTTCTGATCACCAATCGAAGATAAGATAAGAAAGTATCAGTTATAATATTCCAACCTCTTATAAAAGTGGAATCTGTGAGGGACCTTATTTACAAAGGCTTTTAATTGTTTACTTTCAACTTTCAGTAATGATTCTGCCTCACTTGATAGTGTAAATATGATAACCGTCTTTACATTTAATTCAATAATTCCGACTCAAATAGTGGATCCGTTCTGCCCTATCTATTGAAGAGAAGAGTTCTGATTGTTTTATTATTATTGAAAACGAAATTCAAGTTTAAGTATTTAATTCTAAAAATTAATCAATATATGTAGTAAGTGGAGGTGGTCATCTTATTGCAAATGTAGTGTGGTTCGTTTGAAGGAGTGAAAATGGGAGGAATACTAAGTCTTACCATTTTCTGGGCAACCACTTTATCGATGAGATAGGAAAGGTAATAATTACCCATTGTATTGCAATTGACAACAATTAATTCTTTTAACAAGTCCTTGAAAGCCGTGGAATTTTTTGAGGTGTACATATAGAAGAGGGAATGAAGTGTAGCAAGTTTGTTGTTGGATCAAGAGGATGATCAGTTTGAGTCGGTTTTTATACATGGAAAATTGTATCTTGTTGCCGGAAATAAGTAATTTGAGGTCTAGAAAGATATTTGAGAGGCCTTACTCGTGCATGAAAGTAAGGGAAAGATGAATGGATCTCAAGAATTGCACATTTGGGATACAAGTCTTCAAACCTTCTCTATATGCACTGTATGTCATTGGCATAACGCTGCGAGGCAATAATATCGATTAACAAAGGGTATGTGTAATTAAAAGATAAAGATTATACGTGGTCGAGGAAATTTTTCCCAGTAGAATGCATGTGTACACATTGACAAGGCCCTTAGTTATGGGCCCTTTACATACTCAGTACTCCTTTCTTCATCGATGGCATATTAACGTGCGGGAGTTCCTGCAGATTCCCAGTCAAACCTTAGATTTGTCCAACACAACGAATGTGACAACCCTCATATCTCTCTATTTTCACCACCTCATATTTCCTCCGATTCTTCCTACGTAAGATGGCGTGCGATTTTTTCCGAAGATGCGGGATCTCCTTTTATAATGCTGTGGTTGAACATAAATGGTTAAAAGGGGTTTCTGTAATCGATCCGGCGATTGTCACTGGACATCTGAGAAGTTTTTGCCGAAAGATCATTTTCATCTCCACTGAAACGCGTTCGTAAGAAATCAGATATTCCTTTTATTCGAAAAGCGGCGCAAAAAAATCCTTTCATCTATTTCTTCGGCTTTTACAATGGCTCAATCCGGCGCCAAGTCCCGTGTTTCTTTCGGGTTTTTAATAGACACACTACCTGCATCACCAAATCGGTGAAAGATGGGATGGTATATATTTTGTCTGGACTCTTCCACAAACATCTCAATCGATTGAAAGATGTAAAAAGTATAATAAATTACAACTTTAGCATTTACCCATTGTAAAAATATGAGTATTTACACTGATAAAGATGTGATATTTTGACAGTTAACATTTTTATTAATTTTTGAGTTACATGCCTTAAGATAAGTAAATTTTGGCGTTACATACTGCTATTAATGAATAAATTTAGTACAAAACACTCCTAAATATAACTGTAAGATTGACCCTAAATGGCAGAGTAATTAAAAAATACATTTTGTAAACATGACACTAAAATTCAGACAGCAATTCTCAAGAGATGAACGTTTAATTCACATCATCAAGCTTTTCAAAGAGTATCGAAGTGAAAAAACACCTTCGAAATAGTTAAAATTTAAATACTACAAGTAAGGATACTATATCTATTATTATGCGAATTTAATATTTGTTAATAACTTCTTTTACGGAAAACTTCTACAACACTTGTATAACAGATTGCGTAATGCACTTCAGTTACGTTTTCAATGTCCCTGTAAAATATAATATCTACTCTTTAATTAGTAGAAAATTCTTGTCTCACCTTTACTGTTGCAAGCACATCAAAACATAAGGATCTGGATCTGAAACCTCTGCGTTTTAGAATAATGTAACTTGCTGACATTACGATTTTACATTTAAATACAATTCGTTCTTCGTTTGATCCTCGTCCGACTTTTGATTCTAAATATTTTCCTCCGTGCGACGAATACTACTCTATATCTTTCCTATGCTATCTGATAGCGCTGCAACTGTCGTCTCGGCATTATTCCCCATAAAACGTTTGAAGTCGTATAATCGACGTATCGCTCGGATCCAAAGAGGGCCGTCACATTCCTTGCGCCGTTTCTTTGATCGTCACACAGTAGCCTTCGTGGCGCGCTGCCGTTGGATTTAAGGTCGAAGATCCAATAAAGAAACCATTTGCCCCCGATCTGCCGCCGAAATGAGATTCTGAAACCACTGCACGACGCCCCAGTGAACGATGCACAGCAATCATCCATTCTGCGGTTCTGAAGAGGGGGGGGGGGGCGCAGGGGAGGAGTAGGTCCCGTGAGTGATCGGTTAACAATGTACTCGCTTTGTCCCCACAATGGCCCTCCTAATGGAGATATCCCGCCTGAAGAGACATTCTCTCTTTTTTATTTCCAGCCTCGATTGTGCTGCCACAAAAGGAAACGGATTCTTCACGTTAAACGATTCCGACCTATCAACAGCCCCCACCCATTTCAACCCCTCCCCTTCCAGATTATGGAATATGCCGCCTCATCTCAGACTTATCCAACCAATCATCTTTCTCCTCTTGGACGTTCAGCCCCCAAATTTTTTTTTTCGGATTCATAACCCTTTCGGGACAGTACAGAACCGGCCATTCTATTTTTTATCCGTAGCTAACTTTATATACAACCTTCTTAACTTTTACGGGTAGTCTTCTTCGCTGTTTCTCTGTGTTGTTATTTACCTTTGCCTTTTTTAGGCTCTATTATACCCACAAGCTTTTTTACATTCTATATTCAATGCGTAATAAATTCAATACTCTCAAATTCTAGCTGTAAGCATGTGTGACTCTTACAAGGCTGCAAGAATTTCGAGTGTACTTATTCGGCCCACCATCTTGTTATTATGTAGCTTTTTAGCGCTTATATTTCATTATTCATTCTGCCATTTTATGTCTTTATCATATTTATAAATGTAGTCAGAGACCAACCTCATACTCAACCCATCAGGTCAGAGAAGCAAATATAGATATAAAGTAAATTAAACATGCAATCGCATATAAGAATAATCTAAACCAAGAACATGACAACGTAGGCTTAGCATAATACATAAAACGAATGAAACTGTAAAAGTTTCAATTGATAACTAAGACAAGGAACGAAGAGAATTTAAAACTACCCGAGTTATTCATATTAATTACATCAAAATTGGGCCGGAATAAAGCTAGCACTTTGCTCGTTTTCGAGTTACTGTTGCAATACACTGCTCCAATCTTACTGTAAATTATGTCCTTTGTAATTAAAGCTTAAACCTGTAAGGTACTTTCCGCATTACCCTTCTCCCCTCCCATCCATGCCTATCTTTTTCTAACACCCTCAAAAGAGGCTGTAAAATCACAAATCGTCCGTCAAATCAACTCTTTGGCTATCCTTAGTCACATAGTCTCTTTTCCCACTCCTGCTTTCCCCTCCTTCGGAGTCCTTCCCGATTTCGATGTCCAGCGGCGAAAGGGTCTCAAGCATAAGCACAAAGATTCCCCGCAGAGAATACTCGCCGAGCACACGAGTGTCCTTTTGCTCCAATTCGATCGCATTTGCAGCGGAAACGCGTCATTTCTCTATCCAAATTTGCATCCGAAGAAGAAAGGATTACACATTTACGCAGAGGCGGAGAAAGAACCTTTTGTTCGTTGGAACAGAGGAGCGATCCCATGGGCAACCACTTCTCATTGTTCCAGGAGGGTTCCATTGTCGCTAGAGCAAAGTTAAGTGTCGCGTCGCTTCAATTGGCCACTGTTTTCTGCTAATGAGGCGGAAGAACATCTCATTCGCCGCCTGCTCGCTTCTTTCCCTACAGACCATGTGGAAGAGCTCCAAGTTTCCTTCTTTTTTCCGATATTTTGTCAACTTATTCGAGAGGGCGACTTTGCCTTTGTTACCAATGCTTTCTTTGGTACAATACAATACTTACAATGTCAGTCATTCCTTGCCAATTAATGCCTTTAAACCATTCTACGCAATTTCTCTAAAGATTCACTGATATAATCTGCCAGGGTGCTTTTACTATCAGCTGGTTTGGTATGCATATGATCCAGCATAAGCCAGAGACTCATTTATCAACTTTATCTATTAACTTTAATGGCAAACAAATAACATCCCAAAGCTATTCATTATTAGGAGCATAAGACAGGGAAGCATTTATCCTGCTATTGCGATCACAAGAAAATCAATTCAGAATCTGACGTAGTTTTACAATATAAAGAAGTAATTATAATTAAAAGTTTAATGAGGAAATTGTACAACGGCAAATCTGGTACAAGTGGAGCAGTTAACGAGTAATAGCTCTCGTGAAGAAAACTAAGTATGAGCTTACCATGATAGTGCAGATACAGCTACCAAAAGGTTTCGTAGAAAAGGAACAGTTAGATTAAATATGAGGGGATGGTGTCATAATGTGAAGGCGAATAAAAATGTGCAATTGTGGATAAGCTAAATAGATAACAGCTTGTAGAGTTACCCCAATTTCATATGTTGTTATATATAGATATACATTTACCAGTGGCGTTTTATTACACAACAAATACCTAGGAGTCACGTTTAGCAGTAACTTATCTTTTAAAGAACATATTCGAGATGCGATAGGAAAAGCGAATAGAATGCAAAGATTGACTGGTAGAACGTTGAGAGGATGCTCATCAAGAGTCAAAGAAATGTCGTACTTTTCTCTTATTCGTCCGAGTCTTGAATACTGCGGTGCGGTTTGGGACCCACACGAAGTAGGTTTAGTCTCAGATTTAGAGATGGTCCAGCGTAGAGCAGCCCGATTCGTTTGCGGGGATTTCAGGTTTGATAGCAGCGTTATGGCAATGATAGAGTCCCTCGGTTAGAATTACCTACAGATGAGAAGATCTGAATATCGTCGGAAACTTTTCGAAAAGTTCATTCGTTCAGAATTTATAGACGAAGTAAGTGAAATGTTAGTAAGGAGCGAACGCGATCTTCGAGAGGCATCGACGAAGCGTTATAGGGAATTAAACGCAAGGACGGATAATTATTTTTGGTCGTTTTTCCCCCAGGCTATTAGAGATGATAATATGGAGGAATGAATAATGGAGGTGTATTACACCCCCTGCTATACGCCTCTGGCGGCTCGCGGGGTATATATCGAAATCTAAAATCTAAATAGATAACAGGTTGTAGAATTACCCCAATTTTATATATTGTAAAATGTAGACACCAGTGGCGTTTTATTAATAGCGTTATATGACATTTTTAACATTAATTACATGTTTGCCAGAAGGTAACCTCTCCTAGCTTCATCCTTGTATTCGTTACTTTACTTTCTGAACATTACATACACTCAGAATGACTTTAGAGTTCAATATCCCTCTCCTACGAAAGCTTTTCCGAAACGCATTCTTAAGAAAGTCCACAAGAGATACCGCGAAGGAGATCCCTTCATACCCTTTACATACCTTGAGCATGAATCGCTCTCAAGTTTTCCTTCCAAAAAGCTTCAAAACTGAATTTTTCTACCAAAATGGAGTCATCGGGGCAAAATGGCCTTCCAAGAATCCTAAAGCACTTGAGCATTCCCCAATCAAAGCGATCTGCCCCCGCATTCCACCGCTGACCTCGTTAAAGGGTACACAATAAAGGATGGAGTGAGCCCCCCATACAATGGACTCCTTACCCCAGTCTCATTGCCTTATTAAACCCACGGATTCGTAAGATGGCTTCTTTTTCTTCTGCAACACTCTCCTTCAGGTGTCCATTCATAGACCGAGAGTCTGACAGCTTAACACAATGTCCGACTGTTCGAAACCAATAGCTGTGTATAGCATAGAATATGTAAGTGGTTTCAACCTCTTGAGCGTGTGCTCTTTCCCTTTTCGCTCGATTGTGCTCTGCGCCTCTTATTGGAACAATGGAGGAGAAATACAGTAGGATAGCCGCAGCGGGAGGAAGGGGGTGTAGTCACGCGAGCTAAACTGATTCAAACCACAGAATAGAATTCATATCTGCGTCAAAGTGGAAAATTTTGAGGACTCAACGGCGAGGCAAGATGTAGGCAGGTAACCGCATAGTTTCGCACAAAATGAAAGAGAAATGCCATTTCATACTTGGTTGAATTAAAATACTAAATTTATGAACCGTGTGAGAATTCTTTCGGTGGTATGCCTGATATATGGAATGGCTCTTGGGTAAAGAAATGCCGCTTTAAAAAATCTATCTTACTTATCAACTATTACCAATATAAAATATTTTTATGAGAAACTGTTTGTAATCAACTGAATAGAAATATATCCAAATGTATGTAGTTTACTTGAAAAGGTAAGGATAAAACGCTATCCCTCGATCTAAATCTAGACCTAAGTATGAATCCGAAGGATGAATAGACTTGAAAAAAGTCTGACGGGACCGGGAAAGATTTTTTCTAGTCTATTCTTCCTTGGGATTTTTCCTGGGTGCACGCCATTACGTGCAAAATAAGCTTTACCCATTTTCCCATGTATGAACCCTGTAAGCGACCTTCCGGCGTGCACATGCGCCATGATTCTATTTACCATGAATCTTCTAAAGATTTTCCCCCTACGTCTTGCAGCATATGAATAACTCACTGAGTTGTCGTTGCAATTCTATACAAAACACATTGACTTCCGTTGTATTATTTCTAATCCACGAATACAGCACTTTCGGCAGGGCCCCATACACTACAGGCATACAAATGTTCTCTTGTCTTCCATTTAGGGCACGCAAACATAAGGCTCGTTTTTCTCCGCCCTGTCTGCAACTTTATAATTCTAACGAAAGGTGCGGATCGACTGGTAAAAGGCGTAAGCTCAAGTATCATAGCAGAGGCATGTGTATTATATCTAACTATTTTTTAATAAATAATGAACGCATTATTAGAACCATAATTTTTCGTTCAGCAATTACTCCAAAGCTTTTTGCGTTCTAACTTACTTCCGTATTTACTCCAAACTCTACCCTTACTGTCAGAAAAATATTTGCTGGTCATAAATAAAGTGTAATTGCGAACATTTTGTATCAATTATTGAGTGACCATTATATGGATAATTTGCTATATTTATAATAATTTAACATTCGCTCCCACTTATTGATCACCTCTGTATAACTTTTCAATAAATTGCGCAAACCAAATATAAGTATACACTTTCTGTAGCCATTAATAATTCTTAAGTGTAAAGAATCACATGACGAGTCATTATGGATTTATAAAAGCAAAAGATTGGTAAACATGAAATTGGAAGGAAAAGAATTAACACGATCTAAATTATAAATTGTTGGAAGAAATTTCCTAAGGCTCTTGGGACTGTGGCCAAATATGTACAGTGGATGATCGGTTATAAAGAGTTTTACTGTAAACAAATCGGACTATGAGCACCACCGCGAAATAATGGGAATAAAACAACTCGTAAATTTCCACTGTAAAAAGGCAAATTACTATGGAAGTGTAAAAAGAGTTTTATTCCCATTTTGATAGCCTCCAAGAGGTAAACCCTTTTCATATTGAGTTTATAAGTATTTTTTTATGATCGGATAAGGGACACCTCACGGATCAAAAGCACGCTAGGAGTTTCGTGAGCGAGGAAAGCTTAAAAGAACTAAAGTTCTGTTTCGGTGGATCTTTGAAGGAAGAGCAGTTTATCAAAAATGGCGTAGTTAGAATAATATAAAAACCAGGGGATCTCTAAAATTAAAATTTTTTAAATTTTTCCTGAAAAGGTCAATATGCAAAACAACTGGCTATATGACATCTTTGAAACCCCACCAACAGAAAAACAATATAAAATGAAACAAGGATTTTTCTTGAGTGTTATTATTCCATAGGAAATAGCAACATTTTAATTTATTTTTGTTGACTTAGAAACGGTTCAATCGAATCTGCTTTGAATAAATGATGATTTAAATCACGCTTTCGTAAGTAAACATCGTCTTTGAAATTCGTAAGCCGATTCCCGCCGTAAATGCTAAGGAAAAATAAAGCAAGTCTTAGTATAAATCGTAATCAAATATCAAGAATTTCGGTAATCGATTTAAGATATCACCATCCTATTCTGGAAATAGTAAATACTAGTTTCAGAGAGTCGTGTTTGCAAATCATCGATCCTCAGAGGACGGCGGTAGAGGGAGCTTGGATTTTGCACCATTGTGCACGTGTAATAGTACTCCATATTGCCTGTTATTTGGACAATGCTGGAATCGGAAAGAAAGGCGGAGTACACGAAAAGTTTCCCGAATGTCAGAGTGACAGCGGAAGCGTTCCTCGCTCGCAAAAGCCCTTTTGACGTCCCTCAATGCTATACAACCCCCAAAGAGCCGCCATCAACACCACTCACAATATGAGCGGCTCGCGAGCTACGTCCCCTCA
This sequence comes from Sympetrum striolatum, assembly GCA_947579665.1. Lineage (NCBI taxonomy): Eukaryota > Metazoa > Arthropoda > Insecta > Odonata > Libellulidae > Sympetrum > Sympetrum striolatum. Next base: position 90,096,741 of record OX388341.1, read on the forward strand.
TGGATTGGCTCTCCTTCCTCAAGTACTATTCTCCCCCATTGGATACCTCTTTCCTTATATCACCTTTCAACGTCCTGCAGAGGTTTGCCAGAGAGGCCAACCAACTGGACCCCGCGCTGAAGATTGTCGCGCTGTCATCTGATAACATCTGCCTCGCCTAAAGACCGGTAGCACACCGATAAATACCGATTATAACGGGGATTGGTTAACACCGATTCATTCAATCACCAAACTGCACTTTCTCTTTCACATTTTCGCATTACAAGTGAGATGACTATTATTTATGTCTCAATGTTTGTACTGATCGCCGTCGTGACGTTCGAACAAAGGAAAGAACGCACTTCCAAATGTTGAAGTTTTTCGATGCCCTCGGCAGAAAGTAGGCCAATGGAAATTGTTCGTAACATTGTTCTCATGGCTCTCATATACATACCGACGTTTATGGAACGCTAAACATCAGCGTAACTTGGTCGACGAAAGATCGCCCGTAGAAAACCTTAGCATACTACAATCCAGATCATCAACAATTTATTTCAACGGCTCCAAACCTTTGTAAGCAACTATTTGGTATCAAAAATCTTTATTGGATGAATGCTAGAAAGGATTTTAGATTTCACGTAAGATCTGAAAAGGGAATTCGACATGGTTTTACCTTGAGAAGAGACTATCCTCAGAAAAGGTTTATAACATATATGACAAACAAATAATAAATATGCTAACTCATTTATACAGTCACTAAAAGTAAAAGATCTATTTCGCACTCAACTCAAGAAATAGGAGACGACGAATTTTAGCGACGAACTATGAAGACATTCAATCATCGATACCTTTTATACCTACGACTATTCATTTTGACATTATCATAGAAAATAGCTAGAATTTTCCTGGGTGCACGCCCTTATGTGCAAAGTCACCTCAACCCTTTCTGTACATAGAAAATAGCTTTATTTCACGTGTCATAGATGCTTCTGGAACGTAAAATTCCAGAAATTGTACTTTTAAGTAATTACGACAGTGAAATAGAATTTCTCCCGATATTATTCTCCATATATTTCGATCCCGATGCGTCCAGCATTTTATTACACGCTCTCAATTCGGTTAATGTGAGTATAACTCTTTTATAATATAAAATTTCCTCTCTTTGTAAAGGTGATTTTCTGCATTTTTAATCTCCAAAAAACCAGTTTTATCATTTAGTAACAATATTTTTCATTCTTTTTACATTGACTTGGAAGTACATACATTAATTGAAAGCCATGGGATATCCCTGTAACGGGCACCAGTATTTTTCGAATCGAAGCCCAACACACGACACGTTATTTTCATATTCGCGATTTTCGCTTCCCAAATTCCCCGTCTTTCGCATATGTAATTTCTGTTTGTATTACCGTTACCTTCGTGGAGAAAAAGACGATGGAAGCTGCGATATTTACGGTGCTTACCTTCAATTTCGAATCTCGACTCCTTCGACGAAAACCGCTATATTTACAGGAAAGCTAAGAATCCTTGCCTCTATCGATGTTGAAGATAAACAGATGCCAATACACGCATCTAACATATCCCAGCCGAGCGAAGACTCGCGGAAAAGCAAACTAACGCTAAACATTCAAATCCCTGCCTTTTACTTAGGTTACCACTGAAATGCGCATTCGGGAAATTTATCCTACGGCAAACAGACCTCTAAAACATCTTTCTAAAGTACAAAGAAGAATGACTCTGCACTTCGTATCGTTTAACATATTGCCGAAATTTGAACGATATTCCCGAAAGATGTGCAATTAACGGCTCTCCCACTTTGATCGATGAGGATTCTCAAGATGGCTTGAAATTAAGATTTACGGTCGGTCGAGAAAGGAGAAATAGCGAGATAAGTCACTTTTATTGAGGGCCGGAATTCAGATTTAGTTTAAAGGTGTCCATAGATTGATGGAAAGAGTTTTGGAAACCCAGAGAAAGTTAAATAAATTTGGCAGAGAAAGAGAACTGAGAGCCTTTAAATCGATCGGAAAGAAATAATAGGGCCTCAGACAAGGAAATTGATTAAGTGCTGGGAGAAAAAAGAAGGGGAAGAAATTCATTTGCCGACGACGTTTCTTCGACCCTTTTGGAACTTTAGAAACTTGCGAATCGAGAGCCCAGAGAGCGATAAACTACTATTCTATCTTCTACTATAAGTACACTATCCCCTCGCCTTGCACGATCAACTAAGCTTCAGAGATCTCTTTAAATACCTTAATTTTGTATATGCAGTACTTAGTATGTACTTTATAATGGCAACTACAGTCGAAACCGGTCGTAACATAGAATAGAATTATTTATTAATACAAAACACTTGCATTATTAACAGAACACAGAAAGGAACTGTTTGCAGGTTGGTATCTCGTCAGTACTGTACACTTAAAAAAATTATTTTTACAAATATAAACTTTTGACATTTCATAGTACATGATATACATAATCCTTACACATTAACAGAGCAATTATTATTTAAGTAATCATTTACATCATATTACATATTTACAATATCTTCAAAAACTCTCTTACAGAATAATAAAATTTATTTATCAAGAACTTTTTAAATGTTTTTAGGAATTTTAAATTTTCTGTAGACAGTTTTTGTCTCATATCAATTGTTAATTTGTTGTATATCCTTCTACCCATATACTGTAATCATGAAATCTTGTGAAAAATACAGTGTAAATTTTTTTATTTTTTTCATTCTCACCAATTTCTTAGTTAAAATGCGTATCTTTGTGGAATTATAGTTATTTAACAACAATGATAGAAAAAGTGTTAGATAATATAACTTGTATTCCTTCCAACCTCAGTTCCTCAATATTTTAGTATGCCTAATTAACACAGGAGTCATCAAAGAAAAGGTCCAATCGAATTCCAACGTTAGTAAATATCGGAATGAATTGAGAATTATAAATTTAATTTGAATTTATATTTATCATATTTTTTGACATTTTCAGAATCAATCGTATTCGTTAATCAAACAATTTCGAATCAATTCGTAAAAACAAGTCCTGATAGCTGTTGTTTGTTACTATCATACTTCTAATTATTAATATTTTCGGTTAGGTATATATCGTCTCAATCGTAGCTTAAATCAAGATATCTCAGTGAAATTATATGACATACAAAAGATAATTATAAGATAATCGATTCTGCCGAAACGCTCCGTAAATACATAAATGAAAATATGTGTCGATAAATAATTATTATAATTCAATATGCTGTTCCCGTAAACAATGCAAGTTCTAAAAAATCCAACTACCTCTTTTTTTGCCTAACATATTTATTTGGGCTGAGTTATTTTTATAGAACTTTGAAGATATGATACATAAAATAGAGCATAAAACACATAAATCTTGTTTCTCGTATGCTAAAACAACTTACGCTTGTCATCAAAATAATTTTTCTTTTAAATTTCCCTTATTCTTGACTAAATTAGGATACAAATCATACATGTAGCATATAAATAATTAGCCCACCTTAAATACTCACGTAGTTGTGGAAACCTATCGATAATTGGTGTAACATGTTTAGAAAAGGAACAACGGAAGGCAATACGTTATGCAAATAATTGCTTAGACAAATCAGTGAGATTTACTCAGGTACTTAAGGACGCGGGATGGAAAACTATAGAAGAGAGGATTTTAACAAAAGCTTACCTTAATTAATAAATTTAGAGAGAGTACGTTCTTGGAGGTTTCGATCGACATTATTCTCGAATGTCGATATCATTACGATTCTTAAACAATTTCTAATCACGAAGTCATCAGTATGTTATGTAAGTTAATCTGATATTGCGAGAAACAGAGACGCCAGAACTAATCTCTACAAGAATTCATATTTTCCGCAAACGATAGGAGATTGATTGATTAGGGAAGAACAGAGGAAGTGGTTCGTGCACCCGCTGCCACACGCCAAAAGGTTATTTTCAGGGCAGATGAGATATGTTGGTAAAGATGACATAGTTTCTTATTGATACTCATCGAAAACGATTCTAAATTATTATTTAAATATGGTAAAGGCAAAGATTCCATGCTACTCGTATGTGATACACGTAATTCAGAAGCTAATTAAATATTTCTAAAGAATTGGAGGAACGTGCAAAAGCAAAAATTATTCGTAAAGAAAAAGCGTCATTATTCATTAACGATGGTTTATGCTGCGGCTGAAAAGTCCCTCTTATACTCCTCTCTGTGTGTAACTTCTTCGGTCAATATTAGCACCAACGAAAGGATTGTGTTCGTTCTTAGAAGTTGCGTAGTATCACAGAGCAGTTTCGAGCACTCTATTTGTTTCTTTATACAATGAGAGTGAGCAAAGAGCGTGTTTCCTTTATGGAAATCTCCTTTCTGCTGGAATGCATCACCGCATGAGTTTCGACGACTCATTATTTGAACATTTCGGTCATTTTCTAGGAAAAATCAACGAAAATAAGTGTGTTTACAGAAGAAATTTTAAAGGCATATGCCTCAACAGATTAATTCATCGCAATTTTGAATAACTTATGCATCTCTTTAAGTTTTAACTAACGAGAATAAATTATGTTGAATGTACATTTTGAATTGTATTTTTTAAATTATTCAATGTTTTTAAATAAATACCTTTTATATGATAAAATAAGGATTTATAACGTAAATATTATCGTGAGAAGAATCATGAGATTCGACAGCAAAGTAGTTCTTCGTTCACTTTTATTAACATTTTATCCGTCATATCAAACTGATCAAAAGGCAATCGATCGCAAATGCATCCGAACCACTATTCACAAGAGACACAAACCACGTCAATCTTACGTCGTCAAATTTCCAGAACAAAATTAAATCCTTTTTGCAATGGGTAATCATATCTTTTTAGAGTTCTGTAGACTTGAACACAAGATCTACATACTTCCTTCTAAAATGAAACAGTTATCAAACAGGTTTACAAGTATATTAGATTTTCCAAAAAGATAGTTATATTTGCATCACATTCGCATCCTGGAGGCTATGCTCAAATATCTCGGATGTAACCATCACACGTACAGGGTTAATTATTATTATTAGGGGTCTTTATTATAGGCGAGATTGAGACTAAAAAGTCTCCTCTTCCATCTAACCTGTCGTTGAGTTGTTACATTATTATAAGTATATTACATGTATCAATGAAACTTAGAGGAAAATAGCAGAAAATGTAAAAAGGGATTGCGGATGTAAAAAAAAACCTAAGAAAAGCTTAGGAAAAAATATCTGCTGCAGGAAAACACCCACAAAGAAGGGGTGGAAAGGGGGGGAAAAACTAAAAGACATTTAAGAAAACAATGTACATATAACCTGGAAAATTACAAGAAATGTTAGAGACATATTATCAAGACAAATAATGAAAGTTGATAAAAAATGAAATGCAGAGAATACTTGTGATCAAAAATATGACTGAACTAGAAAAAAGCTAAATAAAACATGATCAATCCAAAACAACGCTCTTCAATAATTATATAAGAGAGTTAAAATCATGATTTAGGCATAAACAATAATCTAAAGAATTTATTAATAGAAATATTAATGGAAAAATCCCAGAATCAATGTATACACGAAGAAATAAAAAACGCCGCCACTACGCAATTATACACAGTTAATCATGTGAGTAAGGGTGAAATAAATGAGATGAAATATACGTTTATCCAAGTTCGAGATATTCATTCTGTCCAACTAGTATCTGGAGATTGTACAGATGTTCTCATGTCGTAGACTTTAAGCATTATGAAAGTATTGTTAGCTAATTTAACACAAAGCTATGAGTAGAAAAGGTTAAATTATAACTCCTATAGACCTTAAAATTGATAAGTTTGCATTTACATAAACCCAGCAGTCATAATCGATGTTAATTCCCTTAATGGTATTTGATAGTTTGGACAATACTGTAGATATTAAAATAGGAAATATTACATAAAAATTCGGGAGTTTGACTTATGTAAGAGTAAATATTGTAATTATCTTCAATCTTGCCATCTTTTATAAATAAAAATAAAACCTCGTAGATATTTTATTTTTATTTATAAACCCTCTGCTTGATATTTTTCGATATATTTAATACCACGTATTCATAATTGGAGTTTTGCAATTCGGAAAGAAGTTTTAGTATCGTATCGATGTCGGTTAATGTTAGCGACAGCATGTTTAGACGAGTCTTTTGAAGGATGTGTGTATTGGCACGTGCTCCATTCTAATATGGACATTGGCATACAAGCGCATGACCTTAGTAATGTGTTTGAGCTCCTATCTTCTCTTTTTTCCTTGGAGTCATCCTACACTCGCACAAAATGCGATTCCCTTTTGCCACGATTCCCCTCAACGACTCTCCTCAGAGAATATAAATGTGGAATGAAATGTAAAAATAAAATATTCATGTTTTCGCACTGAAATTTATTACCTATTAAAATAGTAAAAGAACACTTCCTTCACGATTGTGGGTTTTTGCAGAGCTGAGTTAACTAAGAGCATAGCTCGTAGAATTTGATGTAACCATAAAATCAAGTTTGCCTAAGTATGAGTAAATTTAACCGAAGTCCTTACGGGGGATGCACATTTAAATGTTTGCGTGATATTTCCGTGTTTTGTTTTCCTTATAATTAAAAAAAATTCTTGATTCTTCAATCAGAGAAATGATAATCCGATAGTAGAGGTTTCGTGATTTCAAAAATATTTGTTCCAGTTTCCGTAATTTCTGTTATTCATACTTTAGGATAATATTGTATAGAGTTGTAATAACCATATAACTATTAATAAAAATATACTATTAATGTAATACATGGATAAAATATTCAGAAATTATTACAATCATTAGTCTATATTCTTTATAAACAAGTATACAACTTTAAGGCATAGAGCCCCGAGTCAGTTGCAATCAGTTCCGTCGCGTAAATATTTTGGACACAACTGGTTAAAGGGATCACCTTAAACCTTCTCATGTATCCGCTTTCGCACATCAATAGCATCTTCACTTTCTTTTTGTATCCTATACCACGAGGAAGTTTAATTGAATAAGTTTGACTCATAACAATAATCTTTACTACAAACTACTTTGTCATAAAAATTCTGTTCTTGAAAAATATTCTTTATATTTAAAAATAAAATAAGACATTAAATATAAGTCTTGTGATGAACGATACCGTTACTCACAAAAATACTTATTGCGAACTGATTTGACTATGATTAGCCATTGCCAATGAAAAAGCTGTAAAAGAAGATGAATTGAGCCATTTCCATTCATCGTTACAATAGATGAAATAAGGATTCAGAATGGTTTATAAAGAGATGACGATATATGGTGCCATATTTGAGGTCGAGAATTCGCAGAGTTGGAGAGTGTTGGCAGACAAAACCTCATAGCAGCAGTAAAATACTGATTCCTATTTCAAAGTTAAAATTATTGTAATTGTCAGGGAACTATTTAAACGAAAATCTCACAATATAAAGATATAATAGTATACTAAGTGATATATGTGAAGAATATAGGTATTATATGTAATCGATGTTATTAGACTGTACATCACGGAACACAATTACATTAATAATTGAAACAAACTTAGTATATTCCATATTTTTTTTAATATCAAACCGATTTCGGATTTCCAGCCATCCTCAGGTCCTGCAGAAAATACAAAGTTCGTTTCAATTATATATGTCTAATTGTAAGTATTTAACATTATGGCGATGTGTTTTTGGAGTAAAATGTTGGATTGTTATTTATATATGCGATGAAAGTAGTTGGTTAAAAACTCGCGGATTCGATTTTTAAACGGTGTGAGTGAAAGAATTTCTAAAACTCTTAAACACATCAGTGACAAAACCAGAGCAGGTGGAAACTAAATATTTAGGAAAACGCAACCAATAGCTGAATTAAAAGAGCTGAAACGAAGAAAGATCTAGAAGTGAAAAAATATAATAAAAGTAAGATAATGATGAAAATGAAGATCAAATCAACATGGTATTGTGTGAATATCCTAACGTAGTTTGCACTACCTTATTTTCTTGGTGACTGGTATTGTATTTATAAATTTACAATCTTGAATCCATTATATTGGAGAATATTAAGACCTCCTACAAACCAGATGACATCAATCTCTTAAGTATAAACAACTTCTTCATCCTTTGTTCCTCAAAGCTCTGGGGGGCTAACTAGTAAATATGACAAATGTTGTAGTTTCCGATTGCTAGCCTCTTTGAGAAAAAGCAAGAATATAACGAGTGGAGTTCAGCTCAACAGCGTAATAAATTATTCACTTCGTAGCATATAATAAGGGATTGCCATTATGCATGCTATTATTCACCATCGTTTACACTACACTTGCTTCCGTATTATGATAGCCATGAATAAGATTCAGACAAAGGTATATACATTTTTCTCCATCTTGAACCAAAAGACACCTCAGAGTGTACACGAAGTCTAAAGGGTATAACTTTTCAATTAACAACCTGCTCAATTCTTACTAGCAATAAAATATAACCTACTAAAAATATTTAGCCCATCCTATCTCATGATCTCGATCTTACTTCAGTTTATTGTCATCCCATCACTCTTTCGTAAATAATAAGCCAACTGTAACATATTAGATAACTTCCACTCTGGGTTAACAACAATCATCTGTCCCTCCTTTTTCACCAATTTTACGTTGCTTAAATCTTAATTTAACCCGTTAACTTATATAGATACGTGTTGTAAATTTCTGCATTTTCTCTACATCACTATACCCTAACCTCTTCCAAATGAACTTTCCAGTTCTACGAAGGTGTTGGACACTTAAATGATAGAGAAGGAAGAACTGACGAAAGAGCTTTGGAAAAAAAGGAAAGGTATACTTAGGAAAACTCTTTCTCTTTGTGATGTGACGCCATTTTGCTTTAGTCTCTTTCCCTTGGTTAACTCGGCTTGTTCGTGGCTGCTTATCGACGCGTAAATGTTTGCCTTTTCTGCCGAAGTACCGAAGAATGCTAATGTGCCTCGAAGCCCACTTTCCGCCAGCCCACTCAGTGAATCCTCTTTCAGCGACACACAAATGAAATCCACCAAGTAACTTATTCCATCGCTTACCTTTGTTTACATGTCTACATCGTCTAAGGACGAAACTGACTCAGGATCTTCTAACATTTTATTAACGACCGCTTGCGGTACAAGATGTTGTATCGTTACCTTTGAACCTGCTAACCTCACTACTTGTTTGAACCGATCTCAAAGATGAAAAACTTTTGAGGCCTCTTGTTCGTAACTCGCAAAACCAATATTTTGTATTCTGGGAGTCTTAAATTAGAAAAGCTTGAATATATCGTCAATTCCTATGAAAATGAATTATTTCTACGTCATTTTCAAAGGAAAATATTAGGCATTTTCTGCCTTATTATGATGAATCTAAGAATAAAACAAATCCACGATGGTATTTTTTCACTTAACGATTTCAAATTTCTTAATTAATTTATTAAAGAATATAATACTACTTTATTAAAATGTTCTAATATATCGGAACTTCACTAATTATAACACTAAACGATCTGATTTTCAATTTATTATAAGAAGTATACTAGCAAAACTTGCGTATTTAAGAATCTGCACATTAGTGATTTCTTATTATTAAACACTTCTAAATTTTAAATAGTTTGGTAAATTATACACACTCAATTGCTAATAGTTAATTACTTTTATTTTTATCTGAGAATTAATTATTGCATCAAACTTATTAAGGGGATCGATTCTTTCTCATGATATTAATTTTATTTGGTTGTGCAATTAATGTAGCATTTATTATAAGAATCAGTGTAATTGTAAATAGTATTTTAGGCAATATTTTAACCAACAGATTATAAAAAATGAGACGTTGCGATATGGCCAAATGAATTGAATAAGTCTGTCATGATTTGGAAATTAAAGAAAGTTTCGAAAGCTGACCAGAAACTATTACCAACCCCTAATCATTTCTATTTCATTGGATATTCCCTTCATAATTGAAACAGATCGTCGTCCACTTCGGAGTTAAAAGGATGTTTCCAGAGAACATCCTTTCACTTATTGATCCACCTTCAATTTGAGGTAACTCTCCATTATTTCGGACTTGAGACGGATCAAAGAACGCCACGGTCTAACACATACTGACTTCCTCACTTCTGATTCCCATCAAGTCCTCCCATTAGGCTTTTCGGTTGGGTCCACGTCCAAGCCAATCGAGTGGGAGCTCCTTCCAATAACACTCCCGCCTTGGAAAGATACACAAATCGTCTCTCTCTCCGCTGTCTTTTTCCTTTTTCTCACTCTCGACTTTTTTCTATTTCATCTGTTTGCCACCATAGAGTAGGGAGGCACCGGCATATCCAGTGTGGGAAAGCGGTCTGTCCTCTTCTGTTTACACGGTGTCTTGTATCCTCCTGCAACGGGTGGGTGGCGCTCAGCACAGATAGTGATGCTGAGTGTTGTATTCAAGAGGGAGAAGAGAATCATTGTTTTTGATCTGGAATCATAATTGAACTTCCCGTTGTAAAAAACTGACGCTTCAGGAATCACATTTGAGTTAATTTTTTTTAAACTAATCAATAATGAATGATTTGCTGTTGGTATCTATACGTAAAAGAGTGGAAAACGTCATAATTTAAGCTTTTCTTGGATGGATGAAGAAAATTATTTTTGTGGGTTGCTCTTCTAAGCATGATCCCATCAAAATGGTAAATTTACAAATAAGACGATGACAATTAATTATCGTACTCATAATTATTAACACTGTCTCTATAATTGAGTAACCCAAACTAGAGTTTTTATTCAGCTTTTAATTTCTCTCTAATTGATGAGCACACGTAGAAGTCCATTCACATTTAGACTGCGCCAGATCAAAACGTAGACAACCTTGATAAAGGACCAGATTTTCCCCTAATAGGCCCATTAGTTGCCGTAAACACTGTCACAGATATTGTTCGTATCTACATTTTTAAATTTTAATAGAAAAATTAAATTAGTTTGCTCACTACATTTCAAGGATTATTAAGTATCTTAAGGTATTTGACTTTAATGGTTAATTCCAATATTCAAGGTCTGATTTTACACTCCAGTTATTAAAGGAAAAAAATTTTGTTTATCTAGAATTAGCTAATAATTGTCAACTAAGCCTAAGAATTTTTGTTTATTGAACTCATTGGTTTGTTAGGTTCAAAGCAAAAATTAGATAATATTACATTAAGAGGAATTTTAGAAATATATATTTTAGGCAATGTAGCAATGACTAAGAATAAGCATTATAAATCATTAATTATACTTTTAGAATCGACTATAACATTAATCGTGTAGAAATTACATCATATTGTCGACTTTTCTGAACAATTCAATTACTTCAAAATGAAAGCCATGAAACAGTTTTCCAGAACAATGTATGTACTAGATCACATTTTTTCCTAAGGCAATAGAATGTAACAATAGCCATGACTTTTTTTAATTTGCTTAATATACGTTTGAAATGATTAATGAATAATTTAACGGTACCCGGAAATAAATTTCACTAAAAAGTTCCCAAATACTTTATTCGTCGAAAGTTTTAGTCGTGCACGAAGTAACAACTCCATCTTTCATCTATACGAAATCCAAAAATATGAAAACTTGAAAGTTTCTCTTCCTCTTTCCACATAATATCAAATGATACAGTTAACCGAGCTAAAAATACTCTCTTACTTTAGGACGATTCGTGGAGTTTTATTTTGGTTGTTGACGTAATCTCCTCGTGAGAGGGATGCGCACGTTAAAATCTCCTGTTTCCGAGGCTCCATTTGGAATTCCTGTCCTTCGACGACTGCTTTCCAGGTTCGTTCGAATTCTTTGTCTTACCACCAAAGTGCGTTTGTTCCTCGAAGGTTGTTCGCCGAAAAAACAAGTGAATCCATTTCGGAAGCAAACACTCGGAGAGGCGACCATGCAATATGCAGCCTAGATTACGCCCATTCCCCCCTCCCCTGACCTCCATCTGTTTATTTCGCTCTCCCGCGCTTCTCTCGGAAGTATCTTAGGAGTGGCGACAGCTTCTCCTTTCAGAGTACTTCAACGTGGCTTAAGGCTTCTTCATCGTAATTGTTTTTACACCTCAGCTCTACTATTAGACTACGAGCATTTTTAAGATTTACAAATTACTCTTTCGGTATCCCTTAGACTATTAACAGATTACACATTCAATCCTTCTTAAACTACCTTTTACTCCTGGTCATTTTTCACCCGAAATTGAGAAGCAATAGGGTAGATTAGGTAATAATGTTGGTGTACATCCCCTGCCATACGCCACTGGCGTCTTGAGGGGTATACATGTAATTCTAATATCTTTTCCAGTTAACGAAAGATAAGTGATGCTCAGTCGAGACACCTGTTTTATACTCTGATATACTATTAATATTTTTTATTTTTTATGTTATTGTAGTGCTAGTTTTTACTTTCTCCATATACGAAGTATAGAGAAAGTATTGTTTTCATGAAAAAATTCGACTTCGAGATTTCAACGGAAATACACGTTTTGGGGTCCCTAGAACACGTTTTGACCATTTTCTGAATGATGTCTGTGTGTATGTGTGTGTGTGTGTGTGTGTGTGTGTGTGTGTGTGTGTGAGTGTGTGTGTGTGTATGTGTGTGTGTGATAATGGGCGTTCTAACTCGAAAACTAAAAGTCGTATCAATACCAAACTTCATATATAGTACTGTTGTGTGTGCTGTCAGAGTTGATTAGTTTTTGGAGTAAATCCGTTAACCGGAAGTCGAGCTTTATTCATTAAAGCTCATTTCCGGTTTTCAAAATATCTCCATAAATATGATATATACGTCTATTGTATTTCCTATAAAAGTTTTAGATAGTATAATATACTATAACTTTTGTATTTAACATATTTTTGTATCACCGGTTCATTAGGAGTTATTCGTGAAATACTGATAAACCGGAAGAAGATGATTATGTACTTTGTGGGCGCTCTAACATGAAAACTATTTGTCGGATTAACACCAAATTTCATACATAGTATTTTTATTACAGTCGTTAGAGTTGATTAGTTTTTTGAGTAAATCGGCTGACCGGAAGTTGAGCTTCATTCTTCAAAGCTCATTTCCGGTTTTCAAAATATCTCCATTAATATGATATTTAGGTATATACTATTAAGTATAAATGTTGTAGAAAATTTAATTTACTATAACTTTTGTATGAAACATATTTTTGCATCACTGATTGTTTAGGAGTTATCCATGAAGTACGGATAAACCGGAAGTTGCTGATTATGTACGTTGTGTAAAGCTCATTTCTGGTTTTCAAAATATATCCATAAATATGATATATTGGTATATTGTATTCCTTATAAAAGTTTTAGATAATATAATTTACTATAACTTTTGTATTTAATATATTTTTGTATCACCGGTTGATTAAGAGTTATTAGTGCAATACCGATAACCCGGGAAGTAGCTGTTATGTCTTTTGTTGGCGCTCTAACATGAGAACCATTCGTTGTATCAACTTTAAATTCCACATATAGTGTTTTTGTTGGTGTCGTTAGAGTTGATTAGTTTTTGGAGTAAATCGGTTGACCGGAAGTCGAGCTTCATTCTACAAAGCTCATTTCCGGTTTTCAAAATATCTCCATAAATATGATATTTATGTATATACTATTAATTATAAATGTTTTAGAAAATTTATTTTACTATAACTTTTGTATGAAACATACTTTTATATCACCGATTGTTTAGGAGTTCTTTATGAAATACTGATAAACCGGAATTCTCTTAGTATGCACTTTGTGGGCGCTCTCACATGAAAACTATTTGTCGTTTCAACACCAAATTTCATGTATATTACTTTGGTTGTTGTGATTAGAGTTTATTATTTTTTAGAGTATATCATTGAACCGGAAGTTGAGCTTTACTCTTCGAAGCTTATTTCCGATTTTGCAAAATACCTCTATAAATATGATATTTAGGTATATACTATTATTTTTAAAAGTTTTAGAAAAAGTACTTTACTACACGTTTTGTATTAAACATATTTTTGTATCACTGATTGTTTAGGAGTTATTCGTGAAATACCGATAAACCGGAAGTTGCTGATTATTTACTTTGTGGGCGCTCTTACCTGAAAACTATTTGTCGTATCAACACCAAATTTCGTACATTTTATTTTGGTTGGTGTCATCAGAGTTGATTAGGTTTTGGAGGATATCGGTTTACCAGAAGTCGATCTTTATTTTTGGAAGCTCATTTCCGTTTTTGAAACATTTCACCATTAAACCTTAAGTAGTCTCGTGGGGTCAATGTGACATCAGGCGCTATATTACCGTCGGGATCACAGAAACTAATGAAGATATTTCAACCAAATTTTCGTTTTGTAAAAATGTTGTCCATGTTATGATTATCTGAGGATTTTCTTAATGTCAAGTTATAAGAAGTATGCAATTTTAGCAGTGCTACCAAATTTACTGAAATAAATTTTAATAATTATCTAAACATTATTTCAACAATTTTTAAGCACCTATACATAAAATAATTCATAGGTATTTTAAAGATTTACTGAATATTTTAGGAATGAATCTATAATGTTTAAAATGCTATTACAGTTCACAGAATACCTTACTAATGCTCACTGAGTAAATATGTGTTGATATAGTTTCAATATAGTAACAAAGAGCTACGCATTAATTTGTTTTTTTACTTTCTCCATATACGAAGTACAGAGAAAGTATTGTTTTCATGAAAAAATTCGACTTCGAGATTTCAACGGAAATACATGTTTTGGGGTCCCTAGAACACGTTTTGACCATTTTCGGAATGATGTCTGTGTGTATGTGTGTGTGTGTGTGTGTGTGTGTGTGTGTGTGTGTGTGTGTGTGTGTGTGTGACAGTGGGCGCTCTAACGTGAAAACTATTGGTCGTATATATACCAAACTTCATGTATAGTAGTGGTGTGTGTGCTGTCAGAGTTGATAAGTTATTGGAGTAAATCGGTCAACCGGAAGTCGAGCTTTATTGATTAAAGCTCATTTCCGGTTTTCAAAATATCTCCATAAATATGATATATACGTACATTGTATTACTTATAAAAGTTTTAGATAATGTAATTTACTATAACTTTTGTATTTAATATATTTTTGTATCTGCGGTTGATTAGGAGTTATTCGTGAAATACTGATAAACCGGAAGAAGATGATTATGTACTTTGTGGGCGCTCTAACATGAAAACTAATTGTTGGAACAACACCAAATTTCATAAATTGAACTTTTATTACAGTCTTTAGAGTTGAATAGATTTTGGAGAAAATCGGCTAACCGGAAGTCGAGCTTCATTCTTCAAAGCTCATTTCCGGTTTTCAAAATATCTCCATAAATATGATATTTAGGTATATACTATTATTTATAAAAGTTTTAGAAAATGTAATTTACTATAACTTTTGTTTGAAACATATTTTCTTATCACTGATTGTGTAGGAGTTATTTGTGAAATACTGATAAACCGGAAGTTGCTGATTATGTACAATGTGGGTGCTCTGGGCGCTGGGGCGAAAGGCCACTTCATCGTTTTTCATCGAACATTTCCTGAAAAACATAATTTATAATGATTGTGACGTAAAAGATAATAATATATAAATTAATCACCCATATTCAAAGTTTAGATGGAATATAGAGTTTGAAATTACTGTCGTAGATAAATATTTACATCTTATATATGGAGAAAGTCATGTGCTGGCCACATCAGATTTTTTGGTATTGATTTGCAGCTAAATAATAGGTTTTTACAATCACTAAATTATTTGAATAAGCAAATTCTTTTAAAGATCTCTCTGCCATGAAAGTTAAGTAAAAAAACTGAATACTATTTTTAATTTAAATTACAACCCGAAGGAAATTTATCAGTGATAGAAAAATTTATAAGGCAGATATTTTCACTTCTATTTTACTTCAGTTATATCCATACAGCATTTACGATGTTTTACATTTAATAAACGCATACAGATATTGGGAAAATGTTTCATTCTAGGCAATGCAGTCAGAACCCTGGGTATTTCAGGAGAGATGATGACGATTCACACGGAGTAAGAGCAAGATTATTCTACTATTCTATAAATATTCGCTTTCCTTCCTAGGAAAGGGACCACAAAGGCAGGCCTTTTTGTCGGAAAGATATTTCGGTGGAGAAGGGAGACCGGTGGCACACACTCAGTGTGTCCGAAAGCGCAGTTCAGTTTACCTGGCCATTAGCCAGAAGTACTTGACCAGTCGGGTCAACAGCCAGAGGGGCGGACACACGAGGAACTGTAGGGGTTCGCTCGAGGAACAGCCCTCTACTTAAGAGATGAGCAGGTAATAATAAAACCCTTTGGACTATTTCTCCTCACGCTCCCCTACCTGATCTGTGAGTCTGCATCAACCGACTCCCTAATGCGACACATTATTTGAGCCCTCTCTCTGAATACAATGATTGTATGTACCTCTGAGAAAATACAAATTTCTCAAGTTTTAGGAGTTTTCGTCTCTTAAATATGCTTCGGAAGGATGAGGATAGCTCAGAAGCACATTCAGGAAAGCAAGTTGATCACAAATGTATTACATTATCAATAATCACATGGTTTATAAGAGTATGTATTTTCTTATTGAGAATACTTCGAGAATTTCACCAACTATCAAATAATTATTTTATTTGATAGTTCCATTCCATTCGGTAGTACCGCAAAGACTGCATGTTATACTTTCACCTCATCAATTTGAAAAGATAAAAAATCATGTTCTAGTTCTGTATATTCGACCTTAATTCCTTAATTATTTTAATCTTTGATTATTGCTAACGGCCATGTATCAAAAAGAAAAAACTTCAGCCAATAATGAGCAAATAATCACTAATTATTAACACTACCTAATTCGTGCTCTCCACAACATTTTTAGAGGGTTTTTAAGATAACCCTTATACAAAAGCACAGGCCAGTTTATCATTGAAAGACGAGGCAGTTATGAAATTATTTCGACATGCTAGTAAGTCATATTCGATCAAATTCCTCTATCAATTAGTGCAACTAATAATTACTCCTTGAAAACCGTTGGAAAGAAACGTGTGTCTGATTCACAACTAGGTCATCTTCCAAAAATATATCCCAAAATTTATTTGAATGAAACCTTAATTGCTCAATGAGGTGATTTGCTTAAAACGAGAGCTTATGTGGCAAGTGAGTAGTCCTTTTTTAGAAAGCGCCATGAAACCGTTGGTGGCTTTTAAAAGACTTCTTACGTTGATGAGCAATAAAAAGGAACGAGTAAATCTTGAAGAATTCGTGTGTTCTCTCAAAAGCATAAGGCTTTCGAGGACAAGGAGAGACCTCCATACATAAAGTGGAAGGGGACAGAATTTCGTTTCTCTTTCCCCGGTGTAGGAGCACCCAAAGGGAAATATAGGAGTGGGCCCTTCCTTGCGGTGGGGGCAAAAGGGGAAGGGGCAAAAGGGGCAAATAGCCCCGCAAACAGTGCGGTGACACATCCTGGCTCTCGTCTTTGCCGTCATTTTTTGTTTGTTTAACAATTTCGGCAGTTGGCTGGAAAAGTATTCCCATCAATTTATCTTTCGTCAGTTTGTTCAACACATTTTACTCTATTATTTTTTTTATTTTATTTCCCCTCTCTCTCAACACAAATGGACTCCGTCGAAGTAAGAATGTTAAAACATGGAGAGAAAAAATGAAGAACGTATTTATTTCCTCGGCAAATTTAAGGGGAAGCAGGTGGTGACGAAACGGATTGTTTGATTTATTGTCTCTTCTTTTGTTTGCTTTGCTGAGAGTTTTTGGGAACGGAGATTCCACCACTTAAAGTTCTCTCATGTAGCTTTCCAGAGCTTGGGACCTATTGCTAAAGTCGTACAGGGAACTCTTTTTTGTTTTATGTGACGAGGAATTTCCACTTTATCCTCAATTCTTCGCGATAATTCCCCTTGTCCGCGAAACCGCGCACGGCGACGGCCATTTCGGAAGCAAATCCTTCGATGCGATGGCGGAATTTGAGCCCCTTCTATCTTTGCCAAATTCTAACGGGTGGATGTGCTATTTACCGAGCACCGTTAACACCGAGCCTTTCAGAACTTCATTAACGGAAGTTAGTAAGCATCGAGTTTCGGATATTATTTGTTCGTCATTTACATTTTTTCCGAAATAAAAGTCTTGAGAGCGGAATAAATTTCAAAAGTGATTACGAGAAATTAACCGGGATGATTTGGAAGAAATCCCGAGTACCGCCATTTGTTATTTTGGGACAGAAGAATTACCTGGAGCGCTTGGCAAATAAAATACCGGTCGGAAATTATTAAAATAAATATCGTTGCCGCGGGTTCTTAATTTGCAAACATATGGAAAAGAGGATCATGTGCTGGAGGGGAATATTTTTCTCGCAGCATACAATGATGTCAATTTAAAACTGGGGTTGAACACCTAACATTTTATTTTTTCAACAGTTTCCAATCGCAAGGAAAGGATAAGTTTCTAATCGATTTGTCGATGTAGAAAATTTCTAAACAAAAATATTTCCAAGGATCGATGAACGTCTCAGCGAATGATAGAATATTTTTTTAATGAATTAGAAAGAGCTTACTGGTAGTAAGCATGAAGAGCTACAGAAGGAGATGAGTTTTAATGCAAAAATAAATATCATTACTTTAGATATGAAGATAAGTATCGAAACTGATTAAATTCAAAAGAAATACAATTAAGGAAATCTGAGGCTGTGCGGTTAAATAATAAGTAGAACAAAAACTGTTTTTTATTAATTTTTAATGGCTCGAAGAAAAAATAAAAAGTATGTATGTAGTACATACTTATACTTAAAGTTGCCGTTCACTTGACTTGCCCGATAATAGACTAGAGAATATTAATAATCACTTTAAGGTATTATGTAAGTTGTTTAAGAATTCAAATCTTATTTATAATCATCTGAATTTCTTTGAAGGCAGTAAACATTCGGAAATTTAGTGTACGATAGTACGTGGGCGATAAACGATGCGCCGGATTTATGAGAGAACACTTTGGAATATTAAGTTTCACTTTATTCTCAAGACCAAAAATACGTCTTCTCGTAAGTTTTGGAATTTAAATTGAAAAATTCATCACTCAGTAGATTTAACAAATAAAGCCACAGTATTATTTTATGAAGTGCAAATAATCATTATTAAGGATTATTTCACTGAGGAATTTCGCTTAATCTCTAATGGAGAAAATAAAAAAGAATGTTTGGCTTCACGTTATCACTCTCAATCGAAACAATGGTTTATTAAATTTAATTACGCCGAACTCCAATTCTCAATATAATATTTATCTTAAAAAGTAATTATTGAAAATTTAAAAGTCAGTGGGAAATGGGAAAACGGTGATGATTTTCTAAAATTGAATATTTATCAAAATAAGTTATAATTTATGCCCTCGATCAGTTATATAGCTAGTTCGTTTGCCTTTGGCGTAAGTGATCCCAGGTTCGACACCCAGCGGAGGCCACGATGTTGACGCAGCGTCTTGAAAAAATTGGGAACTGAACTGGGAACTGGGATTACTGAATTGATTGGTAGCGGGTCTGAGTGGCTTAGATGAGCTAATAAGGTGTTGTGAATCCGTTAGTAGACTACTTTTTTAATAATGTTACAGGTGTTGCAATTCATGTCTGAAGTATACATAAAGGTTGATAAAGAAGTAATATAAAAGTAAGAATTGAAAGTTGACTCTATTAAATTTAAAATCCGAAACCATTCTTTTTAAATTGGCTAATCGCCTCATAAATTAATTTAATAATGACGAGATGAAAAAGAAGTCCAGTACAGTTCAGAAAATAAATTAAACATTCTTAATGGAATCGTGCATTCCAGAATTTGCTTCATTGTATAGAAATCACGGCGGATGCAGAAACATTTCTCATCAGGAGCTGGAATAGATAACTTTAATAAATATCTCTCATCCTTAAAATGCCTCACCATGCGAGTGATATTCATACTGTAGTCAGTTTCGTGACAAGTAACTTATAGATAAAGGAATCACTATTCGCGAAGACGTAACTTCAATTGCGCGCTTTCTAAGTCGCTCATCTCCGAGAGAACACCTGGGATGGAACAAACACGAGAAGTAAGCGAAGGGAAAGAATAACAGCGGCGTATAAAAAGGATTGGAGACCACACCCACAACGACGCAACCCCTGCAAACAGCGAGTCACGGGAGGGTAGAGGAACGCGTGAGCGGAGATGGCAGAGAAACAAATTCGATGGAAGCACGTCCTCGGCGGGAACACCCCCAACAACAGGACAGTGGGCCGCGTCTCCCATGCGTTGAAATGTAGATATATGCAGATGCGGAGTTGTTTGTCGGTGGGCGGGAGATGACAATGCGTCGAGAGAGAAGAAGAATAAGGGGAGAGAGGAGATCGGAAGGGACTAGCAAATTCATCATCAATTGGGAATCAAGGACTGGGGTGCTAAATAGAACTGTCAGAGCAATATGTCGTCTTGTGTCGTTGGAGAGAAGGGACGAGTGGAGGAGTGAACGAATTGGGTGGGAGTGGAGCTCTTGATTCTGCAGTCTAATTACAGATTGAATCTTAGGTTTCTATGTATACGACAAATTGACGGCGGAAAGTTTGGAAGGAGGAAACTTGGCTTTAATTTATCGCTTCTTTCGCGAATGTCCTTTACGCCATCTGAGTCGCCATTCCAAAAATTCTAGCGAAATTCAATTCCGCTTTTCTCCCATTTATTTCTATTTAATGTTAGATTAACTACAATATCATGTCCAAGGCGTTATGCAATTATCGCTTATTTACACAAATATTTTTAGGGAAAATTTCGTAAATAGAAAAGATTTTTACATCTACACTTTCATTAGGAAACATTTAGATATTGAGGACGAATAACTTTTCGGTACGTAGTTTTCGATAAATTTGTTACTCCATTTTATTCATAAAATTATGCAAAACTTTGAGACGAAGAAAAAATTCTAAAATAAATACTAAAAAGGTATATTTAAAACTTAATTTGGTCTTAAATAGTGTAGTTAACAGTTACTCTTACACCACAGGAATTTATTTGTAAACGTATTTGTAAATGTATTAAAAAACACATAATATATAGTATTATCTCCTGCTTTTAGAGAGTATTACCGTACAGATTTAAGGAAATTTTGTGGAGATAATATAAGCATAAGAATTAAATAGTTACACTAACGACATTGAAGATATAGAAATCAGTATATCTTTGGGAATGCATCTGCTCTTTGCTCCTTCTTTCGTGGTGGAAAATGGAGTGGAATTAAATTGGAATATCCAAAAGAAATATCAATGAAACTATAATTACCACAAATACTCAAATACAAGTCAACCCTTGAATAAATCAATTGCTTCAGGCGCGAATTTGTAGTAGGAGACAATAACGTAGAGGAATAAAAATATAAGACTTTTACCCTTACCACTGGAATATTTTTTTTATTTAATAAATCCGATTCCGAAAAGCCTAATGATGAGGTGACGCGTCGAAATCTAGGTAGCAAATACATTATTCCAGTGATACGGGTAAAATGTTATCTTTTAATTTCATTACGCTTTGAATAAATGACGATATAAACGCGGAAAAGATTAGTATACTCGTTAAAATAAAAGATGAATTTTGAGGTTAGAAAAAAACTTCTTTTGTAAATTGTTATGATTAATGTATCGAAATAATCCGAAAAAAAAATCAATTAAATCCCGACCGATATCTACTGTAATTTTAAATAGCGTAAAGCTAACAAATATATAAAACGTAAATTTCTGTAGAAAATCGAGGCATAGAAGATAGTAAACGATTGTTAAATATCCTTATAATATCTTGCTCGGATAATATCATCATTGTTATAATAAACATCATACCTGCGATGTATGACAATCACTCATCCAATGAAACGAGCTGGTTGAAAAATTAGTTCAGTCGATTGGTAAAGTCGATTTCCTCGCACCGGAAACGGTAATTTAATTTATTTCTGAAATTTCAGATCTAAAAATATCTAATTTTTAACCCTTTTCATAGCTCTCCCAAATATAGCTCCGTCCTACGTAATAGAGTTTCGAAAGTAATCCACATCTCCACAGTTAAATATTGGATATCGCAATCTCTCCAGCGGGTTAATTCATCAAGGCCGGCACAATGGGGATGGGCGAAAGCAGCCACGAAACCTGATTAAGTCAAACCCCTTCGAACGACTGAAACGAAGGTGAGAGGTTGGCGTTGGCACGGCCATTCACACTCGGCGTGTGCATGTTGCTTGGTATTCCGAGTCTCCATGGAGCGTGCACGGGGCGCTGATGGGCTTGGGCGGAAAGAGGACGCATTTTGGGCTGAAGAGCCAGCCCGTGAATAGAGATGCCGAGGACGTGCCCTAGGATGTGTTTCGCGGGCACAAGTGTGTCTCTAACCCAGCTCACATCCACTGCAGACACCCTTGTCTCTTTCCCTCCCGCGGTTCCGCAAAATAAACCGCCGACCCCTATCTTCCCTCGCGCCTTCCAATCGCCTTTCTTTTTATTTTTTCGTCCCATCGCCCTCCGGAATTAAAACATTCCCTTTTCTCTCATTTTTTCGTCCTGTCGCCCAGCTCCATTCAATTGTTTTCCTCCCTCCGCGGATCCGATGGCCGCCGGGAAATCTATCGTTTTCACGCGGCCCTTCTTTGATTACTAGGTAAGTTGTGACCACCGTTAATTAGCGGGCGCACCCTCCCGCGTCTTTATTTTCGCGAGTCAATCAAATGAATCCCTTGGCCTCCGAAAAAATATTCCCTACGCCAACCGAATGATCCGTCGCATATATCAAGAATATTTCCATTTTCGTCAAATTAGTATTCCGTGGCTGTCGATTTCCATTTATAGGATATCCGCGTATTTGTCTTCCGCCAAAATGTTCACTCGCGCGAAGGACAAGATATAATGGATTACGCTTTAAGTTAATACAGACTCTTGACCATTTTGCGATCGAAAAATGTAGAGAGAGTGTTAAATTTATCTCGATTAGAAAAATTCGTAGGTACAATATATTAGAATAATAGAAATAAAATATTAATTTTATTAATAAAAATACCCTTCACGGTAAAAATATATTTTATTTCTTGAAACTTCTAGTCAATTCAATTATTTAGTTTTTTTAAGTTATTTAGTTATTTCACAGGCCGCGTTAGCATGCTTAAATGATAACGCTACAACACCAAGGTTCCGGGTTCGAATCCTAGCAAACCGGATTTTTCTAGTTAGTGAATGATTGTATGCGTTCGTCTATTGTTCATGTTATAGTTTTCACTATAAATTGGCGTCTTGCTATATGTGAAGCATAAATAAATTAAATAAATAAATATATTTCATCTATGATTTACTTAATATTTCATTTTACAACATATTTGGCCCTTTTATGACTATTCTCGTACCATTGCGTGTTGGATGAAAGTATTTTTTTGAAAATTATTTGTATATATAATATAAATGCGGAAAATAGATAGAGCACACAGAATAATAACGATGGTAAATACTCCAAATGCTGCTACTGCTTGAGGCAATTAGTAACAGACTTTGTTTCTTAGAAAGTTATACCAAATTTTACATCACAAATTTTTGTTTAATTGAATGCGAAGACTATAATTATAAAGTTTTGAATTAATTTTACAAAGGTATATACATTTTAGATATTCATTTTTGCAGCTTCTTTTATATTCTTCCGAACCAACTTAATTTTGCCAATAACAGTACGCTATCTTTTGTAAGCGGTTATTTTTATCTACCAATTCAGCCTCTTCAACTGATCCATTTATGAGACTGACGATCCGGAGCATTCCTTTATGGGCATATTATAGAATGAAAGAAGTTGTAATTTTAATTAACAATGTAAAATATTGGTTTCGGCGTACTATCGGAATGAAAAGTATTTCACCAGTCACCAGCATATGTAAGAGATATCTTAATGAAACAGTTCCTTAATTTAGCGATGCCAAAATGCAGTGAGTTTTCATCTCGTACATATGCTGGTGGCTATACAAACGAATTAAGATATTTTTTCGAAGTATGATTGCATGGTAGTGATTAATTAAAAACAAAATTTTTCTTTTATGAGAACTAGTAAATTTACCACAAACGTAACGTTTAGTGATGGTTCCATTTCTATGTGACTGCAAGCTTTTATTAGAAATAACACAAAAGAGCCCAACGCGAATTAACAAATTACTTCTTAATTTTGGATTTGTGAATTTAGAAGATATTTAATCCTATTTTAAATAAGAGAGTAATTTTAATGATAAAAAACGGGAACCACTACAGATTATTCGACGATGACTGATAAAATTATCACATCATACAAAAAAAATATCACATCGCTACAAAATATTACTTAAAATTGAAAATAGAAAGAACTAAAGAATAAGTAGCGGAGAAATAGTTTTCCGTAAAATTTGAATCTTTCACTACTTAAACCTTTCTAAGGCATGATTCAGTTTTCATGCAATCAAAATTAATTTTGTACATCCTCTTTTTTTGTTTTCCTGTTCATTATATCAAATTGATATTTCGTGAAAATCTGAAAACTGTCGTTAAACGTTTCATTTCTCTACAGTTAATTCCCTCCAACTAATAATTTTATCGAATTTAATCAACTGAATTTTCCGTTAATATAAATTACAAATTGAACCACTCTGATTTTTACAAAATTTCGCATGAATATAAATTGAAACCGAATGAAACGTATCTCTCATTTTGATATCACATATTAAAATATGAGAATTATAACAAAGCTCTCGTTATTTCAATAACATTATTTTTAGCTTTCTTATGATGATTTTAATTCCTTTATCGGCTCTGAAAACTTCAATTTAATTTTAATTAATGAATTTACATAATCCACAGCTTTGATCGGATTCTCCAAACGCGTATTTATCATGTGTCATGCAATACATAGTATCAATAAGATAACTAAATCCAGTATACAAAAATCACAGTTTCTATTAGTAAAATTTACATAACCACAATCCATGTTTTTTCTGTTCTTTGTGAACGAAATAATTTCGCTTGCAACAAAATCATGTACCACCTTTCTATTATCCCTCATTTTAATAAAAAAACCTTAGTTTATGCTTAAATATAAATTTACAACTACTTACCTAGTTATGCCGATTCGGCATTCGAAATAAACTCAAATAATAAAAAAAATTAATATCAGTGATTAAAAGAGAGTGATGATATGATTCAGTAAATTGCTTAAATCTCTCCCTCTGATTCTCTTGAGTGGTACGTAACATGAAACCAAAGCAATTTCGTATTTTCATATAACGCTCTCACAAAATATGAAATGGCCAATGTATATCTGTCCACACCACCACCTTTTTGATAAATTTTTAGTCAAAATGA
Source organism: Sympetrum striolatum (assembly GCA_947579665.1). Lineage (NCBI taxonomy): Eukaryota > Metazoa > Arthropoda > Insecta > Odonata > Libellulidae > Sympetrum > Sympetrum striolatum. The sequence goes on from OX388341.1 coordinate 90,122,142, forward strand.
GAGGAAATAATTTCAAAAATTCCAATTTTTACTGATACATTGGCTTCCTACTTATTAGCAAAGTATACCCGTAAAGCATCATCAATTATAAAATATAAAAATCAATTATCTAAGGGAAAAATTTCTCCAATAATATTTCTTCATAGATTGGATACACCAAGACCATATCTCAATCCAAATGAGAACCTTATATGGCTTGGCTATGCTATGGCACTTGTGGACTGAATAAAATTCGTAGCGTGGATTTTGGATATGCTTCCGTCACTTTTCTAGGATAACTTAACTTGCTATAGTAAAAATGTGTGGCTTTAGTCGAAGAGAATAAATTCTTAGCGCGATAAAAATCATTTAATGAATTATGTTGATAAAAATATTTAGCAAAATAGCGCATTTATGGCAAAGTTACATAGCTCCTATTCGATGCAGCTGATTTCTGGCCCAAAGTAAAGCAATATTATATTCAATATCCGAAAACCCATTGGGCTTTGACCATTGTTCACAAAGAGGATTTTAAAGGAATGTAGAAAGAGAATTAGTCACAAAGACGAGTCGACAGTATTCGATGAAAAAACGATAGTTGCATTCGAATATTACCGATTCATTCCGCGGTTGCAAATGCAGCGAACGAATAAATTCAAAAAAGCGGCAATTGCCGAGACTTTAAAATGCGCGCCCCCCCAAGCGGCGACCCCATTCAATCGGAGTGCGGTGTACACTTTAATTAGAAGCCCCTCCGAGCCATCTCCAGCACTCATCCTTCAACAATAGCCACACTTATTCACCCCCTGCAACAGATCCCCTCCCTGCAACCCTATCTTTCCTGCTCCGGCAAGCCTTCCGCAGATTAAAAGAGAGGGACGATGATGTTACGGATAGGGGACATTCTTATTACCTCTAATTTCTTTCATCCATTGACCGAATGAAATTTGTCATTGATTCTTACATTCCGCTCTCGCACGGATGGTCTCTTAGCGATATTTATGGCATTAAATGAATTTCGAGTGCTAATGAGAGAGAAAGACATGGCCGATTACTTACCGTTTGCAGTTCTCAGCGGGCGAGAAGAGAATTGCCCCCCAGCCGTAGAGGAAGTGCACATGAGAATCAGAGCAAATGGAAGAGGCCTCGAAGCAACTGACTAAATAGGAATGTTCGACGACCCGGCGCGGAGGAACGGTTACCCTTGGAAGGCCACGTGGTGTCCTGAGTCTCAAGCCTAAGAAATGAACTCACCACTTTTCTGAGCCTTCCTTAATCACCACAGCAGAGTTAAAAGGAAAATTCAAAATCTGAATCGATCGCCTAGGACTGGGATTTGATTGTAAGGAAATGTATAGGACATGTTAAAAACGACGCCGGAGGTAGTTACAGATAGCCCCTAGAAGGGCGCTTGGCTTATCTAGGGCAGAACTCGGAAGAATGAGGGACAGCCGGTCAAAATATCCGGGGCTCGGGCTGTATTGGGAGCCTGCGTGAAAATTCTTACTTCGCTAAAGTTGAAGTGGAAGCCCGGAATTCCTCTCCCAGGCCCTGATCTAAGGACGTGGAAAAATACTCGAGGATGGAAACGCGGTTCACGGAACATGGGCGCGTTATCTCCTTGCGGATTTTCTTTAATCCAACCTAAAGAAACTGAGCTCAAGACAGCAAATCGCTTTCTACTCCGACAGCGAAGTTATTTATCTTTGATATTTTTAATATCGATTTTTTCCTTTTTATTTGATCGAACAAATTATTTATAGTTTCGGTAAAAAAGACGAAGAGGTGCGGGTATGAGGTAATGAAGTCATGTTGGCGGTGGCACTAGAAGTGTTCTCTTTCATCGATAGGTTTTATTCCTTAGTTAATCAAATGTGAACCTGTTATCATTACAATGTGATGGAATAAAGAGGAAATTATGACAACAAATGCAGTCGTTTTTATCTTAATATACAGCAAACCGTTCTGATGTAACTTGAAAATATTGAAAAAATAAAATTCAAATTCGTATTTAAATATCACGCTGAAAAAATACCTGCTTTTGGACTTAAGCCAATAAGATTTGAAATAGTTAGACGAAATAATTTAAACATTATAGTGCTTTGCTCAAAATGCCAATTTCTTTAATTTTAGTTCATTAATAATAATTATCGCGTATTACGCACATATTTTACCTGTCTTTTGAAAACCTCTCTCCTGCATATTTTATGCATCCAGCCCTGTCGTTCTGAACAAAAACAGCCATCTGTTGCTATTGCCAATATCTTTTATAATAATCCAAGTGATGTTTAAGCAATTCTCTCACAAAACAATAAAAAAACTATATATTATTTTCATATTTTATTAGTTGATCATATCAACAGGAAACAACATTTTCAATACAATTAATATTTCACATCATCTACTTTATTTGATATTCTTTCCAAGGTGACAGACCTTATTTATGTTACATATTTGTGAATTGTTTGCTCCCACACACTCGCACAGTTAAGCTAAGGAAAACTCACAACCACTAACTTGCTCTTCAAAAACTCGATCACAAATCGATTTAAATACATTTTAAATTTATTTCTCTCTATAATATTTGTAAGGTTTCTAATAGGAAATATTGGCGATTTCTCTACACTCGCCAGCGTAACGATTTATGTCAACAAATCCTTCTTATGGTAGAAATCTATCACTCCTCAACGTCGTCGCAGATCAATCTTAACTCTGCTCTTACCGAGTGTTCGTACGAACACTGTTAGCTATGCACAGCGAATCTAAAACATGACGCAAATAGCGTCCATTTTACCAGCAAGAAAACAAGTTTTTCGGAGGGGGAAATGATGACGATACATGAAGACTTTTAAACGGCTCCTCCTTTCCCTCGGATGGGGGAAAATTTCATACGATTCAATAGAAGATAACTGTTCATATACAATTTATGGCGTCGAAACTTGACGCGAGTAAAACTATATACATGTGGAAAGTGCAATCACCACAGGAGACTTACTAAGTCTCTATCATAGTTCGTTTGTGAGTTAGTTCTTTGTTCCCCTAGCAACTTTGAAACTTGTTCGTTTTAAACCTGTGAGGAGCGGAACCGGTTCTCTATATTTGCAATTACGTGACTGCGAATAATCTTGAAAGTTTTTCGTATAATGAGATAAAACGAAAAGCAGAATACATTCTCCAGCATATTTTCGAAGTACTTAACATTACATCGAAAACATCTTTTCATTCATAAACTCAAAAATGTTACAGTTTCAATACTATTGGAATAAATTAGACGGAGAATTCTCGAAACTCTCAAACAAATTACTGCTTTAATCTTTACGACAGAAGGTAAAGATGGAATTGTCTATTTCATTGAGATTTTCTCCTTTTTCTTGTCCACAGCCTCCAACCAACGTCGTCTTCCTCCGTAAGACATCGAAACACTTCATAATATCTTTTAAAACTGTACAATTTCTTTACAAAACATGAATGTCCTCCGTTGTCACCAACCCAACATTCTTTTCAGTCCGAGTGCGTGGATGCGTGGTCCGATCCAGGCGACGGAGACGAGGCCACGGAAGAAGCTGATGAACTCGTGTTCTGCGTATTTCCAGCGACGCAACTGCTGCCGTTGCTTACGCTTGCAGACGTCTTCTCCACGGAAGTGGTAAGGTTGGCGTTGGGGTGACCGTAAAAGTCGACGGGAGGAGGTAATCCACCGCCGTTGGGAGGTGGTGGCGGAGGATAGTCGGAGGGCCTCAACAGGGTCGGAAGGTAGCCGGTGCCGGCGTATGGCGCAGCCAGAAACCTCCTGTGGTGACTTTGATGGTGCGAAATGGGGTGGTGAGGGGAGAGCGGGGAAAATGCAGAAGGCCTCCTTGGGGGAGGCGGGGGTGGAGGTGAGAAATGTGGCGGTGGGGGCCCGAGAGAGGTGAGCGGGGAGGAGACGTGGGGAGATCCGTGATGTACGCCGTCCGAAGGCCCGGTCAAGTACTCGATAGCCGATAGCACATCCCCTCTGCATCTCCCCAACGCCGCTTCCACTTCACTGCGCCTCCTTCCGGGGAAAGCCAACATTAGAGTGTCGATGGGCGCTCGGGCGCCGCCAATTGCCGCTCCTCTTCCTCTTTGGCTTCCGTCGTCTTCCTCTTCTGGACTAGAAGCCCTGCCTCTCCCGTAGGCCCCCACCAGGGTCACGGGAGACTCGCTCCTCTTCTTGGGCATGGAGAGGTTCTCCGGAGTGCTGTTAGCGTCCTCCTCTTCTTCTTCTTCCTCCTCCTCCTCCTCTTCCTCCGCCTCCTGTTTGGGTCTCCTCCTCATGTCGTACGCCTGCAGACCTCCGTTCTCCACCGGGGGGTCATCCTCGAGGGACGGTGGCGTCACAGTTGGCGGGGGCGTCGGAGGTCCTTGCGGTGGTGGTTGCTGCGGCTGCTGGGCGGTCGTGGGCAGAATGGGAGGGGAGGATGGAGGGGATCTCTTGATCCTTTTCTCCGATACTCCCTCATCCTCTTCCTCCTCCTCAGCTGCCTCCTCCTCGGCCGCCTCCACTTCTCGCCCTTCTTCCTCTTCTTCTTCATCCTCATCTCCTCCTTCTCCTCTCTGCTGCGGAGAGCCCTTCCTCCTCGACGTCTCCGATCGATGCCTTTTGGTCCCATTGCTGGTGCCACCTGAGGAAAAATATAACGAATTATAGCGAATGTATATTTGAAGGCTTCTCAGATCGGAAAACCGCAATCAGAAATAGACTGTTGGTGATGTTTACAGGATGAAACAACTCTAACTGCGACCCTTTTTAACTGTGAAATGAATTTTACCATCGCCAATTTCAAAACCTTCCTATCGGTGAATTTTAGTTTAAATCTAAATTTAGAATTAATCCTTGCAATATATGTTTCTCGTCGCTTAATGAAAACAGTTACAAAGAAGAAAAATACTATGAAATCAATTTCATTTCAAGCCACGTGTTTAGATTTTCTAAGATGTGGAATGAGTTCAAGGGCCAAGTAGTTTCAAACTACATTGCACTAGTCATGAGAATGAATCTTCGTTTATCAATTCTAACAACCATTTGTCTTGAAACCATATATCTTCTTATAAATGATTGTTAAGGAATTGATAAGTATAGAGTGTAACTCATTTAAGTATCGTATTCAAGGGAACACAGAGAGAATAGTGTACCCTTTTATAAAAATTGAAATTAGGACATCATACCTATAGCTCAGATTATAATCTCCCAAAAAAGAAAACTCAGGGAAACACATCCAATTGTCAAGTCTTTCTCGGATAGAGGTGACAGACTAAGAATTCAAGAAAACTCTTCATCACATCCTTAACAACTCAATCTCCTGTATTTTTATCCTAATTTACGGGGATACGCTACTGAGCTACGGAAAAATTAGCAAATATGAAATAAATCAACTAAGTTCGCACAATGCCGATATAACTCACATACTGTTGAGTCGTTGAATAAGAATTGTGAAGTATATAGTCTTATCGGTCTATCGTTCCCTCTTATCATAGAAATGGATGTCCCATTAAGTTGAGAATCGCGTCGTGGGTTTTTCTCCATAAGCACATTAGATTTGATCAATTATATACATACTTTTTATATCTGTCACTTTTTTTAACGTATTAAATTATTCTTTCTAGAGGTAAGTTAGTTGTAGACAATTGTTTTGTATTAATTGCTTATAATTTAATCTAAAAAAGCAGTTTAAATAGAAGAGATGCCGTTTTGGCCTAACCTTTAAATTGTGGGACATGCTGTCTGTCTACGAGACAGCTTCATTTTTTCAGTAATATCCTTATTTATTTTCTGTATTTAAACCATTATTTCTCTGAATCCCATTCCTTTAGACAATTTATATTTTTGGCAAAATTAACCATTAACACGAGAGATGCATTTTTCCATGCTATTAGACTCAGGCAATTCATTGCAAAATGCCTTCCGTTGTACCCGCTACTGGAAAATTTTTCACAAGAACAAAAACCTCAATTTCTGTTTGAGGAGAAGAAACTTTTTGATCCAAAATTCGGGTCACTTCCGGGTAGAAATCAGCCATTGGCACCTGTCGTGGGCTTTTCGTTTACCCATCATTGTACACTTAAATTTCCCGTTATGGACAGCGAGGAGTTTCCGAAAATTTGAGAATTTACTTTTTACGGGAGAGAGTCGAAATGTGCGGAGTTTGATCTGCGCTTTGGAATGTTTGCCTTCTTCCTTTCGCAGAACTCATTTGCAATTAATGTCAGAAGAATGCAAATTAGCTACAGTAAAAAAACTCGAGGAGGAAAAGTTTTGGACAGTCATTGCTCTTACTGCAATCGTATTGATCATTCACTAATTAGTAGAAGTTACCCGCTTTCTTAACCTACAGGAAATGAAAAAGTTAATCACAGTTCTCTTCTAAGATATTAGAATCGTAGTTTCCATTCACACCTATTACCAACGTAAAAGATCCTATAACTGAAAGGACATAAGATAGAAAATTCCGGGGAAATGACCTTTCCACGGGAATAATTTTCTCATTAAAATTAAAGTTGAAAGTTTTTATCTATCACCAAGCGTTAGGAGCTCAACACATTTTTGAATAATCGCTTGCACTACAAGAGAAATACGAAAACATTCACCAAAGCTGTTATTAAAATGAGAACATTTCAGGGAAAACAAAATAAATTGACTAAAATATTCGTAATCAGTTTCTAGCCTACATATTTTTATTTACGTTGAATACGTAATGTTTAAGATTTTTGTACAGTTGTCTAGATTTCGAGGAATTTCGAGGAATTTCGAGGAGAAAAGTTACGTAAAATAGAAATGTCAAAAAATTTACTATTTATATTATTGAAAATTATCTCAGGAACACGGGAGGAACATTGAGCTGTTTTAATATGATTTAGTTTTAACGGTAAATACGCATTTAAAATGCCAAAACCTGTATTAATCCTTAAATTTCACAGGTGCAGCATGCTTACAATGTAGCATTTTTTGGCTCAGAAAATAAAAACATGTACTACGGATTTATCATAGGATAAAGAGCGTTGTAAAAAATCATGTTTTACTTAAAATATATTATACTGTTAACGATATATTACGCTATTTGGTGAATGCTAAATCAGCCTAACTTCCGCCTACCTTCCTACCTAAATTCCGCGGTCAACGAAGTATTTCTAAAGCAGCAAAATTTCTCAAAAAACACAATTATTTTATTAAGGTTTATTTTACTTTAATCCGAACACTTTACTGTTAGACAGTAATAATACTTATTGTAATGTTTTAATCTGGAGTGTTTAGCTTATTAAACAAGAAATAAATTTTCCATAAGAAAATGAACATCTACATTGAGCATACAGACATTGAAATGCAAATTTCTTCTGGAAAAATAAAAATGGCTGTATTTTGATTGGGGCTATTATGTGAACAAAAGGTTGCCTATATTCACCCGCTTTAAGAATGAACATAATTTGCAAATTATGTTTCAATAGTTTCTTTGGCGATCATCTAGAGTCTATTTCCTAAGTTCTAGTTTCGAAAATTTAGTAATACATCGATAATAATATAGTTAAAGGATAAGCGTGGATCAGCGTCATAAATGTTCAAGTAAGAAACTCAAAGAAAATTTAAACTATCTGCTGGTATGGGAAAGTTTCATCTTCTTATGGACGATCTCCTTCCTCGCGAATGTGCTAATATGGTAAAGTTGACGCTTTTGAAAGTCGGAAGAAGTAGTTTTATGCTTGGTCGTCCGCATGTGTGTGCTATATTCCAAGATTCCTCGAAAGAAACACACAAAAGACTTTTGGAGAAGACATTTCACCGCAGTAATGAAATTCTCCGCCATTGGATGGAAGTCCTCCCTTTCTCTCCTTTAAGGTCCTCCATTCCTCCTTCGCACGAAATGAGAGGCTAAAATGACATAAAAATTCCTCGCCTCGCTTATTGCTCAAATTCCTAGAGTATCAATCATGAGCCGTATTTGACTGAGGGCGACGAATCAATTCCTTTCCACGGAACGAAAACGTCGTCTTAAGGATTTGAATAGGTATTTCATTAGAGCCTTTGCTACATTTCCATTTGAGGGGCACCCATAATGAATTCATCGCATTCGCGCGAAGGAGATCTATGTGATCCCCTCTTACTATAATCCGATGGCGATATATGTTTCGCGTGAGCAGTGCCATAATGAAATGAGCGCTTAAAAAGTTTCTCAGCTTCATTATTCACATCTTAGAGTCGGATGATGATATTCGAGAATATGATACGGTGATGACATATGTTTTGGCATGGATTTTGAGGGCAGGACCTTTTTACTCTTCGTGACAGCAATTCGCCTTGGGAAATGCAGCATTCCACTCGGATTGAACCCAGAACCGTGTTCAATAATGGGCACTTCCAACTTCAACATAAAGTTGATTATAAATATTTTTATTGCGGAAATTCTGGTGACACTTTGCAAATTATGTAAAAGATTTCGTCTCTATGAACTCGTCTATGAAACCGTCATGAAGAATATGTAGTGTCATAAGCATTCTTCAGTTACAACTAATGCATTGTATCTGATTCCGTTTTATAAGACAAAACTCATTCATGGTGAACTTGGAAAATGATTAGTCTTATAATAATTAACCATTAAGCTCGAAATTGGTTGAATTTCAAATCTTAGGGCAAAATAATTGCTGAAATTATACAAAAATGGAAAATGTAACAGTTAATTTCTGTAATGTGAAACAATCCTCGTATTTAAAAGGGAACGATAATGTATACAATTCCCGTTAAATGAGACATTTTGTTCTGTTTGAAAATTCATTCTGTTCGAACTTGGTTCACTGTTTCTATTCAAATATATATATAATGATGGCTGAAAATGAATGAATTCGCGGATTTAGCTTCTGTTGAAACACAGTTTCTATATATAAACACCTGCTTGCAAGTCATTTGTGCTTCGCTTCGCTTATCTGAAGTCATTCAGTATCATTTACAACTTTCACTCGCAGGAATTGGTTACACGTCAGTAGTGGACTCAAACGTTTCTGTATAAAGTTTCTCAGTAAACAATGAGCAAGCCTTATTCTCGAAAGATAACTACATTAGAGTGGCTTGTGGAGATATTTTGTAAACCTTCTCTTTCGATATAATCATGGTGGCTAAGGAATTCTCCGGAAAATAAAAGAAAAATCCTCCTTACTTGCCCTTTCACTGAGTGAAAAGCTATGAGGGAGTTTCTTAAAATGAGTTTCGAAATAAATGAGGAGGAAGATATGAAATAATTTGAGATTACTTTCAGTGAGTATTCAAATTGGGAAACGCATAAACGTTCGCTTGCTATCTCTGAGAGGATGGATTAATTTGAGGCATTACTGTAGTAATTCCGAACCTTTCCAAAAAATTGTGAATGAATGCTAAAACTGTTTAGCACAAAATACTTCTAAGGCTGTCCCTTCAACATTTAACAGCAGAGAGGTACTGTACACCAATCCTATGGAATTTATCGATAACCGTTTGCTAAATTTCTGAAATTCTCCATGCAACTCTTCAGATGGAATTTTTGCAAACCATTCTAATACAACCCTACAAAATTCACGAAATTTGAGTAATAAATTCAATGATTTCAGCCGGGATTCTATCTACAGACTAGATTGAAATTCTTTACTGTCCAATACAAGAGATAAAGAATCTAGTCCGCGAATCCTTACTGCGGGAAATAGCAAAAAAAATTCTAAAGATGTATGCAGCCCATACGGTTAAAATATCTCTGCAGAATGACTCACAAAAAGGGTGGGATCAGGTTGACTACAGAAATAGTAATTAAATCAGATTTTTTGTAGAGATAAATTGATATTTGTCTTCAGCGAAGTGATAAGAAAGTCACATTTTCAGAATAAATATAATCAACCTTTATTATACTACAATTTATTGAGGAAACCTGAAGAATAGACGATATATATTCCCATATTCATTTATACTCAATCCCAGATCAATTATCTGCAGCCGGTTGTAACAAATCTATTTTCATTCTGTTTTAATGAAGTTTTTCCCATGTTTGGAGCTTTCTCCTAACATAAATTGCCTATGTTTGTCCATTTCAATGTCGAAGTTACCTTGACAGTCTGTTTTATATGCAGAACCTGCCTATTTGTCATTGAGTACGTCCTTCTCGACCAAGTATTACTTTAGATACTTAATAATTTAGCAAAGAAAGGTCTTATAAACCGATTTCTGATTCCATCGTGTGTAATTACCAACAGAGGGGAAAGGGTATGAAATTTCCTTCATAGTTCTTTGATCCTGTGGCTTTGGTTGTCCCCATACTCATTGTCTCATTAAGGTTTTTAAAGGATTTTTGTTACAAAATTTAAGTGTGCATTGGTGATAATTGATACTATTCCGTGATAGCTTCTTTGACAAAATGGCACTTTCGCAGCAAAGAATGAAAACTCCGCCGGTCTACTTTTACTGTCGCATAGTACTCGCAGTGGAGGAGATTTTAATAATCAAAGGACGGAGAGATACGTCGAGTTCATTTTCCGTCAAAACGGTTTCATGGGAATGGAATGCGCAGAGGGAAGGCGTTATGAACAGTATCTCACACGTGCTAGTGCGTCAAATTGCAGCATTAAGTTCCCTTTCCACTCGTTTCCATAAGAGGACCGGAGGCTGCCAATGGGGCGAGCAGGAATTTATGCTCCAAAGTGTTTGGGGTCATTTTATATCGCCGCCACCTTTACGTCCCCTCGCCACTTTATATACATTTATGCCGGGGAAGATTTCAAAATGGTTTTATTATGATATCCCCGTCGAATATAGTTTCTCATTTAGATGTGTGGGATGGCCGAGGGTTGGAGCGAAGTGTGTGGTAGTCACGTTTTGGAAGGAATAGGGAAAGGTCGTTGGCGTATTATGGGCTCGAATATGAGGAAAAAGGAAATGATGGGCTAAGGAGAGGGAAAGTGGAGGAAGAGCATTTAATAGGGCGCGGAATGGACCCTCTCAGGTGGAGGACAAAGCTGTTTTACGTACGAATCGTGAATACTGCCGATACCTAAATCTCGTTATCTTAGCTGATGAAAATAGAAAACGAAAATTAAAGTCATGCGTATTACCGCGTCCTGGCAATTTTCATTAAATAGCATTTCCTTTCCCAAAGACTTCTAGGGAAATGTAATGCTTTGTTTGTTCCTATTGTGTCATTTCCTAAAAATATTCAATTGTGGATATTTTATTTTTCTACTCCAGTTATACTTTTAATATTAGAAACCAGAGAGAACCCAAAAATTAAATAAAAAAGATTTTTGAGGATTCGTAAGAGTTGAGGAGGTTTTCAATTCTTAAGAAAAGAAATAAAGTTTGCAATTTCCTAGTTTTTGATTTTAGCGACAAATTTCGCAAATCACTAGCATCATCATCAACAAACAGTAGCGGAAATACACACCAAAAAATAGAAATCAGAGGATAATGCAACGTTTTTTATTTAACCTACATATTTAAGGCTTTCTGCGGCGTCACGCTGAATTAGCTTTCAGTTATCTAACGCAGTACTTCCCAACCTACCTTTCAGAGGAGCGCACTTACAGATGATCTTCACATAAGTATGTCGATAAAGAAAATCGTTAAGAAACAATCATTACTTCGATGTTATAACTACATCAAGATCATTCAATAATACAAAATACAATAATCGCGTAGGCACCATATTACTTGGTGTTTTAATAAAAATTATCAGGATGTAATTACGAGGCTCACTACAACAAATTTAAAGCTGAAATCCAAAGTTTTATTTCGAAACCATTACCGATAAAATTAAATTACCCTTTTTTCGATATTATTTCGAGTTTCTCTTTCCAAATTGAATAAAACAAGTACCATAGGGGTAAAAACTTTCTGCTGCTAATTTCAATGAATAAAGCAGCCTGAATACAGTCTGGGAAGCTTATTCATTAATTTTAATCACATTTATTTCAAATTCTATGGAAGGCTTTCCATCAGAAGTTATTTCCAAATTATGTCTTTGGTCTTTTCTAAAACAAACCTGATTAGCACACGTCTCTTGAAAAAAAGCGGTTTGACAATCGCAATCTTTTCCATATCAAATATTCTAGAATAAGAATGAATTAGAGATAAATAATGAAGTTATAACCGAGAAGCTAAAGGCATTCTAAGTGGAACAAAGGGAAGATATACTGGAAACAGCAGGAAATTTCATAATCGGCAGAGACGAAAAAGAAGAGAAAAGAAATATGAAAAACGGCGAAAGCAGCTCGTTAACTTCTCTTTGGAGACATTTTAGACAAAAGAGATAAAGGAAGGCGTTTATTGGAAGGGAGACTGAGGAAGGGCATTAAAGGGGTGAATTCCTCGCGTTCCAAGTCGCCACCCCTCGTGCCTTAATGAAGAACTCAGCTTCACTCATTTGTCACTTATTATATCCCATTTGGACGCTATTCCATGCGTCCGGCCAACCAAATCCCCCATCTTTTCAATCCCCGGGCCTCCTTTATCATTCTTTCGAAATATTTCGTCGTTTTATTAATTTGAGGGATTTTTCCACAATAAAAAGAGAGAAAAATACGGCGAGAAGATCGATTAAAACTTTCAGGTGCCTTGGAAAAATAAAAATACGGGGATCGCTTAACTGAAGTTTGCATATATCTCTCATCTTTACGCCCCGGGAATACGAATGGTGGAGTTAGACGTTATGAGATTTGTAAATTTGAGGATTTGATCTGACCGGGGGACTGGAACGGACCTCAAATATTTTTTGGGATAAAAATTGGAGAATAGGGGGGCATGATAATTAAAAATACCAAATGACTTGTCAGAAACTTGAAGTAATAAACTTTGGACTCAAAATATTCTGGTTCTATTTCTGCTACGTGACGCAAGATGAAGGCGTTCGTTATAAATTGAAATCATAATCTAAAGTTGTAAAGGAAATACATATTATATTAGGTCATAGGATTTCATAAAAACAGTTTATTGACTGTGGTCGCATTAACAAAAACGATTACTAATGAAATTCAGATAGAAATGTGTAAGTTGTGCAATGCGTATTTTAGCTAATCGCAGAGATTTTTCATATTTCTTCATCGCAAGAGATATTATTTGAAATAAATGCATCAGTACCATGAATAGATGTAGGCAATAGTTCACGGATGCTCCGCTAGATGTTAAAAGTCACGAACAAAAGAGCAATTACATACAGTATAAGCAAGTAATCTCATACCTATATCCTTAATATAATTAAATAATGACAATCATTTGACTCGGTTGAATGTTACGAAAAGTGTTACTCGTTGTCTCATTGTGATGTATTTACGTTGACTTTTTGGGCTTGGAACTTTCTGGGTCTGAGAATAAGGTAAATTACCAAACTTCTACTCCTATCTGATCTCCTTATCCCTTCTACACCTCTCTGCGTGGAAAACGGTGGAGGGCAAGAAGATCCAATCGGCCTTCGGGTTGATGGACATATGCAAAGACAGAGGGAGGTGGAAAATGTCCGCACGACATTTCCTCGACTTATCGCAGAATGAATTGTATGCATTATTTATACGTGTCTAAGACGCGCAGAATCGGTGGAGGGAGGGCTCGAGTAGCATCGGAAGGGAACGATGAATACGTGGACACGCTCTCCATCCATTAATCCGGTCTGATATTTCCGCAATAACTGCAAGAGGCGCATCTTCATTCCCACGCACCCTCCTTCTTAATCGCTTCTTTCTGCACCTCGATACTCCTCCACACTCACCGACTGGGAATTCCAATAACGACCCCTCTCTCCCCTTCGATCTTTCGCGCTCTTTAAATCATTCTCATCGCTATTTCCTCTGCACTTTTCGCCTTAATACCACACCTTTCTCTTCCATTTTCTGCGACTGCCTTTTATAGTGGAGACCGCCTTTGTCCATATTTACGCTATGTACACGACTTTTCCTCAAGATGAGCTTATAAAATCAGGACGAACCGTATTCGTTTTTGGTATATACCTTGGCTTAACTGAATTAATTTCAGATTGCGAATTTAACCTTTAGAAGACTCAGCACCCCTGAAGATAATCATCGAATAAAGTATACCAATGATAAATCAAATTATTCCGGCTACTCAATAATTTTCCCCTTTCTGCGTTATGTTTGCCGATTTCCCGTAGAAGGCTATGTTACTTGTGAAATATTTACACGAACATTTTCCACCCCTCCAATAGTAGAAGCGGCGTGCAGTCAAATGCCTGTATCAATGCCAGGATACAATACAAGAGAATCATTTTACAGAGATTCAAAAAGATCATAAAAAGACATGTATTTCATCATGGCCCTCCATTTCCACGTTATATTACCTTCCCCGCTTCTTACGCAATCGCAACTCGCGAAGCGGAAGGAAGAAATATCCCCATTTTATAAATAAGAATTTCCTTACGCGAATTATGTATTGTATGCACACACGATAAGCTTGGATATTTAAAAATCTACTCCGATGAAAAGTAGGCTTCCCATTTCTTCTTAGGCATGGATGAGAAGAAATAGCAGCTTCCAGAGGAAATATAGTTCTTCGTATGAATTCCGAGATTAGTTTCAAATATTGAATTTCTATTAAAAGTTTAGCACAGTTATTTTTGTAAATTTGCATATTCAATTTAATCAGATTTTAATCACTGGTGAAGAAAAAATAATCTTTCTTCGTTAAAGAAGGCAATTTAAATCTAACTTCACGAGCAGCTGATGATAGCGAGCCAGTAGGAATCAGAGACGTTGTATGTTATAAGATGTTAGCAAAGCTTTCAGAAGGACCAGTGGACCTCAAATTCTACTTGTTTCCCCCTTATTTGAACAAAGATGTGAACAAATTAAAACTAATTTCTATGACTTTTCCAAAATTGGAATCAGTTCATAAGAAGGGAATTCAAGAGACAAAAGTAGCTATGGTTTCCATGGACTTCTTCGCTTGTTATGGACCTTAGCATAAGAAGATGACATTCAAACGGAGAGGAAGATGCTTTGAGGACTCAACATTCATGTTTTGACGCTTTGAGCACCTGACAAAGAGTGAAACTAAATTACTGGAAAATATGCCCATTTCCCAAAGCTCAATCAGTCGAACTGTTAGTGTTATCTAAATTTTAACATGTCGCGATGAGATCATCATCTTCTTGGAGGAGGTTTCATTCGAAGAATGGGATTCGACAATGGCCTCCAAGAAGTACCAAAAGCAATCATTCGAGTTTTTTGTGCCGTTTCGCGCAGTCGACCGAATCAGAGTTTGAAGTTGCTGACTTGGATTTTTCGTTGCGATACCACTCAAGAAGGGAAGAGAATATTTATTCATCTTCCGATTGAGTCAGTTTTGAAATTTCAGTTTTAACTTCAACCTTAAACAAAGAATTTTCGTTCGCGTCATCATTGATCATCATCTTAAGATATTAAGAAGTCAATCCATGCCTCCTTCACCTTTCAGATTCTTCGTCTCTCTCCACAGAAATGAAATGTTTAAATTGATTAGATATGGTAGGAATATTCTTTTATTCTTTCTGTCATTGGATTGTGTAACGCAATTTTGAGTTATATTTTCGGTTATGTTAAGATTCTTAAAAATGCATGTTTCCAATATTTTAAATTCATCTCGTCGTTAAATCTTACTTAAGAATGTACGTAGAGCATGGAATATATGGTGGATAAAATATTTAACTGCCAAAAAGCGATTCTCTCATTAATAATTCGAGCAATATGTAACTTATTTTACCCTACCCGGCCAACTTATATACTTTCTTACATCTTTCCTATGAACGACGTAAAAGGGACCTGATCTCACCAGTGGCATCGAGTCCCAATCACGTCGGCCGGAATTGGGACACGATGCCAATATGCCATTTAACCTTTATCACTTGAAGATCCAGATTAGCTTCCTGCACATACATTACACCCTTCAAGAAACTAAAGCATCAACACACAGATACGCATTTCGAAACCAGTCTTGTATCCCTTCTCAAAGCAACGTACAACGCTATGGAATAGCATCTCAAACTACTATCGATACATCCGTTCCCTACGCAGGTATCACAATATCTTTCTCCTGTCATCCGACATCGAGATTAAGCAGGAAATTTAGGTGCGCTATATGACTCCGTGCCGACGCAACCCAATTGATTTTGGATCAAATCCAATTCGCTTTAGTACACAATGGAATCGTAGGCTTTGGCCAAAATATCCCATTGTCCACAAATTGCCTCGCTTTAATAATGTCGAAGGAAACAGGCGAATATTTCCCATGTCGCCGATGGGTCGGATGACAAAGCGAGAAGAGAGGCACAATTTCACACGAGAGATGTAGAGACAAAGAGACACTGACAATGGAAAGGGCTTTTGGAGACAGGGTGCGAAACAACAGGGAGTCTCTCGACACAAGGGGAAGGTTGAGTGCGAAAGGTCTCCTATTATGAGCTGCTGAGTTATAACTCTTCAAAATTGACTTTATTGCCTCGGATGCGTATCCTTCTTGCGCCATTCATCCGATTCGCCTCACCCGCAGGCACGAAACCGCCGTGAAATTCCCCGTGTCGGCGGCGGAGGATGTTTTTGAAGGGGTGCCGAAGAGAATTTATACTTGGGAGGGGAGGCTGATGGGTATTTGAAGATGGGAGCGGTGATTATTAACTGTCGTATCCGCCGGTAGGGGCGCCAGCGGCGGGTGCAGCGTTGCAGAACAATGAGGCGTCGACCCTAATTAAATTGTCGTCAATGGAGCGGAGGGCTTTGGAATCTGCTATTATGTCCCAATGAAGTATGCCTCCGAAAGGGCTTTTCAGCGCGAGTTTCGACGCGGGACACACGGGCCAAGTGTGGGGATGCGGCGGTGGTGTGGAAAGAGGCGATATTTTTGTGCGAAGACCGTTTCCGCGCTGCACCCGCCGTCACAATGGCTCGGATTTGGTAACTCGTTCGATGACAATGGACGCCCGAATCGAGTTCCCCGAGTCCATGGAGACGATGGAAATGGGGATGTTTATTAATTTTTCCGACTTTTACGTGTCGACTGTAATGTGTGGAGTGTTTGGGATGTTATTTATCGCTTTCTCCGATTGTCACTCGCACTGCGAGCGATCGCATGTCACCGGGCGAACAATGGACGGCGTTTTTTCGGAAAGCAAATGGAACACATGCGAATTATAACTCCGCCATTGTTCGGTGAAACGTGTATTTGGACTGTTAAAACGAGACGCGAATTATGCTTGCGGAAAACGTGAATATAAATTGAACACGGCTAATATATTTCGGCGATAAATAATCTCTTCCCAAATGGTGATAAAATTCGCAAAATTATGAATGGAAATATTTCTCATTAGGTACATTACGCAAGGTCGATTGCTTTTTTACTATTATCCCATTTTACAGCCTTTACTCTTCTTTTCGGAACCCATAGTAAACTTCTTCTTATGGATGTATCATTTTGTCTCTCAATAGATTTATATTTAGGGAATATTTTTAATTAATAAAATAAAAAAGAGGAATAATTCAGTAAAGGCTAAAGTCATTTTTAAAATGTTGGATATGAGTGATTGAATATAGGGCGTTACTGTTCCTGGATTATTCCAAGTTTATAAATCGTACAATTAATACAAATAAGTAGTTTATAAATAAAACAAAGAGTAAAATCCACGAAAGTGACTGTATAAAGCGTGACAAGTAAGAAGTATAATAAACATGGTATAACCCTTGTTTGTTTTATGTCTATTATTTCTCAGGTTTATCATCACCGGTTAAATCTGCAAAGTTAAGAAAAGAGTTCGCCTTATCTAAAATTTGCAATTATCTCATTATATTTTTAACTATATGCGAGTATATATAACAAAAACTATCCGTTTAGCCAAACCATGAAATCGCTTATTAAATCGATCGCATCAAATTATGATGCAAACAGTTATTTTGTTCAACAATTTTTCCTTCGATTGCTAAGAGAATATTCAGAAAAAACAAACTCCTTCGTCTCAGAAGTATGAAAAAATAATCAATTAAGGTTTGAACAAAAAGTTACTTAGCATTTTTTTGACTTGAACTCTAGATAATATATGGAGGAATTTTAATCTAATAAAGTAATCTAATATATAAAGCCAATCTAATCTAATATATATAATAATATATATACTAATATAATATATAGTAAATCTAATATATTAGCTGATGATTTTAAAATTGATATGTAAATCGATCAAATTAGGTATGAAAGCACGATTAATTAAAATATATCATAATATAAAATAAAACATTAAAAATACATCGTTCCTAAAAGTTTTCTCATCTGGTCGGAAGGAATTAGGAAAATCTCCATACTAATTTTCAGTTAGGGGGAACTGAGTTGATCCATTAACACTATCATACGTACGGAATTTGATAACCTTAACCTCTAACTTCATTTTTGAAACTAAATGTAAACAACTTGGAGTCAGGATGGAAGTTTAAATCTCAAGCTTTCAAGTTCTTCGGTGATGCCGCTAGTAGGGTGTCTATGATATTATGTTATGATAAGTATGATATTGATGAAGGTTTTTAGGCCTAGGAGTTAGGATTAATCCACGTGTTTTCTACTTTATTTAGGATAATTATGTACCCATTTCTATATGATAATTCTAACCCCGCCTTTTATTGTTCGTTAATTAAACAGACAAACTTATCGATGTGGCTCAATGAAAGGAAGTCAGTTAATAGAGATCGAGCTTATATTCACTTCGACTGGAACAGAGGAAAATGCGACCTTTTATGGCCTTCGCTGCCTATTTTGCGCCTTATTTCAAAGTCTGGATAACCACATTGTTTCTCATTTTCAATAATTACGTCAATTTACTGTAAAATTGAAATACTCTCTTAAATTATATCAGTATATATCAATTTATGTCAATTTTCTTACGCTCAAATTCGATGCTGCGCTATCTGAATGAACTCAATATGCTACATAATTCGGACTGATTCACTTCTAATGAAAATAGATTCCCCATCCTTGGAATGGCGCAAATTCCTAGAGAAGGGAAGAGCGGATCTAATCATCAAATTAGCGAACGTGCCATACTCCGGCCGTTAATTCCAATTCGAGCATAGAAAACGACTTTGCCGGCTGTGGAATAGCGAATGGACGAGGTCTAAGTCGTTATTCCGCGAACAGTTTAAAACTCCATTAAATGGCGAAACGTGGCGGTAACCTACTCGTACGAGGATATTCCGGATGAAGTGTTGAAAGGGGTAATTCGAGGATTGGGAGAGAGATAGAGGAAAACTGAAAGAGAGAATTAGCGCAGCAATTCGCATCGAGTCTGAGAGGGGGCTTTGGGGGAGGGATTATCGGGGGGGCGGGGGCGGAAGGGGGAGGGGAGGATGGGTTCGCACGCAAACTAACACTGCCCCCGAAGGAGAAGGGGCAGCTCAAATTGACTGGAGGCAATTAGGGTGGCCATTCCAAGTCAAGTATCCTTCCTATTGAAATCCTTCTCCCTTTATCCACTCCACATTTATCGCTAAAGGAATACGCGGAGAGAAATTATATCGTCCGAAAATAAATCGAAGGTGCTGCCCCCACTCCGCCCCGCGCTCCTCCAGCCAAAAATTATTTTCCGAATATTTTCCCCTTTTTCCGTTCGGCATTAAAAAATATCTTTGGGTTTTTTCGCCCTCGAACCGTCGCTGGTTTTTTATTCTCTCTCCCACTTACTGCTCCCTCTCCGGAGTTGGTCAGTAATCAGGCAATTGTTAGTGTGAGCGGCAACGGAAAGTATTCTAGCCTTTTATGCTCCTCGCTGCCCCTCGATCCACTCCCCCGACCTAATCCCCTGCCGTTTTTCTCTCGACGTAACCACAGTTTATTCCGGGAGAGTTTGTTGCGAAAAAACCCATGAGTGCTTCTCCACGAGGAAATAACGCTGCTTCAGATATATCGGGTGGAATGGCATGATGTGGTGCTTAGCATTAGTGGAAAATGCGCTGTTCGCGATTATATAGCCGAGATCTACGTGCGATATTGCGATTTGCGAGTACGATGATGTATGTGTATTTCAATTTCGATGATCAGCAAAACCCTAAAAACAATAGCTTAATTTCTAAGTCAAATTATAAAAGGTTTTTGCGAATAATTTAATTGTATCATTGACCATAATTGTGATGAAAAAACTCAATTAAAACTCAATCATCATAGCAAGATGTAAGTATAATTTGATCTATTATTACTTAACTGATTAAAATATACGCAAAAACTGCAACACTAATATCATCTAAAACAGACTAACAGCCGTAAAGGAATAAATTGTGATAAAAATTGAAAACGTGCTAAACCTTAATGACTAAATGAGAAAAATACTTTCAATTGTGTTAAAGGAAAGTTTTGTGAATAAAATTGGATAAATAATGCGTATAACGCGCTCGCCGTGGAAGGGAATGCCGTGAGTAATATTTATGACATTAATAAATATCAGCAATTACATCGCGCAAAATCGACAGCAAGTTGTATATTTTGGGTGGATGTTTCAAATTCAAGTATTGTAACTAACCACCAAGATCACTGAGAATTAAAACTTCAAAGAAATTTTACAAGAAACGTGCAGAAGTTGGTCTCTAAAATCCATTGCTGTCAAACGTAATACCCGATCGATAAGAGCAAATAATAAGAATTACAGAATCACAAATAAAGGAACTTAATTCCATGTACGATAAATATGACTGTAAAATCAAATTTTTAATATTAAGTCAAAGAACTTCGAAAAAGCTATTTGGGTAAAACCTAACAGTATTGTGAATAACGCAACATTCAGTAACGACTATTCACAAAGTATTGTCTGCGAATGTCCTTTGATTGAGGAAAATCCGTAACCCCGTCCTTAGCTGAGAGTGTTTTAGCGGAAAACATATCCGCTTCATTTAATTATAAGCAATTTGGTAAATATCTAAACTAAAATCTGCAAAGAAATGTTTAGGTTTAACAACGATTTCAATAACTCATTTCGGAATACAATTAGGAAAATTGTTTCAATGCTACACGCCCACTGCACTCTAAAATAAAAATATATTTCATGGAGATCAATATGTAAAAATGAGAAGAGGCTTTTAAAACTAATCGGAAGAAAATGCTTCGTCCGCAAATACAGTCCTTGAGTCATTCTCATGGTTTGCTTAGGGCGGAAATCCGACAAGTACATAACTAGCCTTATTTAATAAACAAACAAGAAGAATTAAGAAGCATTAGGAGGAATTGCGCTGTCCTTATTCATTCGGTCTCGTAGCATAATTGAAATAGATTTTTAAAATCACTAAATAAAAGGTTACGTAATATTTTATTTTGATCATTGAGTTGTGACGTTTTCCTAAAAAATTTTGGCATGATATAATTGCAAAAAAATTTAATCCACTAAAATGTTCATCTAAGCAATATCTCTATCAAAAGAAATATCTATAATATCTATCGGTTGATTGAAGCAGCAAAGCTTTTCTATTCAACTATTCATAAGGCTCAAATTTAAGGCTAAAAATGTTAATTCTAAATTTATTTAACTGCTTAACGGCAATCAGTCATCGTTTCAACTATTATTCAGTGTTTGAGAAGAAGTTACGAAATATATAACTTAAAAGACAACTTATTTTTCTTAGCTTTCATCTCTACTGATATTCGTAACGTTAAGAAAAGATGAACACATAAACAGTGAGAGATAATGAAAGGAATGGATTGACATGAACGAAATAGTTAAAAATTCAAATATTTTCAAATTGTGAAGGAACAAATCCAACTAAAATTCAATTCAGATATCCGTTCCTTTTCTTAAGGGGAATACTTAAGGTATAGCTAAGGAAAACATGGAGTGACCAACTCGCTCAAGGAAAATATGGATTCGTTACAGGTTCTAAAGCGTAAAAAATACGAAGAAAGAAGCATAACGGCCCATGACCAGGAATAAATTTCAGCTCGAGTGAAAGGCGGAGATCAAACATGCAGGCGGAGTACGAGAAGAAAGAAATAGAGAAAAGAAGAAAGAAGGAAAACGAGGAAGTTTACGGTTACGCTTGAGAAATGTAGGGATGGCGAGCGGTTTTTGATGTGGTGCAGTGTAGATGAGGTCAAGTGTCCAGGGCGGAGCACAGAAGGCAACACGAGAGGCTGTGTGACCACTTCAATTTTGTTTTCAAATTGTGGCTTCGAAATGAGATGATATTTGAATAGACTGGGAAGAGGCTCGAGCCATGAATGAGAAATGCGATAAAAGGACATTAACGACTGCCTCACTCTGCTTCCATTTATCCCTTCTCTCTCTCTTTCACTTATTTCTTATTCTCTCCCTTCCTCATATTTCACAATCGCATTTCTGTTTCCTCTCTTCTATTTCCCTCCTTTCTAATTACACCGTCATACTGTTAATACCTTTTGTATAGTTCATTCCATAATCAGATGTCACTTACTTCTATGGATCTTATTCTCGTTAAAATAATTACCAGTAACCGTAGTATTTACAGAGGTATCGGTCCATAGACACTCTTGACCGTTACTCAATTTCCGTTCAGAACTGGCCGTCCCTTCCGTGAATTCAACAATAGGTAGGCTACGGAAGGCGGGAGAGAATTAGAGGCGGATCTACGTAGAAATAAATCAGTGAGCGATCTAACACAATTTTCGTGTAAACTAATCTCCAATTTAGCTTCAAATGTCATTTTGTCTTAATATGGACAGCAGTTGTCTGAATTTCGTAGAAAAACTTCACAACCATATTATAATTCAAGCTGTTTGCCACATCTTCAGCAAATTGTTAGGACTAAAAAGTCATCGAGGGGAGGCGTTCGCCCCCTCTCCATCCGCCGACGCCCCTGGGCAAAGAAAATCTCTGCTCCCCCTTATTACGCCGCTCCCCAAAACTATGTGGCAAAATCTAGCACCCCCAGAACGACTGGTGTCAGTCGCCCGTGTTTTTATTACCTTAAACTCCGCTTTAAATCAAAATTCTGCTTTTCTCGCGACTTTATTTTTTTAATTATTTAGGTTGCTTTGGTAATTCGCTAAATTTTATTATACTAGTCCTTTATGTATTCATTTCTTAGTTATTCAGTTTATTTAGGTAAAATATATTCGTTCATATTCATATAAACGTTTAATCAGTTATTTATTCTATTTTATTCTAATTGATGTTTGTAGTTTATCAGATTATTTATTTGAGAAATTTTAAGCTAGGAAGATTAACGTTTCATTCGTATCGATTACTCTCAATCGACGTCGAGAGTGGGGAATATACTTCTGAGCACTTTTAATTGGACAAAATAATCCTACATAATTTTACTATAAATGGTGGGAATTGTTTACAAATATTTGGTACTATTGTAATTATAGGGAGGGTATGGTCGTCTGAATTTTAACCCTCCAATAATTGTGAAACGAGCTATAGCTATTTGAAACACTCTATTTCAGCGATGGGTGACCGTTCTATAATTTCATTCATGCTTCAATAATTTAATATTTATTTGAGATGCCCCTGTATTGAATGCGCACTGTAGAATTAAACGATGGATTTTTTTGAGTGCGTATGTGAGTTGGTGCGTGTATATTAAAATTGTTCTAATACTTAATTGTACATTATACACCATAATATTTCAAATTTGTGGGTCCTACGGAGGCAAAAAGTCATATATTAACGATCCACATCCAATCAGACGATGACGCACGGAAGAAGTCACTCGCAATCGGGAATTCACGAAGTTATAACGAGTATTTAAAATAAAACGCTCAATAATTTACATCAGATTCCGGGAGACAAATTTCCATGGTTAGCAATGTTTTTTATCCTACAGAAAACCCAGAGAGCGACAATTCTTTCCTCTTTACTCCTCTCTCTTCTTAAATTCTTCATTCTCTTCAACCGATTGTCATATTCTCTTGATTCGACGTTCACTCGCTCTCCCATCTCCCACCCGTTCTTATTAAAATAAACTCCTCTTATCTCCGATATGTTATACATATAAATCTCTCACATTAAATGTTTATTGATGGAGTCCTTCGCCGGAATCGCATAAAAAGCTCCATCCGAAGCACTTCTGGATTTTTCCAATCAAATTCAAATGTATGGGATTGCAACCGATGTTTTTTACTTCCTCGATTCCATTTCCCGTACTTATTTTTACCTTTTCATCGATATCTACAATTCCACATCGTGAGTAGTCCACTTCATTGTTAATAAGCCACGGATGGTATTTTTTAGCAAAGGCTCTAGTGGGCACATGAAAGGCCATCGAAGCTTCCGCCTCATAGGCATCCTCGTCATTTTTTATCCAGGAATGTTTCGGAAACTTGAAGCGAGTGTTTCCAGGGCCGTTATTGATTCGCCGGATAGCAACGGAGAGCGCTACATAATTTTCCTCCGATAAGCGGAATAAAAATGGCGCGAATAAAAGCGGTCCGTTTTTCCACCGCTTTCCTCTCTCTTTCATAGGCCGATGGGCAGAGGGTGAAAAAATGCTTCCTTTCTTCTCGTCTTTCTGCTCTGGTCATTCACGGGTGAAATGTTTTGCGAGCGCAACCCTCTCACTCTTCACGCTGCTAATGATCGCTGAAAAACCTAGCAAAACTTATAAAAAAGTTTCATGCTAACTTTGACTGCAACCTTTTCCCCGTTTTAAAAAAGCGGAGGAAGGGATGGTCGAGAGAAAAGCGGAGGAATAAAAAGACTTGAAAACGCGGCGCGTTTAATATTTATTTCGATGTAACGTAGTCTCGCGGTATTGAACGAGAGCCCGCGTGCATTTATTTCATCTCAAACGCTCGTAAAAACAGTTCCGCAACTCCATCTTTGCCGTTAGTTCTTTGTGCCCACGAAAGCCCCGCTGCATTCGCTCTGCCGGCAATTCGGTTTAAATTTAAACAATTCTTCTGTGGAACATTTCGCCCTATGGGAGGTTATTCCATCGTGAAATCGGTTGCTATTCCCGAGCAAAATGGTTTTTATCTGAATTCATAGGAATATCTCGGCGAAACCTCGCTCGCTAATTTCGTGCAAATTTATCTCAATTCCGACAAATGATAATTCAGTTACGTGAATCTTTGTTTATTTCGTTTATGCTACTTTTTTACATTTTAGAAACTTAGTATCGCTTACTTCAGGAAAATGATGAACTTCTTGAATTAAATTGCGGCTGAATTCTCCATGAACTTGCTATCCAGAAAGTTTAACAGAATTTGCTCTCACTATCTTCAGTAATAAAATCAGAAACAATATGAGAAAAATATCCCCAGGCTATATACATAGTAATTTAGGAGATTTTTCTCTAGCAAAGGGAAATGTGAGATTCAAAAGACAACATCTTTAAAACACAAAGAAAAAAGTTTGATAGATTTTGTCAAAGAGTATGTTATATATCATGAGTAACTTCAACAATAGTTTCTTCTCGGAGGAATAGATGGATGGAATAGTTCTTTAGCGACAGTCTTTTTCATACGGAGCAGAAAGGTTTCAGTAAAATATCAAAGCTTTATCATTATATTTGAAATTTCAGCTATATCGTTACTTGATAGAACAGACGTGAAGTTACGTAAACTTTAAAATAATTAGAGTATCAGTTCCACAAAATTTACACTTTATACAAATATTCTAGAATAAATAAATTTATATACAATATACTAACGATCAACTTCCATCTTTTCCAATGACGCAAAGCTTTTGCTATTCACGTTCAACTCTGAGGACGTTTCTCTGCGATCGAATTTTTCCCCTGGCTTTGTGTTTCCCTCGGACTGAAGTTTTCCTGTCCTTCGAGCAAGGGATATGCAAAGATGTTTTTTTCTACGAGATTTAACTATATACTAGTGATCGCCCAGTGGTCGAAATTCGACCATAATCCATTGAATTTTTAAGTCTGAACGTTATTGAAGTTCTTTTGTCAAAGATTATACCTATATAATCATTGCTTATAATTTATTTCATTATTTTTCTATTAAGTCAGTTGTGAACGTGTACAAATACGTCATTATGGTGTGTTGTTTGCCTTAATTCCCTCCTAATAAGTGTAAAATTTTTATGTTAGAAAAATAAATAAAACACGATTACAGCTTGTAACTTTATTTATTGTTTGATACAATTCACTATCATTTTTAATTTTAAAGATTGATTTTCAAAAAACAATTCCGTAAAATCGCCGAAATTATATCCCTGTTATTTATTAATTAGTTAGCGACTGTTGGCATCTCGGTTAATTGCCCTCTTTTCATAATTTCTGGCATGAGTCCCTACCATTACTTTGGTTTGGAGATAAAATCCCCGTGTATTCTAATGTGAAAACGCATAAGCTCGGAATCAACAATCGCCTTGGTCGCCAGGGGGACCGGTTTGTTTACTACGAAGAAATTTCACAACATTTTCGTTCATTTTACCAGAGTTCTCGTAATTTCGACTCGAATGCGATATTCTACGACCAAAATAAGAATCTTTATTCAATTTCCTTTCTTTTGGTATTAATCTCGATTTCGTACTACCATTATTTCTGATCTAATTCTGCAAAAGAAAAAATGTCTGCAATCGATCAAAATGAACTTTGCGTGCATTTCTTATGAGAGACGATTATACTGGTCCAGAGTCGAACCAAGGATATTTGGACAAAGATAATTAGCTTTCTGCACTTCTCCATATAAACTTTAACTATGCCAAATCTCAAACTACTCCGTTTGCGCAATAATCTTAAAAAGGGGTCCAAAGTTTTCTCTTCACGTATTAATATAGAGATAATTTTTTCCGTTGTTAATTTGACATCTTTTGTTTTCCTTTCATTCAAAATGCCAAAGGATTTCAACAAGTGCCATCGGTTCTTCGTTTATACCAGAAACCAATATGTATGCTCTATGTACACTACCAACGGTGACTGATGGGTTTAAAAGAACAAGGACGAAACTTGGCCATCCGTTATCCCACATTCTTTCTTCAATCTTAATTTCAATCCTTTCCCTCCACCCTATTCCGTTAGACAATTACTCAAATGACACTTGCCAATTCACTTCACAAAGCACTACGACCATTTCGGATTTGTTCTCAGGTTGACGAACAACAAACGCGTCCTTCGTATTTTCACCCCCCAAAAATATGTGCCAGAGAAATAATCCCATAATCCCCTTCGAGGCCTACGACTCGCGCCCCTTCCCTTCTGTTTTTTCAAACGCACTATCCAATACTGCTCTATTCTGTCTCCTTAAGATGAAAAGTTTGGTGCTACTCTGATGAATGCGAACCCACAAATTAGCAGAGATTCAAAGGTGCTAACGCGAAAGAAAATGACTGAAAGGAAATCGACTTCAGAGAAGCTAATAATTTTTTTTAATTTTGACGAATTCCTCTTGAAACTATCTAAAAAGACGCAAAGAACAAAAACATCTCTAATAAGAAGTTAAATACATCTGCTTAAATTTACCTGCATAAATAAAGTATTATTTTGGAAAATATGGGAATCAAAGGAGTAATATTTTATTTTGTCTTTTTCATCAACTGAACTCAATAATATTTTTATTCGTAAATAAGTCAAATACATTATACTATGAGTACTCGGAGGCATATTTATGTAACAGAACATCCTAGATAGAGTCGAGAACATCACTGATGCAGAAATAACGTCGCTAAATCTAATGACAAAATCGGTAAAAAGGCAACTTCCATCATTAAAAGTTAATTAGTTACAATGTAAACCAATCCGAATCATTTTTATCTTTAAATATCATTGTTCACCAACGTGCGAAATTACGCGTTCAATTTTTCGGTCATTCGTTTTGTGACTACATATTTAAAATAACAGATGGGTAATTTATCATATTATATTTCCAATACATTTTTTTATTTCATCACTGATGCTGCTTGTCTTTCAAAAACTAAGCGTGCTCTTCCTTATCAACGGATGCAATCTTTTGTGATAGTATTTTCCTTAATTTATTCAGAGTTAAACATTTAAATTTATTCGAAATAACTGTTTTTTAGCGGCGTGTGCTACTTTTAGATATTTAAACTCCTTCTCTACCCATCCATTATCAATTTTTTAAAGAATTAAATGCGTAGTTTTTATCAAAATCGATTCTTCCTTCAGAAACGAAGCTCTTTCGAACATTTATCCTAGTTGAAGATCGTTTATCAAGTACCCTCCCCGTATATATATTCTTAGCAGGATTGTGTAATCTTAAATGCCTCCGTAGCGTACTGGATTTCAAAAACCAATTATTTTTCGAGCCAGAAAGGTTTTCGACTCGACACAGAGGTGAAAGGGAGAAAAAAGCGCAGAAAAAGTTCCAATCGAACATAAAAATTCTGTTTTCGATTTGATGACGCACTTTTGCAGCTTCGACGGGGGTTTCATATTGCCAGTTTTGAATATTGTTCGGGACGAATGAGGAAAAAAAATCTGTAGCGTTGGGAGGAGAAGGGGGGCGCGGGGAATTTTAATCAGAACAGAAAAGAATTAATACAGGCGCGGAAAAAAATCGCCTCGCGCATAAAAGAAAAACTTCTGCCGAAATTTCAATTCATAGCGTACATTTTCATTGTTCTTCACGCAGCATAAATATTCATCGCTCCGGATTTTATCGCGCGTTTTTATTTTTAGGACTCTTATTTCCGAAACTATTTGCTCTCGTTTCCCTCGAATGAAATCTCAGTGCAGAAATCGCAGAATAATTTCTAGAGGTATGCGTTGAATTCCGCCGACCATGACTTTATAAGGTCCTGAGTTAAATTAAGTGTGCATTTACGTATTAGAAATGGACGGAGATTTTAAGGTGGAGTCGGAAGTAATAACAGATGATTACGTTTAGCGATGCAACTCTTAAGAGGGTAATTGCGAGAAAATTTACTTACATTATAAAGTATACCACAAACAACACAAAACAGTAAAACATTAAAGAAATTCTTCGAATATTATAGCTTGTTGTTTATTATTAGTTTGAGCTGTTTTATGAGTAAGTTACGAGCTATTGGAGTGGATATGCAATCTTTGCCATGTTAAGTAAAATGTTTACTTTAGAAAGTATTCATTTGTAGAATGTAAATTTTTAGTCTAAATCGCACCATAAAACTTCTAACGTGAAGTTGATCAATTACTTCATATATTCATGTATTAATAAATGTATCAGTTAAGAAATAATTATGCTAATTATAAAATTGTTATATATAGTAGCAAGATATAATTTTGCTATAAAAATGTTAGGTCTTGAGAGCTTACGACGTATTATAAACTTAAAATAGCAAAAATTACATAAATATCCTTTACTGAGGGAGGTCGTTCGATGAAAACCTGTGATTAAGAACTGTGAAAGTTAAACAGGATCGAAAATGGTTATTAGATCTTAGACGATGAAATCTTTGCAATCATAAATATTTATATATTTATAATTGCAAAGACATTGATGTGGGTAAAAAGTATGAGCAAATTTCAATATTTGATTCAGTATTTGATAAAGTTAAAATTAGTTAAATTTAAATTCCGGATTTGGTTCGGAAATATCAAGCATTGAAGAAAGAGTATGTAAAGCTTTGAATTACCAATTGTGTGATCGGAAGCGGAAGAGATAGCATAGGAGGAAAGCTAAATTGGTGGAAAAGGGGAGCGGGAAAGAAGATCCTTAAGTGGTGTATCACTTACGAGTGGTTGGCAGCGGAAACTGATTGGGGGTAGAGAGGAGTGTGTACAGTAGCGAAGAGGGTGCTCGCCTTGAAGAGGGTGCATCTGTGAGGGCGCAATAACTTGATCTGTTAAGGACATCCCTTAATGACGTCTCTTCAAAGATAACTTTTTGGTCGCTGTGAAAACGACGGACATTGGGGTAGAAAAAATCGAACACTCGATGAGCTATCCTTTTATTATGCGCCATGTGAACAGATATTTACAGAGAAATATCAAAGAACGCCTCGTATACTCTAATATAATGTCCAGGATAGCGAGGGAATAAGTTATCGAATCTCATGCCGGAACGCTATCTTAAAAAAGGTCTACAAACACATTTATGATTTGTTGATATAATTGTCCAAAATTTCGTTTCATTTATATTACTATAGAAATTTAAAAATTATTATCACCAATTGAAATATTCTCGCTTGCAAATTATTTTGTAATTATATGAGCTATCTTCTATTAGCTTCGTCTTTTTCACATATAAATTGAAATTTACCATGTTTCAGCTAAATATATCATTGATTGCATATTCCATCACAGAATCTGTCCTACAATTATGCCTTTCTAAACGCTTTAAGTTGGTGAAATAAATAAAATATATAACAGGACCTAAAGACCCCAAGCGAAACCGGTCTCAGTAAATGCCTTGAGGAAATTTCCGAAGTTTTTATCATTCTCTTCCGTAAATTAGGATGTTCAGTATTGCTCAAAGTAAGATCCTCCGGATAAGCTATTTGGGAATTTTAAGCTTGATGCATTTTGCTTAAGTAATTTGCAAATAAAATGAAGCGTCTCAAGTATATTTAGTCCTAAATAAATAATCACGTAGCATTATAAATAATTTAGAATTTATGGATGTATGTTAGATCAGAAGCGAATGCAGGTTGGTGAGGATTAGGAAGTAACTATAAGTTTTACGAAATGCTGTTTATTTTAAAGGCTATCGGCTTGTAATGGCTTTATTGTATTATTATTATGTGTATGCTTTTATGTAGTTATGCGCTACCGGTTTGAGAATGCAACTTATTATTTGCTGCTCTTTATTTAGTAAGGAATCCAAATTAAAAATACAAACAAGCCGAAAGAGTCGAGTATTCATTTCGGATTTCATATACTGTACAAGATATACACAATTGAAAAGTCTGGAACGTATTCACGATCGTTTATCCATGGGGTTTTTCTCCGAGCGAAAATGTACCTGGCAAGGTTTATTGAAAACCCCATATGAATACAATTTTGGCGCATAATAAGAACTTAGGTTTAAACCAATTTTGTTGCACACTTAGAAAGGCAGGAATCCGATCTTCCGCAGCGAGTTATAAACAAGAAAAAACCGTGAGGTTTACACCTAGGAGTGTTAGAGCCGACTCTGCTACTTGGCAAACTAGGTACGAGCTGAGGACTTCGACGTTGAGGGTATGAAAAAAAAGACGTTTTTGTCGTTTTTAACGATATTTATCTCATGGTGGGGGCTTCAAAGTTACCCTATGCCTAGGTCCACTGATTGATAAAATTCGCCTCTGAGGAGTTGGTATAATATTTTTTAGTCTCAGCTAAAACCCCAAAAGAGATTATAACTAAAATCATGGATTAAGAGTTTAAAGCATTGTTAAACTAAAGCAGTGACGATTTATGAGTAGTAACCATTTATTGGGGAATGAGGAGACAAGAAAGAGAAGGGGAAAGTATAGAATAGTGGGCGCTGACAGACTGCAAGAAGAACGATTTAAGCGATGAGAGCGTAAAATGATGAGAGGCTGACTCCTTTCAAGCCAAGAATCCCCTCCAACTATTAAATGCGGCACGTGGTCGCCTCCTAAGCCACAGTTCGAGCCCTTTCAACCCCTCGACTGCGCCCCCACCGAATGAATCCATTGAAAACCCTACGACTGCCCCTCGTCGGCCACTCCTCCATCCGATCATGGAATATGGAATTAAAAAACAGCGTCTGATTATTACTCACGGTAACTCCCCTTCGATGCGTGAACTCCTTTCTCCTCTATTTCCTAAGTTCGCGAACGATTCCTCTTTCGATTTCCGGTGCTGATCCCTATTTGTGTTTCACGATCTATTATCCCATAACCGAAGAAGAAAGGGAAGTTAAAACTGAGGAGGAACAATGATAGGTTTGAAACGAAATTACGGTCTCCGAAACCCTATTCGCCCATTGTGCTTCGTCTGGGATGGTACACTCATCTGACCGACTGCGATGCTGGCTTTTCTGATCGATGAATAATAGCACCTACCAAGACGAAATTGAAGTAATATCTAACGTTTGAGAAGTTTTTCAGTACCCATGAGCTCTACTTGGTAGAATGATATTGGCATAGTTAAAAGCTATTTCCTACAACGATAACTCAGCGAGTATTATACTTATCGCTTTTCTTAAGTTTAGAGAAGATGAAAATATACTTATCATTTACTTTTGACTCAGTTTTGCCGCGAAAATATGAAAAATACTACGTTATGAGTTTTAAGCTCATATGAATTTGAAATGAATTCTTTGTTGCATATAATGTAAAGTTTTATTCGTAGGATCATTGAGTTTCACGCACATAAACTTTCTTTCTCATAGCTCTTTACACAGTGAATGAAATAATGCCAAAATACCTCACACCCCATCTTACGTAGTAAAGCCTCACTCCTTACCCGTAGCCTTTCGTAGTTTTTAAAGGACCCTTTTGGTTGGTTGGTGGCTTTATAAAAAGAGAGACATCTTAAAATTTATCATTCTGACAATCGGTACATTAATTAAATGATTGGTTTTGAATAATATCGATGGAAAATTTTAATTGATTCAATTATTTCAAACGATCGATATATCGATCACGATCGACTTGTTTACTTGCTTCGACTAAAATTGCTACAGAATTGAAAAAGTTTCCAAATAATGGTTATTCACCGTAAAATGGCAACTTAGAGCTACAACTATAGCTTACATTAATATAAAGGAGAAGTTCGAATACATTGACCACGGGCGAGGTGAACTGAAGTAGCGTGTAAAGATAAAGGAACAAACCCAAACTTAAGAGCGTTAAACGACACGGTAATAATCCACGAAAGCATCTGGAGATAAGAAACAAATTTTGTTTATTCCAAATTATCTCTTTTCAGTCTAACTTAAAATAAGCGACCATTATTGAAATTTTCTCACAATATAATTGATGCGACTAGACGCTCGTCCGAGTCTAACTGACAAGAGCCTCAGTTTAACCTACCGTCAACACTACTTGACGGTAGAGTGATAGAGAAGGATTAAAGAAGAGAATCATCAAAGAAGAGCTCGAATGGAACAGGAAAAGGCAAGAGGGATTCGATCGATGAAGAATTCTAATTGTAGGTTGCAATCGATAGGTCTTCTCTCCGTAAACGTCCTCTTCACGCCTAAATTCACCCGAATGGAGAAAAAACATCTCCATGGCGACTGCGGGCTTATTATGTTACAGCGGTTAATACTTCCCTCCGCCTAAATGAATCGCTTGTCTTTTGTACGAACTTGCGGGTCTTTGATCGCTTCCCCTCACTCCAATTAAGACCAATCCAGGATTTTGCTTCCGATTTAATCCCCACGTTCCCTTCATTTCCTTCGCCACACTCTACAGACCATTGTGTTTGTGACCATTTACGGCGATTTCCTATCCACTCGTTTATTCCCGATGTAAATCGATACGCCCACTCAAATAGATGAATGCAAAATTCGCGATGTTTCATACGCGAAGAATCTGAACAAACGAAGAGATTTCGTGCGCTCATCTCGTATTCGCTCTCCATTATTTTTCATATATTTCTCGATCTGTAATGACCAGCGACTACTTGCGAATTATCTTGTAAAGATTCTAACTACATATCAAAAGTATATTATTTTAGAAACATATAATAGCATCGAATCATTGCTCAGCCAGAGGAATATTAATACTATTTGAGTATTAGTACGAAATTGGAATTGCATAGCGGAAAGAAAAACCAACTTTCTTACTATATACGAGGGAGATACTCGTACTCAGAGGAATTTAGCAATTTATGATAGTCATATATTTTTAGAGAATACCTAAGTACATTGTATGAAAATCTGTGCTATCTGTGTGTATGCATTTGACGTTGACGTCACCATAGATGCATTGGTCCGCTTGTTAAGTAATTTGTGATGATACTCGTAATAAATTCTCCCGCAATATGGAATCAATAGATAACATTTTTTCCGAATCCTGAAAATTCTGAATTTTATGAATTACGCTTTATACTCATCCTATAGAAAGAATCGGGCGTCATTGTTAGATATTTTTTGTTATATTGTGCTGAGATAACAGGTCAATACATAACCAAACATTGGGGCTGTTCAGGAGAATGGGACAGCATCGTATAGAGATTAGATTGTCCGTGGACATAGATTTGCGAGAAATTACTCACCTTCGTAAGATACCTTTCGATGAGAAAGGAAAGTGTCTTTCATTTTCCGCAGTTAAACGTGAGGCTGGACACTCAAAGATAATGGGAAGTGAAAAAGTGAACGTGACTTTTACACGAACTCACATCTTTTACTTTCCGTGCAACTTATCTACCCGTTGATCTGCCGCTTTTTGCTCGACTAAATAGTAATAGCAGCCTCCCGGAAATTAGAAGTTCTGGGTTCAAGTCCCAGTCACCTCTAATATTCTCCCTTTCATTTCATTTCATTTTCAGTTCATACTTGGGCTTCCAAATCTTGTTATTGGGCTTTCACTCTATTTTATGGTCACAATTATCAGGTACGGATATCATCCAACGAAAGTTTAGAATCTTGGAATCAAATTCGACTTCTGAATTGATTTTGTTTTAATTAAGAGCCAAACAAAAAATTTCTCACCTCGATGCTCTTTCCTGAAACTCTCCAATATTTTGTCCTCATTCAGAGATTCTTCTCATCCAAATCTAGAGTCGATTTACATATCTAATATCAGCATGAGTCTCTAACTTCCAAATGCAATTCGAAAATTACAGCATGTACTGTTAGATCATTATTATTCAGAAATGATCACCGATTCTTCTTCGCTTACATCTATTCTACAAAGATATCCGTTGAAACCTAAGGCAGGTCCATCAAAAACCTGATTAATTTCTCTTTGTTGATGGAATTGATCATTATTTTACTTCTAATTGCATTTAGTGCCATAAGATAATGCTAATAATCCGTTAAATAATCAAGGATGCATCATACGATAACCCAAAACTTTCATTTCTAATGTTGACAGAAAATATATCTTAAGAAACTTGTTCACAAGCGTTATACGGTTCTTAGTTAACTAAACAAAGACAAAATAAAAAATGTACGCATTTTCTATTGAAACCGATACTAGCTACACCTTACAATACTACAGTCGAAATATAAAAACGGTTCTGGAAATTTCCGTCCCTGTGTAATAAACATTCCCGGAAATATCTTCTCTTATAAAAGGTTCAATGGAAGAGAAATAGGCGCCGAGATATTACACTCCGCCGAAAGCGTTTCATCGTCCTTCCGTCTCCGCTTTTCGCACCGTCTTCTGTTTTAAGGAGGAAAGGGAGAGAGTATTTCAATAAAAAGGGACAAGAGCACTGTAGTACAAAAGTGTCTCTCGTGTCCCGGCGTCTCCTTTCTCCGCTGCGATCCCCTTTCTGGCCGAAGCAATATCCTCGCAGGGGGTCCCGTCATTTGGGTCGACGACTTTTATCAAACCCTTTGCCCCCCCACGCTTGGATTCTTCAAGGAGTCTCCCCTCCCTCGAGACAACGAAATTGAGGACTCGAAACGTGTTGCTCCTCATTCGAAATATGCGAGTAACTCCAGTTTCTGGCTCACGAAGGGATCCCACTTCTGGCGAACTCTTCGTTACGGGAGCTCGGAATGATTCTCACGGAATGGAAAGACCAGGAGCTTATCTCCATCGACCATAATTTCAATTTATTTTTCGATCGGTGTAAATGGATTTGCAATATACTAAGGATCGGATCATTTTTATGAGTCTCAGATTTGATAAAGTAAAATATACTCCCTCCAGATAACAATATTTCGGCGTTCCCATACTTTTCTTCCTCCACAGCACACATCAGCCCCGAGAATCTACACTGAAAGAAAAATCTTTCGCCCGCCTACATGTGCGAATTTCCTTTCCCTCCATTCATAAAAATATTCTATGATATAACATGCATAATATTTGAAAAAGTCATCAATAAAAGACTACCAATATCCTTGGCGAGGAAGTCTGAAATCGATTTTATTAATCAAGGCTCATTTATGAAGAAAATGAGCGTTTTATAGATGAAATAATTCACGTAAGAATAAGGAACTTTACAATTTTTCATTATAAATAAATTACAAATAGTATCAAAAGTATTTACCTTTTCATAAAATGTGATCATAACCAAAGCAACTTTACAGAT
Source organism: Sympetrum striolatum (assembly GCA_947579665.1). Lineage (NCBI taxonomy): Eukaryota > Metazoa > Arthropoda > Insecta > Odonata > Libellulidae > Sympetrum > Sympetrum striolatum. The sequence goes on from OX388341.1 coordinate 90,158,127, forward strand.
CATAACTCGGTTTATAGAAAGCAATAAACGAAGTAGAAGTGTGACAGCAAAATTTGACACTACTTTCTACTGCTACTGAACTAACTCAAACCACATATTATTTTTTTTTAACGCGAAGCGCTAACATTGTTCTAATTCATGATATGATGAAGAAAATATGAAGTGAAATAAATTGCATATTTTATTCTTAAAGGTGGGAAACAATACAATTTTATTAATAAATCCTTGTTACTTCAAAAATTTAATAATGCTTCCATGACCAAGTATGCAGGAATGTGTCCGTCAAAATTACCGAATTGTTCCAATTTTATCGACTCCAAGAATAAAATTCTTAAACTAACAAATGTTATGCTATAAATGAATACAATAATAATATAAGTACAATCTATAAATAATATGAATTATTTCCACCAAGTTGATTATCTAGAGAATATTAAAATTCGTATCCACAAATATCGTCTCAATGATAATAATTGGTAAAACTGCAACTGAGGCGCAGATACGCATTTATGGAGTGAAACGATAAAACTTCCTATGGTTCTGAATGCGTGGATAAGATATTTATATTTGTTTGCGTATACTATAGAGCACAATTAGCAAAAAATATAACTACGTGCTACTACGAAATCTGAAGTACACTGGGAAATTCTGCTTACCTGATAATCGTCTGTGTGCTGATGGAGAGTCGTAGCCTTGCATGGGGCTCTGGTGGTGCTGCATGGAGTGGTGCTGATGAAGATGTGATGCGTGGTGCATCGGCGACTGCATCGGATGCATTCCCGGGAACAGCGGCTGCTGGTGCTGGTGCATCCCAGAGGCCCCCAGGGAGAGCCCCAGAGTGTGGCTGCTGATGAGGCCGTTGGCCGGCCGGTGAAACATCGGAGGACCGTTGGTGCTAGGGTGATGGTGGTGTTCAGCCATGGAACCGGAGGACGAGAGGGAGGGGACGGACGATGGAGAGGAGGCCGTGGTCGTCGGACCGGATGCGGTGAGGTTGTGGGGCGAAGAGGAAGAGGAGGAGGTCGGAGGTGGTGAAAGGGGCTGCTGGTTGGGTGCGTGCAGAGGGTGTCCATGGTGAGGATGGTGGTGGTGCATCGACTGCGGGGAGGAAACGTCCCCTCCCGAAAGGGGTCCTCCGGCTCCGTAGCACAGTAGCTCTGAGAGTGGGGGCGGAGGGGGCAGCGCGGGAGGAGGCGGAGGCGGGGAGGAGGACGGCACGCCCCCGCTACCGCCACCGCCACCGCTGCCGGGTATGCTCCCGCCGCCGCCGACCCCTGCCCCGCCCCCGGCAGCGGCCGCCGCGGCTCCTCCGTAGCAGAGAAGAGTGCCCAACTCCCTCGCCTCGTTCTCCTCCTGCGCCTGCTGCCTCCGCAATGCCACCTGCACCCACAAAGAGAGCCGCTCTCAGTGAGTGGTCAACGCTCCATACGAGTCGCGCCGTAATATGCCCAACGATAAAAGAAGATGAAAAAGTCTGAAGCGACCGGCAAGGAACGCTGTTCCTCCACTTGCAGGGCGAATGCTTTACCATAAGACCACCACCGAGTTCTGCTTCGATGGGGGATGTCTCGTAGGCGTGGTAAAGCAATCCTCCGGCAATTGTAGGAACAGTGTTTGATTTCTGATCGCGTCAGTCGTTCTGACCTCCGTTTATCCTCGGCTTTTTCCAGGGCGCATGCCTTATCGAGCTAAGAGATAACTTGGCACTATAGGGCGTGCGTCCTGGAGAACCCATCCTTCCTTTCCTCGCTATTTTGAACTCCCTTTCTTTCTGTTCAAAATTTAATGGATGGCAAAAGCGGCTTTTGCTAATCGAGAGGAATCAGTGTCGATGATCTCTGATCAGCTTCGGATAAAGAACCGCAGGAAATATTCTAATGTAAGGGTGTCTTAGTAGGAATAAACCATGATAGCTTTTCTTTTCAGACGATTCGAAGATTTACAACCCAACAGAGAATGCGGAGGTCCATGTTTCAGTGGTTAATACTTCGCCACGGAATATATTTCATTTATTTAAATTTCTCTTCTTATCTTAATACCTGAGATAGAAGTTTAGATGTGGTAGATACTTAAGTATTTACGTGGCCCAGCACTTTTATTCATGAGGACCGAAATTCGAAATTTTCTCATCCGAGGACTCAGAACTCATTTAACGAATTAAAAGTAATTAAGAGGATACAAGACAAATCTGACTTGGTTCCAGTAAAAGTCTTCCGACCTACTTTTCGAAAAAACTTCCGTATCGAAATCTATTAGTAATCGATCGATAATAATAAGTCACTGATTTATTTTCCACAGTAGTTATTGAAGCCACTGAATCAACAACGATTATTGCTAAATACTGTAAAAGAGGTATACTAATTTATCGTTTTAAAGCAAAAAATATCAACTAATGCTTATAATGCTTCGTTCATAAACGAATTACGGAAAGCTGAGCTAATCTAGGAGGAAACTCGTTGAAAATTGCTGAATTCGTAAGGACGTCTCAATAGTATTTCTCACGATAAACCAAAGAGAGTTGTAAACTATATTGACAATCTAATCTGATTCCCCGTCATTGATCATAATTTTTCGGAAGAGACAATCTCAGATTAAAGGAGCCTATTGAAGATGAGGGTAAATTATAATCGGAACCATTGTTCCGATTATTGCGGCAAAATGTTTCTTTAAGTTTTAACACAGATAAATCAAAGCAATCAGAGCGGTTAAGTAAAAGTAATTCCCTACTAATTTGATTCCCTTTTATTTTATTTGCTTCCCTTCAAGCCCTATCATCAACTAATGATTTGCTTTGACTTGCAAAATTTGCTGCTGTACCAGCGAAGAAATTCTAGCCATTCTATGACTGTGTCAGAAGTAATGAATTAAATGTATACTTTGCATAAAATATACCCTCCTTATTTAAGTTCCCTCCTTATTTAACTGTTTATGAGGAATGACCCCACGTAATAGTTGAAGACGTTATTCTTACGATTTATAAAGAAAATAGCAAATAGAAACAAAGAAAACAACTGTCTCTTTTGGCACCAATCCATCATAAACCGGCTTGTCGAATCTAGGAAACTACCTGATGATTTTTCCGAAACCTTTCGAGAAGGCTTTGATTATAAAATTTTTCTATCGCCTATCATCTTCATGTATTTACTTTACTCTGAAGATAATTAACCTTTCACTTGAGTGAGTTCTGAATCTCAAACTTCCCTAAGAAAGCTGGAGAAATTAAGATCGCATACGAAATTAAATTGGGGACCAAAAGCTTTGTCCTTAGAAGTCTGAGAAATGTTTATAAATTACCGCCAATTTATTCGAATATAGATTGTATTCACTCTCTTGCGACTGATATTTCATAGATTATGCCTTTTCTTTGCAATCTTACTTAATTCTCTTACGCTTTGCCTTTAATGGCGCATCCTGGAGAATCAATTCTTCCGGTGGCTGATTTTTGGATTTGATAATAACTTCGACTTGCGTTCTTAGGTCGGAGAAGAGTTATTATTATACACATAAGAAAAAAAATATTCGGTTAAAATTGTAAATCTACAGAACTGTGCTCGAAAACGATTTTAAATATCAATGAACTTAACAGCATTAGACAATAAGAGGCATTTTACATCACATAATTCAATTTAGTTTGTAAAGGATTATTTTCAAATCTAAAAAATTATCGCTATATCTTTTATGGTATACTTAACTAATCATGTTAGTTAAAATTAATAGTTCAAAAACCAAAATATTAAATAACTTCAATAGAATTTGTAGATATGAAATCACTAAGCCTTGTTCACCGTTACGAAAATGCTGAGATTCTTCTTCAGCAGAATATAAATTTTGCGACCGTTTCATTTATCGAAGTTGGTTAAATATACTAGAGGTGAATAATCCAATCAAATTAGAAGATAAAGTTCCTCAACCCAACCCAACAGTTCAAATCATAACAAGAATAAAAGGACAACAAAATAATTCAAGGAAAAAACCTCGCTCGCCATCCCTTCCGAGAAAGTTGATTTTCTATCGATTATTGCCTCTTCAATGAACGTATCGTTGCATTAATTACAGATTCCCACGAGTTCGTCAAGTGTTTTCCAATTTTCGAAACGTATTCAAGAACACGGTAACCCAAGAACTTCCGCACTGGTCTTAAAAAGGAGACATGTGAGTGATCAAAACTTCTGCAAGCTCTTTAGAATCGGGAGAAAGAATTAATTAAATATGGCGAAGGCGGTTGTCCCCAATTCAGAGCAGAAAATAAAGAAACCCTTTCTTCTAAACGTCGCCCACGAGTGGACTTTGGAAACAAGCATTTCCCTTCTTCGTTGTTCGTTTTACTCTCCGTTTCATTGTTGGAAAATGCACAGTTTAATGCACGGGCGCGTGAATCGGGAGAGAACACCCAAATAATTAAACTGGAAAAAAGGCGAGCTCAGGAGAATAGGTATGCCCGGCCAAAATGAGAAACCTCGCCAATTATTTCACAAAAAATCTTTTCTGAGTTTTCCACGATATACTGCTATAGTTGCATTGGCCTGAAAAAGTCGCGAACAATCCCATTGAAAGCAGCGACCCCTGCGTTGTTTGTTGTGGGGGACATTCTCGTGTCCACCCCTCGGCCCGAGAACACTTTCCCAACGAGAGTTCTCTCGAGAGGCTATACTGAGACTGTTCCCTTGTGTACGCGACATACGTATTACATCGAAGTTATTCTTCAAGTGGCCCTTTGCCGATATCGCTCCCCCATCGGAAACCGCGTTCTCCATTGGCGTGAAAACTCTTTTCCGAGTTAGTGCCTCTCCGTATTGCCACTAAGTGTTATTTTGACGGCTCTCTCTCCCGTTCACCTTGTTTGCTGCTCAAGCCATTTAGTCTTTTTTTGAGTGCCTCCTTTTGTTTCGATTCGATGGGAAGGCGGAGGGGGTTTGGATGATTAGGGTGCGGAGAATGAATGATGAACTAGAGAATGACAAGAATGTTACAATTCTTCCGATCTAGAAAGAGAATAAAAAACATCATTATGTGCGAGTCAAGAGGTTTTATGAGTGTGCCGAAGGACAGACACCTCGGGGAAATCCTTGGGATGAGTGCTCGGGAAGTACGTCCTTGATCGCTCGATTTAAAGAAAAGTAATTTCAATTAGCATGCGAGGTTTGGCGAAAATTATGACACAAAAGCAATTTACATACATATTGCTTATTTTAGGTAATTCAATTGGCAGATGCTGAAATTAATAAATACCAAATAACGCCCATTTTGGGATTATGACACGGTATTGTCACACTGAATTAGAATCGAGGTCTCAAGATATCCCAAATAATTACTTAGCCTACCAATGAATTTATTACCAATATTTTTATGAATCGATAACTTTTTACATAACCAAAAAATCCTGTGAAGCTGCTGAAATGGCAAAACAACATCTAAAATCGATTATGAAAAATACACTAAAATAATAGCAGAGTAAGCAGCGTTTGTTTCTTTGGATAAGTTGAAGCAGAAAAACAGTGTGATAGAAGACGATAAAGATATCCATGATTAGCATGTCCACGATCCGCATTAAAGGCAGATTTCTAAGCCAACTTTTGTCTAGCTTGCTTTAACTTACTTTTTGGTACAAGCCTCGCGATTCGCAAATCCGTTCAAGCAATAAAATCTGCATTCGAATTCACTTTCATCACAAAAATTATTGATATCAGGTTCTTTGAAAAAACTCTTTTATTTACAGCCATCATAAATAATCAAGATTTACTCAAAAAGAACCAGAAAGACATATCGAGCTATTGGAAATTATACCGATCACCAAAAGCCTTCCCGCAATAAACAAGTTGCTTCGCCCGTATGGTTTCTCCAGAGTCTGAACATTTAATCCTTGGAGAGAACGTCTTTGTAACTAAGGAAATGATTGATACATTCACAATTTTAATTATCTACAATTTGCCCTCTCCCTCTTTTCTGCGGTTTTTCTGTGGTCGACCTTATGCTCCGGAATCTCTTAACCGATTCCCAAATATATCTCAACTGCGCCCGCGAATCGGCTTCTTGGGGAACCGGGAATCCAAGAAGACACTACGTACAGATAAGATAGAACGGAAGAGCTGTCGCCAGCATTTTTATCAGAAAGGAAATGCATTAACTCGTAACTAACCTGAGCAGCCATCACGCGTTGTCTCTCCGCAATGAGCGTGCATTTGGCGCAAGCGCAATCTCTCCATCTGCAGAACCTCTTGTGACCTTTGAGGGCGGACACCACGCCGTGGTTTCTGCAACGAGCGCATTTCGGGGTCCTCTGGTACCTCTCGGCCACGCAGGCCGCAGCCGCCGCAGCAGCCGCGAGGCTGTTGTTGTTCACACCCGGAGGTCCGACGCCTCCTCCGCCGCCAGCCGCTGCAGCCGCGGCCGCTCTCAAGAAGAAGGCCGCCGCGGCCGGTGGAAGTGCACCCAACACGGGGTGGTGTTGAGCCGAGTTAGGCGGAGGGGGCGGAGGAGGCGGTGGAGGAGGTCCGTGGTGGTGATGTGGATGGTGCGGGTGGTGCGGATGGTGCGAGGAGAGGTGCTGCTGCGGGTGCGGGCTGATGAGGGAAAGTGCGGTGGGCGGCTCGGAGCGGCGGCTGCCGGCTTCCAGGCCTCCTGGCATGCTCATGACGTCGCCGCGGGGATAACCATAACCGCCGAAGTCTCCGCTGAAGACGGGAGCTTTCGAGGATCCGACTCCCCCTGACGGGAAGGCCCCCGGATGTCCAGGGACCTCCTGCGAAAACAAAACAAAATAGCCCAATGAGAAACCTGATGGTGATTTAAAAAATTATCTATAACTTTACTTTACTTTAAAAAGTTTTTTGAGGAGACAGTGCGCGTTGCCTAACAAATTAATGGTAGTTCAATGAATCGCAAAGCTGAATCGACCAAAATAAGAGTTTGCGAACGCTCATCTCTCCAGCGCAACGACAAGTTATTTGGAGCACGTAAAGAAAACAACTAAAAATGAAGATTTAAGAGTAAATAATAGAAATATTTATGCAAATAACAACGCCTGATTCTCCTTAAGCAAGTGCTCCCTCGGTTAAGATCACAGTTCTGTCGATCGCGTACAAACAGGACAGCTGGATGGATTAATTATGCAATGAACAACCGCGAAGCATAAGAGTAATCAAAGATATCACAAAGAATAAAGATTTCAAGTAACAATTAACACTTTACCAATGAATCTGATCCCATAAGAGAACCCATCGAAGTTATACTCTAAGTCATTCTCAATCTACGATAACAGCGATGATTATCTTTCACACTCAGCGGAAAAAACCTCAACAAATAGTCCTAAAATCTTGATCGAATAGAAAACTATTACTACACGTTCTTCTACTTCTAATCGTGCTGAATTAATACTTGCTGAGAAAATGAACTGACATAGGACGAAATAGTAGTGCTGCTAATCATCCCGTGTGACACGATTCGGAGCTTCCAACGATCGGGAATGCGGAGCGCCGATGAATGTGCCTTGTTCCGTCGCACACTCCGGAAGGCGTCTGTCCCGTGCCAACCAAACTCCCCCCACTCCTCCTCCTTTCGCGCCCTTTGTCCTCTGTGGTTAGAAGAGCTGCTCCAATCTCTTTCCTAATTCTTAAGAGTGCTATCCTCAAACAATGCACGAGTGTAAAAGCATTCATTCTTTGTAGAGTAAGAAATGGAGCGGGAAGAATGAACAATGTCCCTCCTAAAACAGTGCAGTTCTACGTTAATTCAGCTGCAGAGAGCTCTTTCGGTATCCTTTGAATTGCACCGATAAATCGTCTATTGCTAAAGCTAAACAACACGCTTATTGGAAAATTCTGGTTTAAAATCAGCTTCGCAAGATATACGTAAGACAAAATATTTTGGGGATTTTGGTAATCAATCAGTCACTTGCGCTAATCTAAGATTGATTTGACGGAGGTTCGAGATTTGAAGCTACCATATCGTTTGCCTGCCATTAATTAATGGAAAGAGGCCAGAGAAATATGGCTATATAATTTTCCTTCGTTAATAAATGACAAGCAAATAGTTGCATTTGAATCACATATTGCAATTGTTTGCTGTCTTCCCTGAGTTGCTGACTTATAATGTCAACCACTTGAGCGTTGAGTTTTAAAATAGCACGGAAACAAATAAGTTGTAACAATGATGTAAAAGTAGTTTAAAGAACCGATTTGCAGGTTCCAATTTCGGTATGATACCGTCAATTGTATTCGAAGAGATATAGCTAAGATGTAACTCAATTTCGCTATGCGATTGGTCTCAGAACCATTCTCAATGTAATTCTCCTGTCGGTGGGTGTAATTTTATTTTAAATAGCCTCATCGACGTTTAAAAATTGAATTTTAACCACAATACAAAAATTATACACCAACCGATTTGTCAACTATTAAGGTATCTCCAGATAACAGACACAGGAATATACTCTTTAGAAACGGTTAACGAAATAGTGGTTCGATCGTGACCTTAAATTGAAAGTCCTCGAGTCGTTATTAGATGCTCCAGACGGTACATCGTCGGTCAAGCGATTATTATTCGAACCACGGGGTTAGTGCGAAGTTAGTTTCTAGACAAGAGCAGCAACATTCCTTATAAGGTATAGAAAATGTACTCACCAGCAGATGAGAGGAATGCAAACGGTGATCTAGTCCTTCGAGAGCCCGGCGATGAGCCTCAATGGCCGCACAACTCATTCACTCGAGCCCACTCCTTCTTTGCGCAGAATTCGGGCGATAACAAAAAATGAGAACACGATCTCCGAAAGAAGGCCTCTCCACCGGAAGACACTGAACAGGAGCGGCTGTGCGAGACCTTTCGTCTCGGAGTTCGGAAAGGGAATGTGTGGAGAATAGAAGAGGCGAAGGCGGTGGAGGAGTCCCCCCACTCCACTGCGCCCCCCACCACAGCCGCTAACCGGGCGACCTCTCCATTATATTGATATTGTGGTTCCGCTTAATCGGTAGAAACAGATAAGCATCGGAAAATGAAGCTACACGTAAGCGTTTTCCTGTCACTTTTTCTCTATTTAAACGGCTGGTATCTTAATCTTGAGGGCTTTTAGTGCCAATCAGTTGACAGGACATCGAACCACAATTATTTTCGTTCCGGATTTTGCGCCGGTTCCGTAAAAACGACGAATTTCGATACGGTTCTGGATACGTTCTGACAAATCATTGTCGAACCAGTTTGCTTCACTTCGAAATGTTATAATCCTCCAGAAAATATTTTATTATATTCTAATTTTGGATAGCATTGCTCTTTACATTTTAGGATAACACGCGGCATTAAAGAAAAAAGGTATAATGTAAGTTTCTAAAACTCATTCATTAATTAATAAGTCACCTGTAAGTAAAACGATTGAGAATGTAACATTGACTACAATTAGTTGATACGCAAATAAAATATCGGAAAAGAATACAGACCGTTTCCATTTCGGATAAGGTGCGAGATATGTTCAATTCAGATACGGTCTCCCATCCGGTAAAAATAACGGTTTTTCGGTTTGGGTTTTCTGTTCAATACAGGTTTGATGCTGCGATTTTAGCATATCGATAAATGTAACGCGAATTGCTAGTTATGCAATCAAGGGACGTTCTTTCTCAGTGACTTTGTATCACTCGCTGTCGAGAAATTTTCTGAGCCAATAGTTCAAATAATGACGATAACTTAAAACGCAGAAGATTCAAATTGGATAATTGTCAGCCTTTACAGAATGTAAAGTCGTTGCAGGTGTAAATCGATAAATAAAATCACTGTAAGTAATTTCACTGTAGTGACAGGCGTAACTTTTTAAGTTGAGGATCAATTTTTCGAAGCAAGTCGGTTTTGGAATATTACTCTGCGGGAGCAATAACATCTTTGTAAGAGTCCAGTCTAAACTCAGAAGTATATTTCTCAGAGACTGATCATTCTGTTATATCTGAAACTGAAAAAAAAACAAGTCCTAGGATGAATATTACTTCGTAACGCGGTAACTAAATATCATCAATTATTTCCAGGTTTCCATTCACACATTTAACATTTAATCTGTGCCAAATTTTCCCTGAATTTCTCACTAATTTAATTTATTCTATTGAGGATTCTTTTGTTGATAAATAGAATCAACTGCTCAATTGACATTTCCTGGTAATTGATCGGGAATTACCCATCGATGTACTCTATTCGAAATTAAGCACCACGCAACGACTTAAGTTTTTCATTAAAATTTCGACAGGGCGCCTAACTGAAGATTAAACAATCTCGACAGCTATCCTAAAGAGGAGCAGATGATAGGAACGCCATTGTTAAGGCAACTTTAAGGAATGAGTCTCGGAAAGAACCCTTCAAACCCAGCTAATCCCGAAAACAGTTTTCCTCACCCATACTTCATCTTTCGATCCCGTTTCTTCTAGTACTTAACATTCGACTTATGTTAGCGATTGAAACAGATCGTTAAAATAATCTCATGAAACGGCTTTCCACCTCCAATTCACGGATCCGTTCCTCTCCTCTGTCACATCGCCGTCATTGCGCATGAGTCACGTGACTCCAATCCGACGAACCCATTCGTTTCTCCATCGCCTAGGCCACGCCCCCAGTTCTCGCCGCCTTTCTTCCTCCCCCCCCACCCCATCGATCCCCCACCTTCCGATCCCACAACCGGAAAGAGGAAATAGCGTCTTGCCATTGGCCGATGGGTAATTGTTTGAGACTGGTAGGGGAGTGAGGAGGTGAGTTTTTGTTATAGTCACATTTGCATGTGACGCACGCAAGAATTCAATTTAAAGTTGGACGGGAGGTAGCATTTTTATAGCGCATTACTCCAGATCTCTTTCGCTTATTAACTTCCATCGCGGAGTAATTGGACCATCCGCTCAGATTTCGGGAATTTCTTAGCTTTAATTTTATTATTTCCCTAAGTTCGGCTGGTCCGCTGCTTAATTCCGTTCCCATCCGCGCTTTGTTGGCAAATAAGTGCTCACTGTAATGAGGAATATCCTTTTGGATCAAGGAGGAAGTGGAAGAAATCGCGGTACTTGTAGCAGTTCACCGGAAGCTCATTGAAAAATCAAAACAAATGTCCAGAAAGTAAATAGTAGCCCTTGAAACAATTATTTCTGAGCATAATTTTTCGGAGTTGCGTTTTATAACAAAAACCAGGTTAATATTAAATATCACGGTATATAACAGTATAATTATATATAGTGGCGGATCTAGGATCGAGCTGTGGGGGGGGGAGCTTGAGAGTTGGGATTAAAGATTCATTTTCTATTTATCAATTTTTGTAAGAAATATTATAAAATTAAACTCAGTATACACATTTGAATTATGATTATTATTATCTATCGTTGTAGATAAACAATATTTTCTTCTTCACATCTCAATAGTATGAACGATGATACATTTAAGTAATTATTCTTCATGTTGACTTCTGGGGGGGGCTACAGCCCCCATAGCCCCCCCCCCCCTGGATCCGCCACTGATTATATATAATTACTTTACATAATACCTTTGTAATAATTTCTGAACTATAAATATTGTGAAATTTGTATTTAGTGCATGAGAAAAAGATTTCAATGATTGTACGGTCGAACCTTGATTGTAAGTAAATATCTTCTGAAGGTGTAAACTGATGAATTAAATTCTTTGGAGGATGATATTTTCATTTATGCCGCAAAAGGGCTCTTAGCTTAGCCCCATCTTATAAACTGCAACGTTTTTACACGATTCCCATTTATTTTTCTCCCAAGAATTCTCTTTTCTCCACCAATATTTTTCACGGCTCTTTCCTTTCCACCATTAATAAAACTCTCTGAGAATAAGAGACAAGTCATTTCTATATTTCTTCCCATTCTTTTATTTTGTCAGAAATGTAGTTGTGCAGTCGAGTTAAATTTATGTATGTCTTAGAAATCTGAATCCTTATACCTTAAATCATGTTTTGATGCTCATAATCATTAGTACGCTTTTTGCAAGTCGGCATTAAACAATTCATATAAAATAAATTTATAATTATGGATAATTTGTGATGGTCTAGTATAAAAAATTTAAATAATCAAATGAACAGTTAAGATTAAATTAAGTTTCCAAATCGTTTAAATTATTACTATGGAGAAAATAGATAATTCTGCGCATAATTGAACAAATGAATTTAATAAAATAAAGAGCATTGAAAGAATAATTTGATGAGTTTTAGATATATTTATGACCAGGAATGTAAGTAATCGTTTTAATCTATTTGAATAATGTGCCAACCATTTCGAAAATGTTAAAAACTATTACTTTGCATTTTACGAATTTCCAAGTCACTTAAATACGTCCTCGTGCAATGCACGAATGTAGACAGCTTTAATCTTTAGAAAGTAATTCATGTTTCGGATAATTTTGGAATAATAAAATAATCTTAGGTAGAAAATTAACTGCATGAAAGGCAAGATCTTAGTAAAACTATTATAAAATGATTTCATAAAAATCTCTTTTCTTTTAGAAAAACACAGAATTCATGCAAATATATCTTTGCGAATGGAATATTTTCATTATTTTGATACAGGATGAAAAATGTTTATTTCATTGTTTTTATTTAAATACTGATCAAGGCAGATAACCTGACAGTAACTGCGGTGATACTGAATTCTTCTGCATTCACTCCGGTTGATCCTCATTATTTGCTATGAAAAGTTATTCATTGAGCCAATCTGCTGCACTTACCTGGATATTTTCCTTTTACAGCATTCTGGATGATTAAGGAAAGCAAGAGCAAACTGCCCTTTTCCTCGTCTTGTCTGCAAATCCTCATCCCTCTTCGGGCCCGTTGAAGTTAATGATGGAGGGTAGGGATGACTTCAGAGACAATGGCTTTGAGTACATCTAACTTAGGTGGTAACATGAAAAGGGGAAGAATTTCTGTTAAGAATAACTATTATGAATATAAAGCTTCAAGAAAAATCAACCAATTTTCCAAAAACTTTTGGCCAATGCTAATGGCCACTTTCAGGAATCAAGATTAGCGATTTCCCTACATTACCTTTTTATGCTCGTAGCGAAATTAATTTTATAGAAATCTTTGTCGAGCACAAACATGGGACGAAATTTTGAAGCAACCTTTACCTTATATATATTATATTACCTCCAATACTAAATACAGTTTTATAGCATTGAAAATTTAAATGAGAGATAACAAAACGTGATTTAGTTGCATGCTTCGTTATGACTGGTAGATTTGTATTTGGTTCGTCAAATATCCTCGTTTCGCGTATTATATCCATCCAACTCACCCAAGATATAAAATTAATTATCTGATTTAAAATCATGTTGGCTTACATATGTTTACTTGAAAACCACACTATTCGAATACAATAAAAGATCCAAATTTTATTCGGCTTTCATTTTTGCCATTTCGTCTTTAGTCAGCACAATTGCTGCTGCTATTAATATTTATTGCAACCCATGACTTTAAATTTTGTCCTAAACCGATTTAAAGAGGAATTTCTTATACTACGATAAAGATCATAGTACTTCTTTGTCGCTCTTTATGAAGCTAAGGGCAAAAAACTCGATATCATAAAGCAGTAGTGGCGTCTTTCGTAGTTCATGCGTCTCATGTTTCATTTTTATCAGGATGATAGATCATTACTGTAATAGCTATGATAAACTATTATAAATGCGCTCTCAATTCAGGCATGAGCTGCGAGCGAGTGTGTATTGGTGAGTGCATAATTAAATTGTGTGAGATTTTTTATATCTTTTTCTTTTCCTCTAGACTCATTGCGTCGGTAATTCTCATGCAATGCGCCACTTTTGACAAATGCGTCATATGTTAGTCACCCATATCGTGCAGAAACTTCAAAATCAACCAAATAAAATTCGACATAATATACCAAAGAACATCTCTTTGCGATGCATGCTTCACCTGAAATTATGGCTTTAATCTCATCTTACTATCACACACCATTAAATTCATTCACAAGTAACCTCCTCAATAATTTCTCTATTTTCTTCCATCTCTGCGAGCTAACTTGAATTGCCCACCATTTCTTTCTTACATCTCACCCGCTTCCAAGCCCTTCCCTCAACTTAAGGATACCCTATTTTTACTTCGCGAATATATTGTGGAAAAGCATGCTCATACACGCTTTGTCTTCATCTAAGGTAATTCCGGGTGAGATGCCCCACCTGGAGAGATTCCCCAGTCGTAGTATTGTTGAGGAAAACCACAAGATTGCTCTTCTGACGGTACTCGTCAGTTAGTTGGAATGCGCCTGTCTATCTGCAAGAGTTTTAGGTCGATTAATTCTTTTTACGAAGTTTTATAACATCATTTCAAGTAGGTACTGTTTTTTCGCCTTGTTATAAGATAGAGTATGTTTCTGGGTGGCATCAGTTTAAATGTTTGAATATTTTGAATGAAAGGGCGAAAACTTGTAGCTATAGGCTCATCTAATATCCACGTGCAATGACTGGCCATCTTGGACAAAGTGTAGCCTGACTGGCTGCAAGGGCATCTATCCCGTACTGAAACGATAGATCTCTTCTCGGGATAGATGCCCCAGTGCTAGTTTTAGGTATATGTGCCCCAGGGCCGGCTTTATGGGCAGGCGAATAAGGCGGTCGCCTGGGGCCGCAAAATGATTACATTACAAGATTATTATTATTATTAATTGACCCTCAAATAACTCACAAAAACATTACATAGAAATAATCATAATAATTTAGTTTATTATTCAATGTAAAAAAAACTGTTATATTTTGTCAGGTTTACACCATTAATGAATTTGCAAAATTACAAACGGGAAGGCCGCCAAATACGTTTTGCCTGGGGCCGCCAATTGTCTAAAGCCGGCCCTGATGTGCTCTATTAGTATCAATTTAACTTTAAGGTGATACTGATTATGGCTTTATTGAAGAAAACGTTTGTGATTTACATTTAAATTTAAATTCAAATTTAAATCCACGTTCTGATGCATTTTATGCACGATCAAAAGATGACGTATTGCTTGCTTAGTAAGCACTAGGGTGGAGCGTTTTGCCACTTTTTTCCTGATCGAAATGTAATACCCGGCAAAAGTGGCCCACACACATGGACATTACAAATAATTTTTTTTCGATTCAAGAAAAATCTTATGTGAGAATTTTTGCCTCGAAGTTTCAAAATTTCGAAAAAAACATCAAAATTGTCATAAATGTTTTTCGGTTAAAACGACAATATTTTTGCGTAAAAAGATGTCACTCGCAAAAAAACTGATGACCTAGCCTCAATATGCTATTTATATGCCTCTAGAGGAGGTTAAGATGCCTCCTAATGTTTTGCAGATGATACTTCTAAATAGATTTTAAAGTTAACTTAAACGTTTAGTTAGATCCTAATTTCAAGTTCAATTTAACAATGCTGTCATATAACAAGCGCTTTCCAGATTAAATGCAGTTTAAGCTAATGGGGCATCTCTTCCACAGAGGTCACCCGGACACTCGGAGAGTTGGCCAAATGCATGGATCCAGAAAAATTTTAATATTTTGGGTGAAAATATTTTTCAACAAAATGTGTTTATATGCTAATCATAATCAATAAATCTTATATTCTATCACGTAGTTTCGCATCCTTATTATTACTTAAATAATTTCCTTAGGTGGGGCATCTCTCCCGGAATTACCTTATGTTAAACAGAAAAACTACCCTTTCGGTAATAATCGGATGAAATATTTCAAATGAACGACAACACGTCTGTGTGTAAATTATTCAGCCTGAAGGTCGGTTGGTGCCTCATACCCTCCGACATGAGCTACTAAGAGCAGAGATTAATGAGGAAAATTAGGTCGGATGAGAAGTGAGGTAGTTCGCCATTGCTTTCCTCACTGAGCCAGAATGCTGTAAGCGGAACATATCCACGTAAGTGAAGTATTATGACTATACAAGTAATACTTTTCTTGTTAGTCCATAAGGAGAGACCTTGATCAGTGCAACTATCCACTCCTACCTAAGTAGTTTTCATTTCTTCACCGCCATTATCAAGACTGTGACAAAAGTAAATGAAAGACATATTTCTCTACCCAGTATCAAATGACAAATGAAAACATTTAATTCATCAGCACATGGTAGCAGGAAAAATTGACACATCATGGAAAGTGAAGAGCTCACTTTAATGAACGCTATGAAAACTGTTGTAAGATATTAAAATAAAATTGATTATAATCCTACAACCTGTGATTCTTTTTGCTTGTCAATATTTCATTTTATCTTTGGTATAGTTTTTTATACTTGAATACATTTCTCATCCATAATATGGAGACTTTTCGACGACTATCAGACTACAATTTTCGAAGCAATAATCTGCAACAATTCATCGCTAATTTTTCCATCGATGGCATCAAAATTTACGGAATCGAGATCTAACTCCCATTCAAGTAAATACGTAATACTTTTAGGAAGCTGATCTGGTCCACAGAATTACGTGGGGAATAGCTTTATACTCCGGAATAATCATCGAATTGCGAAAAGATAAGGATTAATTGAGGGACCTTGGAATTGGCCTTTTCCCACATTTGTTTGAGTATCTCGAATATCTTTCTAAAACAAAATAAATCCCAATGAATAGTCAACACTTATATACTGACACCACTGAATAGTTTTTTTTATACTTCTCTCCAGCCGCTGCTCTTCAATGTAGACATGTTCTGAACTATAACTATTTCAGATTCTCTTGTCTATTATTCCTCAAGCAAGCTCAGAAGAATTAACCTGAATTATGCTACTTTCAAGCACAGGCTTAGAAGAAGCATTTTCAAAAATCTACAAGCATTAACATTAGAATTATGGAAAATCATCAATATGAAAAATGGCGTGAAATTTTGTCTCGGGTTTTCAACGGTGTACCTCGGAAATTTTATTTTTATAGGTGCATTCGTAATGTAATTATGTTTTCCGTATAGTATATTTCCTTTTCCTATACCAGATGAGGGTTAAGTATACAGCATAATGTAACCGTCAAAAAAGCGCTTTAATGCCATATAGATAGACTTGATTTTGCGTAATATTTTGAGTTGATGTAAAACTTTAAGATGTTTCTTTTATCATTCGCTGTTAAAGAGGAGTGAAACTGAATTATCAAACCCAATTCAACGGCTCGCATACTACTGGATCGAATTCCATACGATATATCTCTCTTGTGAGCTCTTTGTCAGATTTTAATATCTCAACAGCAATCGTAATCTGTGACTCATTAGCTAAATCAATAGAGAACTCTTAATTCCTTATATACTAGAACAAGTGGAACGAAAAATATTGGTTAATTCTCACCATTAAATTTCATTTAAATGCAACGACAATTATCCTATCTCTCGGGTCTCTTGAATCGTTCCTTTTCATCGTATAAAAATACCATGGCCCAGTCTGGCCATTCCGAAAGCCGAAAGCAATTGGAATATAGTCATAATTAAGGAGATTATTCATAAGGCACAATGTTCCCCAAAAAAGATTACATTTTTAGCCCCAGTTTGAGAATCATTTGACGCCGAATCAGTAGGTACAATGAATGTCTTCGTTGTTATACTCCCATGACATAACTTGTTAATTATAGAGAAATACTCCCAAACAATCAAACTTTTCTCCACATATAACTTTCCCCGTAGATCTCCAAAGCTCTTTTCTTCTTAGAAGCACACTGAAATGTTCACAATGATCAAACATTAGCCTGGGTCCTCCGTTAGGGCGGTAAGATCAAAGCACGTGCCTATGAGAAAGAGGGTGTTTCTTCCAAAAATTTACGAATCGAATAAGGCCATGTATACTATCGCTCCTCGTCTACCACGCCGCCTGTTATAAGCATTACTTTACGCCGCTAAGAGCCTCTCTGTCCAAGGCGAAAGATCTCCTTTCTTATGTTTTACTCTCGCAGCATAGAGATCAACTTATGAATGAGTTTGATTCCGCCTTTTGGTGCGATTAGTGAATGAATTGTTACTTGGATTTAAAGAAATTTCTGAAAAGAAAACTGGACGGTAACAAGAAGCCGTTGAGATCATAAATGTCTCTCTTTTAAGAGTGGAAAATTAAACAATTTTATGGCCAAAAACTAATCAAAATTAGAATTCAATGTACGCGCACATTTCAAATCAATTTTGGAAAAGAACTTTCAATTTTCATCATCAAACCTAAGTTACGTGATAACTAGGAATTCAGAAAGTAAATATAAGAGGATATAAAAAGGAATCGGAAAGATTAAATAAGTTTAATACCCTTATCTGAAGGACTTTTCGTGGTGATACCATGATTGCCTCATCATAAGTTTACGAACATATTCAATGTTTGTCGGCGAATGTACAAATATATAATTTATCTCCACGATGTCGCTGTCACTCTGACCTAAGATAAACATCCTAGGATAATATTTTTTTGCATACATCCTGATAATGAGAGGGCAGATTATGATTGGCATGCGAAGGTAATCTTGCGGTAGATGTTTATCTCAGTTCACTCTTTGCATCTAGTCTGCGGGATGGATTCGTTCTTACATCCAGAAGTTTAATATTTTGATACAACTCTCAAATTTAGACAAAATTTGAACCGTAATCGAAGAGTAGGCTATTTTTTATTAGTAGTTTAATGAATAAAAGTAATAATAGATATTTTAAATTAGAAGTTATACTGACTAAAATTTCAAAAATTCTAACATTCATGTAATATAAGTTAAATATTTAATTAGTTGGCCGGAGATCTTTTAAATGCGTAGCATATTTGTAAACTTACATGTCATTTATACCTATTAATTGAGAAAAATGTATCGAAATCTCTTTAAAACATGTAACCAAATCATGTTACATCCAACACTACACAATATTTATTAAATCATATGAGTACTAAAATTGAACTATTAAAATATTAAGGAGTGGAGAAATGATTGGATGACTTCAATACTTGTATTTATATAATTTTTAAGACATGATAATAATGAAATATGCACATACCGCTATAACCACAGGTAAAAGCAATTCTGAAGCTTCACCCTCGCGCACATAATGCGTTAGTTAAAATTGGCGGAGCAGAAAATGACCATGAGAGACATCTCTTGGAGGCGGTATATACTTACAACATCTTCTGCCATTGTTTTCATACGAGAAAAGTTGACGATCAAAAATAATGCTTGTCACGGAAATTCTGGTAGGATTACAATTTTATTTGAATGTTAAGAGAAAGTTTCACGTCCGAAAGTGTTGAAGCACATGAAATTTTTAGTTTTATTTTTCAATTGCAGTGTTTGTCCATTCAATATGATATGCCTACTCCGTTAAGTTATGACTAGGTAAGCAATTTGGTGCGGTATCAGCCTTTCTCTCATTACGTATGGATCATTGACAATCTCGCAAATTACAGCATTAAAATGAAGCTTAATTCATCTGCAACAAAGGTGAGAGTTAAAATTTTTGATAATAATTGTTTGCGCTTTGATTCCATGACTTAAACGGCAACTACTTTGAGATTAAAGTTACGCCTATTAATTTGGATTATATATCACCCCCTTAATAAGTATAAAAACATGTCATCTTTGTTAAGGTTAAGCAGCATGAAACATTAGAAAAAGAAAGTGAAGTAGGTGAAAAATGGACTGCAACCTCTGATCAGCCCCCCACCATCCCGAGCTCTTTATCAACGACCCTGAATTTTGCGGTTTCTTCTACTATATCATCCCAATGTACAGAACAGGAACGACAGTTGGCTCAGACAGCTGTAATGGAGTTCCGCCGAGGGAATTATTCTGCATGCATAGCAACGTTAACGCAAATGGAAGGAGGTTCGGGTTCTGTTGTAGGAAATGCAGTTACCCAATCTTTTGGAGGTAGTGGAAGCCAGTCAAGCAATAGGGCAGGTTCGGAAAAAGGATCTGCGCGAGTTACCAGCGCTACAACATCTACTGGAACTTCAGGTGTTGTTAGTGCCGCAAGTACACCTGTGGGATCAGGTGGAGTAAATTTCTCTACTGGAAGTGGAGTTTCATCTTCAGTTAGGCCAATAGATATAAAGATAGCCCATAATAAAGCAGTAGCTGAATACTATCGTGGGGAACTGAAGAAGACGGATCAGTTTAGAAGAGCCCTGAATTCTGTTTGTAATGCGGTAATATCATCTTTAAATTTCTCTTACAAATGCTGATTTTCTTTAAATATATATATATACCTTCTTTTTAAATTATGATTCTGTAGTAAGCATCGAATAGTTGTGATTGTCCATTAAACTATCTTTGATTAGTTTTATGAAAATGTAAACCTTTTATTTTCTTGAAATGTAGTGGAGATTCAAGGTTATTATTAGCGGTTATTGTGTCTACTAAGTTGAAATGTAGAGCTAAGTATTTGTTCGAAGGATAAAAATATCCTAAAATCCACTGGGAAAATTAATTTAAACATAATAAATAATCATTTTCATTTTTGAAAACTGAATATTATAAATGAACGAATATTTATTTCCAGAAGTTTATTTGGGGAAATGATGAGGATATATCTCTGCAAACTGTATTTGGAACTAACTTCATTTCAACTTTTTTTCAGGCTCACCTAAATATTGAGGAGCTTGATTCTTTGGAAGGTCCTACTCATTGTGTTATCTTCTTCAATCAAGCTGTATTACTCTATCACATGCGACAGTATTCAGTTGCAATTCGTATTCTCAATGCTCTGCTGCCTTACATAGAAACTATGGGTAAGAATCAGACCCATAATATATTAATATTATGTGTTTAGTTACTATTTTGTGTTGAGTCTGGAATATTTCATAGAATGGAAAAATTGAATTTTTTTATTTTAATATTAATGCCCTGCCTCAAAGTTTACTATACTTTATTTGTGCAGATTCGTCTTTTCCTAAGTTTTTATGTTCATTCAATGTATCGTTTCATATAATGTGATTTATCATGTGAAAATATAATCCAGAAAGAACTACTATTTGCAGAACTTTTCCATACTAATCTCTGTTCTCTACAAGATGAGATATTGCTCAATAGTCACATTTTATGAATTATTATATCCTCCCAATGCCTTGATGAGTGTAATGCAATAATATTATCTTTGAATTGACAAGCTTGAGATAATTTCAGTAGTACTGGAAATCCAATATAGATCTTTATTCCTCTGGTCAGATTTTTTTTTCAATTCAAAATTGTGAGATCTGTGGTTAATTATCCCAAACACTCCTAAAGTATATTGCAATAAGTGAACTACATTTTGCTGGAATTTCTTCCATTTTTATAATTAATATGAAAAGTTCCCAGTAATTATTAATTATGTTATATCTGTTGATATGTCTTGTAGATTTAGATAATGGTATAAATACATTTATTATGAATCAATCACACTATCAAAATCTCTCTAAAAATATAATGAATAGCATAGAAAGTTCCCAGGTAAAGCAAAGATTGTATTAAGAAAGAAAATCAATTATAGGTTTGCAATGATTGTTCTTCTCAGAATATAGATCACAGCTATTTAAAAGTCATTACTTATTATAATTATACTTAAAAGGTATCTAAATATTTTCAGTCATTTTAAAGAGTCTTAACTTATGTATTGTTAAACCAAGAATTATTTTTTATGGTGCCTTCAGTATATTTTACCTTATAAATTTCCATTCTGATCTAACCATCTAAATGATAGCTACTGCATAAATATGTTCACTTGATGCAAAGTTTTATATAATGCTTCAACATCCAGATGTATTGTGTATTTAACACTTACAATCATTCTTATGTTAAACTTGATGGATAGATTGACTTACTCTTTTTAGAGTTTTGTGAAAGTTCCATAAGAAGTTTTACTTTATATTTTTATAACTGCTAAACTTTCTTTAGCAGTAGTTAAGAAGATCCACTAAATATTGCGTTATAAGTAACATCTGTAAATGAAACAGGAATTGAGTAGGATAATGGTGTAATATTTGAAATAAGCTCTTTCCAAAGTGCCAAAAATGCCTCGAAAAGCAAGATTATGACAAATGAAGTAATAATTTAAGTTTATTTTTGCTTAGAAATAGTTTGAGTTGTACTCATTATATATTTATCTCCATTTTGGCTATTTCAGATGAGGGCCTTGCTCATCGAGTGATTTTACTTCTTGGAGAATTGCATCTTTGTGCCCATCGTCCTGACCGAGTGCTATCATTGGTGGCTTATGCAGACACTCATTTTGCTCCTGTTCCGTCAGCAGCAGCACAGTCTGCCGCCTCTCTTCCATCCTCTCCGCTCCAGCCAACGTCATCTACTGGAAATGGAGCCTCCAAAGATGGAAAAGTAGTGACCTTTCTTTGAGATTTTGGAATACCTTAATTTAATACATGGATATTGATCAATGATTTGTACATTGAAGCAAATGCGCAACAAAAATACAGATGGGAGTGCTCTCAGTTCAAAAGTATGATTTCATTCATACATTTTGCATATAACGTAAATTCCGGAGTATTGATCAACATTTGT
Source organism: Sympetrum striolatum (assembly GCA_947579665.1). Taxonomy (NCBI): domain Eukaryota; kingdom Metazoa; phylum Arthropoda; class Insecta; order Odonata; family Libellulidae; genus Sympetrum; species Sympetrum striolatum. Next base: position 90,180,557 of record OX388341.1, read on the forward strand.
TGAAAAATGAAGCTAATTAGCGGATAGTAAAATTTGGGAACTGATGAATATTAATTCAGTCAAAATAGCATTTTTCATCTTGCTTCAATCAACTGTCATCCTATCTGAAGGTGTCACCTGTTAAGGAAAAATTAGTGAGTATCTTCTCCTTTTGGCATAAAAAGTTTGAAAAGAATCTCTAAAAAAATGGTTGGGGAAAATGGCCAAGAAAAAGGTCTGACAAGTCAGGGACTCAAATGCAGATGTTCCCCTAACCATTTGAGCCTTCTTTGCAAAACATTCTAAAATGCCATTTTGGGAAACATAACAGGGTAGCCCAGTTTAGGGTACCTTACTAAGTCCCAAAAGAACATTTTTGATTGTTCTGTTGTAGTATATCAGTTGGTTAGAGTATCTGCCCATCAAGGGGAAGTAAAGAGTCCTAGTAATTGTTATTGCAGACTTTTTTCTGGTCAATTCCTCATTGCAATTTTCCCAAGGTGCATTCCTTATTTTTCAAAGCTATCTTATCGTTTTTCAAAGGGTCATTAGGCATATAAGAAACTGTGAGTAAATGAACATATTTGAAACTTTACCAACGAGTGATTAACATCTGAGACAATCTTCCTTTTAATTATTTGTGTGATTTTTACTTATAATTTAAATTTAAGGTTAACCTATGCACAAGTATATATGTTACTAATATTGATAATTAAGTTATCTTCTAGTTATCCCCTATTTCATTTGCTTATCCTTTCTCCCTATAGGATTCTCAAGCATCAGTTGGAGAGAACCTGAGTGGTGGTTGGGAATGGTTTAGACTGAGGCTATCCATGTTAAAAACCCGTGCATATCTTTCAACTCATGTTTTGAAATCTTGCAAACGTGAACTCAAGGCTATCATGACTTCTGGTGGTGTGGTATGTTTTCCGTCCCTTTTTTCCTCATTGTTCTACTGTTATGAGAGTGATTAACTTTCTTATGATTGATAATCAATGATTAATATAATCCTGTTGTAGTAAAAAACATTCACAATGTACATTATCCTATTTAGAAAATTTGATTGACTTACTGCTGTTATATATGCACGAAGAGTTAATTTAATTTACTTTGTCTATTGTTTTGTATTTTTCCTGTCAATTTGCTCTTGTAATCCTTAATTCCTGATCTTTCCAGGTATTTACATAGATGTTTTGGCCATATGTTGTTAAGGGTAAATTTATAATGTGTAACTTTTAATGTTACACTAGATGTATTTTTGTGTATAAACTTGGGCAAAAGTATTGTTTTTCACCTCTGACTCTTATGAGTGTGAACTTTGGTGAAACTTATTTTTTGAATCAAATAAACATTTATTTAATTATTTATCTATGTACATACAATGTCAGTTACATAGTCATTCAGGTACATCAGAAAAAGAATTGAACAAAAAAATTGCACTTGAAGGTATTGGTTTCCCTTCTGGTCCTCCTGGGCCAATAATTGGCTCATCAGGAGGTGCACAAATAAACAGACAACCAGAATACAGATAGAAATGTAGAATACTATAGAATTACAGAAATAAAACTTACTTCTAAAAACTTTAGGAATACTCAGTCATAAGTTTTAATCAAAACAACACGTTATATCTATATACACATCTTATCCAAAATAGATTATTAAACAATAATTTAAAAGTTATATTGATTCATTGTGTAGTAGGAAGTTTTTCATACTTTTTTCAACATCTCTCAATGATGTTAAATACTACAGATGTTTTGGCAATTTATTAAAGATATTCGTTACAACACTGTTTAACCTATGAGCCCCATAATTATTATAATTCTTAGGAACATCATAATTTATCATTCTCCTTGTCTCCATACTGTGTTCTTTTAATTTTATTCTTTTATTCTTATCCGTGAAATAGTTTTCTGTTATTAATTCATTAGTTTTATTAATTTAAGCTTTACTATATTACAGAGTCCTGCTTCAGTATTTCTGAAAGGGAACTTAGAATACCTTCGTGGAAATTATAGGAAAGCTATTAAAGTCCTTAACTCCATACCTCAGACTGAGCAAACATTCAAGTAAGTTACTCTTACTGCTTTATATGAAATAAGCTATATATATGTATAATAGATACCATTAGAATTAACTGATAACAACCATTGTCAACTTTGATCAGTGAGTCAAAAATAAATTACATCTGTAGAACAGAAAATTAAATGGTATTTTAATTTTTATTCATGTCAAAGAAGCAATACAGAAATATTTTATTGTTGTTTTCTTGTAGTAAAATCTGTATATTTCTATTCTGGCTGCTAAAAGCAATCTCTAACTTAATTGTCAAATATTTGCATTGCAAGCAACTTATTGGTAATCATTGAAATAATAAAATGTGCTGGTAAATTTTTCAGGAAAACACTATTATTTTTCTTAGTTACTCTGTTTCCTGAGCCATAGAATTTTGGTTCATATTATAGAAACCCAAGTTTTCCGCTAATAATTGGATTGTTTCTAATGAATGGTTAATCATGTAGTAATAAATAAGAATCTCATGTACTCTGTTTATCTCACTCTTACTAATTTGATACAAGGCTTAAATGTAATTATTTTAATTGAGTGTTTCATATAATTTACAAAAAAGTCAGCTGAATGCCAAAATTCCAGCCCTCTTTTCTTCCCTTAGAGAACAGTAAATCAAAAGCTTTGTGATTTTCTTTTAGAAGACTAATTTAGGCTTTTGTCAGTTTTATAGATCCTTCAAGACCTAATGATGATGTATATAAAGTTCACCCAAGTAGTTTGTTAAAACTGCAGTGAACTTATTAATTGTATATTTTCAAATTATAATACTTTCTGATTATTTTATTTAATCTAGGGACACCGGTGAATCTTTAGCTGTTGCATATTATAATGGTATGGCATGCATACATCAATGCATGGGAAAACCAAATTTAGCTTGTCACTATCTAAATCGTGCAATGCAAGAAAATGATGCAGCCCTATCCTCATTACCTCAGCCAGAGCAAGGTAAGTTATTTTCTGTCTCTAATTTGTTAAGTAAACCATGCGTTAAGTACAGTAAAGGCGTAATAAACAGTGGTATTTTTCAACCCCTAATTTTTTGGAAAGTATTTCTCCTCTCTCAAGTATGGATCAATTTAAAATATTTATGCTCTGCAACCCATTATTGTTGTATGCTAAACTCATGGGTTGAATGTTCTTCACATACCACTTCCCAAAGCTTCATGATTTTCATTGAATACCGCTACAGGTGGTTCTCAACTTCCAACCTAAAAAGCTTACAATCACTCCCACTTACAACCAATTTAATTTCATCTTTATGTGTATATGTTTGCATTAAACTCAGGAGCAAAATGTCCTACATCTTTCAAATAAATATTGTTGATGAAATTTTGTCATTTTCTCTTATAACACCTGTAAAAGAGACAAATGAACAAAGTATGTACGTACATTTTATTTAAGTTGTTTATTTTCAATCAATTTACAGCTGGTTGCCAAGAATATAACTATGTTGTAAGTTCAGAACCACCACTATTTACTTATGCTGTTGATGAGTTTTAATTAATTTTGGTATCTCAATCCATGTTGCCTCATTTTCATTTTACATTTCACCCCAATGGATTATTTATTATTATTATTATATTATTATTTATTAATTCTCTCTCAATTTGATCACCTGCGGTCTCATTTTAGGTGAACGTCTTTCTGGTCGTCCTTTGCACTGCTTATCTGGTGACCGTTCTCCATGGCTGTTGCACAACATGGGACTTTGTCTGTTGCATTCTGGAAGGCCTATTCAAGCATTTGACTGCTTAGTTGCAGCTGTTCGCTTTCATCATGCAGACCCCAGACTATGGCTCAGACTAGCTGAGTGCTGCATTGCTGCTCATCATCCAGTAAGTATGCATGTTAAGAAGCATTTTTCATAAATCTATGTATGTATACCACTTATTTCTGCAGATAAAATGTCCTTCAAATAAGTCAAGGTATATATTTTTACAGTTTTAACATGTATCTGTTCTGTAAGACGATCCCAAACTATCTACGGCAGGGGTAATCAACCCTTTTTTGGCACCCAGGCACCAAAGGGCGCTTCCGAAAGCGAAGCGGGCACCACATAACATTTCCGTGCATGGTGATATTCAAGCCATCCCTTGGCAATATTATCACTTTACCAGTTAACCATTGGCCATTTGAAAAATAACGTTCCATGGTAAATAAGATCGAAAATATTACAACGTATATAATTTCATCACATCCTAACATCTCATATGTGAGAACCTCTCATGTGAGAAAGTCTTTATCTCCGAAGAAAATTTGATTAAGGGGAATACATAAAATATGAAGGTTTTCGCTGCATGTGCACCGCTGCGTTCCGAAAAGCAGCTGTCCTTGATTATGAGGAATTTGATACATTAATAAGCTGAGACGAGCTGAATCTTCGCATTCGCATAATGAACTAAATATGACATAGATACGCGTCTTGTTAATCTGGACATAGGCAATAAGAGGGGTAAAATGTTTATGAAACCCAAGACCAAGACAACCAAGTTTCTGACCCTTTTCCCGCCAAACCTCCACTCCATCCCTGATATCCCAAGAAATAATGTTGTAGCAATTAAAAAAAATATTTTACCGAAGCTTGGCTTCGAGTAAAACAAGGTCGCTTTGGGCACCTGGTTGAGTATCCCTGATCTACGGCCTATGAATTTAGTTTAGATTAGAGATCATCATCTGGATAATAATACTGTATAGCGTATTCAGAATTTTGTCCTATTTTTAATTTTTCAAATGACCAAATTTTTTTGCATCATGCTGCATTGCCTTGCAGTTGCAGTAAACATTTCCCCTAATTCGAGCATTTGAGTTATGATCTTGACTATCAGCAGCTCAATAAACATTACTTTTGACATTTATTTTGGTTTACTATTGTTACATTACTAAATAGTTGAAATACATTGGTGAGCAAATTGTTTTATTTTATAATGGTTGTTATTAATTTAAATCTAATTTTTTTTGTATCTATCCTATAAGTAGACCTCTGATTTTGGGGGCTTTTCATATGATTCTACTGTCATCTTATCCACAGAATATACAATATATGTAGAGAGAAAGAGATCGGGTGTATATATATGTATGTATGTTTGCTTAAAACTCTAGAGCTAAAATTTTCAAAACTTACAAACCTTGCTCTTTGCAAATAAATGCAACCTTTAATTAATCCAAGGTTCTCAGTTCAATCCTTGATGACTCAAAGAATTCCCATTGTAGATGCACATAAAGTTCATTTTAGGCCTTATTTCTTTTGCAAAAAAAATAGAAATAATGGTCATATAAAGTCAAGACAAAAGATGGGAACTAAATGAACATTATTGTTCTTTCAATCTAAATTGCAAGAATTTTTCCAAAATAATAATAACATAATAAATAATAATTTTCTAATATCTTGAGGCTGTGCAATTTGTCACGCTGTTGACCAATCAATTGTTGAATCCAAAGCATGCATTTTTCATTGCCATTAATTTCGAGTTTCTGGGATTATATTTTCAATACTGGGTATACACATGTAGTGGTCGATCACTAGTGTGTTGGTTCTTTAATATGTTGTTTAAATTTGTCTTTTTTACTTCTGTTTGTAAGTTGTCCCTAGGTTTTTCTGCTATGATGAAATACCAATTAACTTATTTCAGGGGATGACTTAAATTTTGGTCTATAGATAAGCTTATTCTAAGGAACAACAATTTCTGTATGTCTGGTATTCTCATTCACATATTATTATGTTATCAATCATTCTCTATAAAATCAGGTTATATTTATACTCTAATTACCAAAATGTAGTTATATAATTTTAAATAATATATTAGTATATTCATCTATGTAAATACTTAAAATATCATTTTCCTTATTGATTTTGTTCCATGGAATTCCACCGATTATCATTTATCCCATTAATTTTAAGTTTATACTTTATCCTCAGGGAAATGAAGCAGATTTTGATTTGTCAGCCAGAAGAAAAGACTTAGTGCAAGGTGTGGTGGGAGTTCCACCGCACAGAAAAATTGTACTCAACTCACATCTCAACAAAGATGATAAATACAGGTATTGACTCACTATATCTACTATATCTTTCTTCTTCTTGCCACCTTACTCTTGATTTTTGAAATTGTATTTTGGTTAGTTTTACTCATATTATAGTAATGGATTGACCTTTAAGTATTTCAATAGAATCAACATTTATGGATGGCTTCCATTAAATTTGAATTAATTAATATATATAAATTAAAACTGCAATATCTTAGCTGTTTCTATGGCTGCCTAATATTTAAATGCAATTTTAGGTCAAAATTTATTATAATGGCAGTGATTAGAAATTTTTGTCATCCTTTTATTGAGTCAGTCAACCATTCTTAGTTATCTCCACTAACTAATCTTGAAAATTTAAAAGGTTTGCATGATTTTCTTCGCTAAGGGAACCTGATTGAACATCATTCAGAAATTAAAAAGATTTCAGTGCATTTCATGTGCTCATGCTTTTCTTAAATGTTTTAATACTTAACTCACATAATTCAGTTGTCTATTTACTGCTTTATAATGCACTTTTGATGTTTATTGTGTGCTTTTAATTTTACAGCTGTGATGGTCAGTCATCTGCAATCCCTGTACCTTCCTTGGAATTTGCATCGCTTTGTTTGAGAAATGCCCTGCAGTTAATTCTCCCAAATGCACAAATGCCTTCTCCGGCAGCATCATCTATGGATGATGAAGGAAGCCAATTGGGGAAGTGGCCTAAACCCTCCTCTACTCCATCTGAGGAAAGCACAGAAAAGGTTTCTACTGGTTCTCAATCAAGGCTAGCTTCAACACCTGAGTGTAAGTTGCATACACATATATTGGTCCTTTTGTTCCTTCTAAACTTCAGTTAGTTCAGACATATGATTTTTAATAAATTATGTTACATCAATTAATTAATTAATGAATTGATTAAAATTTAAATAATTGATTGATTGTTTACTGATAATAAAGTGAGTAAATACTTAACAATAAAGTGAAGATTGAATAGACCATCCAAAAGTTGATTTTTTTGGACCCTCATGTGCGTCATTTTTTGATGCTATTTAATTCAAAACCGTCTTTTGCGGAATCTCCTATACTTTTCATTAAGGATTCTTGTTCTCAAAAGATTTCTGATTAGTTGTTGCTAGAAGATGTGGAAGGAAAGAGTGCAATTAGTATATGATATGATATATGAGTATTCTAGTAGAAATATTCTGGAATTCTTTTCTGAGAAGGAAGTGGATCCTTTCAAAAAAGGTTGTAGGTTATTGTATTTGTCAGCAAGATGGAATTTTATTTAATTTCATCAATTCAATGTTTCAGGTACCTCAATGAATAGTGGTATGGTGAGCGGAGGTAATGGAAATGGCATTTCAAGTGGTGGAAGTGGTTCTTATACTGGTGATCTGGGTGCACTGCACTGCTCAGTTCTTGCTGCATCTGCATATGTATCGCTCTGCCTTGGTGATTGTGCCATTGCGCTGCAGCATGCTCAGAATCTCCTCACTCAACCAAGACTTTCTGGAGCACACAGGTAATTGCTTCATCTTTACATGCAGCTTAAGACATAGAACAACATATTGAATGAAATTTTCCTCTATCCTGCACCAAAAGGAAACAAGAAACACTTAATTCAACAGTTTGAACAAGATAATCTTAGAAGTAAAGAACATGAAATAATAAAGTAAAGACTGTGTACTCATGGCATCCCTTGTAGGGATATGACCTAGCCAGGTGGAATTCACAGACACAGGGTCAGCAGATCACCTATCACACCACCATATTGACTTTTCTAGACTTGAATCACTATATCTTAATTGAAATAACTAACTTATTTTCCTCCAGGAAGTAGTAAACTGCTTAACATTCATAAAAGGTTTTTATCATTACACTATAAAATACATAATTTAAAATTTACTCTTTGCATATAACATTAATAATGTACATATTGTTGAATTAATGTAGTCTGTTGCAAATGAAAAGTAATCTGTGACTCATTTTTGTAAATGTTTATCTGGAATTATGGTGTTGGGTTCAAACTTTGACACCATCATAAATACATGCATTTCAACCTCCAAAGCTTTCAAGCCATTAACGGATTGTTTAATTATTCAGAAGTTGAATAGAATACTTTGTAGTCCTATAGGTATCCACAATGAATACACTTTTAACTCCTCCTTGAAAACCTGATAAAAAATTTGGAAAACGTACACTGTCCCATTTCAAATCTAATGGTAGATTTTTCCCATTAGTTGCAAATGTATGTGATATTATTTTCGTTTCATATGCGTATTTCTCTAGGCTTTTAGGTCACTTGTATGCAGCAGAGGCTTTGATACTACTTGATAGGCTTTCTGAGGCAGTATCTCACCTCAACCCTGAGAATATTTGGGATATCTCTCTTTCCGTACCTGCTGCACCTTTTGAAGGAGTCACCCCCATTGGAGCAGACAATGATGCACGAGATGATATCACTGTCAGTAGTAAGGGAATGGATGGAATAACTCCTCCAACAACTGTGCCTACATCAACTGGCACATCAACCACCATTTCATCATCTACTCCAAGTTCAACTTTAAGTAGTGAGAATGGTCGGATTCTCAAAGGTAATTCCTGCTTTATAGGCAGAGAGCCAATGTTCTGCCAAGTATGTAATTTAGAAATATCATTTGGTTTACATGAATTCAGTTTCAATATCTCTTTAAGTTGTCATTGGAGAAGCTTTGTTGGCATTTTAAATGTCAGGATTAACCAATTGCTGGAAATAAGATATTTATGGTGCATTCTAGATACTATTTCTACTATTAATTCAAACATAAGAAATCATTTGCTGTGTATTAATTAATAGGTTTTTGATGTATGTTAAAGCCATTCAAGTTTCAATTCATCATTAACTGAAATTGCTTCAAAATTTTTATTATTTATTTTATTTTAAATAATTTTCTCTTTGAGAGTTATTTCATTCGAGATAGACCTTCATTTTCATTTTGAATTGAATTATTTTAAATTTCTGAATTCCCAACTTTGGTTTACCATCAACCTTAAAACAATCTATCAACCAAATAAAATCTTGTTTGAAGAATTGAAATTATCTAATAGAGTAACATGTTTATTAGAGAGTAGATTTATACTTCAAATAAAAAAATTCAACATAACTTAAGCATAGCTTCGGAATTTTTATCCTGGTCAATTTTTGGAGAATGTCTTTTGAAGAAGTGATAGTTCAAAGAATTGATTTTCGAAGAATTGGTTTTTGAAGAATTTGTATGATTCTCACTTTTATATACTAAGAAAATATTAAAAGAGAGATACTAAGATATAGAGATCTGATTATTATTCATGAGTTGAGGCTTGTAACTTTTTATATATAAATGCTTAAGTATGGTCAGAATGTATCATTGCAAGAGATGGCTTGAATAGTTTCCTCAAAATAAGACTTATATTTTTGTGTGATTTAGCATGGTTTCCTGCCACACTTGCCACTGCTAGAGTTGTGATGCAATATAACTTGGCTGTTGCATTTGCAATACGTGGGGAATTAGAGAAAGCTGCTGAAACCCTAAAACAGGTAATCTTATGCTTTAATTTTCATGGATTGTTCTAAAATATAGTTACTGAAGGAAAGTTGGTGTTGTAAAATAATATGACACAGTATTATAACTACAAGAGATTATTTGAAGGGAAATGTGAACTCTTTGAACACAGATCTCCTTGTGGAGATCTATCTTTTCAAAGACTCTTCAATAGATTTTTAAATGCTCCACCTGGAATGTTATAAATCACCATAACAAAGTAATAAACTTAAAAAATTGACAGCTGCTAGAGTATCCTCTCTTTTTATTGTAACTACCTCACTTAAACTATATATGCAATGGAAACCATTGCCCCAAATACCTATTCACCAAAGCTGATGAATTAAATATTCTTGACATAACAATATATCTTATAACACAACAGTGTTCTATTTGTGATGAATTTCCATGTTTTAAAACACAATTTTGTATACAAGCACCAAATGTATTATTTCTACATATAATACTATTACAAAAATACTATTGTAAACAGCTATAAGTTAATATTTCATCTGTGTTCCGTTGATTTACTCATAGTTGACTCAATGTTTCATATAATACTCTCAACCTTACATGTCATATGTTAGAAGTCCATTATACTGTTATTATAATCATTCACAGCTTGTTATCTGCAGTGGTAGTAAGATAGTTTACTATGATTAGTTTTGCATCTCCTGCAAAAGCTTATGGCCTTCCAAATTCCAATGAGGTGGGAAAGCAATTTTATGGAGGATAGCCTGGGATCAATCAAAACACAGCACACATCATTGGGACCAGGGAAGCATCATCTAATAGACTCCAAAACCACTTCCAGAATCATTTTCTAGAATATAGATTCTTTCAAACAAAAATTTGTCATAGTTTTGTATAATCAATTAGAACCTATGTTATTGGAAGTATATTTTTGAACTTTGAATTGTATTTCTTGAGAACTGTGCTGTGTATTGCCATGACTTCCCTTATTTTAGTTATTTGGTGGTTTTGGTTTCCTTAATTAATTTTACTATCAATTTCTCACATAAATGTGAATGTGCAACTAATGAGAGGGATAAGTATGTGTTGAGAAACTTGTTTAGTTATATTTCAGCCTGTACCAGTATATATAAGCCATAATGCTTTGAGGCATTTCTTTCCAACCTTTTAACCTTCTCAACACACTTTAATATTAATTGTAACTTAGCAGCATATCAAGCTAGAAACCTATCAACCCCTTGGTCAATTGTGAATGGCACCATGTGAATTGTGAACCCCATATAGGTCATTATTACCATGAATTTAAAAACTCTATATTCTATGATATAAAATATTAAATAATTGCAATAAATACTGAGTATCATTGTTTTACCTATAACCAATATTGGTATAATTAATGGCTTGGGAGTATGGATTTGCCAATATAGCTAGAAACTTCTGAAACTACATGAAATTTATCCTATGTCCTTTGTTTCATCCAAATCCAGGTTAAGAATATAACATTCATTATATTAAGTACAAAATCCATTAATAGATAACATCTTAGAAAATACTATGTAAATATAAAAGCATATGGTACTCCCAGGTATTTATATATCAGATGGTTGCTTTAATTTGTCTTTAAATTTGAGGCTAGAAGAAAGCTAACATCAATATGTCAAGTCTAAAATGCAAAGAAAACTATACTGTCAATTGTAAAAGCAGACAAATAAAATTTGATCAATTCAGGAAAGTGTCAGATGACACATTGATGGTCAGCAGCATTTAGGGAATTAATCTTCATACCCAGATACAAAAACGAAGTTTTTATGCTGTTGGTGAATTCAAAAGCTTCAAAATTAATTTATGTCAGACTTGAAAGTAAAATGAATAATTAGAAATTTTTATTACATCCATACCCTTAGAGAGATAATTTAACAATGAACTTTATATTGAGTTGAATTTACTGACAGATGTAAATATAATTTCCAGGTTTGGAAGTCTAAAGGACCTGGCTGTGATGTACCAATTCATGTAATTATGCTTGCTCTTTACATTGAGCTTCAACTAGGTACGTGAATTGAAAACTTGTTTCCTTTTTATCATTTTGAATTGTTTTCAAGGCCTTGGTTATAATCTCTGTAATCTTATTCAGGTCATGCAGATGTTTCAAGGTCTCTTATTAAACAACATTCACCACAGTATCGCTGACGGAAATGGAAGAGAAGAGAAAGGGAATATTGAGGATACTTATTTGATAAAGGCAACTGTTGAATTGGTAATTTTGTTTGCAGCTGACACCTGGAAATGGAGCCAAAAATGTTGAGCTGAATAGAAGACGTGCTGTAATCAAATGAAATGTGGAAGTGATCTACAACATTTTGTATTTATATTCTGATTTGAGATAGTGAGATTTTAAAATCAAGAGATAATACTGCTGTATACTTGGACATATTTTCACCTGTCATAAAAATTGATTAATACATCCCTTTCTCGTGTCTCAGAAATGTTGAAACTCTGAGATTTAACTTTCTATGATTTATCTGTTGTGCTAAATATTTAATAAAAAGCTCAATAATTTTAACCTTTTAAGGCCCAATCAAAATTAAAACTTGCCTTCCATATTTACTTCTGTTCAAATTTCCATCTCTAAAGTATAAATGCTCACTCTAAAATCGCAAATTAAGCATGATTTGGTATTTTGTATAAAAACTTGTTATCTTTTCTGCAACTTCTAATATCTCTTCTAGTCAATCTGAGGTTTCATACATTACATTATGTAGTCAAGGGAAGTTGCCTCAAAACCATCTTTCTAAAACTAGTTTATAACTCAACTGACAATTCTTCTAATTTGAAATGGTATTTACCATTAGTTCTCTTGTTTTTTGTTTTGTTATTGCATGAAAAGCATTCTGCCATCTTGTCTTTCACTTTCAACTCTTACAGATTGATTGTTTATAGAGTGAATTCTACCAATAAAGTTTGTTTGTTTTTCTTTGAATAACTTCATCGGGATGATTACCAAAACAAGTATCTTTCAATATGTGACAGATTCTGTGGTTCCTTTTGACTTGAATTCTGAACTTATAAGGCACTGGAAAATTTACTGAAATTCCAGGATTCACTGTAAACCTAACATCCCTCATAACATTTCTTTCCAGTATTTAGCGTTAATAGTTTCAATTCATAGTTCTTCTTACAGTGGTGATATTCATGTAATGTTGGATTTTAAGAATGGTTTCTGAGTTCAGCTACATTTCGTAAGTGTAATTTTGTAGAATTGAGAACTTTCTTGGCCTTTCATTATAATATCCCAGTTAGTAATATAAATTTGGTACAAATTTTACCAAAGTTCTCTATGAGAGGAATAATCATTCACAAGCCTTAAGACTTCAGAATCTACAAAAACAAATTTTATAAAGAAAGTCATCTTTGTATAAGAAAACAGTAAGTTAAGAACTATTTTTAGGGCTCCAAATAACTGATACATAGGTTTCTGATTATTGGAGATTGCTTCCAATGGTTGAACCTGTAACAAATGGCAATGCCTTAGAAGTAATGAGTATTATTTTGTGATACCTTAAACATAGTATATGGATATCTCATTGATTAAATCTCGTTATAAATTGTTGCTATTCTTTGATTTTGTGATATCACTCATTTTGTAAATGCTGAAAGTTGCTTCCGATCTTTTCATCAATTTTAATCAACTTTGTACTTTTTTCTCTGAACCTGCAGGTTTATTACTGAACCACATGTACTTTCAATGAAAGTGTTGATAGAGCAAAAGAAATATTCTGATCTTGATCTTCTTTTGTAAACCTAAGATTTATTTACTATTCTCAAAATGAATTGTATTTTTACAAATCTAAATCGATTTATTTGGAATTTTGTAACATTTTTTTCTAAGAAAATGGCCATCTCATCACAAACAGAAGCAGTTTCTGTAGCTCCTATTTTGTTTTTCTAAATAGAAATGTTGGTCACATTTGAGAAATAAAGGGATTTTTTACAGCATACTTAATTTATATACCTTTCATTTCTTCACTTACTTGAGGCTAGTCATACATACCAAAGAAAATTAGTAATACTTACAAAATTTGAAATGTGAGTGATTTAAATAATTTTCACTAAGTTCAACTACCTTATAAGGTTGTTATTGAATCAAACTTTTATTTAGTTTAACTACCTTATAGTCCTGATAAGGCTGTTTTATGAATCATCAACAAGTTAGGACTTACTATTAATTTCATGGAGTTAGATTTCACAGTGGAAAATCCCCATTTTAAGAATCAATGGTTAGTTAAGAAATAATAATAATAATTAGTTCTTGTTTAGACCTTCCTTTAACAGCTTTCCTATGATTTTAACCAGGATTTTTCAAGGGAGCTCATGAAGTTGCCACAAAAAAGCATTACTCGTCCATTTGTTGATGTAAGCATTAATGAATTCAAAGGGTTAATTAAGCAAAAGAGAGATTACTTGTTCCTGATGGCTTTGTATTGAACTTATAAAATAGCATATTAAAAATTGATTGGAGATCAATTCATAAGAAAAATGTATTAAATCTCCTCTCCCTTTTTAACTAATTTCTGTATTTGGCTACAGGTAGAATGTAAATTTTCACACAATAGTATCACTGAACTCATTTCAATACATTATTATAAAATTACGGGGGTGGCAACTTGCATGAATTTAAAATCTCTAAGTTTTAATCCAAGTTCTCAAACCTACCGAGGCACAACTCATTTACCAAATAAAGAAGCTCTTGCTCTAATACTATTCCAATAACCAATATCAAGAAACTAAAATTTATCACCTATCTAATTAATTTGGGCACATAGAGATGATAAATTAAAATTTCAAGCTATTACTCTTGTTCATCACTGTTTCTCAATTCAATTTTTATTATTTAACCTCCAGAGGTTAAACTTAATATATCAAATTGTTGATTGTTTTACAAGATGTACACTTTTCTGAACGAACCCCTAAACTGGGGACTACATATTTTTTAACCGATTGAGTAGTAGGCAGAAAATGTTATCAAACTTGTGGCGTTTCATAATTATCTTTAAAAAAAAATACAATACAGAGAGGATTTCCAAATAGCATTATGCATTTTCTACAATAGTAGAAAAATTCAGAACAAGAAACTTCTGCAAAATTCTGGTAGTACTACCATATACACTCCACCTTAAAGGGTTAAAAGAATGTCTTTTTCTTTACTTACTAATTCATATTTTTCATGACAAGTAAATTCATATTTTACTTAAAATAAAAATATTCATAGGCATTAACAACGGTATATTTTTGCTGAACAATTAAATATCAAATTGAGAATATAAAATATATACAGCTATAAATTACTCTGAACAAAGTTCATTTATACACAATCTTTGTAGTAAAATAACAAGATATTCTTTTATCAAATCCAAACAACAAAAACAAGAAATCAACTTCACAGATATTTACAAGTTGAAACTGAGATTATTTGAGAATATTAAATGATGATTAATCTACTGAACTGCAGAATAAAATGCAAATGGGCACCGACTTTGCTTGTCAAGGTTCACTTATTTTTACTCCTCTATCCAAAATTGCTGAAAGTTTTCTTGTCTTTTTATCAGTCTTGTGGCGAGTCTGCACAGACAAAAAGTGTTTGAGGCCTGGATCTATGTGCACACATTCCACTGAGCCATCCTTGCTGGACGTGTCCTTTCTCAGCCAGCCTTTTCGTTTTGAAGTCTCTTCCTTAGTTTCCGATGTTCTGTGAGAAAGATTCAAAATAATACAATCAAATTTTTTAAACAACTCAAGAGTACTCAGGAATCGGTCAGCACAAAAGGATCTCAACTTTGAGGTAATTAATGACTGATTTGATCAAGGTCTCATTTTTCTAGTGGTTTTCTGATAGGTTGCATATGATAAATGCCCAGTCAATGAAACTTGTGGTTCAGGCTTTGATGTGTAGTTTAACAAATCTGATTGATCACATATCTACATGCATATCAATTTCAGATGAATTGGATTTCATAGCAGTATTAAAATTCAAGGTAACTTCATAATAAATCGTCAAAAGATTCTCGACTAGTGAAATTCATTGTTGTGATTTTGATAAAAATGAATATTCATGTTTAATTGCTAAAGCCCTAAACCAGCCACATGGAATATTATCAAGAGTAGACAGGAAATGTCAAATGACGACCAGCTAATTTCAAAATTATTTCTGATTTAGAGATACAACTGGTCAATTGATAATAAAGATTGAAGGGATACATCATGTGCAAATTTTTAGAATAATAACATTTCATACTAAATAAAGATTAAATTATGAGTTATAGAATTTAATTTAGATAGTTTAGCATATAATTCATAATAAATTATCAAAGTAATATCATTGGTACATAAAGGATTAACAGTTGAATTGAGTAGGAATATTCCCAGCTCTTTGAAGTCACATACACAGTGTACAGTGAATATAGTCCAGTCCTGATCTTGAGACCCACACTCCATTGCTGAATACCCTCATAACTGAATCATGTATAAGAAATTAAGAGAGAGACAGCTAAACTGAGAGACGAGCCATGCATAAACAGCTTTCCAGCTTGTTTAAAATAATAACCTATACTATAATTTTGTTGTAATATAAAATCTTCACTTATATTTTACAATATTTTTGAAAAACTACATCCTATCTTGATCAATTTTCCCTTCAAATATGTAATTTTCTGGAATTTTGTCTAACTATATTTGCTTTTTAAATATATTTTTGATAACATTTTTATGAATTCTCTGTAACCTGTAGATGAAAATAAATAATATACCTTGGATTTTGGAGTGAGGAATCTTTAAGTGTTGGACCAGTAAGTTGACTTCCACAGTGACAATGGGGCCAGAGAGGTGGTGCACACTGCAATCTCCTTCTTAAAGTGTGAAATGCCTCAGATTGAGGCAAAAGCATCAGAAGGCCATACAATGCACGCAGAAGAGACTCTCTACTTCCATGCCGTCCTCCTCCTGGAGGTTTGGTGCCAAGTAGCTCCAATCTTAGATCTTATTAAAAATACAGAAAGTGGTAGTTGAAATTAAAATTGAGACCTCTGAATGCTTATAGTAAGTATGATGAGAGATGGGACAACAAGATGTAAATTACCTACAATGAGAAGTACACAAAGAAACCTTCCCAACAATGTGGGCAATGACCCTGAAAATCTTTTTAATTGATTAAAATGTGGTTGAAACGATAAAGGCTCAGCAAGAAAACTTATTGTGGCTATATATTGAAAAATTCATTCGACAAATAGAACATAAAAATGAAAAATAAAAAAAACCCATGCAGTCAAAAAACAAGTTTGTCAAGGGATTTCAGATAATAAATAAAGATAACAATCATTCTTGCTGAGGTTGTTTCAGTGAACCTCTCCTTCATAGAAGCTATGCTAACAGCATTTCAAATTGAATGATAAATGCATAACAATAAAAAACAGTCAAGTATAGATAAAAAACAAAAGAAAGATTTGAAAATTAAAATTTTAAGAGCAATTTGGCCAAAAAAATCATTTCATTGGAGGTAATGCAGGCCTATATATGAGCAAGTGAAAATAACAACAATAAATTATAACCATTATCATGAATAATAACTATTACCATTACAAGATTCATAAAATATGAATTACAATGCAAGACAAATAATATCAATAATATAGGAGGCTTAAGTTGTTAACAGCATTTCTTAATTATGGCATACATTTTGAGGCAGAGAAAGAATTATGTAAAGAAAAAGATACATGATAGTATTTTATAAATTTACATCTTAATTAGCAGACAACTAGGTTACATAGTCACTGCCCTAAGTAATAATTTCCTTTAACTTAAGATTAAACCAACAGTAAATGTGATGTCAAATTTACCGAAGAAGTACTGAGGCCAGATAAAATAAATCCATAAACATTTATTCTACAGAGGATACATACAAGTAAATAATAACTCAGAATTGAAAGAACCAATCAGAAAATATCAAGTTACTTTTGAGACCACCAGAGAGGCCATAAAACACTAAAAAATGTTTTTTATAAGAATTTGCAAAGCATAAAAGAGTGTAGACATTGATCAAATTATTCAATTAAATACTTCTAAGAAGAAGATGCTCAAATCAAGTAAATTATCCCTTCTTTACTATTATCTGAGAAACTATCCCAGATATAAAAATATGTACCAAATTCATTAAATAATACTATATGAAATAATAATACTCACATGTAAATATTGGTGATTCTATCAGTTGAATCAAACGATCAATTTCAGTCAAAAATTCAACTGTTACATCCAAATCACCACTGATAGGTGTAGCAAAGAGGATGTTAAGGCATAAATGACAAACAAACAGAATAAAATAAATTTACTTTCTTTATCCACATAAAGAAAAATTCTATAATAATTTTAAAGGAGAATGCAATGAAAATCAATAATTTACTTTCTGGTAACTTAGAGGGCTATTAAAATATTTTTCACCTTTGCTTTTAACTGTACATTATAAACTGAATCCCTCACTCTCAGAGAAAAAAAGGAAGGAGAAAAAGTCTGCTGTTTATGAGACACATTAGATGGAAAAAATCAAAAGCTAGATATGTAGTTGCACATTACCTGAAAAAAATTTCACTTAACTGCCACGAAATGAGCCACATAATGTGGCTAATGCTTCCAAACTAAAACCATAGTGGCATCATCATGACCAATTCAATGCTAGCCCTATTGGTAATATTGAGAATGCAAAGACAGGACTAAGGATGAGAGAATATTTCTACAATTATTTTCCATTTACTGAATTCAGCTTAAAACCTTGTAGTTGATTCTGAATAAAAGGATACAATGTACTGATTAGCTCAGAAGCAGTATCGTAATTCTGAGTTAACAGTAAAAGGGCAACAGTGGCTACAGGACTATGGCACCAGCAAGCATATAGGCACTGAAAGAGTTCATGAGCTTCCTGAAAAACAATTAACTTTGATTTAATTTCCCTCAACCATGACAAATGATTCATATTTTCAATTTTTTTTAATTCTGCTAACCTTATCAGCTAAGTTCTTCAGTTTCATTCGAAGAGTGAATAGTTCAGTCGAAGTTAACAATATTGAATTCAAATTTTCTACCATTAGACTTGCAAAAGCAAGATCCTCCTCTGCAATCAATGCTTCTGATAATGCTCTGTAGATTGCCTCAGAATTTAGTAATGCACACAGTTGTCTGAAAAGAAAATATTTTTACTTGAGATTTAAATTTAGATTTGGATAGAGACTTGCAGCATTTCCATTAGAAAGTGATTCCTCTCTGGATCAAATGTGCAAACAAAGGATTCATAAATGGATAAATAAATATCAGAAATTCAGCTGGACTTTCCATCCACCATCTTACAAACATATTCAAATTTGAAAATCTTCCATAAGATTTTGTCTCAAAAACCGATCTTTTTTCTCATGCCTTATGTTATGTTTACATTTACAATATTAAGCTTATTTTTTTTACTTGAGTAAGGTATGACACGCTTTGCAATTGCATTTCAGTTTATGTATTTACCTATTCCATAAACTAATAGCATCATATTTGAACAGTGACAGCAATGTTTTGAAAAGCTAGAAAATTTTAAACACCTTTTCCCTTGACAAAATTAAATGCAACATTAGAGAAATGCACGTTTAAGTAACCCATCTAAAATAAACACCCTATGGTAATAGACTATCAAAATGGCTCTAAAACTGTGTCTTACAGAAGACAAGACAATTAAAAATATTTAAAAAAATTACGAAATTATTAAAAAGGGGGAATTGTAATAATGAAAACAGAAATTACTAGAAAATGGAATACATTGCAAATGGCATCACTGGCATAAGATACCTATAATTTAACAGGCATCTTTTCTTTTTTCATTCTAAATATAAACTAATTATATATTCTGATGGAACATTTGATTAATATTTGCTAAAAAAAATAATCTTCACCATTATAATGGACTTCTGCACCATATAGTGCAACCATATATTTAGCTCATTGTTGCCTCCACTTAGTTTATTTTATTGTTGTTTAGTTGTTAGTTCAGTTACTTGTTTACCTCTGTGTCATGTGTGTCTCCTTCAATGTTCAATAAATCGGTTATTTGTGAGTTTGATCCTTCGTTTCTTTGCCAATTCCAATTTACCACAATAATATTTCAATAATATAATATGAATTTTCTGAGGAAAATAGTCAGTGCCAACAAAAAAATTGTAGGAAAAAACTTCACCCCTTACCTCATACATTTACCATATTTAAGCTTACCTTATTACGAAAGAGCCTCTATCTTCAAGTAGTAACCGATCAGAGGAAAATAAACGCAAAAGACCAACAATGAATTTAGAGAAATATGGATTGGGTACAAAAGCTGAAAGAGATAAATTATAAAATTAGAATTGAAACATTAGAAAACATATTTTATGTGTTACTCTTCTAATTAAGTTTGTCATAAGATCAAAATAATACACAATTTGATCCTGAAAATCAAGTATTCAAATTAACTAATACTGATAATAGTTCATTAAGCATTCACAACAAAGAAAGTTATAACCTTGAAATTGGGAACGGATTAGTTACAGCCACTAAAGTTTCACTTAAGCAAATTTCTTTTGATTTAGATACAACATTATTTTATGACCAAATTCATAATTTTTATACTATTTCTGTTCTTCTGACACTTAAAATGTTATGCAACTATTATTTATAATAATATTTCATAATAATGAATCCCAAATTTTGTTGATGAACCTTGCTTATACATCGGTACAGATTAGTAGATAGAAAAAAAACAGGAGATCAATTATAAATTTAATCTAGGTTTACAATCACCTGAAATACTGGAGTCATCTCCTTCCTGAATAGGAGGTGGAGCCAAATTTTTTCCATCAGCAATCGAAACATTTGGCAAATGGGGTTGGGATGATGGGGCTTTGTTTTCAGAGATCAGCCGAGCCATCACTTTCAGAGCCTGCCTCACTACTTCATCTGATGGATCACATAGAGTTCTCAGCAAAGCAGGAAACAGACCTTTCTCTAAGTGGTCTAGAACCTGCAATAAAATCAGTTCATTTATAAAAAAACACCAAAAATAAAAACACAAACACACTTGTACTAATTCCACAAATTTTTTTAATGTAACTGTTTATCGGTTTCGGTGTCACAGCACCATCCTCAGAAAAGAAGTTAAATCAAAGAGCAAGAACATATATACAGGAACCAAAAGAAGGGGAGGAGTAAGAGGAGGGTTAAAAAGAATACAATGTTGCATCGCAAGATGAGGAAAAATGTCTTGAGATGGGGAAAAGAGTCTTGAAGAGTGGGGACTGGCTGTTAGAAAACAAAAACTTGTTAGCTAAAGGAATTGAATAGAATATGGTGAAGGCGTATGTAAAACTCTTCTAACCAGTCTAATTTGGTACCTTTACGTCCATGGTTTAAAATACGGGGGGAGAAGTCTGAAAAATTATCGTTGTTAATCAGATGATCGGCGAAATGTGATGAATTAGAAAGATTGTTAAAAGATCCTTTGTGCTCATCCACCCTTATTCTAACATTGCGGGCCGTAAGACCAATGTAAACAGTGTCACAACTGTTGCAGGCAATCATTAGACAGGCAAGAGTTAGAACTCCAAAATTTCTTACCTCACCAATAGACAAACTTACTTTTTTGTTTCATTTATCTAGGAACGATGATAAAGCTACAACCAATTTCTGATATGCTGCTAGGACTAACTTCAAGTAAACCTCAAAAGTGGCATGAAACCAGTTTTCTGGATAAATCAGATCTTTTAGTACACATATCTGCAAGGCTCAGAAAAGATAATAGTACCCTTTCTTCTATTTCAACTGAATCATGATTGGGGCTGAAGCCAGGGAGTTTCAGTTGACTAATAATTATTAGAAGGTCTTGAGTGATACCCTCTATTCCAACCTTGAACATTGTAAATTCAAGAAATTGTATATAAATAAAATTATGGTTTGACAGCATCTTCAAATTTACAGACACAGCTCATAAAAATGAAAACTTAATATTTATGAGAAATATAAAATAAAATTCTTCAATTCAAGGTAGATCACAAAACAGAAATTAAACTTAATAACTGTATTTCTATGTAAAATAACATCCTAGAATCCAAAGAAAAAATTTAATATGAGCATAAGATTTTAGAAGAACAATACATTTTGGATTTTACGTTCTCTGTTATTAAAAGAAAATATTCAATGAACAGCGTAAGGTAAAATATTCATTTACTCACTTGGTATTGCATACAACAGTGCAAATGATGAATCCATCCTAAAACAGCCACTTTTGTGGCCACTGAGGAATGATTCAAGTGCCTTGTGAGAACCTCTACTACAGTCTCCAAATCAAGCTTTGATGATCCCTCAACCTTCTCTCCGTCCTTTTCATTTTTTTCTTGTGTTTTCTCTTCATTTACATCTTGCTCACCAGTTGTTTCCTCTGTCCTCAAAGCTTCATAAGAAAGACGAATATTATCAAATCAAACAAAAAAATAATTTTTAATTCAACAATACTCTGAAAATATCTTTTCATAACAGAACAGCTTACAATACTTCATGTTTACATAACAATTTTTTTAACTTTCTTTAAAACTTTAATGCCTCTAACATTGAAATACAGTAGAAGTCTGTTATAACGAGAGCTGATAAAAATTGGAAAAGTGCTTGTTATAAACATACTTTTTATAGCTGATCTCTAATATTAAATGTCCATCCTCTTGAATCCAAGGGCAGTGATTGCGTCACATTGGAATTGTGGGGTTTTTAATCTTTACGTAAATTCTTAAGAATGCGTAATAAAGTATGTTCCTATCAAAAATATTACTTCATTAATTCATTCACTAATCAAAGTGGGGCAGCTAAATTAAAATGTGGAAGATAATTGCTCAATTACTGTCAAAAAGTAATGGTATATCATTAGACAATCCTAATTCATATCTGAAATTTCTTTCTTGAGATATTTTTCATTCACTCGCTTCATAAGCAATGACTGTGTCATGGGGGATGGGGAGAGGTTACCCTTGGAATCCGAATCAGCACTGCTTGTATCTCCTATATTCCCACCCATCCTGGATCAGACGATTTGATGTCAATTTCCGTATGAAAAAATTCTGTGGGTGGATGCCAATATGATGGAAACTCAATTTAAAATTCTGGCACAGTCTAGAAGGGGTCATCACCAAAAATAAATGATACAAGGGGATAGGATGTACGGAGGGACAATGGGGAGAGTGAAAGTCATGAGTAATCTCTAATCAAAGTTTTCTGAAGCATTTTTGCCTAGAAAGGGTTAGGCGAGTTGTAGGAAACAAATGCATAAGGTGAAAATAATTTTGGCATTTAATTTTTTTGGCTCCTTGAAGAGATGAAGCGCCTCAAATTACCATTTGCTTGTCAAACTACATCAATTGACAATTCCAAGAGATGCCTCTTGCAAGACAAATATAGAAACGTGGCAATTGTTATAACAATACTTCAGAAATGGCCACTTGTTATAATGGATGTAACTCCCTATCGTTTCAGCAGGGAGACAGACACTGGCCAAAAAATCACTCACTATAATGCAACTCTCGTTATATACCATACTTTTTATAATTGATTTCTACTGTATACGCTAGTTATTTTTGATGATTCCAATTCCAAACTTGCAAAATATTGGTGTTAAAAATCTGTCAAGTTTCTTACCTTTTTCTGTATCCATATTTACAGTGGAATGCTTAGATTCATTGGTCGAGGACACATTATGACAGCCCTCCACAACATTAATAAGTTTCATCAAACTGTAGTTGACTGCTTTTGCAGTTTCTCTAATATCTGTTAATTAAAAATACAATTAGAATAATTCCAATGAATTAAATGGCATAGTTACCTTAAAATGTAATATTAACAAGTATACTTATTTATAATTAAGAATTGAAATAAAATCTCATACTTCATAATTTTCACTCATTGTACATAGATAAACTACAATTAATTTTATAAAGAAATGCATACTTTTCCGAGAATCATCCTCATAAGCCAAGCATGGAAGAGTTGCTTGAAGGATGGATGCAGTGAATGGAAGCATGGTTTCCCCAGAAAGTTGAATGAATTCCTTAATCCATGTTATTGCTGTAAACTAAAAAATTTATACATAATACAATTTCATATAAAAACTTTCTCAAGCAGATTACCAAAGCTTTTCTATCAGTACTTCAAACCTAACATGCTTCCCACATGGGAGTCAATGGTGTGACATTTTGCTTGGCTGATTTCTAATATAATTAAAATTTAAAAATAATTTTAATTTATTGTAATCTATTCCTTTAAATTACTGGGAGAGCTTACTATTATATCATTGGAATTTTCTTAGGCAATTATATAATAATAATTATTATTGTAAAATAAAACTATTATTTGTACGTTAACTAAATGAGTTAATTTGGTAGTTTTAAGTACATGCTCTCAAGTTATAAAGAAATGAGTACACATAAAATGCAATTGAAATCAAATGTAAATGGGATACTTTTCCATATTCCTAAAATTATACAGAGAATATTTAAAAAAAATCAGTGTGGTCTTATCATTAAGTAAGTTTTAAAAGGATAAATATGTATTCTATGTAACAAATATAAGCAATAAATGCATAATAGATACATTATCCCTAATCTCAAATTCAAGAGAACCTGCATGAAGTACTGGGAATGGAGAGAGTGAAAAAAAACCATAGGCAGCTAGTCTTAAGGGCAGTCTGCCTAATATCAACACAGATCATTGAATGAATCACGAATGATTATTCTCTTATACCAGTCACTGTTCTAAATTATCACTGCGTAGGTCAGACATTAGAATAATTCACAACTGAATGCTTTCAGAATGGATACAGATATATATTTATAACAGCAAAGAAATATCTAGCACATACTGCTTCTAAAACTGGTATCAGCACAGTCTATGCCTAACAGAAAAAGTTGACATATATATTATAATGAGACTTCTTTGTTGAAAATTCAATATTCCAGCATAAAATTTTCATTTTTCAGATAGTTAAATCTTCTTTTTTTATGCAAGTGCTAATAGACACATGAATAACATAGGGAGTTGAAACATTTGAGCAAATATGTGAGTGCTGATAAAAGATGGTACAAAATACTTCAGAAAAAGATGATCACCTGAAGGAGATCGTCAGCAGCTTGAGAATGAGTGATGAGGATGTTCATCATTGATGGGAAATCCACACTGGCAGGTTCATGCTTAATATTTCGAAGGAATTCTCCCAGTAGATTTTCACACCTTATGAAAAATATCTTTAAATAATATCAAGAAAGCTATAATGGGAGAAGAGGTAATACCTTAAGAATATTTTCCCTCATATAATACAGAAATTTAAACTCACATCTGTTTGATTCCTGGCGTAGAATCAGCTAGAATTCTAAATAGCCCATCAAGTATATCTGGTAAGAATGGTAACAGGTTGAATGATGGACAAGCTGACAAGGCTCCAATCCAGGATAAAACAAACTGACGAGCAAATGCATTGGTTGCATACACTCTTTCTCTCAGCATAGGTATAAAACTAGCAAGGTCAAAAGGAGTACCACTTTCCGTGACTATATCCTGAAATTTAAAGCAAATATGACTCTCAAGGTTGACTTGTCAAAAATTGAGAATTAAAATGTCTCTTCTTTTTGATTTTTCTAAACAAAGACTACACTACACTACACTAAAGACTAAACTATCCAAGGGGCCAATAACATGGGGAAACATGGAGAATTGTTCAACAATGTTATATATTCTGTTGATAGTTGGTACATTAACTCAGCCAATACAAAGCTACCCCACAAAAATCTGTGAGAGCTAAATATGCCTGACTTTCCAACAACATTGTATAGAAACTAATTGAATTAATTCTAACTACTCATTTAAACCATACAAATAAATTACTTATCTCAATATCAGGTTTTTGACAAACATTTTTATGAAAACTATACTTAGACTATATTATATATGCTGATTAGTGCTTTACGATCAATGATTCTATGCAGGATTTTAAAGTGAATTTAAATACCTACCATCAAGATATTGTCCATATCACACATTTTACGTTTAACAGACTTGTATGAATTACTTAAATGATTAATATTACCTTCATAAGTCTGTCCAGAAGCTCTGCCCCACTTTTGACATTATGATCTGGATCTGCTGCTAAACGCGCAATGGCATCAAAGATCCGAGGAAATAAGTGAGGAAGTAGAGATCCCCGAGCTATCTTGGCGACATTATAAAGCGATTCACACGCATAATATCTGACTCTTAAGTCAGAATCTTCAAGGCATGCTAAGATTGGAAGGACTAGATCTTCAGTATATAAGCATGATTCCTAGAGGGAATATTTTTTTATGAATAGTACTTGCCATGTTATGTAACTAATCGTTGGCATATACAACATTCTAGATCCAAGGTTAAGTGAATCACATAAGAGTGGTATAACATATAAGATGATAAAAGAATGGAATAATTACATTTCCCAAGGCAACAGCAATTGCAGCGAGTCCAATAAGACCTCCTTTCCGGACATGACCATTCTGAGAGCTAGCAAAATCCCGACCTAAAACTTTTAGCAATTTCTTGATTTGTACAGTATTATTAACAGCTGCAAATTCTTTCACCATCCTAGAACAAGGAATTAAAAATAAATTAATATTTTTATAAAACGAAGAGTATAATAACGAAGCTTAAATCGCACTTTAACAACAAATAATTCATGTCACGCCCCCTCGTACTTTTCTATTTCCAATGCAGCAGCTTTCCTCTTCTCGTAAATTTTGTCATTTAATGCTCGCACACAGGCGGCACTAAGCGGAGCGTAATCTTTCTCAGACATCATTTTTTGCTGTATAGTTTAAAAAAATGATTCCACTAAAAACAACGCACCGCATAATCAGTCATGTGCGGTGTTCTTATTGCCAACTTCTCGGCTTCCAATCTGCAAAGCGTAATAGAAAATCAAATCAAAAGTAGAAAATTATAGAACGAGAGATTCATCACCAAATCTTTACAAACAAATCAATTTCTAGCTCGTAAATAAGCTTGTTAAATTATAATTTTTACTCTATGTAATTCAATCTTCAAACAAATGAGTTGTCACTACGGATGGTAAAATTAAAACATTTTAGTTTGTCCAACTTTCTTCCAAGATGAAGCTCGATTATTATTTAGCGTACAGAAAGGCGGGTAGTGGAAGAACACATTAGTGCTGTCAATAAGTAACTATCAATTATTTATGATTTTATTGCGTTAGATATGGATGATAATTTTGAAGTTTGTAGCCAGTATGTAGAAGCTACTCGAAAATGTCTTAAAGAGCAAATTTTAAAGCCTTGTGGTAGCTTAAGAGGTCATTCTAAAGCGAGAACTCATGTGCTTGATCTTATGAGTAGAACATTGAAAGTTGGGGAAAGTAATTCAGCGTTATTGATTGGTCCACGAGGCTGCGGTAAAACAACGGTAACATATCTGCAATTATTATCCATGTGATGACATTTCTTACGGCAATTTTTCATTTTGTGTCTCTAAAGTTGATAAACAGTGTCTTGGATGATCTCCGGCGTGACACCCATTTTAATGATGAAGCAATCATCGTGAAGCTTAATGGATTAATTCATACGGATGATAAATTGTCTTTGAAAGATATAACGAGGCAGATGCAATTAGAAAATGTTGTCGGTGATAAAGTGTTTGGATCATATTCAGGTACTTATTGAATATCCATTTTCCGCAACACAGAAATTATTTTTAACGTTATGAGTTAAGTATTATTTTTCTGTTATCATAGTCCTTATCTAAAAATGTGTCCTATTGCAGAGAACCTTACCTTCTTACTTGAGAGTTTAAAATCAGGAGAGAAAGGTATTTCTAAAGCAACTCTTATCATCCTCGACGAGTTTGATTTGTTTTGCACTCATCGCAATCAGACTCTCCTCTACAATCTCTTTGATGTGTCGCAGTCAGCTCAGGTCTGGTACTTGTATTTCTAAAGCCCAAAATTTTAAATCAGTGAGCTTGAATCTATACATATGTTCTCCTATTTTTTGCCACAATGACCTTCGTTTTAAGGATGCATATATTTAATATTTAAATAGCAAAATTTCTCATTCAGGCTCCAATCTGCGTGATAGGACTAACGTGCCGCCTTGATGTCACTGAACTTCTTGAGAAAAGAGTGAGATCAAGATTCTCTCATAGACAAATACTCCTCTTGCCAGAAGGAGGACAGGAACATACATTTATTAATATAGCATCGGATTTACTAACTTTACCCAAATCTACAGTCAAACACATAAATAAAAAAGTTAGAGAACATTGGAATACTTCGATAAAAAAGTTACTTTCAAATGTAGAAGTCATCTCTGTTCTGGAGCAGTTGATGGATATCAGCAGAAGTGAGAGGATTCTCCAAAACTTTTTGGTTTGTTAATACGATTTCCTTATTGCTTTGGTATTACCATTATGATATTGAATTATGGCAGTATTTTTCTTATAACTTAGGTTTGTGTGGTCTCTTGCCTCAAAGAAAACCATCCTTTGCTTGAGGAGGAAGATTTTATTCTTGTATCAAAAAATTTTGTAGGAGTTGATGCAAAGGTCCAAATGTTGGAGGGATTATCAATTTTGGAATTATGTCTGGTGAGCCTTATTTTTGTGAGATAGTTTCCATAATATGTGAATTTAAAGAAAAGTTGAAGATGATGTTGTTGTTCTGGATTTAGTGTTGTACACATGTTTTTACAATTATTGTTTTGTTATGATTTTTGTCTTTCATTCTAGGTGATTGCCATCAAACATCTTAATGAAATATATGATAGGGAGCCATTTAACTTTGAAATGGTCATGTCTCAGTATAAGAAATTTGTCTGTAAACAATCTACTGTTCAAGGTGTGGAGAAAAATGCAGCAATGTGTGCATTTGAATGTTTACAGGTAAAAATAAGACCGTCATCTTTATCTAATTCAACATTTACAGGCAGTTATGGAATGGGAAATTATAATCTTTGTTGTAATTTAGTAACAACATGTGTATTGTAGTTCAGGACTAATTTTTACCACTTGAAGGGGTTATAGTCTATTAAAATTATCTTCTTGACTGAAAAAGCAGAACAAGAAAAAACAAGTCTGACAGGGCATGCGAAGGGAAATCAATCAAAGATGAGAATGTTAGAATGACTTATCTGTAAACTCATTATCTCCCTAATATTTTGGAGAAATCAGTTTCACTCAAATCTGTATTGCCATGTGTAATATTCTGCTTTTCCTTTTCTTCTTATATACTGTATAAGAAAATTTTAATTAAAATTTTTCTATTGACCTCCAATCTATCTCTGAGAAGGGTATATAGTTCCTTTGAGTTGATATTAAGTAAGAAAAGCAGTATATTACACATGGTAATGGAGATTTGAAGGAGTCTGATTTCTCACAGAATGCTGAAGAGGTGCCCATTTTTCTTATGGTGCCTTTTTAACTGTGATGATAACTTTGATAGACTATATTAGTACTCCTAGGGCATGAAGCTAGTGGCATATCACCTATTGAAACAAATCTTTTAATTGATGCATTACCATATTTAAATTTATAAAATACAGTGGAATCAAATTGACTATAAGAACAAGGCAGTAAAACTTAAAGGTAGCCGATTAAGAAAGAAGATGCTACAAGTCTAATGAAAGAAAAAGCAGTAGCTTCAACTGCAGTTCCAACTATCCAATCTATAAAATTAGTATGGTTCAATTTGTATGTTTCCTTCTCTTACACAATCTAGGTATTAATTTTCAACCAAAGTATGCGTGCAATACATTAACTTTTTCCTGTAAACTCAGATTTTGTGAAGTGAATTTTCAGAAAGTGCAGCGTAAAGCGGTTCGTTTTGTTAAGAAATGCTACGATAAAAAAGCAAGCGTTACAAAAATGCTCTCAGATGTAGGTTGGGAATCCTTGAAAGAAAGGAGATTGGAAGCTAGGCTGCGATTGCTTAATAAATTCAGGGAAACTACATTTTCCAAAGATACAATCGGTATCATGCAACCCCCCTGCTACGTCGGTCGATCCGATAATGACCGTAAGTTAAGAGAAATAGATGCTAGGACGAATCGTTTTAGAGATTCATTCTTTCCACGAACAATACGTGACAATAATCGAATAAGGAAGTAATTTAGATTCAACTGGTGTTTACACCCCCTGCCACACGCCGAAAGGCGGCTTGTAGGGTATTAATGTAGATGTAGATTTTGCAAATGGAGCAGTGCCTCAGGCCATTGCCTACTTGGCTGAATGCTAAAGCCTCGTTCTTTTGGAACTTGATGATGTAAGCTTAGCATTGATCATTTTTATTTCTGATTTACTTGGCAATAAGTTATAAAGGATATGATCATTTGGTTGTAATCATTTTTAAAGATTTAAATTATTTATTACAATATTTAAGTGTTGGAGTTTTCCCAGAAATGGATTTTTATTTCACAATGAATCATATACATATGGTTTTTTATGTTGTTGATAATGAAGGAGAGACTAATGTTTGATGGCGGAGTTATATTTTGAAAGGAATCAGAAATTTATTCTGCAATCACCAGTAGTGATACTTAGTGAGTGAGATACTCCAAACAATATGTTAAACATTTTAGTTAATATTTATCCTTTATTCATACATTATATTGTAGTATTAGTAGTTTGAGATCACAAACATTGAGTAAAAATTCGTGTTAGTTAATATTTGTCTCAATACAGATTATTTATGAGCTTGTAAAATTCTTTGCTGTTATTTACATTCTTATTTGGCTTTTACAGAGACTGGAATTGATTCTGCCTGCAGCCAAAGGATCCATGAAAGTTAAAACTAAAACTGGAAACGATAAAGCTTATCAGAAGGAATATCAGCTTTTTTATTTTCTCCTTACTTCTGATCAAGTTATGGATGCATTGAGAAACTATAAAGACTTACCAACTGAAATTTCACAGTGGGCATCTAGCTCTTTAGTTTGATTGTTTCTCTGTTTTTCTCCCACTAAAATGTATTTTAATAAATTGTTAATTTATCACAAAAAGATTTTTGTCTAATGACTATGTTTATTTTTTGTGAAAATTAAAATTTCCTTGAAAGGAAAATATGTAATTTTGCTGTCCTGCTTTTACATTGTTCATGCAGATAAAATGTAAGCTCATGTAGAGCCTTCCCCTCTTTCAAAATTTTACCTCTTTGCTGCATTTTCTTTCATTTACACATTTGAAATCAAATTTAAAGAACTTTAAGACAAATGCAGACATTTATAACCACAATACATGCAATAGTTACAACCTCCATATTTCTTCATATGCAAGAAACTTGAAACCAGCTGACATTCATCGTAGTGATGGAATGGTGAGAATGTGGGTGCAACACTTTAATGAAGGGTGAACAAATGTGCATAATAAAGAATGGAGTGGGCAGCCTCTTCAATCAATCGGGAATTGGTTAGGAAAATTGATAAAAACATTCAGCAAAATCATTGTCCACCTTACACCTAACCTAGCACCTTGTGATGCTTTGCTTGGGCTTTTGTCAGTGCTACGAGAATAATGACAATAAAAAAATGCAATTAACAAATGGAATTCTTGATTGGCAGCAGATTTTTATGAAGCAGGGATTCAAAAGCTCGTTTTCAGATATGATTAATTCCTCAACGTAGGTGGATACTATGCTGACAAGCAGTTTAAATTACATACTTCCTAATGAATATAAAATTAATTTTGTACAATCCTGTTTTATTTTAGTATGCCAAAATTGTACTTACTTTCCAAACATGGCTTGTACATTATACAGATGATTCATTTCTCTCTAATTCCAAAATACAATTAAAAATATTCCGTTCACCTAGTAAAGTTACAGAGAAAAATGTGACTATTTTATATGTAGTAATTGTTATTTTTTAACATATTATGATTTCTTTTTAAATCAGGTTTCAAGATAAAATTAAATTGAAAGTGGCCCATTTCTTTCCTCCAAGAGTATTCATTTTATCACTCCTCAAGAATTTGCCAAATTTACTTTGAAATAGGGTCCCAACTATTAAAATCATGGTGCATTTATTACCATAAACTAATAAGTAATTGAAAATTAAAAATAGTGAAAATATCCTTATTTAAATATTATTTATCGCACTTAACGTTAGTATCAATGTGAACTTCATAACGAAAGACTTCAATTACTTTACAGTATGAAGGGTTCTAACTGCAATCATTTTAATTGTAGAAAATAATCCATTAGAGCTTAAAATTTGCCTGGAAGAATACTTGTAATTTTCTGGACAAAGCTACAGCTACTTTTGAAGGGAAAAATATTCAAGGTTTAGATATATTCTCAGGTAATGAAAAGTTATGCAGAGTTCATGAAAGCACAAGTATAAATCAATGTCTATTGATTTCACTTCATTATCTTAACTAATTAATCTTAAATTATTTTGTTATTGTTGTTTAGATATGTATATAGTTGCATTTATTCTTAATCTAAAATAATGCTGATCTCTTAAAACTCAGTGTAATCATAACAAAAGGTGTTGAGTAATGTCCCCATCCTGCCAGACAATTTCCTCTCCATTTATCAATTGGGTATCAGCACGGTATGTATGTACTTAGTGTGTACATACTTAGTATGTATGTGCAGAGTTAATTTTCTGTCCTTTTCCATTTTTTAATTTTGTCATTCTGAGTATACACAAGGAAGGATCAAAAAGCAAGTTCAGAACTTTCATGGAGGCATTTTATTCTGCAGCCTCATTAACTGATACATATATTACAAGATGCTACTTTTCTACATAATTTTGATCATTAAAACAATTTCCACTGGTAGACCATAAGTAGAAAAGTTGAGAACACCCTACTGGAAGTGGCATTTACTGTTTGTAGATGGGCATTTTATTGACCATTCTAAATGATTTATTATAAAAATAATAACTTAAAGATTGCTTCTCCCCTGGACAAATTCTCAAAAACCTACTCAAGTTGTATTGTAAAAATAAAGACAATACATGAGTGATATATGGTATGCTTCTTTAAATATATGTGTATCAATCATATCCCGTTAAATAGACCAAAAAATAAATAACATTCCGTAATAATATCCCAAACCCATCCTAATAAACCCTTTTAATTTTCCATTTTTCCTGTTGATAATAAAAACAAACTTATTGTTTGGTCAATTATATTTGAAAAATAAGTCAATGCAACGTTATGATATATTATTGGAGTAGCAGTGGTATTAGGGTATAAATGTTTAATCCACTTACTCGATCAATTTCGCTGAATTAAGTCATATTAACATTTTTTCAGTTGTTACTTGAAAATTACAGATCAATTTGGCGGTAAAAACAAATGGCGGAGCGAACAAATAACTCGCGAGCGGCAATTCTTTGTGAATTGACACCCCTTAATGGTAGCGGTAGGGCTTCTATGTCATACGAATGTTTGAAGTTCGTTTGGACCATGACATCGGTTATTTGATGTATATTTATACGCGGTGCAACAAAGTAGTGGTAGACCAGTTATTCTCCCACGTAAAACTTTTGTTTGTCATTCCATATACCTTATAATTAGGTGGATTTGCTCTGGTAGACAGAAGTTGACGTGTGATATCACCATTTAATTAATGATTACCGCCAGGGTAAATAATTTCTTTATTGCATACGAGAAAGTTACTGTGATCTACATTGTCTTTGCTTGCTAATAATGTGTGATGCCTTTCCTTTGGAAAAAATGACAAAGAATTGTTTGACATCGTCAAACTCGAATTGAAATCTAAGGAAATACATGAACATTGGTGAGGCGATTTTCACGGTTCAAAATCATTTTTGCAAATAGAGTGTATTTTAGGATAATGCTACTTTTACCCTCATATTTCAGACGTTGCGAAGATGATGCCAATTAAAGACAACCAGGATGTGGCTTGTTTCTACGTCACAAAACATTCCTGGCGTGGAAAGTAAGTGAGGAAGTTAGATATAAGAATAGTTGGTTTAATCGTTTTCAGATTTTAGTAGCTTAAATCATGAAAAATTGGTCTGTCAAACTTTATCTTCTTTCAAATATTTTTTTAAAGCTAAGAAAACTATCGAGCTAACATAAGCTGATAGATTCTTTCATTATTGATAAACAAATCCATAGGTAAACTATGAATTTTCATTGAAAGTGTACCCTCCATATTATGTTATATTATAGAAACAGATTTAACAAGAATATAGTGCATCTTTAAGTAGATAGAAGTAATAAACCTGTGCACCTGTTGGACATTGCCCCATATTTATTGATTCATCCTGTTTTCTTGCCAGGTATAAAAGAATTTTCTCCATCGGAACCATGGGAATCACTACGTACAATCCTAACTTAGAAGTAACAAACCGGTGGCCACACTCGGATATTTTTTCGGTGTGTCCTACACCTGGAGATCCAGCTGAATTTGTGATTGCAATGCGCCGTAATAAAGACAGTGGGGTTGGAGGTGTGGGAAAAGCAGACAGCATGCGATTCTCATCTGAGCATCGAGCTCAGATTCTTTACCAAGCTCTAAGATTTAGACACCTGTTTGCCTCGGCAGATCAAGCAGCCTTAAAAGCAGAAGCAGTAAGTGTATTGCTTTATCAATCTCTTATGCATTTTAAAATAGAGCACAATGTTCACATATTATTTTCTCAAGATTTTTGGTCCTTTTATATTATTTGTCCTGATTGTCAATCATCTTTTCCTTTGTTTCCAGAGAGATCATTACAATGCCTACAAGTACCACTGGTCAGAAACTCGTCTCCCAGTCACATTAAGAGTAGGCGCTGCATCCCTTGACCAGTTAGATCCAACTACTAAGATCCTGCTAGCTTCTTATCCATATAATAAAATGGAATCTCTAGTAGAAGTTTCTGGCCAGCTTCCTGGAAGTTTTGTCGTTGTCTCTGGTGGATTTGGGAGAATGGTTTGTTTTGGATGTCAAATCTCTTAAAAATATTTTAAGAAGTACATTTTGTAGCTAAAATGTAAACTGATTGATACCACTTTGAATTTTTTAGCATCTTTTTTCATCTGAGCAGTCAAAAGAAATTATTCATAAAATAGTTGAGGCAGCACCCTATTACAGCGGTGTGCAAGTGAAAGTTCAAGCTACTCCCATTACATTGGATCATTTCATC
This sequence comes from Sympetrum striolatum, assembly GCA_947579665.1. Lineage (NCBI taxonomy): Eukaryota > Metazoa > Arthropoda > Insecta > Odonata > Libellulidae > Sympetrum > Sympetrum striolatum. The sequence continues at coordinate 90,215,367 of OX388341.1, forward strand.
GAAAATCGTCTCGGAAAGTATAGGTTAGTTGAATCTTTCTTTGAAGGATATTTTCTGTAACCATGATATTACTGAATCTTATGCTTTCAATTAACTTAGCTAATGAGTTTCTATAATTTTTAATGAATAAGCAGTTGTCTTAAGATCCCTGTCAGGTTCATTATTATTCTCATTATGGACTCTTGCTACCTATTTAGTTTATGAATGTTTGTTTTAAATTCCTGTTTAAGTTGGTACAGATTAATTTTCATCTTTGTGAACTAAGTATAAAATGATTGGGAATGATTTATACTGTCAATATTTTGTAAAATATTCATTGAATAATCAAGCCCTTTTTAGAAAAGCTTTGATCTCTCATTATTTTTATCGCTTTTATTTACATTGAATTGTTTGCTGATTGTTAGAGAGGACAAGTAAGCTAACAAAGCCACAAGTTTACTACATCAATCACTCTTTTTTGCAATTTTAATCTAACTTATTATGATCAGGAGCAGTATTTGATGCCTTATTCATGAGATCACATGTATAGTAGACTAATTAAGGTCAAAAACTATTAATTGGTTTATAAATTAATTATTGATTGATGTAGCATTGCAAAGATATTTTTGGCTTCCTTCAAAATGCTGATTCTTTGAACTGTTGATAAAATGTTGGAAGAGCTCTGTGATTTAAGAATTGAATACCAAAATCAATTAGCATGTTTTACCTGAATTGGGAAGCTTGGTAATTTGTCATTCAAATTATACAACATCCTAAATCATCTACTAATCTATGATGGCTTCTTTTGGGAACACAGTGTTGGTGGTGGATCTGGCAACAATGTTTCGCCAGCAGCATCTCTGGCAAAATGTCGTCGCCAGATCGACCACCAACGCTGTGTTCCCGAAAGAAGCTGTCATGGATTGTTAGGACAGCGAAAGCCTTTAAGATAGATCATCTACTAATACTCATTGTAAATGGTGTGATGCTGTTCATGATTGGAAGGGGATTGATGCCGCTTTCGCATCTATGCCTTCCTTTTCCCTGATTAGCTGCTATCTTCTCTGTGACATCATGATTGTGAGTGCCACAATAATTTATAAGTACTTACCTCCCATGACTAAGATTGCTTTACATATTGTACGTGGTAAAAATATTTCCTTATTACAAGCTTTAGCAGGAGAAATTCATTCCATAAAATGTGTATTCTTCTATGCAGTGCATATATGTACATTGCAGTATGTGCTAATGCATTGTTCATCCAATTTTTTCATTGGATTTTTACCATAGGTCAAAAAATATGTTTCCATAATATTTTGGACAATTTTTGTTATACACTAAAATTTTTCTTATTCCTTTTCATTTCGGTGCAACAGAGTAAATCAGTTCTTTACTATTCCAACTTTGATATGTCATAGAAGCTCTATTGTATACCAAAACCTAGGTCCTCCAAGAGCAATTAGTGTGAGAGTTTAAAATTATAAAAAAGAAATGCTTAATTTAGATCAACTAGGATGGATGTGACATTTCTCTCCATTTTTGCTCAGAATTGTAGATAATCAAGAATTTTTGTTTCTAGTGGTGATGAAAATGTCACATCTGTGTGTGAGTTTCCTGTGCAAAAGGTTGCTGCTGGTGAAGGAATGATTGGAAGTGAACTGTTGGAGGGAGGGAAGAGGCATCAAGAACCACAAAGAAGGACTTTATGTCTAACAACAACGTGTTTAGTAGAACGTGATCCCCAAACTTACGCCCCAGTGACTCTCCGCCCACTTTCTTCAATTTGCTCGATTGTACGCTCTCCAGGAAACCCACAGCTCTTTTCACTGGAATACGATTGTGGTCAAGTGCGCTCCTACATTGCCACTGATAGGTAGGTATCCATAATTTCCTCTTTGAGTCACTGACTGATATAATTTGCTTACCTTATCAAACTTCTTGAAATTTTCCTTCTTGGTTAGCAGCATATGAAATGGCCACGATTTTTATCAAATTTTAAAATTAATTGATATTAGGGTGCTCAAATGAAAAGAAACAAAATGACACTGCTGGTATAATTGAAGTCTTTATCCAAATTATACACCAGAGGCCTGAGCACAGCTATCCCACTGTTTCAGCCGAAGGATTCCCTGTTCCCAGAATTCCTGTAGCTATGACAGGAGCAAGTCCTGCACTGATTGATTGTGTGTTATGTGCAGTTGACGGGGCAGTGCATTAGAGGTCTGCATGGGCCGAAAATTTCAGCCCGAGCCCAGCCCGTTAGTCGTTCAGCCCAACCCCGCCCAAACGTTTCGTTCTCAAGCCTGAACCGAGCCCAAAGTTTCCATAAATCGCCCTGTAGTAAATTGTGAACAAATTCATTTTTTTAACCCCTCACAAAGACTGAGTATTTTGTATAAGCATTGCGTAACAACTTTAAGAGGCTTTTGCCTCTATTCAAGAAACTAACGCTTTTTAAGAACGAATAATTCTCTCCTTCCTGAATTTTCCATGGGCCCAAGCCCGACCCATGCAGACCTCTAAAGTGCATATAAAGACATCCTGGCGTTCACCTTGCAAACTTCGACGATTGATCAGATTTCTGACAGGGGATGGTGTTAAACCAGTCCATGTTCATTGCTGGATGGTGGCCATATACGGAGAGACTGTGTGTCCGACAAGTCCACTGCTCTACCATAACGCCTGTCCACTGGTCTCCAGGGTCACATAAAGTGTATTGGCCAAGTTCAAGAAGGAGCAGCTTAAGCATCCTCCCTACAGCCAAGAAATGTCACCCTACAACTTCCATCTGTTTGGTCCACTTAAAAAACTTCCTAAAGAGATTTGGTTGATGAACTAAAGGACACTGTGAAGGACTGCCTCTTATTCTTGGAATAGGGAATTCTTGTACAGAATTGGACAGAATGCACAATCAATCAGTAAAAGATAAGAGAATTCTGGGAACAGAGAATCCTTCGGATCGTGAAAAAAGTGGCATAGTTGTGCTCAGGTTTCTGGTAATTAATTTGGATAAAGACTTCAACTCTATCCACTGTGTCATTTGGTACCTTTTTATTTGAACACCGTAGTATATCCACTCATTAAATTGGGATTCTGGTTTAAATATATGAAAATATTTACACAACATGCATAACCACTGAGAACCAAGACCATTGGGCCAAATTATTCAAGCCAATTCATTCTTTTTGAGGTACTCCTCTTTAATTTAAGACTGAAAACCATTCGTACATTTAAAAAAATTTTGGTGGAATTTTTCTTAGTAATTTCAACATGATCCATATTTTATTTAAATGAATGGGCAATATCAATTTTTGTTCACAACAGACAAATTACAGAATATTTGTCAGGAATATTGTTGTTAAGTACAACTTGGAAGATTCTAATATGTTTGCTTCTCATCTATTTCAAGGGATTCACTCCTAGCTACCCTCCTAGATGCTGTCCGAGCCTCAGGCAATAGGGATGTGCATGTAAGAATTGCTCTAACTCCAAGAGGAAAGAGGTTAGGTCCGTTAAATCTTCCTGTAGATGAAGAGGTATGTTTTTGATAAAATTTTCCTCTATTTAGGGAAGTAATTTATCAAGTATTGCTTTGCTTTTTCAGTGGTATTTGTTTGAAAACTTAATTTATTTGAGAATATAAGAAGTAATGATGAAATTTGCTCTAATCATAATGTTTTTATTTTTCTGGATACTCATGTGCAGGCCAATCTCATTTACATTTTTACTAAAATTTACTTTCACCATGTTTAAGTTAACCCTAGGATATTGTGTTTATTGAAAATGCAAAGCTGATTCAAGTGAATTATTCTTAATTTTTGGACAACTTAATTTTTAAGGAATATTTTATTTTTAAGGAACAAGGACTAAAGAGAATTAATGCAGCATGTTTAACATATCTATGAATGTTAACAATATTGTTTGTGTAAGCAGAAACATATAACATTGTGACATTACAAAATAAAAAGTTGACATGTTTTGGCATCTCCATGTAGCTACCTTAATTAGACTTTGATGTTATTCTGTTGTACTTTAATGGTAATATGGCTATTTATAATAACTTTGTTGGGAATTGGTTGACCATATGTTTTCATAGAAATGAAATTTAAAGGCCAATTTATAAATAAGAAATTATGCTAATAAAGAAAATTAAGCAAAGATTTTTTTCAGATATTCTTGAATTTGATTCTGGTAGTCTTAACCTTTGCAATGCAGTTTTGATGTTACTCATCTTTATATTTTTTTGCAAACTGCAGATTTTAAATAAAGGAAAAGATTTATTCTTCAATGTCAGAATTATCTAATATCAGAAAACAAATTATCAGAAAATAAGTTTCCCTATCCTTGTTTCCCAATTATATCAATTTTTTCAGAATAAAAAAAACACTTGCACATAGTATAGCATCATTTGAGGTTATTTATTTATTGTTTAAACATTTTCACAAAGATGTGAAAATTTAAAGCATTGATGTATATGGTCCTGTGTTTGCTCTGAGTTGAAATAATCCTAAATCCATGGTCAAACGTCAGCATGTGGCCATTCAAGGGTTAGCTATTTCATCGGACTTGACAGGGTACTTGAAACGTCCATTAATTTACCTACCTCAAGAGCATCCAAATTTATACTTAAAAAACTTAGTTTCCATCTGCTGGCAATAAAGAAAATTGAAATTTCCTGAAACCTGGATCATAAATTGACTGTAATTCTTGAAAAAAAGTCTATTTCCTAATGCTTTGAATGTTTTCTCAGTGTAATACTTCTTTTATATCCAATCTGATTTATCAGAAATGCTTAATTAACAAAGAACTTCATGTTTCTCACTTGAATTCTGAAATATTTTTTTCAATGTGTCAGTTTCAAGTAAAGATATGTAGATTATTAAATCTAATTAAACTTCAACTTTAAAAACATAAAGATGAAGTTTTATTTTGGAAGAAGTTCCGTGATAATTAAAGATTATTTTTAATTTATGATTGGTTTTGTTGCAATAGAAGTAGTAGGAAAACATTTGTTTTTCATTCTCAATTTAGTTATGCAAGATTTATGCTTATAATTTTGCTTTTTCATTTGATATATTCAAATTATTTGTGCTTTTCTGATTTTAGGTTGAGTCACTTCATCTCAAATTTCTCCAGCAGCCTCCTGCTAAGAAAAATTTCCCAGAAATGGTAGAACGATTCAATGCCAATGTGCCATATAGTGGTCTCATACATTCAGTTTCCCAGGATGTAAGTAAATATGATTATATATATAGTCAATGTTTTAGTTCTTTAAATAATAAGTCTAGCAATAACTGCTTTAAGATATAATCAATCAAGCGGGTTGTGGATTATAATTGTGATAAATCCATTTTACATATCTGCATCTTTTGAGTATTATAAATAATTAAGTCATCCATCAAATTATATTTAAAATTTTTAATTAATACTGTCTTAGTGGAAGATTTTTTCATGATATTTACTGTGCAAGTGGTCCATTACATGTAGTACCTCCTAAAGAGAAGTTGAAAGATATTTCTTATGTCCATAAAAAGGGATTGTTAGCTGAAAACAAGGAAAAGAAAATAACCGCAGCTTTGCAAGCTCTCATGCTGAGAGCTGGTAATACTCCCAATAGCCCTGGAGGAGGAAATGAATCGGTAGAACTAAGTGATCCTGCTACTTTGATGGAATTAGAAGCCCAGTTTCATGCTCTACGTCGTTTGGTTGCCTCCAAGGTTGGGTTTGCAGCATTCACAAATCTACCAGGGTAATTTCAATCATTTTCTTTTATATATGCTTGATATAAGGATTGTGCCTGCATTCCTCTATTTTGCAATGTGTGTAAAATCCTTGCTAGTAAATATGGATTTTCTTTGTGCTAGTTCTGTGAAGAAAAAATGATTTTATGTAGTGCTCTTCCTTGTATAAAAATTGTTCAAAAGTAGATAAATGCTATCTATGATATATATATTTATGAAATGATACTTTTGAGTATAGACAGGGCCAAACAACTTATTCTTCAATTTTCAGTTTTCGAGAGTACATTGGTTGCAAAGTAGTTCGAGCGTTACGCTGTGGAGAAGAAGGAGTGGCACAAGCATCTCTTGATACTGTTTGTGCTTTAATGCAACCAATGCACTGTCAACATGTGCATCTTCATCAACCTCAGGATATTCGTCAGGAGCAGCTCAATAAATCATCTCTTCTTTCTTCACGCACTTTTCTTTCATCCTTATTAGATATGTGGACTTCTCATGTGGTAAGATGTAGCTATAGTATTTTGAACCTCCTTAGGCCTCTTTCAGACTGTGCAGGATTAAACTGTGTCTGCCTGTATGCATGGCTACCCTACCTTCTCCCACCAACATTTACACTCACAATCAGTTGGTAATTTTAACCTGTGCAAGAATCCCCATGCTTTTCATCAGGTCTTTCACGACATACTGTCCAACAAAGTTGATGTCATCAGTGAATATGGATTGTGATAGTCTTCATTTACTTTACCTTCTATTCATAAGTAAAAGAAACAGAGTCAGTGATTGTGGGTGTACCCATTTTTGTTACAAAGAAGTCAGGTAGGAACATTTTCCTTTCTATTTCACTCAATATCTCAGTTCCTTTGGTTACAAAAATAGTTCATGCATGTTGTGCCCATCATAATTTTACTATGTGAGGAAATGGGTTTAATTTTGAGGATACTCTCCCAGTGTTTGATCTGAATAATAATATCATGACTTCCAAAACAATGGGATAATCTACAAGCAATTTATAACAGACTGAAAATTGCAAATATTTTAAAGTATACTAGGCACATTACCATTTACCTTAAATTCAGTAAAAATAATTGCAGTGGTCTATAATAACTTACTAGTATATGGAGTGATGAAGAGAAAACTGATTTGTCAATGCTTTCCAAATCAATTTCTGTCCTTGTCAGATATTCACAAAATCAGTTGAGAAATTTTAGCAAATCTGATGTACTATCTCTGTAGTAATTTCCCTGGATTTGTAATCTTCCAGAAATTCCACACCATAATCTCTCTGATCCTAAACTTATTAAATTTTCACTGTCTATTTTGGGTTCCATGACAACTGCAGAAAAGCAGACAACTGTAGAACAAAATTGATATTGATTGATGGATTCCTAAGGAATTCTAGAAGCAACTGATGCTGGCATAGTCTACCTGCTGTGCTTGAAGACATTTAGTAAGCTAATGGCCAATCACAACTAAAGACAGGAACAAGCCTACTACTCTCTATGGACCTCCACTCGTACATATCACCTCCACACAAGTGACTCTCTACCTCTACACCATCTGAAAGCTCTTCTACTCCAATATTAACAAGAGGAACACCAGGTTTGTGGGAAAAGGATTCGATAGAAACTTTCATTTCACATTCTTTGCTTAAAAATAGTGGACATGAATACGACCGTTCTACTCAACAGGCCTTTGTTTATGAAAAATTAGCAACTGAAAATCGGAATTAGGCCACCATGCCATACATGTGCATTACCATGTAGATCTGGAGATTTACCACTTAGGTTATTATTTTCTTCCATTTTCTTACTGATACATTATCTTTTTGCGTTTAAATTTCATCTAATTACCTTCCAAGCATTCTTTAACTTTTAGATAGCATTTATTCTAACACACATAACGCCACACATTGGGCTAGAATGGAATAAAGGTGGTCAAAAATAGATGATTTTTTAAATTGATGTTTTAAGTGTTTTTTTAGTGCAGACTTCAAAACTTTGTTCTGTAATTCACGCAAATGCTATTTTATAGGACTAATATCAAGTTTAAGAGGACAGCTAATCTAATTAGTACCAATGAGTACTTAAGGATTGCAGAAAGCTATGTTACGAACCATCATTCATCATGCCTTTTGTGAGACTCTCCGTCATGGAAGTGTATTTGCTTAAAATAAGGTTATTCGATCGGATATCAGGTGCAAGAATGGAAAAAATTGTAAGTAACAAGGAGAAGTATAACAAAAGAACATGAAAATAAGAGAGTAACCTGCAAAGAGCAGGTCATTTCCTACAGATTTGGGAATAGTGTAGGTTTGTAATGCAGAGTTGCATACATTCCGATAATAAATTTTTTCAGTTAATTATTGCAACGAAACTAAGGTTCATTTACACAAATACCATTAACATTTTTCATTACTCCGCTTCATGCACCATCACAAAAATTTTCATCAAAATCCTCAGAGAAAAGTGAGTCTCCCCTTACAAGACCTACATTTATGGCAAATTTTGTCAACTTTGACCTCCTGTATAATTTTTACGTCGAATAATCAACATATATTACTTTCATGGTTGTATGCCAAATTTGTTCAGAAGTAACCATACTAAGTTTCAAAGTCACCACTTGTAGTATATTGGCGTTGTCATGTTTTAAAGTTTTTTATTAGTGATGATTGTTGTGTGATAAATAAATGGATTTGTTCTTGGGCGTCTAATCTATTTCTTGGTATTGAAATGATCGGAATACGAAGTAATATTTAGGAAATAGTATAAATATTACTTGAGTTAATAATTATAATATTATACGGGAGTATAATATTACATTGGCGACGAGGATTCGACACTGCACGGCGAGAAATTCGTAAAGTGATCCGAGAGTGCCGATAGAATGGCGGAGGACATCGCGAAACGAATGTGTCATTTTTCGTTCCACGAATTTGACAATTCTAAATCAGCGTGGGATTCCTACATCTTCCAATTTGAGCAAATGTGCCGAGTCAAAGGTTTAGGCGGTACCGGGGACGAGATGGCCAATGCTCGACGGGAGTTATTACTTGCTTACGTGGGTGCGGATCCGTTGGAGGCGGTCCGAAATTATTTCTACCCCGAAGAGGTAAATACCAAGACGTATAATCAAGTAAAAGATGCTTTCCAAAACCTGTACAAGCCAACAGTGACAATCTTTGCGGCAAGAATGGACTTCAATGCAGGAATTCGTCAAGAGAACGAAAGTTTCACTCAATGGGCCAATCGCTTGAGGAACCTGATTCGTTCGTGTGATTATGGCAATGCACTGGACGAGCAACTGAGCGATAGGTTTGCCGCTGGAATTCGTCACGCCAAAGTACAAATGGAAATGTGGCAGAAGTGGCCAGATGGAAGGAAGGATGACGCCAACAATAGCAAGGTTAGCTTCCAGGAGGTGTTCGATCTAGCGTTAAAAATGGAACGCGCCGAGAATGAAGTCCAAGGAGGAAATAATACATCACAAGGAATCCAGAAGGTTCGATGGCCTGGATTACACGGATCAAAGGGACCAAAACGTGAGGAAGACAAAGGTTCTAAATCGTCTAGGTCGAAGGCGATAAGAGAATGTGGCAAGTGCGGCCGTGCGAACCATGGAAAAGAGGAAGAGTGTCCAGCTAAAAATGCTGAATGCTACGAGTGTGGAAAGAAGGGCCATTTCCAGAAGAAATGCTTCAAGAAGGGGAAGCCAAAACAAAAAATGGTCAAGTGCGTCCAGAATGAAAGGAGCAGTGGAGGAGGTGAGGCCGAAGAACTCGGTATCGTCACAACTGTGCATAGTGTCGTGTCGAGGGCCAAGATCCAGGTCCACATCAATGGGCGTCCTATAACAATGGAATTCGATACGGGAGCAGCACAATCGATCGTCAGCAAGGACATGTGGGTCACGCTGGGCTGTCCAAGGTTGGAACCAGCTGGGCGATTGACAGCGTATGGCGGCAAAGTACTGGACGTCAAGGGGCAATGTTGGATCGATGTCCGGTATGGGAAGCGGACACTTTTACTACCGTTGGTGGTCGTGGATCAAGATGATAAACCATTATTCGGGCTGCCGTGGATTCGGGCGTTCAAGATGCGACTACCCGAGGGCGTTTATTCAGTTATACAAGGGAACCAGCAACAACTGAACTGCAAGGGTAGACCAAAGCCAGCAATGGAAGTCCAAGACGAGTTTCCAGTGGATGTCAAACAACTCCTTGAAGAATTTGGAGAGCTGTTTGAAGACAAGCTGGGACAAATCAAGGGACACCAAGCAGCGCTGCATCTAAGGTCGGATGCGAAACCACGAGCGTTTGCAGCAAGAAGAGTGCCGTTTGCGTTGAAGAAGCCAGTCGAAGCAGAGTTGCGACGATTGGAAGCAGCGGGAATCATTGAGAAGGTCGATCCAGCAACAACACCTATCGAGTGGGCAACGCCAACTGTCAATGTAGACAAGGGAAATGGAGCTGTTAGGATCTGTGGAAATTTTCGAGTCACGCTCAACCCAAACCTTATTCCAGATCAACATCCAATGCCCACATTCGAAGAGTTAACAGCAAAAATTGCAAAGGGTGAAGATTTCACTGTCATGGACCTGAAGGACGCATATTTACAAATGGAAGTGGCAGAGAAATGCCGGAAGTACCTGATCATCGCCTCCCATGTGGGGTATTTTCGATATAAAAGGTTGCCATTCAGAGTGTCAGCCAGTCCACTCATTTTCCAGAGATACATGGATGAGCTGCTGCAGGGGATCGACTGCACTGGTACACTGTTAGATGACATCATCGTCACTGGTCAGACGCGACAAGAACACCTGCGAAATCTCCGGGAAGTCTTCAAACGACTCAAGCAGGCAGGTTTGCGGCTGAAGCTTACTAAGTGTCGGTTTTTATAGAAATCGGCCAACTACTTGGGCCATCGCATTGACCAGCATGGAATACATCCGACGGAGGAAAAGGTGGAGGCTATTAAGAAGACGCCAGCACCAAGAAATGTTAAGGAACTACGAGCATTTCTGGGGTCCATTAACTTCCATGAGCGGTTCATCCCACAGCTTCATGCTTGTTGTGCCGACTTGCATCAACTTACCAGCAAACGTCGAAAGTGGGAATGGACGGAATTACATGAGGAGGCCTTCAAGAAAGCCAAGGATTTGCTTTCAAGCCAAGCAACGGTGGTTCCCTATGATGAGACTAGACCGTTGGTACTGGCATGTGATGCTTCCGAACGTGGAGTGGGGGCAGTCTTATTCCAGACGATGGCTACTGGTCTAGATCGGCCTATCGCCTATGCATCACGTACGTTGACCGACGCGGAACATCGTTACGCTACTATTGATCGAGAGGCATTAGCCATTGTATTTGGAGTTGGAAAGTTCCACAACTACTTGTGGGGGCGACCATTTACGCTCAAGACGGACCACAAGCCATTGGAACGTATCTTTGGAGTAAACTGGGATTTGCCAAAGGTCGCAAGCAATCGATTGCAACGTTGGGCCTTGTATTTGAATGAGTATAATTACAAGGTGGAATACCAACCAGGCGAGGAGAACCAATGTGCGGACGCTTTATCCTGACTGCCAATGCCCACCACAACAAGATCATCACGAGAAAGTAATTTTGTGAATCTGCTCATAGAAAATAAGGTTGAGGATTTGGCACTGTCGACCAGGAGGTTGAAGCAAGCAACAGCCAGGGACCCGATATTGTCCAAAATCAAACGATTTGTGGACTTAGGATGGCCAGTTCTTAACCACGAGGGTTGAAGCCCTACTATGAACGAAGAGAAGAAATCTCGGTAGAAAAGGGGATCGTATTTTTGGGAAATCGCATGGTGATACCTATAGCTAAACGAAGAGGCATATTGACAGCACTGCACGAGGGGCATCCAGGAATTGCAGCAATGAGAAGTTTGGCACGGTTCTATGCATGGTGGCCGAAGATGGATCAGGACATTAACGACTGGGTTAAGAGATGTCAGGCATGCCAAGAGAATCGAGGCCATGAACCCGAAGTACCGCTATATTCATGGAATATCCCTGAGCGGCCATGGGAACGAGTCCATGTAGACTTTGCAGGCCCTTTTCAAGGAAAACAATGGCTAATTTTGGTTGATGCAAACTCAAAATGGGCTGAAGTTGTGCCAATGAAGGATATCACCAGTCTACAGCTGATAAAGGAACTTCGACGACTTTTCGCCAGATATGGGGTTCCACGACAGCTAGTATCTGATAATGGGACAAGCTTTACCTCGGAGGAGTTCCGCAATTTCTGCGAATTCAATGGGGTGAAACATATTCGCACAACACCTTATCACCCAAAAACCAATGGGTTAGCTGAGCGATTTGTACGAACATTTAAACAACGATTCCTGTCTTCCCAGTATGATGCAGGTGATCATGAATTGAGGCTACAGCGATTTTTGCTTTCATATCGAAATACACCACATGCAACAACGGGAAAAGCACCATCCGAATTATTCTTGGGCCATCGTCTTCCAACAAGGTTGGATCGCTTGAAGCCAGACCCAAGGAACAAAATGGAGACCGAGCTGTGGAATCAGAAGACGTATCATGACAAAAATGTTAGAGAACGTTCGTTCAGCCTAGGGGATGAAGTATGGGTGCAAAACGAAAGCGATCCTGGTTGGCGTCCTGGTGTGGTGGGAAGGAGAACAGGAGAGCTTTCTTACGAAGTCTTCCTTGGTGGACAGATTAAAAGAAAACATGCGGATCAACTACGCTGCAGGTTAGGAGCAATGGATGACAAACCAGCACCGACAGTAGTGGATCAGCAACAGAGGGTTGAGGTGCAAGAATCACAGCTGTTAGAACAACAGGTGGAAACGCAAAGGCCAAGAGAACTGGAGATTCAAACTCAGATGCCAATGGAACAACAGAGCGAGGAGGAGCAGGCCACATCCAAAACAGATGAGAAACAAGGGCCGCAACCCACACCAATCGAGCTGGGCATGCAGGAACCAGTGTTGCGGAGGTCAATCAGGCCAAGACGACCACCCAAGCGATATGATTGTGAATATTGAATGAATAAACTGAAAATCACTAGATGTGATCAAAAAAATGATTTTTGATCAAAAAGGGGTGTGGGTATATGTAGTATATTGGCGTTGTCATGTTTTAAAGTTGTTTATTAGTGATGATTGTTGTGTGATAAATAAATGGATTTGTTCTTGGGCGTCTAATCTATTTCTTGGTATTGAAATGATCGGAATACGAAGTAATATTTAGGAAATAGTATAAATATTACTTGAGTTAATAATTATAATATTATACGGGAGTATAATATTACACCACTCAAAAAACCACTTTTGTATTTTTATCCAGCTTTTTTCGATTCTAGCCAACTGTACAAGGTTATTTATATCAGAATAAATGCTATCCAAAAGGTAAAGAATGCTTGGAAAGTAAGAGGATGAAACTTAATCACAAAGAGATAATATCAGTAAAAAATGGAAGAAAAAATAACCTAAGTGGAAAATCTCAAAGTCGATATGGTAATGCACGTTTATGGCGTGGTTGCCTAACTCAAGTTTTCAGTCTCTAATTTTTCATAAACAAAAGCCCATTGAGTTGAACAGTTGGATTCATGTCCACTATTTTTAAGCAGAGAATGTGCCCTGAAAGTTTCATTTGAATCCTTTTCTCACAAACCTGGTGTTCCCCTTATAAGTACTTAATTTACATGGGCTAACAGATATAAGCAGAAGCAATTCTTATCTGTGCCATGTGAAAGAGGCCTTACGGAAAATGTAAGACTATGACATATGTTCTGAATTCAGTTTTGGTAATCTGAAACCCCATTTTGAGACTGAAATGAAACTCATGACCAGTGCCGGATTTAGGCAGTGGGCAGAGTGGGCAGTGCCCATAGGCCTCCACAGAAATGGGCCTCCACCAAGGTGACAAAATGTCAAAAAAAAATTGTAAAATAAATGGGAAACCCGACAACACCCCGTTGAGTCGCGGAGAAAGAGGGAAATTTCTCAAACAAGTCAAGACAGATTGGGGGGGGGGGGCGAGAGGCGAAAAACGTCCAAAAAAGGCCTCCACCCTTTGGATTGCCCATAGGCCTCATATACCCTAGATCCGGCACTGCTCATGACCATGCTATTAAGAGGCAACCGCTCCTCAGCATTCTCTATAAAATTTTAATTAGTTCTCACTTTCATGGATTCTTGCAAGATATTGGTTCTTCCTTATAGTTATATCCAATATTTCAACTATTACTGTTTAACTACCATGGAAAAGTGACTTAAAAGCTGATAGTAATTTGTTTCAATGATAATTGTGATAAAATAAGAATTGAATCTATATTTACTTGTTAATGGAAGATGTCTATAACAAATGTAAATTTATTTGTTACAGAATCGTGGCACTGGTGCCCTAGTAGTTGCTGCAATGTTAGACTTCTTAACTTTTGCCCTGTGTGTGCCTTATAGTGAAACAACTGATGGAACTCATTTTGATATTCTTCTTAAAATGGTAGCAGAAAGAGGTCGATCTCTATTTAGATTATTTCAGGTAAGAGGCTTAAATCAACGTGAATTACCTAAAGTAATATGAAAAAATGTATTTTGAGTTGATATAATATTTCCTATTGTGATATTCATAAAATTATTTCTTCAAAGATACCCTCCCATTTTTAATAATGAACGATGATTTTCAAAGTGTGAAAATGAATATTTTGATTTTTAAATATATCATGATCATTTAATTGTTAGAAATATTACTAATTAATATAATATAATGTTAATATTAGGTATGTTGATGGTGTGTTAACATTTTTATTACTTTTCTTGCAGCATCCATCGTTGGCCATTGTTAAAGGTGCAGGTTTGGTGATGCGTGCTGTAGTGGAAGAAGGGGAAGCAGAAGTGGCTGCTCGGATGCAGGACCTTGCCCTTGCTGAGGGTGCTTTGCCAAGGCATTTGCTTGCTGCGTTATTCACCCTTCCACCTACATTAGTATGTGTATAATCTCTAATATAGGGATAATTTCTCTATTGACTAATGTTTTTGTATTTCATCTATTTAATGTCATTTACTTCCTCCACTTTTCTAGCCACTGGTGAATCAAAGTTATTCATCTCTCATCCCAATATGTGAAATTTGAATTCCATTTATTGAGGTTTATATGTGTGTACATCTATAGGGCTTAGAAAATAATGAGTTTCTACTAATATGGGTTATTTGCTATTACTTTTTTGTTACTCCTTAAGTACCCTTGAGCCAATTGAAAGATCTGTATTTAGATCTGCAATTTGTAACTTTCTCAGAAAGTTATGAAATACATAAAACCTTGAGATGTTGCATGATCTTAAAAGCAACCTAAAGTATAGATATAGAAGTACATTTTCAAGAAAAAAGTACTTTCCCTTCATAAATACGTCTATGTTGTATATTATAACCAAATAATATTCGTAAAATAGTGGATGTTTGTTAGTAAAGAATGAATTAATCTAATATGGTCAATGTGCGCTCTTGTCCTTCCAGCTCAAACATTTTTTAATCTAATAAGGACAAAACGTACCTAAAAAATTGGTTGCCACAAATACTTGAATCTACATTGTGGGCTACCATGTTGAGAAACTCGTAGACAATAGTTAATGAGGGAAACCCTGTGGTGAAGAAGACTGAGACTCAAAAAAATTAAACCAAAGGATATTTCTATTTTTAAAATGTAGATAAAATATCTAATGCTTATATTCTAATAGCATCATTTAAGATATTGACATTCTCTTTCATGTATTTTGATTGTGGCATATTCAATATCTATTTTAATTGTGATCAGTGAATAGGAGATATATAACCTCAATTATACATAAATATTGTAGTCTTTTTTTCTATTTACTTAACTCTATAAAAAATAGCATGTTTCAATCCACATTTTAATGGGAGAATAATATTAAAAAACGTTCCTTCCAATCTTAGGGAGGAAGTGGAGGAGCAACAGGTTCAAACAAGGTCGGGCCAATAGTCGTGGATGGGAGGCTCTTGGCACATAGGCAACTTTCCAGGCATTTGGTAGGACTTTGGGTCACTGGTCATCCCACTGCAATGGGTCTTCTTAAACGAATAATGGTTGGTTTCATTTTGAATATGTATTAGAATAGGATATTCTTTTGTCGTGGTACAGTTTATTGCTATTGATTAAGTGGAGAGACAATGGTGTTGCCTTCTAACAGTTAACTGAGGGAATATTAGTTATACCTCAGATGTAAATACTTAGAGAAAAGATTTTATCTGTTAAAATAATTTTAAAATTCTGATTTTCTTTTCTTATTTATCTTTTAAGCTCAAAGGTTACATTTATTTAACACCATGTGTTGGAACAAGCACCTAAGTTTTCGTTGTACTGCTTAAACTTTATCATGTTTTATAATATACATACTAGGGGTTCCCAACCTTTTAGCAACTGTGTACCACTTGAAATTTTTAGAAATTTTGGTTTAACAACAGTCCTAAATTTTTTATAAACATAAATTTATTTTTGAAAAAGTGCTTAATGGCTTGTTTTATTTTATTTTAATTTAATTATTGAGAAAATACATATTTGATCATTAATGCAGTTGTATTTTGTTTACCCATGCGGGTACCACCGTTTGGAAACCCCTGATCTATACTATCTATTGAGTGATTTGACATTATATTTTTTAACTTTTCTTGCCTGTTAAATTTCAATTGTTAATGTTCTTTATATTTATTTGTGAAGCCTGCTGGCCTACTTGCATACCTTGACTCAGATGAAAAAGTACCTCCCCATGAAGAAGAGAGACTGCTGGAAAGAGATAACCTGAAATTAGCACAGGCAGAAAGTGAAGGTCGCAGTGGGGGATGGGGTTTTCGGAAGCCAACTGCTGCCCAGTGGGCTAGCATGGAGAGACAGATTCGCCTTGTTGAGAAACATGTAGAGGTAACAAACTTGCATTTGCTTCTTGCTATTGATTAATTTAAGTTGATAAATTCTGTTTATTGGTTGGTTGTTAAAACAATCCCAAAAAATGCTCATCATCATTTACAAAAAGCTTGTTTTAGGTTTAATTCATATGAGCCTGTATTTCTTAAAAATCTTCAACAATAGCATCACTGTAACAAATATATCATCAGTAGTAACAATGCTATACTATGATCTAGTATGTATTTTAATTTGATTATATCTAAGCTACAGTTAAGCTTTTAAGCTTTTTGAATGTCCTACATACTGAATGTCTAACGAGTCTGAAATATCCTAACATAATCCTAAATCGTAGCTATTAGGATTATGTCAGAATATTTTGGACTCGTTAGATAAACAAAAGGATGTCGATGGAATTATTGTAGATTTTTTAAAGCATTTAATTAAGTTCCGCATCTTTTGTTAAAAACAAAAGTAGAAAAAATGGGCATAGAACCAAGGGTTAAAAGATGTTTACAAATTTTTTTAACGGGTTGGTCTTGGAGAGTAAAAGTTGCCAAAAATATATCAGAAAAAATTGACATCACATCAGGGGTATCTAAGGGAAGTGTAATCGGCCCATTGCGGTTTTTAATTTATATAAACGACTTACCGAAGCTCACAGAGTCCAAAATCTGTCTTTATGCTGATGACTGTATAATTTATTGGGAAATTAATGGTGAGGATGATATTAGAATATTGCAGAGGGACATTGAAGCAATTGAGAAGTGGGCAATGGAAAATGGAATGGAAATAAATGCAAACAAGAGCAAACACATTACATTCACGAATAGGTGGAGGGAAAGAGAAAAGGAGAAGTCACATACGAGGTAAATGGAGAAAAAAAATCTCCATTAGGTGGTGAGGAACTTAAAGGTTGCTAGTAGGGAAGTGAAAGACTCAGGATATAAAACAATAGTACAGCCTATATTGGAATATACAACAAATGTATAGGATCATCACAGCAAAACTAATATAAAGAAAATTGAAAAAGTACAACGGAAAGCAGCTAGGTATGTTTTAAATCAACACAATAACAATACAACAAAATGTTAGAATTTCTTGGATGGGAAACTTAAGAAAAAAAGGAGGAAGGTGAACAGATTAGTAGGGATTTTTCATGTAAAAAACTGTAGCGAAGCATGGAGGGAATTAAGTTACAGATTAGAAAAACCTAATTACAGTATTACCCCTCTTTCACACTATTCAAGGGACCAGAGGCAATGTGGTGTAAACGGGGGGAAAGTGTAAATCGAGGGAAACCACTTATGTTGGTAAACATGCTCATAAAAAAGGGTAATATTTCACAAATGCACATTTGTAATATTATGATGTACTTCATTCTTATTTCTAATATTTACCTTAAATAAATATCCAATGTAAGTGAAATTAGGCTGATATTACTTTATCCTTGTTATTTCTACATCCACTGGCTAGGAGAAGGGTGATAAAAATATCATAGTCTATTCTTTTCACTTGGTTATCACTCTAGGTAAATGGGTTGAGAATAATCTAAGATTCAAGAAATATTGTTTCTTCAAATGAAAATTATAGATTTTGTTGGCAAGCAAAGTAATCCAATATTGATTTCTGTTCGCATCTCTTATTTCTTATGTCCTCTATTTGTCTTTCAAGTTCATAAAGATGATCAAAATTACTACCCTCTATAGATGATAAATATCTATGCAAAACTTCCACTGCTGCGCTTGCCTCAACACTTGTAGGCATCACTTCACAATTATCCACTTCTTCATCACTGGTAAGGGATTCAGTGGCTAATTGATCAGCAACAAACTCCTCCACATCTCTCTCCTCTGCAGTCACAACAGCATGATCCATCTGCAGATAGTCTTCATATGTGCAGTTCGGCTGCAACATTTCCCATGCAGCAGGAATCAGGTCTTCTTCTTTTTCTCCTGGCAGTTGAGACTCACCACAATTTTTGAAACAATTAGAGATTGTAGTCTGCTTCACAGCCTTCCAAGATTTTGCAATGAAGTGGAGTGCTTGTAGGACTGAAACTTTAACTGATGCAGGATCCTTCCCAGCATCCATCAGGCACAAAATTCGCTGAACTAGGTTTTTTCTATAAGGAGACTTGAAGGAGTGTATAATCCCTAAATCCATAGGTTTTAGCTTGCTTGTACAGTTACCTGGAACTTCTCTTTCCTCAAGTACACATTAGTGGGATGTGCAGGACAGGTGTCTACAAAAAGAAGGATCTCCCTATTTTGTCCTCCCATTCTTGCATCTAAAGCAGCCAACTGCTGCTGTAAAAGACCAGAGGTCATCCAAGCTCTTTGGTTGGCATCATAGGAGGTTGGTAATGACTGCACATGCTTGAAGCAACGAGGCTTTTTAGACTTCCCAATCACAAATGGACAGAGCTTCTCTGTGCCATCAGCATTAGCTCCCAGCATCACTGTGAGCCTCATTTTGCTGTGCTTCCCTCCATGGCATTTATCACCTTATATGTGTGTGTGGATAAGGAAATCTGCAACTCACGTGCAAGAGCAACACTTGTTCCACAGAACGAATCCACCTTTTCCAAAATAAGGATTTTTTCTTCAATTGTAAACGTCTTTCTTTCCCT
The DNA here is from genome assembly GCA_947579665.1 of Sympetrum striolatum. Lineage (NCBI taxonomy): Eukaryota > Metazoa > Arthropoda > Insecta > Odonata > Libellulidae > Sympetrum > Sympetrum striolatum. The sequence goes on from OX388341.1 coordinate 90,234,633, forward strand.
CTTTTGTTCCATCACTAAATAGAAAAGTAAACACGAACTATTAAAACTAGAGGGATTTTTGCTCCTCAAAGAATCGATGATACAAGACGAGATAACACTGCAAACTGCAAAACTAGAAAATTCGTTCCTTTCTGAGTTTTAAAAACCCTCGTATTCCTCTCCCACCTAACTCACCGACTTCTTTCCCCCCTCCTTTCTAAGGCTACATTCACATTGGACACGTATACCGATCCGGGCCGACTATGAAACCGATATGTAACGATGATATGACCGATGTAAGGTCGCCAGACAATGTCGGGCGACGTTCTGCCAGTGGATGCGGATATTCTTCTTCTGACAGAAGCGGTCTCTTCTTCGTTGTACGATCAAGAACACATGTACCTCAAAATCAGCGATTCGAGGACGATGTTATCGATTATTTACTGTGCGAAAAAACATCAAAATGTTTTTGAAGAACCGGTGAATCTGGATAGACGAATATTAGTTCGAGTAGTTTTTGTTAAAAGCACTTCGAAGCTTAGATCATTTCGCGCATGTGCTCCCACCGAGAATCGAAACCGGGACCGCTTCCTCATGAGTCGCAAGCTACCATCCACAGCTATCTGGCTGATTGCCTTTATGTGTTATCTGTCACGAAAATCTTTTTTAAAAGTATAGTAGATAATACTAACAAATGCGGAGGGTAGTGTCGAAATTGGGATAAAATGGCAAAGACAGGGTAGAAGCTACGCACGATGAAATGGTAGCTTATTTCTGAGTTAAATAAACAGTACAAAACAATAATTTCTTCTAAATTATTTCTAAATTTATGCTAACCAATCTTGAATTTGTGAGCCGACAGAGGAAATTACAACCGTTTCTCGGATTACGAGGGGTTTGAATCTTCCATCTCACTCAGCGGAGAATAAAAACACGGCCGCTTACAGCCTAGAAAGGAAGGAGGGAGTCTAGTCTACATTGAGAAGCTTTGTATCGAAGTTATGAAAAGAAATTTAGTAAATGTTTTGAGTTGAAATGTCATGACTGTTTCGAACAAAAAATCGCCAGTTTTGGGTATGTTTCGAAAGTTACGAATCATGTTTCCCGTCGAAAAAGCAAAAAAACATCCCTCACGATACAATGTTGTGTGGCGTAAACGGCGGGAAAGATAAAATTTCAGAAACGTAAACTTGAGGATTTTAATACATTGTGATCATAGGAAATCCGAGGGGACCGACAGAAAGTGACGTAAACGACGGGAAAACGTAAAAGACGGGAACGTAAATGCGGGGTAATACTGTATTTTGCACACGGCGATCATGGTAAGAAGTTAAAATTAGGAAAACAAAGGACAGATGTGGCTAAATACTAATTTCTTAATAGGGGAGTAAGAGAATGGAACATGTTACATGAAGAAGCCTTCAAGCCCTAACCTTAAACAATTAAAGATTTTAAACTTGGATTCTTATAAAAATGTATTTTATGAAAGGAGTTTTGGATGCTTTATTTAGGATATTGTTAAATCTATAATATCTTCATAGTTAAAAGAATGACGTTATCCTGTTTGTAAATATAATGTTGTGTAATACTGAGTAATGTGTAGTAGAACTTTAAGGACCTCTGGAAAAGTAAGGGATTGCTTGACAGGGTGATGTACGGTGGGGTTCTACCTTGTGACCGCTACGATAGCTATGAAGGCCTGTCATGAATCCCAAAAAATCCAGTAAAAATAGTTAAAAATTATATGATAAATTCCTTACTTAGTTGTAAGGTAAATATACTATATGTATGTAATTATTCCATGTGAATTGTTTAATTATCATTGATGTATTTTATATTAATTATGTTTATAACTTGTACAAATGTATATAGGTAGAAAAGAACTGCCACCATTCTAACAGCCTAATTGCAGTTTATGCTTTAATAATAAAAATAAGCCTTTTGGATCCATACAGATAAAATTACACCCTTTCTGCAGTATCTACACTGCAGAACTATTTGCAATCAAGAGGGCAGTAGAACTTATCAACTCCAAGAACTCCTCATTCCTAATTTGCACAGACTCGCTCAGTGCCCTTCAGATGATCTCCAAAACTTTCAACATGGACCTATTAGTACAGGGCATTCACTCATCCCTTTTGCTTCTGAAAGCAAGGGGAGTGGAAGTATCCTTTGTCTGGATTCCTGGACTCATGGGAATCACTGGGAATGAGAGAGCTGATGCTGCAGCTAAAGCTGCACTTATAGAGAATGAAATAGGAGACCCACACATACCAGCAGTAGACCTACGAAATTTATTAAAACAGAAAGCAGTACAGAAATAGTGTAGTCGCTGGTCCTTAATCGCAGAAAATAAGTTACACAGTATTAAACCCGATACTGTGGAATGGCCATCTTCTATTCGAAATAATAGGCGTGAGGAAGTTGTGGTCACCAGACTAAGAATAGGGCACTGCAAACTAACTCACTCATATCTCTTCACCAAAATGCGAGCATTGTGAATCCCAACCAACTATAAAACACATTCTCACCGATTGCCCTCATTACCTGGGGAGACGCGATAAACACAATGTCAGAGGAGAAATGAAGGAAATAGTGGGTAATGACCCCATTATGTTGGACGGAATATTGAATTTCCTTAGGGAAACCAAGTTATTTCCTCTAATCTGAAAACCCATAAGGAAGATCTAAATATGATTAACATGACAGCTCTCTTACGTTTAAATTTTTGTTAACCTTCGTACCTACTGCCACTTTGTTTAAAAATATCTAATCAGGAAAAAAATTAATTTTATCGAAGGTGCTAAATGACCTTAGCCGTCGATGCACCATAAACCAAACACCTACCTACCAATAATAATATTCAGTTTGTCTTGTACTTAAACCTTAGTTTTTGTCTTTGATACAGGAATAATAAGTGAATGAAAGAATTTTTTAGGCACCCTGGTTTACATCCTAAACTAGGGAGCGGGCTATACCCTAGAGAAGAGTTGGCAAACCTTATATGGCTTGGATGCCAAATTTTATTAATGTAAAAGACTTGCATGTGGGGTGCAAAACCAAACAGGGGGATGGTGATATACATTTTACAATGTCAGCAATAGGACAAAAATCTTGTAATTGGCTAAATTGATAATTAATTACCATTATTAATAAACAGAATCCACATTTGTTTACTGCAGAGGTTCATTTCTTGAGTGATGCATATATGATAAAGATAGTTTTCTGAGAATTCTGCATGCCGTAAAAATTCTCTCATGTGCTGCTTAAGACTTTAGACATGCATGCAATAGGTTCACCACCACTGCCCTAGAGGTCTGTATGGGCTGACATTTCTTTTCCAAATCCAACCTGGCCTGTTTATAAGCTAACCTGGGCCCTGCCCAGCGCAATTGATCATATTACATTTTGAGGGCTGGAACATGGCAGGAACCCAAAATTTTAACAAATCTGTTTAAAATCAGCCAGACTGATTTTGGTCGATATTCATGAATTAATTATTATTAGGTTAGGACCCAAAGTTAGACCATGGCTCATGTCCAGCCTGAATCCGAAGTTGAGCATTAATTATCTGGTCTAACCCAGGCCGAGTTAGGCTTTGACCTGAAGGCCTAGCCCAAGTTCATGCAGAATTCTACTGTACTCTCCTGATCTAAATTAATCAAAAAAATACAAATGAATGTAATAATTAATAGTAAGTAAATAATAATAATGCATACTTTAAATATTCTTCTTAGGAATGATATATATTTCAATCTCCTTTATTTCAGATGTTACAGCAACACCCTCAAAAATTTGTCATAAATAGTAGTTTTTATTCATATTTGAGATTAATCCTTTTTCCTAATCATATTTTCACCTATGGATGATAACATAAGGTTTTTTAATTGATTATAGCGAGCCCTTCAGCACTGGAGTGCGAGAGTAGGATTTTCACCTGATTGGGTGGTCAAATCAGGTTTGGTGGGATCCAAGGCTATTGGAACCACTACCGACACTAGCTCAAGACCTGTGGTGTTACGGAAACGGAGAGAAAGAATTAAGAGTGAAGCAAACTGGACTTTATTCTACTACCAATTTGGCAAAGATCATGCCCTTCCAAATCTCATATGGAATCATAAGGTTTGTTTTTCACTCCTTACAGTTTTGCATTAATTTGATTTTATGGATTCTTAAGTTTTTTTAAATTTTGTTCAGACTAGAGAAGAATTAAGAGATGCCCTGGAAAATGAAGTGCGATCATTTGTAGCTGATAGAGAAGTTGCTAGTTCAGGAGGAACACTTTCAATATCATGGAATCATGCAGAATTTGAAGTAACTTACCAGTGTTTGGCAGATGAAGTTCGCATTGGTGATTATTATCTGCGCCTCCTGCTGGAAAGGGATGGAGTCACAACTGGAACTTTCAAAGCGCCATCTGTAGCTGGGGAACAGGATGGTGACACTGCCTCTGTTACATCTGTGTCATCCTCTCCTATTCGCCGATCGTAAGTTTAATTTAAATTACCTTATTCCTGTGTCAAGCTTTGTCAATGCTGGAATCAAATTTGATCTCTTCGGTTCTTAGGTTGTCATTTATTATTTCTTCATTACTAATTTGTTCTCTTACAAGATTGAGGTTTCAATGAGATAGACCTGTATATCAGTGTAAAATATAGTATACTTTCAGTAGTGAAATTTAAGAAGTGTGAAATATTTATAAAATTCTATTTATTTTGAAAAATGTAATTAGTGATGCATGTTCTATGTAACACGTGAGATTTTAGCTAAAAATTTTTCTCATCAATAATGGTCAATGAAGCTATTTGCAACATATTACATTCATACTCACCAAGGGTTCATTCTAGTAATAATTATGAGTGTTTCCACAAGATTAATTATTGTTGTTGCATTCTGTACCTTTGTAGAACATGAGGAAACCAAGTGCAAACACTCCTCATTCCATCTAGCTGTGTGATCTCATCTCCAGATCTTTTGGTTGCTAACCCAAACATATTGCCTGCCTAACACTTGTGATTGTTTCATCAATTTTGTTACTGCCAATATCTCTTCCCTTAGCTTTTCATTCAAGTTTTCAATTAGTTTTTCATTGATAGAGCAAAATAAGGTTATTTAGTTCAAAATGAAACACAAAAATGGTATACAATAAAGGAGAAGTATGTTATAACGAGAGATGACAAAAATTGGAAAAGTACTCATTATAAAGGCATTATAGCCGATTTCTAATACTAAATGCCTGTTCTCTAAAATCCAAGGCCAGCAAGTTTGGCAGATTGGAACTGTAAGGATTTTAATCTGTATGCAAATGCTTCAGAATGCATAAAAAGTATGTTTGCATCTAAAATATTATTTCATTGATTCTTAAACCATAACCAAAGTGTGTCCTTTAATATAAAATGTGGAAAATCATCGTTCAATAATAGTCAGAAAATAATGTCATAATATTAGATATACATGTAGTTATTAGGTAGACAGTCCTAATTCATATCTGAAATTGCTTTCTTGAGATATTTTTCATTCACCCACTTCATAAGCAATGACTGTGTCGCAAGGGATAGGGAAAGGTTACCCTTGGAATCTGAATCAGCTCTGCTATTGACTCCTATATTCCCAGCCATTCTGTATCAGGCAGTTTGGTGCCAAGTTTTGTATGGAAACAAATCCCATGGGTGGATGCCAATATGATGACAACTTTAAAATGGCACCAGCTGACTAGAGGGGTCGTCGCCGAAAAGTAACAAGAGGCGTAGGGATAGGATGTATGGAGGGACAAAGAGGAGAGTGAAACTTGACGCAACTCTCATTATATGACCTAATCTTTCTAATCAGCTTCTGCTATACTGTTAAAAATTTTATTATTGAATATTAACAAATCAACTACAATTTGTGGTGAAATTTTGATGTGTAAATCTGAAGAAGATCATGAGCAGTCTCCAAAACCTTTCTGAATTAAAATGCAGCCAGGAACTAGAGATCCAAACTTAGGAGTCCCTGATGTAGATAATCCTGCTGAATTATGTTTGTATTGCATAACAAAAATTCATTATTATTTTCAAAAAGACATAAAATGCAGCTAATTTCAAGTTCAGACTCATTGATTCTAAAATATTTTCTATTAATTTAAGAAATAAAGTTCATTTACTTAGCAAGAGTAATGAAGTGGAACTTTATGTAATAATCATTAAATGATATTGTACTCATTGAAGAAAAGCGTAGCTTAAGGCAGGGATATTCAACCTTTTTAGTGCCGCTCACCCAAGGGCATTTCAGGAAAGCAAAGCAGGCACCACATATTATTTCTGTCCAGGGTGATATTCAGGCCATCCCTTGGCAATATTATCACTTTACTAGTTAACTGTATGCCTTTTCAAAACAACGCTCCTTGGTAAATAAGATCTAGAAAATTACAACGTACATAATTTCATCACAACCTCTTAACGTGAGGAAGTCTTTATCTCTGATTTGGTTACGGGAATACATCTGACATGAAGGTTTTCACTGCATATGCACCACTGTGTTTCGAAAAGCAGCATTTAGTCTGATACCCTGGTAAGCTGAGCCGAGCTGAATCTTCACATTCGCATTATGAACAAAATATGACATATATATCCATCTTGTTAATTTGGACAGAGGCGATAAGAGGGATTAAGTTTAGACAGGCCATCACCTGATGTTTACAAAGCCCAAGAAAAAGCCAACCAAGTTTCTAACCCCTTCCCCGCCAAACCTCAACTCCATCCCTGCTAGTGCAATCCCAAGATATACTGTTGTAGCAAATTATTTATTAATAATTATTCTTACCGAAGCTTGGCACCTCGATGCCTGCGGGCACCAGGTTGAATATCCTGGTCTTAAGTGTTTCAAAATTTTCTTTTGAAGGATGAAGCCTGTAATCATTTATAGAAAATAAAAAGATTCATTTAGTCAAAGTAAATTATTTGTTTTCTGATTTCTTGTATGGTTTTACATAAAGTTTATTAATTTGTTTTTCTCTGAAATTTACAGGTATGAGTTTTTCAACGATCTCTATCATCGCTCATTGCTTACGTCAAAGCCAGAAATGAAATGCATGTGCCTTCAAGCTATGGCAATTGTTTATGGAAGACACCATGAAGATATTGGACCTTTTTCTGATACCAAATACATTGTTGAAATGCTTTATAGGGTTAGTGTCAATTTCATTATTACAAATCAGAATTTCATTTCTCTCTATGTCTCTACAACACTGCTACCCATTCAAGAGTGGCAAGGGATATTCCCTGGTCTGTTTCCCTTGTTGGTTGCTGCCACGTAGTGTTGGGGTGAAATGTATTTTCAAGTAACTACTCCAAGTGTCTCTTTTCCTCATTTGTCTTAGAGTATCTGATAATAGGGTGGGTGCATTACATCTATTGAGAAAGTATTATTTCTGAATCTATTAAGAAAATTCAAGTTACATAAGTATTTTTGTTTGAGGAATTGATAATTTCATTAGCAGTTTTTAATCTCATAATTTTTTAATACTTTTCTCTTATTATTCGTTTAAATACAAGTATACCTAGCTATGATAACAAAATTTATGAAATAAGAATTTGTTTATTCATTTTTGAAATTTGAAATTAATCTTGATTAGCATGCACAAACCTTTATAATAGATAATAAACCCAAATATTTTGTTTGAATTGAAGTTCGAATTAAGGTTTTTGTTAAATTGAGGTATCCATGTGAAATCTGTTAATTTTTACTTTCTAGCTTGTTCATTAACTTGTCTCAGTTCCAGAATGAAACTAATGGAAGTAGTCAACCATTACAAATAACAGATAACCATATTAAATTTTAAAATTAATTCATATGGATCCATTTGATAGACATTTATGTATGCAAATTTCAGTTGACAAACTTATTTGTTATTTCTGTGATATTAATTTCACAATAAGAGAGAAGTGTTTACAAAATTTTCTACTGTTCCATATAATTTGTCATGCATTCAAATAGTACATTAATAAATCAGTTAACTCTACATTGCTACTCTTTAAGCACATTATGGGCATCAGACTGAGCATTAAAAATACCATCACAATCAACTTATATATATTGCATATTACCATTTAGTATTATTCATAGAAAGATTAATTTTTTAAATTGTTTTTCTTCTTCACTTTCTAATTTTGCATTTTATTGTTTAATATATGGACTTGACACATTTTTCTATCCGAATTATCCATGAGTAGTTGATAAAACTTTAATTGACGAAGTAGTTTTTTGGCATACAGAGCAAAGTTAGGAGCATAAATCATTTTATTATCTTTGTGTATACACACCAAATATTTTTTAAGTATTTAAAGTTACCCTAGCAGATATGTAAATAAATTCATTTTTAGCATGAAGTAAAACAAAACTGACATCATCTAGAATATTTAATATGTGGAAGGATCATGATAGCTCATTAGGATTCATCATACCAGAATATAATTCTTTGGAAAGGAGATAACAACCACCCCTGGCCTGATCACATAGTTAATTTTATGGATTTTTGAAAGTACCCTGAGGGTTGGTTGCCCAGAGATACAGAAATTGTCATTGTAGCTCAGCATGTAAATATACATCTACGTATACACACATTTCCATGTATGTGTATGATATACATATAAACATACACCTGTCTTTAAGTTGCACTGTTTGGAACAAATTGATGAAAACTGACAGCTTTGTTTCAATGTTAATAAATTTCATTATAATATCTTTAATACCTATTTTGATATTTGTCAGTGTTTTGTTGGTAATGTGTATCTACTAATATTGTGCTAATGTTCCCTCAGTGCATGGACAGAACGGAGAGGGATAGGTTACTTCTGTTTTTGTCCAACTTGGCTCTAGTTCGACGCAATGTGAAGGAATTCTTGGATGCAAATGGAGTACGAGTGGTTGTTGACCTACTCACTTTGGCTCACCTTCACGAAGGAAGAGCTACTCTCTCCTCAGCAGCTGTATTAGCTGGGAACACCATTGAAGCAGCCCCTAAAGGGGAGTCAGCCGCAGTAAGAGAAGAGGAGAAAGAATGGTATTTTGGTGGAAGTTCCGAGGAGATGGTTGGACCTGTTTCCTTTCAAGAGGTATTATTCTCTCATTCATACTTTAAATGGCTAACCAAAGATTTAGCTAATGAAAATAGTTCTTAAAAAGCCATATCTCTTAAGGAGGTAGTTCCGTTATAGCCAGTTTAGGGTAGGCTAGAAAGAAAAATAAAAGGTTAATAATTTCAACTCAAATATTGTGATTTTGTATTCAGTCTTCTTCTTCTTTATCTACACCTTTTCCCATGATGTATGGAGTTGGCATTATTTTAGTTGGTTTTGGCAATGATTTTTAACTTTTATGGCTGGATGACCTTCCTGCCACCAACCCTGAACGGGAAAGTCAGACAAACACGCACAACTATTCTCTGATCAGCCGGAATTCAAGCCCGGGGCCTTGGGGTTGGAGCTATAGCACTCTGCGCTCTAACCACTTGGCCATCAAGGCCAGTGCTTTTGTATTTAGTCGATTGCTGAATACAAAAATGTAATGATTGTGTGCTTGTGTATAGTTTGACCTTTTGATAAAAAATTCCAATCAATAAAATTGATAGTTGAACTAATTATGAGAAAGATATTTAAAATCCATTTTTAATAATCAAGAATTACCATAACTAGTGATTTAAGTTCCATCAGATAGTTGGGACAATCTGTACCAAATATAATTGTAGTGATAAATCAAGGTGTTGAAATTGGCCATTGGAAAGGTATAAATATTAAAATGAATCCACTGGAAATAGATTAATAGTATTTGGTAATATAGATTTCAATGCTCAATATAATTCATTCATCCTCAACAGCTTTGATAGCCTTTGATAGAATCAACTGCTTAGGTTTTCTCCTTGCTTCCAAACTTTTTTAACAAAATTTTGAGATTTTTTGATGGCTATTTTCTAATATTTTTAAATAAGGTGTAAAATTAAATCTGAATTTCCAAAATATTAAATATGTATAGAAATTAAGGCAAAGTTTAAACTGTCATTCCTGATTATTTATTCAAAATTTTTTAAATGATTGACATAATAATTCTGAGAATATGATCAATTCTTAGTATAAAATCAGACTTGTATGTTATGTGAGGAATGCTCAAAGGATTCAAAGTATGTATTTGGAAGACTTATGGAAGTGAATATGTATTACCAATATCTGAATTGTATGTATCTATTTAGATGAAACAGCTGTGGAGCAAGAACAAGTTAAGTGCTCGAACTCGTTGCTGGGCTCAGGGTATGGATGGTTGGCGTTCTTTGGCTCAAGTTCCTCAGCTCCGGTGGATGTTAATGGCCACAAATAGTCCTGTTATGGATGAAAGTCGACTTGCAATGCTTATTCTTGACATGCTCATCAAGATGTGCCAATTTTTCCCCAGCAGGTATTTTTCATAATGTGTATTTTTGCTGTGTGATGGCTCATAAAGAGTTTGTTAAGATGTTCCAAAAAAATTCTTCCGCTGCCTATCACTGTAAAATTCTAGAAATTAAGAAAGATGTTTACCTTTCAAGAGCATTTTATAGTGAGTAGACTATTGGTATCAAGTGTTACACAATCGTATTCAGATCACAATTACTAAAAATATAAATGCTAAAATATCTTTAGAAGCAAAGGCGGAAACTAAACAAACTATGCGTGATGCTCTCCGTCAATATAAAAAGAAGATTTTATGCGAACACTTGGAAGAGGACCCAAAAGCATTTTGGTCGTACGTACGTGAGGTCCAAGGTAAAGAGCAAACTGTTGGTTCGTTAAAGTAGTATAATAGTAGTAATGTAGTAAACGATTCTAGAGACAAGGCTGAACTCTTGAATGATTTTCTTTGAAGCATTTTCATGTCTAAGGACACGTCAAATACTCTCCCGAGGTTGATGAGCCTGAATCAATGTTGAAAATTACCTTGAGAGAAGACGGCATCGTTAAACTTTTGCAACAGATTAAACCGAATGAAGCTCCAGGTCCTGAAGATATACAGGCCATTCTGATACAGTGAGGGAAATGGATGCTAGAATGAATTGTTTCAAGAATCTATTTTTTTCGGGAGCAATACACGAAAGCAATCTATCAGGAAAATAGAGTCAAGGTGCATGCCTACCACATGCCAAATGGCAGCTTGCATATAGATGCTACAACGAATCGTTTCAAAAATTCATTTTTTCCGTAAACAATACGGGTATAAAATAGAGTCAAAGTGCTTCCCTGGCACACACTGAAAGGTGGCTTGCAGGGTTCTTACATAGACTTAGACATCTAAGATGTGGTTTACTTTTAAATTTCTGAATATTTCTGAACAAACATTAGTATCAATACTAACAGTAAGCATCTTATCAATATCTTTTGATGAATTCATTTTCAAGATAAATAGATGCATTATCTCGAAATATATTTTAAGTCCAAGTGAAATGAATTAAAAGGAATTAAATATCGTAGGAGAAATCTTACTCTTGTTAATATATTGGAAAAATCAATGGAAATTGATTTTTCTGTTCTTAATTTTCTTTGCCCCTATTTGTTATTGCAGTGTTGGCTCAACTTTTGATATCAACATCCTTTTGGATAATTTTGAGCTAAATTTTATTTACTAAGAAATTATAGAAAAATACCTCTTCAGCATCTAAATTCAGAACAAATGAGTGCTTTATAATGAAAAAATTTTAACATATTACGTGATTGTTGTTTGGAAAATTTGTTTTGCACAAATAGTGACTCATATATCCGATATTCCTAGGGATCCAGATGGTGCAGTCATCAGACCCATTCCTAGAATAAAGAGGTACTTGTCAGATTCTGGAGTTTTACCTCATCTGTCCCAACTCTTGCTGACCTTTGAGCCAAGTATAGTGGAGAGGGTGTGCAGTTTGTTATGGGAAGCATTGAGAGATAACCCCGGCAGTGCTGTCTCCAGACTCAACCTCACTGGAGCTGTGTATTTTGCTCTCATGTACACTGGTTCCAATGTTCTTCCTGTTGCCAAACTTCTTCATCTTACACATTCCAGACTTGGTGCTAGCAATAATCCAAATGAGGTGAGAATAGCTATTTTATCCATTAGAAATAGATTTCATTCTAATAAAAACTTAAAGATTTCCTTTCTGTTTTTGTGTGATTTCTACTATGATTTATGTGTACAATATGGCCAGTTATCTTTTAGAAATTGTTTTGTTGGTATTCTTTTTTTTATACAATCACTGGATGAACTCATTTCAGTCTTCTAATCATAAATCATGTTTGTAATTATTTATCTGAAATGATATAAAATATTTTTCTTTATTGCCCTCTTCCAGTAGTAAAAATATTTAGCATAGCATCTTAGACAAATGTAAGAGGAAGAAGTAAGCATCAGAAGGATTTAAAGAAGTTTTTGTATTTCAAGCTCTCAATTGCATACATGTATCAACATCCTTTTACCTTTATTTTCACCAATATGATTTTAATTATACATAGAAATCTTAAATAAAATTATAGAGGTTTATTTTATTTGTGTGCAATGCATTTCTTTTATTCGGAAGTTATTAATTTGTAAAATAAACCAAGATTTTCCCCAAATGGAATGTCTGTCCTCTGTAATGATTCAGTAAGGTATTACTTTCTGGAACGTCTTAGTCTTAAGTAGCACATATTATGGTAGTTTGTTATAGTTAAAGATTTGTGAATCTTAAGGAAGGAATGATTGCATTGTATTCTATAAACAATGATTTATTTAATTTCTTGTGCGATGTAGGATCCAGCATGGCCCCGTGGAGGAAGTATGCTTGGACAAGTATTACCAGAAGCCATGGTATCTTATTTGGAAAATCATGGACCTGAAAAGTTTGCTGAAATTTTTCTTGGCGAATTTGACACTCCAGAAGCAATATGGAATGCTGAAATGAGGTCATATTTTATTATAATCTCATCTCCTGTTTACTTTATCAATAAATCCATTTTTTTAGATTTTACTGAATTTTACAAATAGCAAATCAAAATATGCTTATAAGTATACACATTAAGTATTTTCATAAAGATTTTAATAGCACTTTTTGAGTACCAAAGTCATTATAACTGCAATTTGTAGTTTTTCCATTTAGAATCTTTGATTTGACGTAAGTTAGAAATGAAATATTTTCAAAAGTTTTAATTTTTCCTTTATGCTTGTATAGAATTTGTGCACATAGATGATTCCTCCATGCCTTACTCTACCTCCAGGCGAATGATGATTGAGAGGATTGCTGCGCATGTGGCTGACTTCACTCCCCGCTTACGTAGCAACATTCGTGCTCAGTATAATTATTGTGCCATCCCGGCTGTGCGTTACCCTCAACTAGAACGGGAGCTATTCTGCGGTATTTACTATCTGCGGCATCTGTGTGATACAACTCGCTTCCCTGATTGGCCCATAGCAAGGCCGGTAAGAGAAATTAGCTTCATTTGAGAAATATAATATCTGGATTTTTGTATGAATATCTTCTAAAACATTCAGGTAAGATACAAAACCTCAAGTGGATGGAGTTATGATGCTAGTATTTTACCCAGGATGGCACATTTTAGTTCTGTTTCATAATAGAGTTGGTAGATTTGGTTTGAAAACAAGCTTTTTAAGTTGAATTGCTTGTGGTATTGAATATTTTGCTAGTTAAATCTTTTGGAGAATCAATTTTGAACTGATGAATAATCGTTTGTTTTTGTGTATAAGGTTGATCTTCTAAGAGAAATTCTGGAAGCCTGGAGAACAGAAGTTGAGAAGAAGCCACCATCTATGTCCATCAGTGAAGCTTATAAAACTCTAGGACTTGGAAACCATGTTGGAAAGGGTAAAGAAAAAGAGAATGGTGAGATAAGCGGAGTATCTTTGAGGCCACATGATGAAGCAACCATTAGGAAAGCATATTATCGGCTTGCTGCAAAATTTCATCCAGACAAAAATCCTGATGGGAGGGTAAGCACCAATAAATTTTAATTCCTTTTTTATATATATCTCATATTTGATGACATTGTTTCCCTTCTTAATGGAAGAAAAGGGGCATCAAGTTTCTCTAAGTGATGAGTTCCCTCATAGATGTTAGTTAGTCTTGTTCAGAAGGTTTTCTGTTGTGGCTCAGGCCATCTATTTCCATTATTATCTATGACTGTCTTCTCTGTGACCTTTTTTTCAAATGATATTTTTCTATGTTGGATTGCTCAGATAAATAAATAAATGTAAAATTTCATATCAACACGTCCATGTAAAATCTATGTGACCTGTATGGGATTTTTGTTTGATATACCTTAGTCTAAGAACAGAAAGGAATTCGTCTTTTTGTAAAAACTTTAAAAAAATTTGTATCTTCCATATTTACAAATGGCCTAAAGGAATATGTAACAATTTTCAATATATGAATGTTGGGTCATAATTTTTGGAAGAAGTTTCTTCTCAAATTTTGATCAAATAATATTTCTGACTGTAAAAATCATTCTTTTTCAGGATCAATTTGAAGCAGTTAATCAAGCATATGAGTTTCTCTGCAGTCGATCAGCATGGTCAGCTTCTGATGGACCAAATCCAAACAATATTGTCCTGATATTGAAGGCTCAAAGTATCCTCTTTGAGCGATATACTGAAGGTAAAAAATTATTTTCTTTAAAATTTTATGATATTTTTTTTTGGAAAGTGATAACAGTAAATATCCCTGTTTGAATTGTGTAAGTGATATCTATATGATTTTGTATTAGAACTGTTATATATCTGAATGTATTAATTCATTTTATAGAACTTCATCCATACAAGTACGCTGGCTATCCTCAACTAATAAAGACAATTCGAATAGAAACGACTGATGAGAGACTGTTCTGTAAAGAAATCCCACTGTTAGCTGCTGCAACTGAGTTGGCTTATCATACTCTTCAGTGTTCAGCCATCAATGCTGAGGAGTTGAGGCGAGAAAGAGGTTTAGATGTAAGTCTCCACAAATCTCTCCAAGAGTATAATTAATCACTTGACTGGACTTAAGAGGCAAGATTTCCTCAAGTTATTCTAAAATCCCCCTCATCTTAAGTGTAAGCTGCCAATTTAATCCTATAAATTAGCGTGTATTCTCTTCTCAGATTGGTTTATAAAGTAATCTTTTCCATCATTGTTCATTGTTGGATTTCTGTAGATGCTATTTCTCTAAATTAAATTTAAGAATTAATTTAACTTCTTAAGTTTCATCAATTTCCTGTCTAAAATGAAATGCGATTCTCAGTCAATGATTGTAAAACATGCTAAGGTTTTGCTAAAATTTCTTGTTTTGCTTGAAGTATGACCATAACATGCACACAACATGGTTATAAAATTTTCTGTGAAACATCCCAAGCACAGTTAATTGGATAAAAGATTTTCTAAATCATTTTTCCTCGCACATTTTCTAAATTCTTGAATAAATATTTAAGTGAAGTTGTTGTTAATTAATAACCATCCATCCATTAAGAATAATCCATCGACTTCATTTACTCAAATCAAGTCAGAACCATTTCTATTTTAACTGTAGTTGGAAGATATATTTGCTGGATTTGACATTTAGCATTATGGATGTTATAAATGAAGGATATTTGGTCATGATCATTTAAAGATCATGTTATAGTATCAGGAATTTATGGTTTGTGTATTGAACATCTTAAGCTAAAATTTTTAAGTTAAGAAAGATATCTTTCCTTGTTATAAAGTATTTGTTGTTAATAGTATCTCATAGTTTGTGGTTATTAAATTATATTACATACCCATAACTAAGGGTCTTACTTTAAGATATATATTTATTAATATTAAATGAAATGACATGCCTGAGAAGTGTTTTTGAGACTATGTGTTATCTTCTGATTTGCTGGCTGCCTGAAAGCTTGATAATTCAATAACTATCATATTTTGAAGATTCTTTTTTGATGTTTTGTAAATCGTGCTTTAGTTTCATCATGCTTGTAGTTCATTGGTATATGATTTGTACGTATTTGGCCATAAAATATTTTAATTAATTGTTAATGCAATTTAAATATCATTCATTGTTGTAGAACCACATTTTCATGGTATTAGTAATATTCTCATTCCTTCTCAATGTCAGGCTCTTCTTGAAGCATTTTCAAGATGTGTATCAGTGATTGGTGACTCTGCAAAACCATCTGAAGTTGCTGTACAAGTCTGTCATAATGCTGTGAGATGTTTTGCCGTTGCAGCAAGATTTCAAGCTTGTCGAGATAAAATGGTTGAAATGACTGGGCTGGTTCCTGATCTTTGTCGAGTGCTGAGATTTAAGGTTTGTGACCAAGTAAAAATAATTATATTATGGAAATGTTGATTCAAAGCAAAAAGAATACTACACATAATCAATTATTGAATTTAAATATCTTTGATACCTTGAAAATTTTATATTTCAATAAAATTCTGTTTGGCAATGAAGCATATCAGTTTTTCATATCACATTGCAGTAATTTGTTCTTGGTAATATCAAGAGAGTTGATTTTTTTGGCAAAATGCTCTATCTTACCATTAAGTGTGCCATGAAATATGAATAACTATCCTATGAATGTTTTTAAATAGTTTTCTATGTATAACATTCCTTTGAAGTATGTGTTTATGAAAACTGATGATGATCTGTAGAGTTAATTAACAATCATTGATGAATTCATGTATTTTTATATCAAGAAGGATGTGAGGAGTAAGAGTTGCATATAGTTTTTGTTTACTTAATATGTGGAAAGGAAACCATTAGCCTCAACATTTTGCCTTTAAATCTTGATGCCTCTTTTGACAGTGAATTGATCCTGCATAGTTGACTCTTTTATTATGATTTGGTGCCTGATTTTTAAGAGATCCTTAAGCTGTAATCCATTATCTTAAAGGTGATGAGTATTTGATGAAGATTACTGACCTAAAGTTTTTGTTTGCATGATTTTTTTAGTTTCATTTAACCCTTTTGCTGACTGATTATTTGTAACTTGACCTCTCATCCTCTCAATATTATTTCTGATAAGTAAATTTTAATCTATAATTTTGCGTAATAATGTCATCCAAGGCTCTCATATAGGGTATATTTTATGCTTAAAAAAATTTCCTTTAGGAAAACTGCGAAGAAATAAGTCAAAATCGTCAATATACATACTGTGTGAATCAGCTAATAGGTTTATATTAAAGATATGTACTATATTTTTAGGATGTTATCCATCAAAATCTTTCTATTATTTCTTTAAAATTAGAATTATGATAGTTCAGTTGATGATTAAATGATTTTCATACTTGCCTTACAGCATTTATTCCGTCTGTGCTCATCGGCTGTGGAGTGTGTTAGTGCCTTAAGTGTTGATGGTATTCTGCAGATGCAACTTCTGCAATGGGGTGCTCTCACTCATTTGTTATCATCACTCTTTTCTTATGACTACACGCTTGATGAAGGTGGAGTGACTCGTTCAGAGTCCGCTAATCAACAAGTGAGTCACTAGTAAACATTTTAAGCATTGGATTTATCATTGCGATGCATTCAAGAATTCTAACTCAGTTTTGACTTGAGTAGGTATTTTTACTTACATTTGGTTATCATTTTTCAGGAGGTTTTGAATAAGCTAGCTAAACTTGCTGTTGGGGCTTGTGCACGTCTTGGTGGTTACCTGCAAATTGATGGAAATACTGAAGTTGAATCTAATTTGCCAAAAGAAACTCCAATGAATCCTGTTGCTAGGTCTGCTCTCTCTGCACTTATAACTCCATACCTTGCAAGGCAACTATCTAAAAACCAGCCACAAGAGGTAAAAGCATTTTTATATTATTTGACAATATATATTTTTAAATAAATCCCTTAACCATTAATTACTGTGACGATTTCTACATATTTTATCATTGTGTAAGGTAATTTGGCCCTTACTTTTCTAGCATGTGAAATACGCCTGTAAAATAGTCCGTATTGTACCATAGTTTATAGCATGTACAGCTTAATAAACTTTAATGTTGGGTCAGAAATGACAGTCACAATGAAGCATATTTAATAATTTATGGAGTCATCAGAGAAATTTCAGTTTTCTATAATATCTTTAATATGTATAATTTTGTCATGAAGAGGTTTAAAAATGTGGGAAGGGACCATAGTGAAGTGGATGGTTATCAATATGGTAAGTAATGTTTAAGTGTAGCTTCAAGATTTTCAGAAAATAATATTATCCTAAGCTGTAAATATGTATGCTTTTGGATATAAGGAAGAAAACTTGAAATATTTGGCTTTGGTAAGTAATTACATTTAGGAATCTGATTGAAAAATTCAAATAATTAGAAAAACTTTCCTTTAAAATGATAGTTAGTTACAAATAGTGATATAAGCCTTCTGAATTAGCAAATAAATTTCTCCCATAGTTTTCTGCTTTGCTAATTCTCTCTTATAATGATTTACGAATAGGCTTGGTTATTTATGGTAGGACAAAAACCTGTAAAAAATTGAGGATTTAAAAAAATTTAACTTTCACTTAGACTGATAAAGTAGCTAGTGTGCTGACAAAAATAACCCTCAGCAGCATGTCCTTGTATTTCTTCTTATTATAACGTATGTTTATATACTCATTATTTGTGTTATTTGTAAAGTTGGATTTAATGACAAATGAACTCCTGTGTTCTTAACTCCAAATTAGTATGTATGTATGTCTTTTGCTTTCCCAGATTATTTTAAATTTGATTTCAATTAATTTATCCTTTACTATTCCAGCTCCTTAAAATATTGACCAGCAATACTGAGAACCCATACCTCATTTGGAACAATGGCACAAGGGCAGAGTTGGGTGAACATTTAGAAGAACAAGCCAAGCGGTCTTGGGGTAGCAGTGAAGGTGGTGGAGATCATGCTCTCCTTGCGGATTCCTCTTTCAAGTATTCAGCTCACTCAAAAGAGCTTATGGTTGGTGAAGTGTTCCTCAGGATCTACAATGATCAGCCCACATTTCCTATCGAGGTGAAGTATGCCCTCCAATATTTCTCTAGTGATAGTGCTATAATGATGCTTATTTTTGTGAAGTAAAAGCTGTTTGATAATCTTCATATTCTCATCAATGGTATTCCATAGTACATAATTTATGTTTTTCTACCTTCATTTTTATTTAAATGAAATCAATTATTGAGGGCTTATGATTGTGTTTTTATGTCAATTAAAATTGTGTAGTATTAATTTATGCCTAAAAATTTGCTCATATTTGTGAGTATACTATTTGTTGTGAATATATCAACTGCATGTTAAAATTGTCTCATTTTATTTGTACAGAATCCAAAAGGATTCACCATTGATCTCTTAGAGTTTATACGCAAGAAGACTCAGATTGAATTGCCTTCAAATTCAACTGGAGGTAGCCTCATTGAGATTGGATCCGATCCAATAGTCGAGGTGGAAGATGAAGGAGATAGAGTTAAACAGGTGGTGATGGCTCTCAAGGCTCTTGAGAATGTCATCAAAAATAATCCAGGTGAATTTACCAAATATCATAAGTTGTTGTCTTTAAATTAATATGTGTTATCTATCTGCTGCACCTCTGGTAAAAAATATCTGAGATGGAGTTAAAGTTAAACAATTAGATGAACTTTTGTGAAATTTCATTATGAAATTTTAGCTTAATAACCGTCTATTTTCTTCCAGGTGTTGATATCCAGTGCATTGGACACTTCACTCTTCTCTTCTCTCTTCTTCGTCCAGAAGAATGTAATCCTGGAATTGGATGGCGTCAGTGTAGGCCAGAGGTACAATCTGGAGCATTAGGAGTATTGGGCATTGCTTCCCGAAATCAGCAATGTGTAGAGGATATTGCTGCAAATGGACCCATTGTCCTTCCTCATTTACTAATGGCTATCCACTCCCTACCAGTGGGTAGTCAAGGATCTGTCCCAGGGGGAAATATTCTTGTTGCTCTGGACACCCTCCATGCACTGATGACAAGTCCGAAGATAGTCAAGGAAGCCCTTGCCAGAGGTACTCTTCTTTCTGTCTTTTTCAATAATAATGCTTACATGGAATTTTAGCCTTGATGTTTTTGGTTTCTTATTTTCTAAATTTTCTGAGGTAAATTATTAAAATATATATTAGGAAATATTTCTAAGGATAAGGGAAAGTTTTGACATTTTCATACTTAATTCACAGTTTCGTTTCTTGTAAACAAAGAGCCATAAACAAATGTATCTGTGTCAGGATCGTCCAGAAAATGTTTTTTTTTTCTTTTTTAAATCGAGTTTTTATTGAAAGAAATTGAAACTTACAGGAAATGTTCTTGACAATATTTCAGTGGCAGCAGGTCCATTGAGTCCACTGTTTCACTGAACCCTCTAAGAAAACTACTAAACTATTTTTCTGTACACCAATGTTCTTTCCATAACCCAAATATCTTTGGCACTAATTA